>CM061750.1:13880485-14526370 GCA_030979885.1 Lolium multiflorum | reverse complement strand
TCTTGTCTCTTGATCTCCTTCAAGGGTGACGCTTCTCATACCCTTCAGATTTCCATTTATTTCCTGTCTCAGATCGGGACCAATACATTCACATCAAGCATTACCAGAGCGAGACGCTCACGTAATTGCTCATATATTTACATGAGGAAGGCGAAGTGGTCGTTGATACCGGCAGACGCTATCACCTCTTCTTCAGTCAAATACCGTCTGTTTATTGCGTTGGGGCTGGTCGCCATGGATCGGCCTTCATTCACTACAGAATCCACTTCTCCTCGCTGCACCACATACGACCGTAGTCTCTGCCATATTACGTCAAACGAGAAACTCCGCTCGCGCCTGACCGGGTCGGATCACCATGTTGACTTCCAATCCGCCATATCACCCTATGGCAAATCAATCAAGAGTAGCTTTATTTGTTCTATCACATCCGACCATCTGCCAGATTCTGCAACGTTGGTGGTGTGTGAACGTGATGCCATTTGCAAACATGGCCTTTCGCTCACCTCTTAGGCGGGATTTGTGGTTCTTCTGCAATTTCAAATGTTTTCTCCTTTCAAAGAAGAAATCAAAAATTTGTTCGTCTTGCTCAAATCGGTTGAACCTTCACCGTGGCTTCCTGTTGTTTTATCACTTGTAGGGACACGGGTTTTGCTCCCCACAGTCCACTTCAAATTTATACCACCTCCTCGATCTCCCAGAAGTCTCATCTTCGCCTGCCTCATCGTATGACGCTTGTACTTTGTCTGGTATAATTTACTACGATGTTCATATGTCATTAACTTCCAATCCATGTAAGCTAAAGAATTGTACTCATCAATGTCACATTCGGCTGTCGATAATCTGCCATCGCTACCACTGCTTCCTTCACAGAAGGAACTAATGATTGCTTCACAATCCAACTTCGATGTAATGCATCATCTTCGTCTCACGAATTTAACGACGGTGTTAGTCGAGTTTCCGACTATTAGAGTGAGAACGCTTTCCAATGCTCACCCAACCAATCGTAGTAATATAGAGTACACCAGTTATTGACCACAGATCGCGAAAGCTTCATGATGAGTTTGTTCAAGTTGAGATCATGTCGACTGCGTTGGTGACGCTCACGTGTTTAATCAGCTTGCTCCTTCCATCCACTGGAATTGGTGAAGGTCGGTAATTGGCTATTTGTGTACAAAGGGACTGTAGGTTCGAATGATGAGCGGTTAATAGCCATCATTTTCGCGATGATGCCAATCAGCTTCATGATTATGTGATCATCCATCAGAGAGCGTAAGTTAATCGTCATGACTGTATTATAGCATCAGTTAATACTGCTACAAGATCGCCTGACTGCGCCGCCGAGCGCCTTCAGCGGTAAATTCTTCTGCCAATCTGGTTCATCAATGGCACAACGATGTAGGTGCACACGATTCATGTAATTTTATACTATATGAATTGGTAGTCGCCATTCACTTCCAACTTTGGACACACACATTTTGTGAACGTCTTAGTTGGAGCTGTAAACTGTGTTGGGTAGATGCCTGTAGAGTGACTTCTGGTGAGTTCGTAGGCAGACTCGATTATACTTGTGTTTCGGTGACTTTGCAATGCATTGAGCGCCATACGCCGGAGTGTTCACGGTTTCTAAAGATGTCACTTAAGAGAGTTGAGCACCTTTGATAGTTGACTTCCGCCGCAGTAATTTCGGCAATGCTTCGGTCTGTTAGAGGATCAGTCCATCTCAACACGCCTTCAAGCGTGAAACCTTAACTTGATCCCGCAATGGTTTTTCTGTGCCATGAGAGATCATTTGGCATCTATTCTTGAGTCGATCAGATTTTCCGGCACCAGAGGCAGATTCTTCATACTTGATCGGTTCGCCGCCTAGACGGCGATACATACAGCTGAATGATGATCTCGGCAACCACCTGGCGGTGAACGTGTTGTCACTAAAACCGACAACACCATGGAGTAAAGGGCGGCAACATATTTCGAGGTCAGAGGCGCAGGCTCGTCCTCGACGCCGCCTGAATGCTCATACCGACACTCTTGCCAGCGTTGGTATGCTACCCACCTTATGACCAGCGCAGTAGCGTGTTATCAGCCTAATGGCTCCATGGCGCATGAATATTAATGACAGCTCCTGACTCGCTTCTGAAGCACGCGATCGGGCCCAAAGTGAGTTTGACGTCCATATTCATGTTGATTTTCATCGACATGGGGATCTGCTGATCGCACAAAGTCTGTAACCACCCGTCATACGGCGTTTCACCTATGACTAACGTCCTTACACGTGAGGTTGTTTAATAACAGAGAGTACTGGAAACAATCCCAAAGAGTTTCAAAAATTGAATATTGCTGACTCCCTATCTCTAGTATCAATAAACTATGACTCAACTGGACGGCTCATGATCAGCCAATCCGTCATATGCTTCTCTAACTATGAGATAAACTAATCTGGCACACAGCACCATGAACTTTATCAGATCCATTAGAGCACTAATAGTGATACGCCCTGACTGATAGGCATGGCGGCAGCCAGGAGGATGAGGACGCAGACAATGCATGTGAGCAGGCGTAAGAAAGCATCTGTGTAAGCCTACACATCAATATGAATAGGCAGCACACATCACGAATCGCTCAAGACAGTAACATACATTGACAAGATGCTCAGACAATCACTAAAATCTGTCTCACAGGTATTGCCGCTCATAACAATCCGACGATACATGGGTCTCCGTTGGAAACCGTTACGCAAAGTCCAACGACGTTTTTTTCGGTCCGTCGCGCTTGGGCGCCCTTCCGCCACGGAAAATCGGACCGTTGCGCAAGTGTTTCCGGGAGCCCATGACCGCCGACACAGCAAATCATGATGGCGTACGTCGTTAACTCCAAGAAGCTAACTGCTAACCGCCCAAACCTGCAGATGGTAAAGCACACGTGGCTCCAAGCACGCCTTAATCTTTTTCTTTTTCTCTTTTCCTTTTCCCCCTTTTTCTTGCTGCTAGATGGATATAATTACCCCATTAACCATATAGCCGGGCTGGTCCATTAGTTACGGCCGCCTAACCTCTAATGTTGATCGGTCAAACTTAAATGGGCCGGCCATTTAACATGGGGTCCACCTCATGTTAACCTGGCTCGGCCAGCATGCTGGCCGGCCAAAAACACAAAGTGGTCCCACTTTCCCGTAAAAGGTCAGTCTTATCAGTGTGTAGGTCCACCGTATAGCATGGCCGCCAATGTTACGGGTCATTAAAAAACACAAAAAGGTCCCACTTTCCAGCTAAAGGGTCGGCCCATTTAGTACGTGGTCCAACATAGAAGCTGGCTCTTACCCAACAAGAGGCGGTCGCCAGCATCATGTAACCTGCCTTTCCTGAAGGGTCACCATTTAGTATGCGGGTCCACCATATAGCATGGCCGGCCCACCAAGCTAGCGTGTCGCCAAAACACAAAGTGGTCTCACATTGTGGACAGTCACCATTTGGTCAGGTCCATCATATAGCGGCTCACCAATAGATAGTGGTCGTGTCAAACACAGTGGGTCCCACCTTTCCTATTAAGGGTCGTCATACTACGCATCAACACAGGTAAATGTATCGCTCAACAAAATGCAGTGGTCACCAAAAACACAAAGCGGGTCTCACTGCTGAAGGTCAGCCTAATGGAAGGGGGTCCAATGATAGTAGCAAAGTGGCCTACCCAACAAGACAGCGGGCCGGGCCAAAAATACAGCGGGTCCCACTTTCCTAAAGGGTCACCATTTAGCATGGGGTCCACTGTCATACAAATGGGTCAATAACCATTAGCGTGTCGCCTCGCAGTACATGTTGGTCCACCTTTTTTGCATGGCTACCAATTAGAGTGTGGGGTCCACTTCGTAAATCAAATGGGCCGGCCTGCTAGTTGCTGGCCAAATTGCTTAGTTGAGCCATATATGTTTACATGATTTATAAGGATATGTGATTTAGCTTAATTGGGCCGTTTAAGGGATGGGAATTCGTGATTTAGATACTTAGAATATTTACGCAGCATTGATTTCTGTCGAATAGCCTCACTTACCACAAGCACCAAAGAAAAAAATGCGCGAAAGAACTATAAAAACTAACTAAATATTACATCAGCTGCAAGGCATTGAAAAAATATTACAGAACCCAGAGAAATTGAATGGTAATTAAACCTAGCAATACAATGAAGCGATCCAGCAATCTTTTAAGTTGTCCATGCAGCACCTATATCTGAAACAAAGACATTACAAGTTAAGACAACAACAATGGAAAGGCAAAGACACTACAATATTGTTTGCCAAAGAATTTGGAACTCATCATTTCATCGTTATAACAAGATCATTGTAATGCGCACAATAAGCAAACAAAGAGTGCATGCCGCATACCAACAGCCAATATAACAGAGCATGTTAGAATGAAACAGCAGACTTACTACTGTCGAGTCCCATGCAAACCAACATGTTCAGGGAGTACAAAATTGGCATGAACAACATAGTAGCAGGCTATAAATTTTGTAACGACGACTGAGCAAGATACAGAATATAGTGGGATCACCTGTGAACTTGTATAAGAGGGAATGCAAACCAATATGTTCAGCATTCCATATGTGAGCGTCATGCCAAGTCAGAGAAACAAGTCGATAATGCAGCTTTTGAAGAACAAGATGGCACACAAAATTATTATCTAGTAATATGACAAGTTTATTTGTACTACAGGCTTAGATAGCAGAGTGATAGCATGCCAAACTAAGTCCTTACTTTGTTAGCTTACAATGAACTAGATACAAAACAATGGCATCACCTGTAGTACAGGGAATGCAAGCCAACATGTTCATGGAGTAAAAAATTGGCACAAACAACATAGTAGCAGGCCATAATTTTTGAAACAACATCTGAGCAAGATAAAGTTATGATGGCTAGATCTACAGAGCAGGGAATGTAAACCAAATATAGAAGTTACGATGCCAAAAGCTATAGAGCAGGGAATGCGAACCAACATGTGCAATTACTTAAAATTGGCCATGAACTAAATAATAGCAGGATGTTACTATAATAGCTAGGAATAATACAGATAGGAGTTATAATGGCATCACTGATAAACTTGTAGATAAGGGAAAAAAATCAATTTGTTTCGGGATATAAAGTTGTAATGAGCAACACATAGAGGATAGTTAATGCTACGGCTTAGGATGGACCAGAAACGGAATATAGTGGGATCTGAACTTGTAGAAAAGGGAATGCACACCAATATGTTCACAATTCTATATGTGAGCGCCATGCCAATTAAGAGAAACAAGTTAATATTGCAGCTTTTGAAGAATCAGATGGCAGACAAAATTATGATGGAAGTTGCTGCTGTGACGAGTTCAAATAAATTTGTACTGCAGGATGGCAGAGCGATAGCATGCAGGAACTAATAGCAGGCAGTTAGCTTACGACGAAGTAGATAGAAATAACAATGGCATCACCGTAGTACAGGGAATGCAAACCAACATGTTCAGGGAGAACAAGATTGGCATGAACAACGAATGAGCAAGATAGAAGTTATGATGGCTACATCTACAGAGCAGGGAATGCAAACCAAAATGTTCAATCGCTTAAAGTTAGCAATGAACTAGAAAATGGCAAGGTGTTACGGTCATAACTAGGAATGAACTAAAAGAGCTTCAGACAAACAAGCATCTGAACCCAGAACATGGCGCTAAAACAAGGGACTTACATTAGGAGAAGCACTCTGTGGGAATCACAGCAGATCTTCCTGGGGTTGATAGATCCGGTGATGAAGTACACTACATGTGCTCCTTGGGGTTGGAGAGACGGCCATTAAACTTCATGGTTACTCATCTAATCTGCAAAGACGTAACGGCGCGTCGTTAGCACAAACAGGTTCCCCCAAGATTAAACAAGAACTTGCAGGCAAGCAATAGAAAAGCGACAGTAGAAGAGTTTAGATCATGGACGGCGCCGGTGAAGCAGATTCGGTTCATGCACATCGGTGTCGGTGAGCAAGATCCGATGCGGTGGACGATGCCGCAGCTGAAGCGACTGCGGTAGGCTGCTGGATGAGCATATGGTTTCGAGGTTCGGCGGGGATGATCCGGTCCGGTTGATGACGGCGTCGATGAAGCGGCTCCGGCAGGCAGCCGGATGACGAGGATCGCGAGGGCTCGGGTAGGCCAGGGAAGTCCGGCGGGGATGTTCCGGTGCGGTGGTCGTGGAGGTGGTAGAGAGAGGGACTTGGGAAGTTCCGGTGGGTGGTCTGAGGGAAATGAATTTTTTTGGGAGGGTTTCCGGGGCTAGGGAGGTGGTGATCCAAAAAATGACGGGCAGACCCCCCCACCAACCGACTTTCTGTCATCTCCACAAGGGTAGAATGGGAATTTGAAAGCGTGTGAATTTTTTGTATTTTGTGGGCGGGAAGTTTTGCCGCTATGAGATTTTGAATTTGGCTAAGGTCCAAGTATAATGATAAAAAATTGTGAGACCGTACTAGTACCTCTGTTCAAGGCCGAGTGCAAAATCAAATCATCATCACCTTGAATATCGGTTACTATCATCGTGTTCTATCTTCTTATCCCATTCAAAAACACGCCTGAAATATTTCTAGATTGGCGGGAGATTTTGCCGCCCGACTGAGATTTGATTTTGAATATGGCTATGGTCAAGTAATATAATATAATACTAATATAAAGACGGTACACCTGGTTAAGTACTAATTGCTCTGCTTCGGCAGTTAAGGCCAGCAGCCACATCAAGCCATCATCATTACAAACAAAATCAGTCAAATCTAGAAGCTAGTATAGGATAAATTCACAGCAGCATAATAAATCCAGAAAACTAATATAATACTACATAAACTGCATACAAGAGCCAAAAGCAGCCAATAACAATGTTAATGTTCACGACAAACTAATCTGAAAATAATACAAGACACAATGTATGGCCAACATGAAGATTAGGATACCCCAGGATGAACGAATATGTTCTTCATTCAGCATATATTTCTTCGTCACTCCATTGAAGGAAATTTTCATTGAACTCCTTCCGTCTGCAGTGTGCAGCCAATACATCCTCCAAACGGTATGGCCTTTGTTCATTTCTCATACCGTAGTTTCCTAATCTATTCACATGTATTGGCCACTCATCCCAGGCCTTTATATCATCAAAGTACTCTCTGATATAACCAAAATCTGTGTAGTAGATGCAGCCAGGTCGAAGTGTCGGGTGCACTCTGGTGTCGACGGAGATACACCGGATATAATGGACGAAGAAGGCACGACTGCCAATGTTATTGACGGCATGGAGAGAGCGGCTCTCAGTGTCCACACGGTACACCAATGGTTGACCTTCCTCCAAATGCTTGTTGTCCAACAACACAAGCAGCAGAGCACCATCCGACTCCACAAGGTAGAACTTGTTATTTCCAAGTTCTGGAAATGAAAATAGTGTATCCATTTTGACAGTGCTCGCACGCTGCTCCAACTGGACATTGTTGGTGCACACTAATTTTCCGAACTCAAAATTGTTCACAGCTATTGCATACAATTCACCATTGAACGGGGTAATGCAACGCAGACAATGGTGCTCGATCGAAAATCTTCCTTCTCCCCAATCTTCATCTATACCCTTAGTTGGAGTGCTCTCATCGACCCAAGCAATTTCCGCCGGGTAATCTTTGGAAACGAAGACCATAGTCGGGGACTTCATCACAGCGACTGACTTCAGAATAACGTTTGGCATATGCGCCTCAAACATAGTATTCAATGTCTTTGTGAGTGGGTTCAGAAGCCGTATCTTGTGCGGCTGGTTCTTCTGGGCAAGCACGATGACGCCACGGCAAAAGCCGACAAAGTAGTATCTAAAATATATTGATGAAGATAACATTCAGCACTAAGATGTTTACGATTGAAAATAAAAATAGATTAACTCTATAGATATGGAGGAATTTGAACCTTGCATGAACTTCCGTTAGATCGATGGTGACGTAGCGGGATGTGCGGAGGTGGAGGAAGGTGAAATCAGCAGCGCGTGGAAGGCCGTGGTCTAGCATGATCCATTCGTGCAGGTGCACGTCGGGCTCAGGTAAACCTGAGCGCCAATTTCTACAGACTTGCCTCATAGCAGAGTAGGTGTCAGCGTACTGCTCGTTCGCCAGTAAGCATTCGCCGATCTTGTGAAGTGGTCCATCAGCCGAGAGAGAGGCCCAGTTCACGGAGGCGACGGCCGCCGGCGCATTCTTCTTGTCCATCGCCGGCAGGGAGCGCGCGTGGGCGGTTGGTGTTTTTTCCTTCGATTTGGAGAAGTTGATGGGACGTGAGAGGCGTGGTTGCGTGCGTGAGTGAGAATGAGACTGTGTGCAGAGGGAGGGAGAGAGGGGGCTCTGGCAACGTGACGGTTGGTCTCGGCAGTTTCTCAAAAAAGCTAGACGTTTGGTCTCAACACGCGCACCGCCTAACCGCTGTGCACCGCGACACGCGTCCGTGGTACTGCACGTCTGCACCGTTACGTGTACTCAGTTAGCCTTACACTGGAAAAATATCTGCACTCAGTTTTCCCCTCGAGTACTAATACTGGCTAGTGCATTACCTCATAAAAAAAATACTGGCTAGTGCAATATACTCAGTTTTACCCTCAAGTGGCTGATCAACAGAGAGTCAACAAATGGGATTAAGCTATCTAATTGAGTAATTTCATGCGCAAAAAAAAATCATAGTGCCTCCTACTCATGGAGTCTTGTTAAGAAGAGGAGGTCTAATACGTGGAAAACAGAATAGCACACCACAGGTCCGAAATGATGGAAAGGGCTAGGCAATCCACTTATTATAGAACTCAACAAAAACCACATGGAACTATATTAAACTTATGCAGTAGCCAACGCAACCAAAAGTCAGAAGTGCAGGCTGAATCCCAAAGGCACAACACAAAAAGGAAACTTGCAACCTTATATAAAAGGGGCTATGCAACCCACTTATATACACATTAACAGCCATCCTCGTGTGTGACAAGAGAAATTCAACACTGGATTCGGAGGTAGGCACATGAAGCTTTACAAGGGCCAATGGGGCACCAACAATTTAAGGATGAATTGAACCACACCGTCAACAATTCAAACTCGAGACCTTGGCTCTAATACCATTTAAGTTCGAACGGATTGAAAAGGCTAGGCAACCAATTTCTAAAACATCCACAGGAACAACTACCAAGTTGATCCCAGCCGTAGATAAATGCATCCACCAACAAAATAGGAACAGTGCCTCAGTCTCAGTAAACATTTCACAATACCAAGGTACTCACATGTCAATGTCAGTGTTCATCTCCAATTATCTATGGCATTTTATTAGTCTTTTGAGAGATTATAACAAACTTGATTGGCCTCCTGCAGTAGGGCATCACATGCTTCTGATCTCGATCTCAACATGTCAACTTGGTTTCTTAACACATCTGCTGCAGCTCGTTCTATTTGGATTTGTTCCTCCAGAACTTGTGCAGAGAAAGACTTGGACTTGGACTTGGACTTGGACTGCAAAAACCCAGCATTTCGCAGGAAAGTGTTTTTGGTGATATCTTTATTTTTAAGTACCATGGTAAATGTCTCCATACATTCTTCTAGAGTTTTTTCCATACCATCTTTCCCGGGTTTTGCCATCTCCAATTTCATATTTGCCTGAAAAGTTTTGAGTCGTGTAAAAATAAAAGTTATTACAGAGAAACATGCAGACGGTAGATTTAATGTGTATGAACTACTTCTAATCCTACAAGTTGGTATGCCTGATTACACATCAAATGCATTTTCACAAAAACGCCTACAAGATCATATTGACATATTGCTCCTACAAATTGGCAAGTGTGTAGTTAAAAAATTTAAATCATAAAGAAGACTTACAATAACACTTTCTGCAAGTTCTCCTATCACATTATGTTTGTTCTTCTGGCATGCCTCGAACTGCTCTGCCAGAGTCATCTCTTTGTCTGGTTGCATGTTGTTTGCATGATCTACTTTCTGCATTTTTGTACAATCATATGGAGATCAAATAACGTGGTTGAAATGGAGGATGGAAATATAACATGCACACGGAGTTCTACACAATTTACGAGTAACATATGTAGCAGTACAGACCAGCGGGGCATTACTTTTTGCCAGAGATGCCCAACCAAGTGACGAGATCCTGTACGGCTTGGTAAACGTTGTTTCAAGCGGTTAGCCTGGTTCCTTTTAGACAACGTCTGCAAAAGGAGACTAGTGAGACACTGGCGCAAAATAAGTATTCGGAATTTAATCTGGTTTCACGGTCCTCATAAGCCATACCACATTCTTTGGATCAGACCAATGCTTGACAAGATCTCCCCACTGCTCGTCAGTCATACAGGGTGCAGGAGACTTTGTTCGAACATTGGCAGTAATCTGGCCAGTGAAGTATGTCGCCTTAAGCTTATAGCGGTGCTGGCGCAACAATTCTTTGAATATGGAAGCGATGACAAACTTTACATCCTCATTATCCTCATCGAATTCAAACCTTAACTGCTCACAACGGTGGAATGATTGGTGAGTTATATAGCATAGAAACAACAGTAAGCTACAAGAAATGGGACAGATCAATGTGGAATAATTTATCATTACCAGGAGAAGCATGACTTACGTGTAAATTATGCACTAAACTCTCGAACTGTGAAGGGGTGTCAACGTGCTGCTTCCACAATGGGAAGGTAGGAAGTTCATTCCTGATAAAATGGCCAACCTGTGATACAAGATATGAAGATTCATGCGGATGAAGTGGCCTTCTGCCACCTACAATAGATGTGATGCGAAATCTTGAACCCATTCCGGAAATCTTAGCTGCAAGTTTTTTTCCTACCGTTGGCCCCCTCGTTTTTATTGATCGTGGCGAACCTACCAAGTTAAGCATTACATCAAGCTATCATGGTATATAGATACATAAGGGAGCATTAAACTACAAGTCTTGAAAAAAGTATTACCTTTTTTGGCGTGGGTCTCATCATCGGGAGAGGAGTTGTCTTTCGCAGGACTAAGGGTCGGAGGGAGATCATCACCAGTTTGCTGGTGTTGTGGCAGCACTGTTTGGACATTTGAGGCTGTATCATCTGGGACTAGCATCATGTGTCCTTGGCCATTATTACCTACCACCACTCCTGATGGTGCCAATTCTTGGCTAGAATTTGCTGTGGAAACTGGTTCTGTTGGCAATTGTTGCTGAGAATCAGTATTGGCAACTGGTGGTTGTGGAATGTGTGGGCTGGTACATGCTGGGGCTACTTCTGTCTGATTCGATGGTTTGTGGTTTTTACGAGACCTTTTACTGTTATCATTCTTGGCCTGTTCGCCACCTCGTGTCAGTCTCTTGTTAGACCTTGTAATAGGAGGAGCAGCACGAGCATCAGGCTTAACTCTTTTTTTATTACGCACTGTCACCCATCCTCCGGTATCAGCCTGAGGTTCCTGTTGAGTGTTCTTCCTCCTATTCGTTCTTGAAAAGTTCTTTCCCGAATCTGCAGATGCCTGTCACACATAAATGATATTTCAATGTACAATATTATATGATGATGATATGCAGATGGAATGGAAAAACAGTCAGGCAACATATGCCAAAACATATATGAGGCGTTAACTAAGCAGGAAAAATTGTAGTAATGAGATTGAACATGGCATGGGTAACATATTTGGTAGGACTGGGATACAACAAATGGAAGTTGGGACAAATAATTCGATGACAGGACAGAGAAAACTCACCTTGTTGTGTTGCAGACGATAGTCGACCAGGGCATCTTCCTGAGTCAGCTCGCCATCACAATCAGCAGGATCAAATTCTGAATCAGAGGAATGTTCCGTATCCTTTGTGAGGGAGGTGGGTGGCGTTTTTGCACTAGACCTTGTAGAAGGATGTAGTGTTAGGCCCAACGAGGCTGCAACTCGGCTATTATGCAGAATAGTTTGCCTCCGTTGCTCTTCGTACTCATTCTCGAGTGGAAGACCTAACATGCATTGGCGAGAAATGCAGATGAGATTTATCATGGAACTGTGCATATAAGAACAAATTAATAGTAGCAGTGAGACTGCTCAAAAGGTGTAATGACAAACAAACTATGGCTCAAAAATAATTGATGTTCATATTGTCAAGCTTCATGCACTAGCCAACGCAACCGGAAGTCCGGACTGATGGAAAGGGCAAACAAATTATGGCTCAAAAATAATTTATGTTGGGCAACAAAGGGCAGCAGCAACAATTTTTAGGATAAGTATGATGTCAAGCTTCATGCAGTAGCCAACGCAACCAAAAGTCCGAACTGATGGAAAGGGCTAAGCAATCCACATATAGACTCAAACACATATAAGTGTCATTTTCATGCCAATGGTTAACCATATGGAATGGCGTGTGCTTAATATAATTGCCTAGGGTCTTCCAAATTCCAACAGATCGATCTATTGGATGAACTTGCTAGAGCATGCAATTCGAAATGGTATCAGACCTACAAGGTCCTGAGTTCAAATCCTAGCAAGTAGCAACGCAGTATTCAAAATAAATATTTGCAGCCTTCCTAAAAAAATATCTAATGATACATGCCTAAGGCTCGGTCTATTGAATGAGTGGTTTTATCACTTAGCACCACAAGTTGGGGATTTTTAATCACAAAACACCAACATTTGGGGAAATTATTTCACATAACACATTATTTGTCATTAGTCGGCTTGACAAGAGCATGACCCTACAGCGTGACACCAATTTACAGTACGTGAGCATGTTTGCTACAAACAAATGAATTTTGGTGTGAAATTTTGTAGACACTCTGTGGAAATGAGAATATGAGTCACACTTGTTACATATGCTACACACAAATGAATTACCATATGACAAATATCCACAAGAAATTATAACCACACAAGAACATGAGATTTGGGTAATATATTCTGTACCAGCATAAGGTTTTGATAATGTTTACCAATACAACTACCCTGGACATAAGATTTTATTTTGAACTGTCTGGACTTAAGATTTAACAACTAGTGTTGACAAACAGCTTTGTATTTGCGTTTAACAGCAAATACCACAAAATAAAGTCTAATTGTCTTTCTCCTGCGGTCACTCTTAAACTGACGGTGGCCGGAGGTCACTAATGGGCTATCAAACAGAGATCGTGTATTCTGCGAAACAATTACCCCAAATGTTAGTGTTTTGTGATACAAATTTCTAGGGTTGTGGTTCTGTGATAAAAAAAATCCTGAACTTCTGGTGTTAAGTGATAAAACCTCATTGGATGAACTGGCTAGAGCATGCAATTCCACATGGCGCACACAGAGTTGCAAATAGAAAAAAATACAGGCAGTTTAATACTATCAATAAATTGCTCTCCTAGCTTGACTGCTATCATAACCTTTGTAATACGTACTACCACCATCCCGAAGTTTTTATCAAAAATCATTAACATGCAAAATACAAATTTAATATCATTAAATAGATAACGAATATATTTTCGTACGGTATCTACAAAATATTATATTTCTTGATAGATTGTTCTGAAAGTTTGGTCAAACTTTACTTGGTTTGACTTTTATAAATAAGCCTTCAGGTTTGGGGTGGAGGTAGTAATGTACTATCCTCCGTCCTAAATTAGTTGTCTCAAGTTTGTTAAAATATGGATGCATCAAGACACTAAAACATGTCTAGATACATTCATATTTAAAAAAATTTGGGACAACTAATTTGGGACGTTCAAACCCCAAAAAAGTACCGCACAGAAGTGATATTTGGAAAAGAAATGCGTAACGAAAGCGGACATAAGCTCTGCCTCTCCATCAGCAGATGTAAGGTTACGATCAGCAGAGTTCCGAGATAAAAAAAATACAGGCAGTTTAATACTATCAACAAATTGCTCTGCTAGCTTGACTGCTATCATAACCTTTGTAAAATGCATACTTCAAACCCCCAAAACATATCACACAGAAGTGATTCTCGGAAAAGAAATGCATAACGAAAGCGGACATAACCTCGATCTTCCTCTCGATCAGCAGATGTAAGGTTAAGATCTCATATAGCTACGCGGCAAACAACTATCTACACTGATCTAATATCAGCAAGAATGCATTGCAAGAAAGCAACGAAAACTAGTGTAAGAAATCAAATGCATATAACAAAAGCGGACATGTAAAGTATTCATCAACCTTCGTCTGAGGCCCGGGCGGATTTACTCTTTGGTTGGGGGTGGTCGACTTTGGGGCCGCGTTTTTTGCCCATCTCGATCTCCGGTGAGGTGGACTACAGAGTCGGGGAAGCAGATCCGGAGGAGATATGGCGCGGTGAACGTCGGCGTCGAGGAAGCTAATCCGGCTTGCTAGGCAGCAAGGGAGCCGGTAAAACGTGGTCGGTCACTACGGTGGCCGGTGAGAAGGCAGTGATGGTGAGGAGGGGCGGTGGGGCACGGCCGTCGTCGTGGGAGTGTGCCTGGTAGAAGCATGAGAAAGATGTGGTGTTCGAATTGTGCTCTACAGGGAAATATCCTCTGTGGACCGATGTTTATAGGCCGACGGGCAAACCGCAGGTTTTGGGGTAGCTTGAAAATGGGACGCGCCAACAATTTCGGCGCGTGTTTTGCGGCAGAGATGAAAGTCACCCATAAGAAACTTTCCTCATGGATGCTTGTTGCTTGGTCGTGTGGACAACATATATAGTGGGAGATGCCCATAGCTAGCTAGGCCATTCATATCAAACTCGAGTGATTATCACTAAGTTTACAATGAATATATTTCATGACACTTGATATTGGCCGGATAGTAGAAAATATATTTCATGACTATCGATCCCATATTAGTTAATTTATATTATTTCAATTGCTAAAATATTTTCATATTCTTTTAGAGTTCTAAAAAACACACTACACAAGGGATATCACTACCTTCTAGGTCCCGGTCATCAGATTTAGAGTAAAGTAGCTTAGCGACAGATTTAGACCTTTGTGCAACAAATACATGAGTTGGTGATATGTGCAAAAGAACAGGTTAAGTGAGTGTTTTGTGCAACAATGACAACAATAAGTGGAGTTTCGATCGTGCAAAGGATAAAAGGTGGAAGAGGGATCACACGGAAGGAGAAATTAAGAGAAAGGGAGAGCAGTGCCTCACGGGGCCGCTGTTATTTATGGTGAAAAGAAATGCTTCACTTTTTTCGGTGAGTGATGTTGACTGGCACACAGGGTTTCAGTTATGTAGACCTGCAGTGCAGGCTACGCGCCCGTCTAATATTCATTTTTTTTCAGCGACAAAAGGGAGAGAGAGAGAGAGAGAGAGAGAGAGAGAGAGAGTCTTGACGACGAGTCTTTACTTGACAAAGAAGATTGCTGGGAGTTTGCCTACCTACCGCACGTGACTTGTGCTCACTGATGTGTGGGACCTACACGCATGGGACCACACGTAAGTGACCGACCTACTTTATTCTAGGGGTGCCCCTCAAGCTAATACATAATCTGCAACATGAAACTATATTCGCTTATAAAATCTGAACTTTGAAATCCAATTTAATTTAAGTCTATTATTGGTCATATCAACTATCAAGTCTAAAATTACATTCTGAAACTTGTTCAACGCTTTCTCATGAATTATTATGGTAGTTTTTTAAAATCAAATGCTAATTGATTTGAGATAATAAAAAACATATATTATTGCACAACAATGGGATATTAAAATATCTATTTGTAAATAAAAATAAGAAGTCAATGTTGTGGTAAGTTAGGAGGTTCAAAGGGTAAACCAAATATAACGTTTTGTTCAATCTCATAGTTCATATTACCAAGTTTGATTATCCCTGGACAACATTGTTTGTTATAGTGTTCCCTAATTGGGCATGGTGGTGCATCTTGCCATTTCTAACAATGTTGATGACTAGACTTTTCAAGTTTTCGGTATAAAAAATCGTTTTTCATTTTCTAGATGATAAAATATGTTTTTTTGTGCATGGGGTAGAAAAGATATGGGTCAAAATGGCGCATCTACATTTTTTAAATAAATTACGCCATATTTTAATGACAAATCCCAAATTTACGGTTTTTAGTGCTTTCTAGCTAGTTTCGCACATTTAAATGACTTTATGCTGATTTATTGAAAGTAATTCAAATTTGAATTGTAGATATGTTATAACTTGGTCCTACAAGTCCCCATAAATAATTTTTATATACATATTACTTACTATATATAGAAACCAGCGATAGTACTGAAATATTCAACCCCTTTGCAGGATAATCATGTAAAACATTTTGACCTGGTTTTGAAATAAATAAATGAAACTGAAGAAAACCTGAAAAATGAAACCCTTCTACATGGAGTGTGCTTGTATGTGTTAGTTGACAGGGAAAATAAGAAACATGTGATAGGGTAGTGAAAAACAAAATGTCTTCACAAAGCGGACTATCGTGTATGAAGATTCATGGTTTGCAAGCCAAATGATATAGTTATGGCCATATTTGTGGCACAGTTTGTTACAATGTGCCCAAATTGGGCATGGTGGTGCATCTTGCCATTCCCAACAATGTTAATGACTAGACTTTTCAACTTTTCGGTATAAAAAATATTTTTTTCATTTTCTAGATGACAAAATATGTTTATTTTGTGAATGGTGTACATATAAGATACGGGTCAAACTGGCAACTCTACATTTTTTAGATAAATTACGCCATATTTTAGTGCCAATTCCCAACTTTTACGGTTTTAGTACTTTCAAGATAGTTTCGCACATTTAAACGACTTTATGCTGATTTACTGAAAGTAATTCCAATGTGAAATGTGGGGGTGTTATAACTTCGTCAAAGAAATCCCCCAAAAACATAGTTTAGGGTTGGGGGTAGATACGGAGTACATGATTTGTATGTTTTGAATATGTCTAGACCTTGTTTATCAACCTGAATGCTTAATTACTATATATATGACGTAAGAAGGCTATGTGCTTTGGGTTTTCATTTTTTTTGATTTTTTCTGAATTTTTATGCTCATTTGAATCTTGGTCAAATCCTAGGTTTGACTAGGATTTAAACAAACTTAAAACATGAAAATGAAAAGGTAAGCCTGGATCCTTCCTAGTCACTCTAAAATTAAGCTTTTGGGAAGTTTTAGAAATTTCCATGTTTGAAACCCGAAACCACTTCTCTTCATGCTTGACTTCATAAGACAAAGTTAAGGGTTAGGGGTAGATACATGCCTTTTCTGTTTTGAATATGTCTAGACCTTGTTCATCAACTTGAATGCTTACTATATATATATATATATATATATGACATAAGAAGGCTATATATATATGTGCTTTGGTTTTTGGTTTTTGTTTTTTCTGAATGTTTATATATGCATTTGAATCTTGGTCAAATCCTAGGTTTGACCAAGATTTAAACAAGTTTAAAACATGAAAGTGAAAAGGTAAGCATGGATCCTTCTTAGTCATTCTAAAATGAAGCTTTTGGGGGGTTCTTGAAATCTCAATGTTTGAAACCCAAAACCACTTCTCTTCATGGTTGACTTCATAAGACAGATGAGTTTAGGGTTATGGGGTAGATACATGATTTGTCGGGTTTGAATATGTCTAGACATGCTTGTTTATCAACTTGAATGCTTACTATATGACCTAAGAAGACTATGCATGTGCATTGGTTTTTCATTTTTTGTTCTTTCTGAATGTTTATGCCCATTTGAATCTTGGCCAAATCCTAGGGTTTGACCAAGATTTAAACAAGTTTAAAACATTAAAATGAAAAGGTAATCATGGATCCTTCTTAGTCACTCTAAGATGAAGTTTTTGGGAGGTTTTCGAAATTTCCATGCATGTTTGAAACCCAAAACCACTTCTCTTCATGTTTGACTTCATAAGACAGAGTTTAGGGTTAGGGCTAGGGGTAGATACATGATTTTCTAGTTTGAATATGTCTAGACCATGTTTATCAACTTGAATCTTTGGCCAAATCCTAGGTTTGACCAAGATTTAAACAAGTTTAAAACATGAAAATGAAAAGGTAAGCCTGGATCCTTCTTAGTCACTCTAAAATGAAGCTTTTGGGAGGTTTTTGAAATCTCAATGTTTGAAACCCAAAACCATTTCTCATCATGCTTGACTTCATTAGATATAGTTTAGGGTTAGGTGTAGATACACGATTTGTCTGGTTTGAATATATCTAGACCTTGTTTATCAACTTCAATTCTTACTATATGACATAAGAAGACTATATGTGCTTTGGTTTTTGATTTTTTAATTTTTTCTGAATGTTTATGCCCATTTGAATCTTGGTCAAATCCTAGGTTTTACCAAGATTTAAACAAGTCTATAACATGAAAATGAAAAGGTAAGCCTGGATCCTTCTTAGTCATTCTAAAATGAAGCTTTTGGGGGGTTCTTGAAATCTCAATGTTTGAAACCCAAAACCATTTCTCATCATGCTTGACTTCATTAGATATAGTTTAGGGTTAGGTGTAGATACACGATTTGTCTGGTTTGAATATGTCTAGACCTTGTTTATCAACTTCAATTCTTACTATATGACATAAGAAGACTATATGTGCTTTGGTTTTTGATTTTTTGTTTTTTTCTGAATGTTTATGCCCATTTGAATCAAGATCAAATCCTAGTTTTGACCAGGATTTAAATAATTTTAAAACATGAAAATGAAAAGGTAAGCCTGGATCCTTCTTAGTCACTCTAAAATGAAGCTTTTGGGAGGTTTTTGAAATTTCCATGTTTGAAACCCAAAACCATTTCTCATCATGCTTGACTTCATTAGATATAGTTTAGGGTTAGGTGTAGATACACGATTTGTCTGGTTTGAATATGTCTAGACCTTGTTTATCAACTTCAATTCTTACTATATGACATAAGAAGACTACATGTGCTTTGGTTTTTGATTTTTTGATTTTTCTGAATGTTTATGCCCATTTGAATCTTGGTCAAATCCTAGGTTTGACCAAGATTTAAACAAGTCTATAACATGAAAATGAAAAGGTAAGCCTTGGATTTCCTACCCTTGAATCCATAGGAAACTTTGTTCTAATGCACTATAATAATCAACCGAGTTTTTACACCAACAGGTCTGTCACTTACGTGTGGTGCCCATGTGTGAGGTCCCACACTTCAGTGAGCACAAGTCAAGTGCAGTAGGTACGCAAACTCCAAGCCATCTTCTTTGTCAAGAGAAGACGCATCAGGATGCGTTTTGAAAGTCTGTGGGTCCTTCTGGATCCTTCGGTTGTCCCTCTCACAAAAAAACAAATCTCTCTCATTCTCGGCCTCGCTCGATTCGCTCGCTCGTCGCTCGCACCTCCTGCTCAGACAAACCCTGCACAAAGTCAACATCATCACCCGAAAAAGGGAGACACCATAATGCTCTCCCTTCTTCTCTCCTTCCGAGTGATCCCTCTTCCTCCGAGTTTCACTCGACGGGCAAACACACATGTGCTGCATAGTAATAATAATAAAAAGGTAGAAAAATCAACCTACGAATCTATAATTAAATACGTTAAACTAGGGTTTTGCCCAGTACTACAGATCAAGTTCATAAAAAATCCAACTACGGGGTTCAAACAACCCCATTTCTAATCCAAGATTTTTTCGACCTCATCCAAATGGCCTCAAACTATAGGGTTAATTAGCATCTAGTGCAGTATGTGTGAACATGTATGCACTATGTGTGCTATAACTTGTATGTCTTTCAAATTTGAACCAAATTTGAAATATATGAAATGGGGCTTTTGGCTTAAACGTTTGAAACCCAAAACGACTTCTCTTCATGCTAGGCATCATAAGACCGAGTTTAGGGTTAGGGGGTAGATACAGGATTTGTCTGTTTTGAATATGTCTATACCTTGTTTATCTACTTGAATATGCTTACTATAGATATATATGACGTAAGAAGACTATGTGCTTTGGTTTTTATTTTTTTATTTTTCCAGAATTTTTATGCCCATTTGAATCTTGGTCAAATCCTAGGCTTGACCAATATTTAAACAAGCTTAAAACATGAAAATGAAAAGGTAAGCTTGGATCCTTCTTTGTCACTCTAAGATGAAGTTTTTGGGAGGTTTTCAAAATTTCCATGTCTGAAACCCAAAAACACTTCTTCGCTTGGGGACAAGCGAGTCTAAGCTTGGGGGGAGTTGATACGTCCAATTTGCATCACTATTTTGTATCATAATTTGCTGTTATTCATTGATATATTTCATATTGGGGCACAATACTTATGTTATTTCATCTATTTTGCATGTTTCATCATCATTGGAGGATCAAGCACCGGAGCCAGGATTCTGCTGGAAAAAGCACCGTCAGAACGCAATATTTCGGAAGATCAACTGTGGAAGGGAATTTCACGTAAATTCCTATTTTTCCAGATGACGGAGGGAGCCAAAAGGGGAAGAGGAGAAGAGCCACTGTGGGCCCAGACCATAGGGCGGCGCGGCCCATGGCCTGGCCGCGCCATGCTCTGGGGGCCCCACAGCCCCTTTCGCCTCCTTTTCTTCGCGTACTCCTTCGTCCCGAAAACCTAAGCCACAGAGGGATCCTCACGAAGGGTTACAGCCGCCTCTGCGGGGCGGAGAACACCAGAGAGAAAAGAGCTCTCCGGCGGGCAGGAATCCGCCGGGGAAATTCCCTCCCGGAGGGGGAAATCGACGCCATCGCCATCGTCATCGAGCGGGACATCATCTCCATCACCATCATCATCATCTCCACCATCTACACCGCCATCACCACCGCTGCACCTCGTCATCGCTGTAGCAATTCGGGTTAAATCTTGATTGTTTGATAGGGGAAACTCTCCCGGTGTTATTCTATGCTTGTTGTAGATGCTATTGAGTGAAACCATTGAACCAAGGTTTATGTTCAGATTGTTATTCATCATCATATCACCTCTGATTGTATTCCATATGATGTCTCGTGAGTAGTTCGTTTAGTTCTTGAGGACATGGGTGAAGTCTAAATGCTAGTAGTGAATTATGGTTGAGTAATATTCAATGTTATGATATTTAAGTTGTGGTGTCATTCTTCTAGTGGTGTCGTGTGAACGTCGACTACACGACACTTCACCATTTATGGGCCTAGGGGAGTGCATCTTGTATTCGGTTGCTAATTGCGGGGTTGCCGGAGTGACAGAAACCTAAGCCCCCGTTAGTATATCGATGCAGGAGGGATCGCAGGATCTCAGAGTTTAAGGCTGTGGTTAGATTTATCTTAATTACTTTCTTGTAGTTGCGGATGCTTGCAAGGGGTATAATCACAAGTATGTATTAGTCCTAGGAAGGGCGGTGCATTAGCATAGGTTCACCCACACAACACTTATCAAAACAATGAAGATTAATCAGCTGTATGTAGCGAAAGCACTAGACTAAAATCCCCGTGTGTCCTCAAGAACGTTTGGTCATTATAAGTAATCAAACCGGCTTGTCCTTTGTGCTAAAAAGGATTGGGCCACTCGCTGCAATTATTTCTCTCGTATTTTATTTACTTGTACTTTATTTATCTGCAATATCAAAACCCCCTGAATACTTGTCTGTGAGCATTTACAGTGAATCCTTCATCGAAACTGCTGCCAACACCTTCTGCTCCTCGTTGGGATCGACATTCTTACTTATCGAAGATACTACGATACACCCCCTATACTTGTGGGTCATCAAGACTATTTTCTGGCGCCGTTGCCGGGGAGTGAAGCGCTATTGGTAAGTGGAATTGGTAAGGAAATTTACTGTTTGTGCTGATTTTATTTCTGCCTGCTGCTATAAATCATTATGGAGAGATCTTCTCTTCAATTTCTATTTGGGAAATCTACTACTACTGCAACGGTAGTGGATGAAGCGCCAGGTGAGGAAGTAGTACCATATAAAATACCTATGAAAATTATTGAACGTGTTATGGATAACCGCTATGAAGGGGATGGAACTGTCCATCCTGGTGATCATTTACTGTTTTTGCATGAATTATGCGGTTTATTCAAATGTGCAGGTATTTCTATGAATGAAGTTAGGAAGAAACTATTCACTATATCGCTGTCTGGTAAAGCGGCGCACTGGTATAAATTGCTGAAGAATGGTGATTCTATTGATTGGGAGGACATTGTGCCTTTATTCTATTCCAAATTTTATCCTCCAAGTGAAATTCACAAAGATCGGAACCGCATATATAATTTTTGGCCTCATGATGGAGAGAGTATTGCCCAAGCTTGGGGGAGATTGAAGTCTTTAATGCTCAAATGCCCCATTCATGAGCTTCCTGGTAATGTTATTATTGATAATTTCTATGCAAGACTTTCTTTTCAAGACAAGACCTTGCTGGATACTTCTTGTTCTGGATCATTTACACGCAAGAATGAAGAGTTTAAAAGGGACCTTCTTGATCGGATCCAAGAAAATACTGAAGGATGGGAGAACGACAAAGATAGAGAATCAGGTATAATTTATGATTATAAATGCATTGAAGCTTTTATGGATACTGATAAATTTCGTAATATGAGTGCTACATATGGTCTTGATTCCCAAGTTGTTGCAAATCTTTATAGAGCTTTTGCCTCTCATTATGAACTGCCTAAGAAGAATTTTGATAAGTATCATGAACCGTATAAAGATAAAATTGATTCATCTGTAAACAAATGTGTAGTGGTTGAAACTGTTGATAATGTTATTCCTGAAGCTTATATTGAAAAAACTCCTTTCCCTGCTAAAATGAAGGAGTACTCTGTCATATCTAGTGCGGTTAATAAAAGTGAAAAGAAACCTAAAGAACCTGAAGAACAAATTAAAATTGAACCTGCTGTTGCTATAGTTAAAGATCTTGTGACTGAAAATGTGGAGGATGGTCATATTATTTTCTGTGAAGATGCTTCTAATATTGTTTCACATCCTAATAAATCCAAACAAGTTAGTGTTCCTATGCTATCTGTTAGAATTGGTGATCATTGCTATTATGGTTTATGTGATATTGGTGCAAGTGTTAGTGCTATTCCTTATGAACTTTACACGGAGATTATGCACGAAATTGGTTCTTGTGAACTTGAAGATATTGATGTGGTTATTCATCTGGCTAATAGAGAAACTATTTCTCCAATTGGTATTGTTCGAGATGTGGAAGTTCTATGTGGTAAGATTAAATATCCTGCTGACTTTTTGGTACTTGGTTCTGCTGCTAGTGATCATTGTCCTATCATTTTTGGTAGACCTTTTCTAAATACTTGTGGAGCTATTATAGATTGTAAGAAAGAGAAAATTTTGACTAGATTTGCTGGTGAACCTTATGAATTTAACTTTTCTAAATTTACCAAAACTCCTTATAAAGCTGACTTGCCTAGTAATGATTTTAAAATGGAGCAGTGTGCATCTATTGTTCTTGTTCCTAATAATCCTTTGCAGCAACATTTGGAGAATAGTGAAAGTGAAGCTTTTAGGAAAGAAAGAGATGAGCTTGAGGAAATTTTTCGTCGCCAACCTATTCTCAAGCATGATTTACCGGTGGAAGATTTGGGTACAACACCGCCACCAAAGGAAGATCCTGTTTTTGATTTAAAGCCTTTACCTGATAATCTTAAATATGCTCATATTGATGATAAGAAAATATATCCTGTTATTATTAGTTCTAAGCTTTCAGAGATTGAGGAAGAAAGGTTATTGGAAATATTGAAGAAACACCGAGGAGCTATTGGCTATACTCTTGATGATTTGAAAGGGATTTCTCCTTCTATTTGCCAACATGCTATTAATATGGAAGATGATGCAAAGCCTGTTGTTGAACATCAACGTCGTCTAATTCCGAAGATGAAGGAAGTGGTAAGGAACGAGGTATTAAAACTCCTTGAAGCTGGTATTATATATCCTATTGCTGATAGTAGATGGGTTAGTCCTGTTCATTGTGTTCCTAAGAAAGGAGGAATGACTGTTGTGCCTAATGATAATGATGAGCTTATTCCTCAAAGAATAGTTGTAGGTTATAGAATGTGCATTGATTTTCGAAAAGTTAATAAAGTTACTAAGAAAGATCATTACCCTTTACCCTTTATTGATCAAATGTTAGAGAGGTTGTCTAAAAATACTCATTTTTGCTTTCTTGATGGTTATTCTGGGTTTTCACAAATTGCTGTTAAAGCTAAAGATCAAGAGAAAACCACTTTTACTTGTCCTTATGGAACTTATGCTTATAGGCGTATGCCTTTTGGTTTATGTAATGCTCCTGCTACTTTTCAAAGATGCATGTCTGCTATTTTTCATGGTTTTTGCGAAAGTATTGTAGAGGTGTTCATGGATGATTTTTCTGTCTATGGGAATTCTTTTGATAATTGCCTGCGAAACCTCGATAAAGTTTTGCAGAGATGTGAAGAAACTAACCTTGTTCTTAATTGGGAGAAATGCCACTTTATGGTTAATGAAGGAATTGTATTGGGACATAAAATTTCCGAGAGAGGTATTGAAGTTGATAGAGCTAAAGTTGAAGCAATTGAGAAGATGCCCTATCCGAGGGATGTTAAAGGTATTCGTAGTGTTCTTGGTCATGCTGGGTTTTATAGGAGATTTATTAAAGATTTCTCTAAAATTTCAAAGCCTCTTACTAATCTTCTTCAAAAAGATGTACCTTTTGTTTTTGATGATGATTGTAAGGAAGCTTTTGAAACTCTAAAGAAAGCCTTAACAACTGCTCCTGTAGTCGAACCTCCTGATTGGAATTTGCCTTTTGAAATTATGTGTGATGCTAGTGATTTTGCTGTAGGCGCTGTTCTTGGACAGCGGGTAGATAAAAAATTAAATGTTATTCATTATGCTAGTAAGACTCTTGATGCTGCTCAAAGAAATTATGCTACAACTGAAAAGGAATTGTTAGCTGTAGTCTTTGCTTGTGATAAGTTTAGACCCTATATTGTTGATTCAAAAGTTACAATTCATACTGATCATGCTGCAATTAGATACCTTATGACAAAGAAAGATGCTAAGCCAAGGCTTATTAGATGGGTACTTCTGTTGCAAGAATTTGATTTACATATTATAGATAGGAAAGGTGCTGATAATCCTGTTGCTGATAATTTGTCTAGATTGGAAAATATTGCTTATGATCATGTTCCTGTTAATGATAGTTTTCCAAATGAACAATTGGCTGTAATAAAGGTGAGCTCGCGAGAGAGCCCTTGGTATGCAGATTATGCTAACTTTATTGTTTCGAAGTATTTGCCTCCAACCTTTTCAGCTCAGCAAAGGAGGAAATTCTTTTATGACTTGAGGCATTATTTTTGGGATGACCCACATTTATATAAAGAAGGAGTGGATGGTATTATGCGAAGATGTGTTCCTGAATATGAACAACAGGAGATATTGAATAAATGTCATGGAAGTGTTTATGGAGGACATCACGCTGGAGATAGAACCGCGCAAAAGGTTCTACAATCAGGTTTTTATTGGCCAACACTCTTCAAAGATGCAAGGAAATTTATTTTATCTTGTGATGAATGTCAAAGAGTTGGTAATATCTCTAGACGCAATGAGATGCCTATGAATTATACTCTTGTTATTGAACCATTCGATTGTTGGGGATTCGACTTCATGGGACCTTTCCCTTCTTCAGACGGTAACACTCATATACTTGTCGCTGTTGATTATGTTACTAAATGGGTAGAAGCTATACCTACAAAAAGTGCTGATGGTGAGACCTCTATAAAAATGCTTGTAGATATTATATTTCCTAGATTTGGAGTACCTAGATATATTATGACTGATGGAGGTTCTCATTTCATTCATGGAGGTTTTAGAAAAACTCTTGCTAAGTATGGTATTAATCATAGAATTGCTTCTGCTTATCACCCTCAAACTAGTGGTCAAGTAGAATTATCAAATAGAGAGATTAAAGCTATCTTGGGAAAGACTGTTAATAAATCTAGAAAGAATTGGCCTAGCAAATTGAAAGAAGCGTTATGGGCTTATAGAACTGCTTATAAAAATCCTATGGGAATGTCACCTTATAAAATGGTTTATGGAAAAGCTTGTCATTTACCTCTAGAACTAGAGCACAAAGCTTATTGGGCTGTTAGAGAACTAAATAAAGATCCTAAATTAGCCGGTAATAAGAGGTTGTTGCAATTAAGTTCTCTAGATGAATGGAGAAGTGAAGCTTATGAAAATGCTAAACTCTTTAAAGAAAAAGTTAAGAAATGGCATGATAGAAGGATCATCAAAAGAGAATTTAATGTTGGAGATCAAGTTCTATTGTATCGGTCTCGTCTCAGATTCTTTGCAGGGAAATTACTCTCGAAGTGGGAAGGACCATATGTTGTTGAGGAGGTGTATCGTTCAGGAGCAATTAAAATTAGCTCTCTCCAAGGCAATGCCACACAAGTGGTGAATGGACAAAGACTCAAGCATTATATCTCGGGTGATTCTTATAATGTTGATGTTGATATTATTCAAGTGGAAACACCGGAGGCTTTCATCAAAGGACAAATTGACAGTCCGCCAGAACTGGACTTTGAATAGGTAACAGTATAGGTAATAAAAAGTCCGCGTTTACCTTTCCGAACATTATTTTTGCTGTTTTTGGAAAATATGAAAAATTACGGAATCGAAACGGAGTGGAAAAGACGCGCGAGGGCGTGCCACCATAGGCCGGCGCGGGCCCCACCCTGGCCGCGCCGACCTATGGTCTGGCCGCCTCGTTGCCCCTTTCCGACTCGTTTTCGACCTGGAATCTTCCTTTTGTCGTAAAAATATTTGCTATATAATCCCCCGGACCCCTGGAGGTCCGTATATCGTTTTCTCGTCGTGTTTTGTTTCGAGCTGTTTTCTGCCAGATTTGTTTTGATCTAGAAGCACCATGGTCTCCAACAACAAAGACAAGGGGCCTTGGAGGGAAGAGATGGATGAGAGGATCAATAAGGAGAAGGAGAAGATAGCATCAGCAAAAGGAGAGTGGGAAACTACGAGGAGTAAGCCAATTTTGGTGGGATCGGTTAATACTGGGCGTTCTTTTTCTCATAACTTGCAGGGAGCTCTTCCGCCTGCTCTGGACCTCGATTCTTTCCCTTGTGTGGAGGAAGCAATACGGGTTGCTGATGAGTTTTGTGATCAATATCGTGCTCTAAGGAGGGAAGTGGAGATACTTCAGGAGGAGAACCAGCGACTTCGCAGAATGCTGGAATATTACTCAAATCCCAGCACAAGGCCGTCACCGCCACACTCGGGTAACAATGAGTCTCTTCAGGTTTTGGTGCAGAATTGCAAAATTGAGAAGCTGAAGCTGAAGGAGATCCTTATGAAGCGCGAGAAGAATCCATCACCACCATCGCCGAAGGAGTAATTCATCATCGGTATTGGCATCCCCTTGGTTTGTTCCAAGCTTGGGGGAGTGCCGCGGTATCACATCATCACCACCTTTATCTTTTACTATCAAGTAGTGTCATATCATGAGTAGGGAAGTTATCATATGGAATAGTATGCAATGTGGAAGTATCTCTCTTAGTTAGTTATCTATGTATCCGTTGGTGTGAGTTATCGTTATGGAATATTAATGAGAAGTCTTATCATTTACTTTTTGCACACCTTATTTTAGTTTGCAATCTCCATTATATGATTACTCTTGACATGAGTATTGATATCACTTTGGGAGCATCAAGTAAATCTATTTGGTTTTGGCAAACTTAGCATTGGTCAATAGCAACAACATCTTGATGTTTAATGAAGGAGAGAAATACACTTAGATACATTACTCTATTATCTCTATGCCTAGTATTCTAAAGTTAAAATTGCTTGTACTTATGAGAAAGATGCATGATTGTTTCTATCATATGTATATTTGTTTGTTTCCCTCAACCTTTATGCTTGCTATCAAACCTTGCTAGCCAAAGACCTGTATCGAGAGGGAATGCTTCTCATACATCCATAACCTTAGACCAAACCTATGCCATTTGTGTCCACCATACCTACCTACTACATGGTATTTTCTGCCATTCCAAGTAAATACTTCATGTGCTACCTTTAAATTATTCAAACTACTACTCCTTATTTGTGTCAATGTTTTATAGCTCATGAGGAAGTATGTGGTGTTTTATCTTTCAATCTTGTTGGGCGGACTTTCACCAATGGACTAGCGGCACATCCGCTTATCCAATAATTTTGCAATAAGAGCTGGCAACGGGGTTCCCAGCCCCAATTAATAACTTTCATTAATAATTCTCTTCACATGTTTTGCTCTGACTTATCAGTAAGCAACTTAATTTTGCAATAGACACTCCTCCATGGTATGTGAATGTTGGAAGGCACCCGAGGATTCGGTTAGCCATGGATTGAGAAAGCCAAGGTTGGGGGGAGTGTCACCCATAATAAAACTAAAATACATGTGTAAACAAAAGAGAAGGGGGATGATCTACCTTGCTGGTAGAGATGCCGTCCCTCATGGGAGCCGCTCTTTGAAGGTTCGTTTGGCAAGGGGGTTAGAGTACCCGCTACCATTCGTTGACAACAACAAACACCGCTCAAAATCTTACTTTTATGCTCTTTATATGATTTCAAAACTTGAAAAGCTCTAGCACATGATTTAATCCCTGCTTCCCTCTGCGAAGGGCCTGTCTTTTACTTTTATGTTGAGTCAGTAAACCTATTTCCCTCTATCTCAAGCAAGCAATTGAGTTGTTGTGAACCAATCATTTATGCTATGATTCAGTTGATCATGTCTTTTATACTTTCTTGTTTAGTACCAATTTTATCTGAATGAATATGACTTTGAAGTTATCAATGATTATGAAGAGATTGTTATGCTTAAATATGAAAGCTCAGCTATAAAATCTAATATGAAAGCTTTGCTTAGAAGTACAATCCGTTAGTAGTTCTCTGACCAAGAACAAAGTTTGCCATCACCAATTATGATTTCTTATGCACCTTTACTTGTGATTTCTCTTTACTTATTTCAAGATGAGTTATATGAGGAAGTTGTTTACTAGAATGTCTTGTGTGAATGAATATGATGCTTCTTGTCCGTATTTTATTTATCGACTCTTCACTCCATAAACATGTGGTCTTGTTTATCGAGCTCAGTTTCGCTTGGGGACAAGCGAGGTCTAAGCTTGGGGGAGTTGATACGTCCAATTTGCATCACTATTTTGTATCATAATTTGCTGTTATTCATTGATATATTTCATATTGGGGCACAATACTTATGTTATTTCATCTATTTTGCATGTTTCATCATCATTGGAGGATCAAGCACCGGAGCCAGGATTCTGCTGGAAAAAGCACCGTCAGAACGCAATATTTCGGAAGATCAACTGTGGAAGGGAATTTCACGTAAATTCCTATTTTTCCAGATGACGGAGGGAGCCAGAAGGGGAAGAAGAGAGGAGCCACTGTGGGCCCAGACCATAGGGCGGCGCGGCCCATGGCCTGGCCGCGCCACCCTATGCTCTGGGGGCCCCACAGCCTCTTTCGCCTCCTTTTCTTCGCGTACTCCTTCGTCCCGAAAACCTAAGCCACAGAGGGATCCTCACGAAGGGTTACAGCCGCCTCTGCGGGGCGGAGAACACCAGAGAGAAAAGAGCTCTCCGGCGGGCAGGAATCCGCCGGGGAAATTCCCTCCCGGAGGGGGAAATCGACGCCATCGCCATCGTCATCGAGCGGGACATCATCTCCATCACCATCATCATCATCTCCACCATCTACACCGCCATCACCACCGCTGCACCTCGTCATCGCTGTAGCAATTCGGGTTAAATCTTGATTGTTTGATAGGGGAAACTCTCCCGGTGTTATTCTATGCTTGTTGTAGATGCTATTGAGTGAAACCATTGAACCAAGGTTTATGTTCAGATTGTTATTCATCATCATATCACCTCTGATTGTATTCCATATGATGTCTCGTGAGTAGTTCGTTTAGTTCTTGAGGACATGGGTGAAGTCTAAATGCTAGTAGTGAATTATGGTTGAGTAATATTCAATGTTATGATATTTAAGTTGTGGTGTCATTCTTCTAGTGGTGTCGTGTGAACGTCGACTACACGACACTTCACCATTTATGGGCCTAGGGGAGTGCATCTTGTATTCGGTTGCTAATTGCGGGGTTGCCGGAGTGACAGAAACCTAAGCCCCCGTTAGTATATCGATGCAGGAGGGATCGCAGGATCTCAGAGTTTAAGGCTGTGGTTAGATTTATCTTAATTACTTTCTTGTAGTTGCGGATGCTTGCAAGGGGTATAATCACAAGTATGTATTAGTCCTAGGAAGGGCGGTGCATTAGCATAGGTTCACCCACACAACACTTATCAAAACAATGAAGATTAATCAGCTGTATGTAGCGAAAGCACTAGACTAAAATCCCCGTGTGTCCTCAAGAACGTTTGGTCATTATAAGTAAACAAACCGGCTTGTCCTTTGTGCTAAAAAGGATTGGGCCACTCGCTGCAATTATTTCTCTCGTATTTTATTTACTTGTACTTTATTTATCTGCAATATCAAAACCCCCTGAATACTTGTCTGTGAGCATTTACAGTGAATCCTTCATCGAAACTGCTGCCAACACCTTCTGCTCCTCGTTGGGATCGACATTCTTACTTATCGAAGATACTACGATACACCCCCTATACTTGTGGGTCATCAGGGGGTAGATACATGATTTGTCTAGTTTGAATATGTCTAGACCTTGTTTATCAACTTCAATTCTTACTATATGACATAAGAAGACTATATGTGCTAGCTTTGGTTTTTGATTTTTTGATTTTTTTGAATGTTTATGCCCATTTGAATCTTGGTCAAATCCTAGGTTTGACCAAGATTTAAACAAGTCTATAACATGAAAATGAAAAGGTAAGCCTGGATCCTTCCTAGCTAGTCATTCTAAAATGAAGCTTTTGGGGGGTTCTTGAAATCTCAATGTTTGAAACCCAAAACCACTTCTCTTCATGGTTGACTTCATAAGACATGCAGAGTTTAGGGTTAGGGGTAGATACATGATTTGTCGGGTTTGAATATGTCTAGACATGCTTGTTTATCAACTTGAATGCTTACTATATGACATAAGAAGGCTATATATGTGCTTTGGTTTTTCATTTTTCTGGTTTTTTGAATGTTATATGCCCATTTGAAGATTTTGGGTGGTTCTTGAAATTTTCATGTTTGAAACCAATACGACTTCTCTTCATGCTAGACTTCATAAGATCGACCGAGTTTATGGTTAGGGGCTAGATACATGATTTGTCTGGTTTGAACATGTCTAAACCTTGTTTATCAACTTGCAAGCTTACTATATGACATAAGAAGACTATGTGCTTTTGTTTTTCATTCTTCTTTTTTTTATTTTATGCCCATTTGAATCTTGGTTAAATCCTATGTTTGACCTGGATTTAAACAAGTATAAAATATGAAAACGAAAAGGTAAGCCTGGATCCTTCTTAGTCACTCTAAAATGAAGCGACTTTTGGGATGTTCTTGAAATTTTCATGTTTGAAACCCAAAACCACTTCTCTTCATGATTGCTTCATAAGACAGAGTTTAAGGTTAGGAATAGATATATACATGATTTTCTAGTTTGAATATGTCTAGACCTTGTTAATCAACTTGAATGCTTACTCTATGACATAAGAATGCTATGTGCTTTGGTTTATCATTCTTTTGGTTTTTTCCTGAATTTTTATGCCCATTTGAATCTTGGTCAAATCCTAGGTTTCACAAAGATTTAAACAAGTTTAAAATCTGAAAATTAAAAGGTAAGCATGGATCCTTCTTAGTCACTCTAAAATGAAGCTTTTGGGAGGTTTTTGAAATTTCCATGTTTGAAACCCAAAACCACTTCTCTTCATGCTTGACTTCATAAGACAGAGTTTAGAGTGTTAGGGGTAGATACATGATTTGTCTAGTTTGAATATGTCTAGACCTTGTTTATCAACTTGAATTCTTACTATATGACATAAGAAGGCTATGTGCTTTGGTTTTTCATTTTTCTGGTTTTTTTGAATTTTATGCCCATTTGAAGATTTTGGGTGGTTCTTGAAATTTTCATGTTTTAAACCAATACGACTTCTCTTCATGCTAGACTTCATAAGATCGACCGAGTTTATGGTTAGGGGCTAGATACATGATTTGTCTGGTTTGAACATGTCTAAACCTTGTTTATCAACTTGAAAGCTTACTATATGACATACGAAGACTATGTGCTTTTGTTTTTCATGGGCTTCTATTTTTTTTATTTTATGCCCATGGAAGAAATACTGAATCGGCCTTGTTTACCAAGTTGGGCTAAACCGCCCGTGTATCTGTAACATATTAGATCGCATCTTAGTTTGGAAGTTAGAGTTTTACCCGTGCACGGTTTGGTGCACGCCCACGTTAGAAAGTCCCCTGGACTATAAATATGTACCTAGGGTTTATGGAATAAACAACAACCAACGTTCAACACAAACCAATCTCGGCGCATCGCCAACTCCTTCGTCTCGAGGGTTCCTCCGGTAAGCACCATGCTGCCTAGATCGCATCTCGCGATCTAGGCAGCACGAGCCTGCCTAGTTGTTCATGCGTTGCTCGTGCTGAAGCCTTTTTGATGGCGAGCAACGTAGTTATCATAGATGTGTTAGGGTTAGCATTGTTCCTAGTATCATATGCTGTCGTAGTGCAACCCTTGCGCATCTAGCCGTCCCTGTACCTCATCATGGGTGCAGGGGCGGCACCCCGCTTGATCGTTATTTAGTAGATCTGATCCGTTACGATTGCTCCTTGATTCATCAAGGATTAGTTTAATATCTGCAATAGTTAGGCCTTACAAAGGGTTGGAGGATCCAGCGGCATGTAGGGTGTAGTTTGCTGCCCCTAGACAGGACGTTCCGAGGATCAACCTAGTGTTGGTTTTTAGGCCTTGTCTAGGGCTGGCTTACGATCACCGTGCGTGAGCGCGAGGCCCAATCGTGAGTAGGATGATCCGATTATGCGGTGAAAACCCCAGATCGTCGTGGATCTCATATGCTTTATCTTGATCAAGCAGGACCACCATATATTCGGCCACCTTGGACGAATCATGGGTGGATCGGCTCCATGAGCCGATTCACAGGATAACCTGAGAGCCGATCGAGGCTCGTATTTAACGTGTACGTGTGTGCCCTGCAGGAAACTAAGCGAGGCATCATCCACACCTTCCTGACCAGGTATAGGTCAGGTGGCACGCCCTTGCAATTTGCATCGGCGCGCGACCAGGAGGCTTTGCGGGCCGTCGCTCTGAGGGACTGGGGCCAGCCGCAGCCCTAGTTGTTCCCGGCTCTACGGTGTTGACCAGTCACTGCCCGCCGGTGGGTTTCTGACGTCAACACATTCTGGCACGCCCGGTGGGACAATCCTCAACATCAACCACATCGCCATCTACATCGGAGATGGCGGAAGAAACTCCGGTCACGTACGAGGAGCTCAATGGCGAGCTCAAGAAGAAGTATGACGAGGTCAAAGCCTTCCTCGAAGCCGACCTCATCGGCTCTTTCCACAGGACCCGCTCCCATGGCATCAGATGGAAGGGGTTCTCACCTGAAGGCGCGCTTGATGGAGTGGACCTGTCCACCCCGTCAGAAGAACGCACCAGGTCGCTGCGTCAGGAGATAAACTTCATGGTGGCTCATTCGCTGCACCGCCATTCTGAGAGCCTGGTGAATACGTTGGAGCGCGTCGCGCTGCGCGTGATCCAGGAGATCATGAGCCATCAGTACTCTCCGTCAGGACCAGCCCTAGGGACTCACCAAGGGGAATTGCTACTCCAGTCCCGTCCACCGCTGCCGTTCGCGTTGGCAGCGCCCGAAGCGCCGAACTCATCGGCCTATGTCGTCTACAAGATTGGTGGTGACCCCAGTGACTACCAATTCCTACATGACGCGCCCAAGGAGATCCCGCACGGATACGCATGCGCATACGTGCCAGACTGCAGCACCTGGGCACCCTCGAACCAGGTTGCTATAGCAGGGACTTCTGGGGCAACAGGAGGAACGTCGGAGGCAGACCCTGAGAAGCAAACGTGGCTAGCTAAATACGCCACCCCGACAAAACTCCCGAGCCCAGCTCCTGCAGTTGGCTCAGAACCAGAAAAACAAGCATGGCTGGTTAAGTACGCCACTCCGACGAATCTTCAGGGTTCGGCACCTGCAGCCATCACCGCGGATCAGATTTGTACGATCCTGAAAGATCAGTTCGGCATGATGCCGAAAAGGAAGACGATCGGCTATACCAAGCCGTACCCCAACGAGTACGAATTGATCCCGCTACCACCCAAATATCGGCTCCCGGACTTCACAAAGTTCAGCGGATCAGATGGTTCCAGCTCCATCGAGCATGTGAGCCGATATTTGGCGCAGCTGGGCATGATCTCAGCGTCAGACGAGCTGCGCGTGAGGTACTTCTCACAGTCCCTCACAGGATCGGCTTTCGGTTGGTACACGTCGCTGCCACCGAACTCAGTCCAGACTTGGAAGCAGCTGGAAGAACGGTTCCATGAGCAATATCACTCAGAGGCTTCCGAGGCTGGCATTGCCGATCTTGCACAAGTACGACAGAAGCGCGGGGAAACAGTGTCAGAATACATCCAGCGCTTCAGGACCGTTAGGAACCGATGCTATTCGGTTCACGTAAGCGAAAAAGAAGCAGTCGAGTTGGCGGTGGTGGGTCTATCATCATCGATCAAGGACGTGGCCTCCCAAGCGGACTACCCGTCACTAGCGCACATGGTACAGAAGCTGTCAGCATATGAACAGCGTCACCCAGATGTCTACCAGGACAAGTTCAAGCGTGGTTACCATGGTTGACGCAGGCGAAGATGAAGTCGCTACGGGAGAACAAGAGGTCGCAGTGGCTGAGTGGACTCGAGCTGCAGGCCCAGTAACCTGCAAATGGGTGAAGCCACCAGGACCTCCAAGAGGATTCGACTTCGACGTGACGAAAACCGAGCAGATTTTCGATCTCTTACTCGCGGAGAAGCATATAAAGATTCCCGAAGGCCACAAAGTTCCCACGGTGCAAGAGCTGAACGGAAAGCCATACTGCAAGTGGCATAACACGTTCACCCACACCACTAACGACTGCAGGGTGTGGCGTCAGCAGATCCAGATGGCAATAGAAAATGGGCGACTAATTTTTAACCAGTATGCCATGAAGGTCGACACACACCCCTTCCCCGCCGTCAACATGGTGGAGTTTGCCCACCTCGGAGGGTGCCAGCCTGATTTCTCAGCCAACATCAGCATGGTAGAGCTTGGACACCGCTCTGAGAAGGACGGGGATGAGGACAGCTGCTCTCAGAGCAAGGACACAGAGGGGGCCGCTCCATGCGATCGGCTCCGTCAAGATGGCAAGCGCTACGTCACAGAGGGGGAAGTTAAGAACATAAGATATCAACGACCCCTCTCTGATCACCTCCTCAATAAGTACGTGAGTCGGTATGATCAACGCCGGCGACACGGCGACGATGATGAAAGAGGCCGTCTGGCCAGAAACGACAGAAGACATCGTCGGCATAATCACGATGAGGAGCGGCAGGAGCGCCACGCCAGGGAGCAGGACAATACGGACAGGCATTGGGACTGCCCTTTCTTCAGACACTGCTGGGATTCAGGAATGAGCCGATTACCAACAATCGGCAACTGCCCAGAATGCAACCAGAAAAAGAAGGAGGCAGCCAACGTGTCTGTGTTCGAGCGCCTAGGGCCTCTCCCACCACAAAACAGACGTGCTGAGACCCCTCTGTTGGAAGATCTCGAGGATTCGGAAGACGAGGGGGAAGACGAAGAAGATAGGTGTCACCGTCCAAGATGGTGCCCTGATGGTCTCAGCCATTCACAAAAACGCAGGGTTCAGCGATTGCGCGGTCTGGAGGAAGCCGAAAGGTTATACTTGCATACGCTGAGGAAGGCACGACCTGATTTGGCTGCGAAAGTCCAGAGGACCCTGGATGAAGAGGGACTGCCGCAAAGAAAAGAGTGGCGCCCCAAGCAAAGGAAAGCCGATGATGAAACATCGGCTGGCACAAACATGGTGCTCGTTCGTCCGGCGAAGTGTAGAGCTCCACGATTACACGATGCACCCGAGGTGGACAACAGCAAGCGCACCAACGTGATAAAGTCAGAGATTGGGCTGGTTTTATCCACCGGCCTGGACGAGTAGCAAGACTACGTCAATAAGCAACGTGGCGAGGCTGATCCTTGCGATCGGCCCTCCGAAACTGATGAAGGGATATTACAAAACCTTCACCGAGCAAGCAACGTGGAGGCCGATTCCAGCGATCGGCCAAAATTATCCTCACCATCCATTCTGCCTGGGATCAACGTTTGACCCAACAGGGACTACCTGACGAGCCGATACCATCAATTCTCTTGACAGAATCGGCTCGGGGGGCACCTAGATGGATAATACTAAGTATGGGGGCCGATACACAAATCGGCCTAAAATTTTTAAACATTTTACAGCCGATGCAAGGGCATCGACTTCAGAATTGAGAAGTAGCCGATGCGCAGCCATCGACTCAAGAGGAAAGGAGCCGATCCGACCAGCAGGACGCTAAGAGCGGACTGGAGAAACTCGGGGGGCAGCTCGCCTTGAAGGCTCTCTGCTTTGGGAAGCCGATTTATGTGCAAATCGGCTGGCCCTGCATGATCAAGCCCAGGCTAATTCAGCTAAGTTACGCGTCCTCGTTTTTGCCTTGGCCAAGACTCGGGGGCAGCAAGCCTGGTGGATATTTTGTTTTGCTCTGTTTAAAGAACCGATTGGGATGCCATCGGCTGATCCTTCATTGCAACCTTCTTCACAAATGATGAGTATTGAAGAGGATTATTGGGTTTGGTTGGAAAAGTTTAAAGGTTTTCCTGAAGATCCTGCATTTTCTGCCAGATTTAGAAAATCATCAGTTGAAGAAGGGAAGGGCGAATTTCAAAGGACCGATGCGGTGCTATCGGCTCATTACGCATTGGCAAAGGGGACGAATCGGCAAGGTCAGTGGGAGAGGAAATCGGCAAATCAAATTGGGGAAAAGTTCTTCATTAATAAGAGAGATTTCTTACATAGTAGAGCTGATTGCCCTCAAAAGGGGATACATTGCCCCGCCTACTTCTACGGATCCTATGCTAGGGGCCCTATCTACGGGCCGTTGCTGCCCTCGTCGTCGCCGTCATCGCCGCTGCGGCGCTGCTCCCGGCCGGCTCTCGTCGCTGCTCCAGCGGCCGCCGGCAGGACCTTCATTGTCCTCATCCTCCTCGTCGTCGTCGTCGTCGTCGCTGTCGAAGTCACTCAGATTTCCCGGCCAGGGGCAATGGCGCTTGGCCGGCGGCTCGTCGGGGGAGCTGTCGTCGTCGTCGTCCTCCTCTTCCTCCTCCTTCACCTCCTCGGAGGTGGCCCCATCCCAGGGGAAGTGATCATCCTCGCTTTCTTCCACCGCTTCCTTATCGGCAAGGAAGCGGAGATCGCTCTCCCCGTCAGTCAGGGACCTGTCGTCCTCTGACCAGATGGAGAAGTCATGGCTGGCTCATCCCCGGCCTCGATGGCGCGGCGAGTGTTGGCCGCGTGGACCTCCACTGGGTTCCACTCCGGCGTCGGCTCGCGGGAAGAGGAGGACTCGATGGGAAAGCCCGATGAGGCGGAGGAAGAAGAGGACATGGTGGCGCAGGAGGGTTTTTGGGTGCTAATGCGAAGGAGATGCAGAGGAGAACTGTTTGGGGCGGTTAAATAAAAGAGGGCATGGTAGAAATTCAATGCCACAGCAGTTTCCGAGGAGGTGGTGCCAAAACTGTCAAATCGTGCAGAGAAGTTGAGGAGGCAAGTTATCATGATGAAGAACTCTGCGACGGTTCTGCTCTGCCACGACATGACCCGACGAAGGAAAGGCGTAATGATTTTGGAAATGTCATTTCCAAAACCAGGGGGGCATGTGTTATCACCAGAATTTGACCAAGTCAGAGGTGGGCCGCGATCAAGATGGACGTGAAGATTGTACATGGAAGAAATACGTGAATCGGCCTTGTTTACCAAGTTGGGCTAAACCGCCCGTGTATCTGTAACATATTAGATCGCATCTTAGTTTAGAAGTTAGAGTTTTACCCGTGCACGGTTTGGTGCACGCCCACATTAGAAAGTCCCCTGGACTATAAATATGTACCTAGGGTTTATGGAATAAACAACAACCAACGTTCAACACAAACCAATCTCGGCGCATCGCCAACTCCTTCGTCTCGAGGGTTCCTCCGGTAAGCACCATGCTGCCTAGATCGCATCTCGCGATCTAGGCAGCACGAGCCTGCCTAGTTGTTCATGCGTTGCTCGTACTGAAGCCTTTTTGATGGCGAGCAACGTAGTTATCATAGATGTGTTAGGGTTAGCATTGTTCCTAGTATCATATGCTGTCGTAGTGCAACCCTTGCGCATCTAGCCGTCCCTGTACCTCATCATGGGTGCAGGGGCGGCACCCCGCTTGATCGTTATTTAGTAGATCTGATCCGTTACGATTGCTCCTTGATTCATCAAGGATTAGTTTAATATCTGCAATAGTTAGGCCTTACAAAGGGTTGGAGGATCCAGCGGCATGTAGGGTGTAGTTTGCTGCCCCTAGACAGGACGTTCCGAGGATCAACCTAGTGTTGGTTTTTAGGCCTTGTCTAGGGCTGGCTTACGATCACCGTGCGTGAGCGCGAGGCCCAATCGTGAGTAGGATGATCCGATTATGCGGTGAAAACCCCAGATCGTCGTGGATCTCATATGCTTTATCTTGATCAAGCAGGACCACCATATATTCGGCCACCTTGGACGAATCATGGGTGGATCGGCTCCATGAGCCGATTCACAGGATAACCTGAGAGCCGATCGAGGCTCGTATTTAACGTGTACGTGTGTGCCCTGCAGGAAACTAAGCGAGGCATCATCCACACCTTCCTGACCAGGTATAGGTCAGGTGGCACGCCCTTGCAATTTGCATCGGCGCGCGACCAGGAGGCTTTGCGGGCCGTCGCTCTGAGGGACTGGGGCCAGCCGCAGCCCTAGTTGTTCCCGGCTCTACGGTGTTGACTCCACTTGCCCGCCTTACTATATGACATACGAAGACTATGTGCTTTTGTTTTTCATTCTTCTATTTTTTTATTTTATGCCCATTTGAATCTTGGTCAAATCCTATGTTTGACCTGGATTTAAACAAGTATATAATATGAAAACGAAAAGGTAAGCCTGGATCCTTCTTAGTCACTCTAAAATGAAGCGACTTTTGGGATGTTCTTGAAATTTTCATGTTTGAAACCCAAACCACTTCTCTTCATGATTGACTTCATATATAAGACAGAGTTTAAGGTTAGGGACAGATATATACATGATTTTCTAGTTTGAATATGTCTAGACCTTGTTAATCAACTTGAATGCTTACTGTATGACATAAGAATGCTATGTGCTTTGGTTTATCAATCTTTTGGTTTTTTCCTGAATTTTTATGCCCATTTGAATCTTGGTCAAATCCTAGGTTTCACAAAGATTTAAACAAGTTTAAAATCTGAAAATTAAAAGGTAAGCATGGATCCTTCTTAGTCACTCTAAAATGAAGCTTTTGGGAGGTTTTTGAAATTTCCATGTTTGAAACCCAAAACCACTTCTCTTCATGCTTAATTGACTTCATAAGACAGAGTTTAGAGTGTTAGGGGTAGATACATGATTTGTCTAGTTTGAATACGTCTAGACCTTGTTTATCAACTTGAATTCTTACTATATGACATAAGAAGGCTATGTGCTTTGGTTTTTCATTTTTCTGATTTTTTTGAATTTTATGCATGCCCATTTGAATCTTGGTCAAATACTAGCTAGGTTTGACCAAGATTTAAACAAGTTTAAAACATGAAAATGAAAAGGTAAGCCTCGATCCTTCTTAGTCACTCTAAAATGAAGCTTTTGGGGGTTTTTGAAATTTGCATGTTTGAAACCCAAAACCACTTCTCTTCATGCCTTACTTCATAAGACGGAGTTTAGGTCGTTAGGGAGTAGATACATGATTTGCCTGGTTTGAATATGTCTAGACCTTGTTTATCATCTTGAATGCTTACTATATGATAAGAAGACTATGTGCATTGGTATTTTTTTTTTTGAATTTTCATGCCCATTTCAATCTTGGTGAAATCCTAGGTTTGAGCAAGATTTAAACAAATTTAACACGTGAAAACGAATAAGCATGGATCCTTCTTAGTCACTCCAAAATGTACCAATTGATAGATGTGTTAACTTTGCTTCATGGAAAAAATAATGTCATGTAAATGAGTTAACTTGGATTTCCTGCCGTTGAATCCATAGGAAACTTTGTTCTAATGCACTATAATAATCAACCGAGTTTTTACACCAACATTGCCAACAGGTCTGTCACTTACGTGTGGCGCCCATGCGTGAGGTCCCACACTTCAGTGAGCACAAGTCAAGTGCAGTAGGTACGCAAACTCCAAGCCATCTTCTTTGTCAAGAGAAGACGCATCAGGATGCGTTTTGGAAGTCTGTGGGTCCTTCTGGATCCTTCGGTTGTCCCTCTCACAAAAAAAACAAATCTCTCTCATTCTCCTCTCGCCGACTCGCTCGCTCGCTCGCCGTCGCACCTCCCTGCTCACCGACAAACCCTGCACGAAAGTCAACATCATCACCCGAAAAAGGAGACACCATAATGCTCTCCCTTCTTCTCTCCTTCCGAGTGATCCCTCTTCCTCCGAGTTTCACTCGACGGGCAAACACACATGTGCTGCATAGTAATAATAATAAAAAGGTAGAAAAATCAACCTACGAATCTATAATTAAATACGTTAAACTAGGGTTTTGCCCAGTACTACAGATCAAGTTCATAAAAAATCCAACTACGGGGTTCGAACAACCCCATTTCTAATCCAAGATTTTTTTCGACCTCATCCAAATGGCCTCAAACTATAGGGTTAATTAGCATCTAGTGCAGAATGTGTGAACATGTATGCACTATGTGTGCTATAACTTGTATGTCTTTCAAATTTGAACCAAATTTGAAATATATGAAATGGGGCTTTTGGCTTAAACGTTTGAAACCCAAAACGACTTCTCTTCATGCTAGGCATCATAAGACCGAGTTTAGGGTTAGGGGGTAGATACAGGATTTGTCTGTTTTGAATATGTCTATACCTTGTTTATCTACTTGAATATGCTTACTATAGATATATATGACGTAAGAAGACTATGTGCTTTGGTTTTTATTTTTTTATTTTTCCAGAATTTTTATGCCCATTTGAATCTTGGTCAAATCCTAGGCTTGACCAATATTTAAACAAGCTTAAAACATGAAAATGAAAAGGTAAGCTTGGATCCTTCTTTGTCACTCTAAGATGAAGTTTTTGGGAGGTTTTCAAAATTTCCATGTCTGAAACCCAAAAACACTTCTCTTCATGCTTGACTTCATAAGACAAAGCTAGTTTAGGGCTTTAGGGGGTAGATACATGATTTGTCTAGTTTGAATATGTCTAGACCTTGTTTATCAACTTCAATTCTTACTATATGACATAAGAAGACTATATGTGCTAGCTTTGGTTTTTGATTTTTTGATTTTTTTGAATGTTTATGCCCATTTGAATCTTGGTCAAATCCTAGGTTTGACCAAGATTTAAACAAGTCTATAACATGAAAATGAAAAGGTAAGCCTGGATCCTTCCTAGCTAGTCATTCTAAAATGAAGCTTTTGGGGGGTTCTTGAAATCTCAATGTTTGAAACCCAAAACCACTTCTCTTCATGGTTGACTTCATAAGACATGCAGAGTTTAGGGTTAGGGGGTAGATACATGATTTGTCGGGTTTGAATATGTCTAGACATGCTTGTTTATCAACTTGAATGCTTACTATATGACATAAGAAGGCTATATATGTGCTTTGGTTTTTCATTTTTCTAGTTTTTTGAATGTTATATGCCCATTTGAAGATTTTGGGTGGTTCTTGAAATTTTCATGTTTGAAACCAATACGACTTCTCTTCATGCTAGACTTCATAAGATCGACCGAGTTTATGGTTAGGGGCTAGATACATGATTTGTCTGGTTTGAACATGTCTAAACCTTGTTTACCAACTTGCAAGGCTTACTATATGACATAAGAAGACTATGTGCTTTTGTTTTTCATTCTTCTATTTTTTTATTTTATGCCCATTTGAATCTTGGTCAAATCCTATGTTTGACCTGGATTTAAACAAGTATAAAATATGAAAACGAAAAGGTAAGCCTGGATCCTTCTTAGTCACTCTAAAATGAAGCGACTTTTGGGATGTTCTTGAAATTTTCATGTTTGAAACCCAAAACCACTTCTCTTCATGATTGCTTCATATATAAGACAGAGTTTAGGGTTAGGGGCAGATATATACATGATTTTCTAGTTTGAATATGTCTAGACCTTATTTATCAACTTGAATGCTTACTATATGACATAAGAATGCTATGTGCTTTGGTTTATCATTCTTTTGGTTTTTTCCTGAATTTTTATGCCCATTTGAATCTTGGTCAAATCCTAGGTTTCACAAAGATTTAAACAAGTTTAAAATCTGAAAATTAAAAGGTAAGCATGGATCCTTCTTAGTCACTCTAAAATGAAGCTTTTGGGAGGTTTTTGAAATTTCCATGTTTGAAACCCAAAACCACTTCTCTTCATGCTTGACTTCATAAGACAGAGTTTAGAGTGTTAGGGGTAGATACATGATTTGTCTAGTTTGAATATGTCTAGACCTTGTTTATCAACTTGAATTCTTACTATATGACATAAGAAGGCTATGTGCTTTGGTTTTTCATTTTTCTGGTTTTTTTGAATATTATGCCCATTTGAAGATTTTGGGAGGTTCTTGAAATTTTCATGTTTGAAACCAATACGACTTCTCTTCATGCTAGACTTCATAAGATCGATCGAGTTTATGGTTAGGGGGTAGATACATGATTTGTCTGGTTTGAACATGTCTAAACCTTGTTTATCAACTTGAAAGCTTACTATATGACATACGAAGACTATGTGCTTTTGTTTTTCATTCTTCTATTTTATTTTATTTTATGCCCATTTGAATCTTGGTCAAATCCTATGTTTGACCTGGATTTAAACAAGTATATAATATGAAAACGAAAAGGTAAGCATGGATCCTTCTTAGTCACTCTAAAATGAAGCGGCTTTTGGGATGTTCTTGAAATTTTCATGTTTGAAACCCAAACCACTTCTCTTCATGATTGACTTCATATATAAGACAGAGTTTAAGGTTAGGGACAGATATATACATGATTTTCTAGTTTGAATATGTCTAGACCTTGTTAATCAACTTGAATGCTTACTGTATGACATAAGAATGCTATGTGCTTTGGTTTATCAATCTTTTGGTTTTTTCCTGAATTTTTATGCCCATTTGAATCTTGGTCAAATCCTAGGTTTCACAAAGATTTAAACAAGTTTAAAATCTGAAAATTAAAAGGTAAGCATGGATCCTTCTTAGTCACTCTAAAATGAAGCTTTTGGGAGGTTTTTGAAATTTCCATGTTTGAAACCCAAAACCACTTCTCTTCATGCTTAATTGACTTCATAAGACAGAGTTTAGAGTGTTAGGGGTAGATACATGATTTGTCTAGTTTGAATACGTCTAGACCTTGTTTATCAACTTGAATTCTTACTATATGACATAAGAAGGCTATGTGCTTTGGTTTTTCATTTTTCTGATTTTTTTTGAATTTTATGCATGCCCATTTGAATCTTGGTCAAATACTAGCTAGGTTTGACCAAGATTTAAACAAGTTTAAAACATGAAAATGAAAAGGTAAGCCTCGATCCTTCTTAGTCACTCTAAAATGAAGCTTTTGGGGGGTTTTTGAAATTTGCATGTTTGAAACCCAAAACCACTTCTCTTCATGCCTTACTTCATAAGACGGAGTTTAGGGTCGTTAGGGAGTAGATACATGATTTGCCTGGTTTGAATATGTCTAGACCTTGTTTATCATCTTGAATGCTTACTATATGACAGAAGAAGACTATGTGCATTGGTATTTCATTTTTTTTTGAATTTTCATGCCCATTTCAATCTTGGTGAAATCCTAGGTTTGAGCAAGATTTAAACAAATTTAACACGTGAAAACGAATAAGCATGGATCCTTCTTAGTCACTCCAAAATGTACCAATTGATAGATGTGTTAACTTTGCTTCATGGAAAAAATAATGTCATGTAAATGAGTTAACTTGGATTTCCTGCCGTTGAATCCATAGGAAACTTTGTTCTAATGCACTATAATAATCAACCGAGTTTTTACACCAACATTGCCAACAGGTCTGTCACTTACGTGTGGCGCCCATGCGTGAGGTCCCACACTTCAGTGAGCACAAGTCAAGTGCAGTAGGTACGCAAACTCCAAGCCATCTTCTTTGTCAAGAGAAGACGCATCAGGATGCGTTTTGGAAATCTGTGGGTCCTTCTGGATCCTTCGGTTGTCCCTCTCACAAAAAAAACAAATCTCTCTCATTCTCGGCCTCGCTCGACTCGACTCGCTCGCTCGCTCGCACCTCCTGCTCACTGACAAACCCTGCACAAAAGTCAACATCATCACCCGAAAAAGGGGAGACACCATAATGCTCTCCCTTCTTCTCTCCTTCCGAGTGATCCCTCTTCCTCCGAGTTTCACTCGACGGGCAAACACACATGTGCTGCATAGTAATAATAATAAAAAGGTAGAAAAATCAACCTACGAATCTATAATTAAATACGTTAAACTAGGGTTTTGCCCAGTACTACAGATCAAGTTCATAAAAAATCCAACTACGGGGTTCGAACAACCCCATTTCTAATCCAAGATTTTTTTCGACCTCATCCAAATGGCCTCAAACTATAGGGTTAATTAGCATCTAGTGCAGAATGTGTGAACATGTATGCACTATGTGTGCTATAACTTGTATGTCTTTCAAATTTGAACCAAATTTGAAATATATGAAATGGGGCTTTTGGCTTAAACGTTTGAAACCCAAAACGACTTCTCTTCATGCTAGGCATCATAAGACCGAGTTTAGGGTTAGGGGGTAGATACAGGATTTGTCTGTTTTGAATATGTCTATACCTTGTTTATCTACTTGAATATGCTTACTATAGATATATATGACGTAAGAAGACTATGTGCTTTGGTTTTTTTTTATTTTTCCAGAATTTTTATGCCCATTTGAATCTTGGTCAAATCCTAGGCTTGACCAATATTTAAACAAGCTTAAAACATGAAAATGAAAAGGTAAGCTTGGATCCTTCTTTGTCACTCTAAGATGAAGTTTTTGGGAGGTTTTCAAAATTTCCATGTCTGAAACCCAAAAACACTTCTCTTCATGCTTGACTTCATAAGACAAAGCTAGTTTAGGGCTTTAGGGGGTAGATACATGATTTGTCTAGTTTGAATATGTCTAGACCTTGTTTATCAACTTCAATTCTTACTATATGACATAAGAAGACTATATGTGCTAGCTTTGGTTTTTGATTTTTTGATTTTTTTGAATGTTTATGCCCATTTGAATCTTGGTCAAATCCTAGGTTTGACCAAGATTTAAACAAGTCTATAACATGAAAATGAAAAGGTAAGCCTGGATCCTTCCTAGCTAGTCATTCTAAAATGAAGCTTTTGGGGGGTTCTTGAAATCTCAATGTTTGAAACCCAAAAACCACTTCTCTTCATGGTTGACTTCATAAGACATGCAGAGTTTAGGGTTAGGGGTAGATACATGATTTGTCGGGTTTGAATATGTCTAGACATGCTTGTTTATCAACTTGAATGCTTACTATATGACATAAGAAGGCTATATATGTGCTTTGGTTTTTCATTTTTCTAGTTTTTTGAATGTTATATGCCCATTTGAAGATTTTGGGTGGTTCTTGAAATTTTCATGTTTGAAACCAATACGACTTCTCTTCATGCTAGACTTCATAAGATCGACCGAGTTTATGGTTAGGGGCTAGATACATGATTTGTCTGGTTTGAACATGTCTAAACCTTGTTTACCAACTTGCAAGGCTTACTATATGACATAAGAAGACTATGTGCTTTTGTTTTTCATTCTTCTATTTTTTTATTTTATGCCCATTTGAATCTTGGTCAAATCCTATGTTTGACCTGGATTTAAACAAGTATAAAATATGAAAACGAAAAGGTAAGCCTGGATCCTTCTTAGTCACTCTAAAATGAAGCGACTTTTGGGATGTTCTTGAAATTTTCATGTTTGAAACCCAAAACCACTTCTCTTCATGATTGCTTCATATATAAGACAGAGTTTAGGGTTAGGGGCAGATATATACATGATTTTCTAGTTTGAATATGTCTAGACCTTATTTATCAACTTGAATGCTTACTATATGACATAAGAATGCTATGTGCTTTGGTTTATCATTCTTTTGGTTTTTTCCTGAATTTTTATGCCCATTTGAATCTTGGTCAAATCCTAGGTTTCACAAAGATTTAAACAAGTTTAAAATCTGAAAATTAAAAGGTAAGCATGGATCCTTCTTAGTCACTCTAAAATGAAGCTTTTGGGAGGTTTTTGAAATTTCCATGTTTGAAACCCAAAAACCACTTCTCTTCATGCTTGACTTCATAAGACAGAGTTTAGAGTGTTAGGGGTAGATACATGATTTGTCTAGTTTGAATATGTCTAGACCTTGTTTATCAACTTGAATTCTTACTATATGACATAAGAAGGCTATGTGCTTTGGTTTTTCATTTTTCTGGTTTTTTTGAATATTATGCCCATTTGAAGATTTTGGGAGGTTCTTGAAATTTTCATGTTTGAAACCAATACGACTTCTCTTCAGGCTAGACTTCATAAGATCGATCGAGTTTATGGTTAGGGGGTAGATACATGATTTGTCTGGTTTGAACATGTCTAAACCTTGTTTATCAACTTGAAAGCTTACTATATGACATACGAAGACTATGTGCTTTTGTTTTTCATTCTTCTATTTTATTTTATTTTATGCCCATTTGAATCTTGGTCAAATCCTATGTTTGACCTGGATTTAAACAAGTATATAATATGAAAACGAAAAGGTAAGCATGGATCCTTCTTAGTCACTCTAAAATGAAGCGGCTTTTGGGATGTTCTTGAAATTTTCATGTTTGAAACCCAAACCACTTCTCTTCATGATTGACTTCATATATAAGACAGAGTTTAAGGTTAGGGACAGATATATACATGATTTTCTAGTTTGAATATGTCTAGACCTTGTTAATCAACTTGAATGCTTACTGTATGACATAAGAATGCTATGTGCTTTGGTTTATCAATCTTTTGGTTTTTTCCTGAATTTTTATGCCCATTTGAATCTTGGTCAAATCCTAGGTTTCACAAAGATTTAAACAAGTTTAAAATATGAAAATTAAAAGGTAAGCATGGATCCTTCTTAGTCACTCTAAAATGAAGCTTTTGGGAGGTTTTTGAAATTTCCATGTTTGAAACCCAAAACCACTTCTCTTCATGCTTAATTGACTTCATAAGACAGAGTTTAGAGTGTTAGGGGTAGATACATGATTTGTCTAGTTTGAATACGTCTAGACCTTGTTTATCAACTTGAATTCTTACTATATGACATAAGAAGGCTATGTGCTTTGGTTTTTCATTTTTCTGATTTTTTTTGAATTTTATGCATGCCCATTTGAATCTTGGTCAAATACTAGCTAGGTTTGACCAAGATTTAAACAAGTTTAAAACATGAAAATGAAAAGGTAAGCCTCGATCCTTCTTAGTCACTCTAAAATGAAGCTTTTGGGGGGTTTTTGAAATTTGCATGTTTGAAACCCAAAACCACTTCTCTTCATGCCTTACTTCATAAGACGGAGTTTAGGGTCGTTAGGGAGTAGATACATGATTTGCCTGGTTTGAATATGTCTAGACCTTGTTTATCATCTTGAATGCTTACTATATGACAGAAGAAGACTATGTGCATTGGTATTTCATTTTTTTTTGAATTTTCATGCCCATTTCAATCTTGGTGAAATCCTAGGTTTGAGCAAGATTTAAACAAATTTAACACGTGAAAACGAATAAGCATGGATCCTTCTTAGTCACTCCAAAATGTACCAATTGATAGATGTGTTAACTTTGCTTCATGGAAAAAATAATGTCATGTAAATGAGTTAACTTGGATTTCCTGCCGTTGAATCCATAGGAAACTTTGTTCTAATGCACTATAATAATCAACCGAGTTTTTACACCAACATTGCCAACAGGTCTGTCACTTACGTGTGGCGCCCATGCGTGAGGTCCCACACTTCAGTGAGCACAAGTCAAGTGCAGTAGGTACGCAAACTCCAAGCCATCTTCTTTGTCAAGAGAAGACGCATCAGGATGCGTTTTGGAAATCTGTGGGTCCTTCTGGATCCTTCGGTTGTCCCTCTCACAAAAAAAACAAATCTCTCTCATTCTCGGCCCGCGACTCGCTCGCTCGCTCGCTCGCTCGCACCTCCTGCTCACTGACAAACCCTGCACAAAAGTCAACATCATCACCCGAAAAAGGGGAGACACCATAATGCTCTCCCTTCTTCTCTCCTTCCGAGTGATCCCTCTTCCTCCGAGTTTCACTCGACGGGCAAACACACATGTGCTGCATAGTAATAATAATAAAAAGGTAGAAAAATCAACCTACGAATCTATAATTAAATACGTTAAACTAGGGTTTTGCCCAGTACTACAGATCAAGTTCATAAAAAATCCAACTACGGGGTTCGAACAACCCCATTTCTAATCCAAGATTTTTTTCGACCTCATCCAAATGGCCTCAAACTATAGGGTTAATTAGCATCTAGTGCAGAATGTGTGAACATGTATGCACTATGTGTGCTATAACTTGTATGTCTTTCAAATTTGAACCAAATTTGAAATATATGAAATGGGGCTTTTGGCTTAAACGTTTGAAACCCAAAACGACTTCTCTTCATGCTAGGCATCATAAGACCGAGTTTAGGGTTAGGGGGTAGATACATGATTTGTCTGTTTTGAATATGTCTATACCTTGTTTATCTACTTGAATATGCTTACTATAGATATATATGACGTAAGAAGACTATGTGCTTTGGTTTTTTTTTTATTATTTTTCCAGAATTTTTATGCCCATTTGAATCTTGGTCAAATCCTAGGCTTGACCAATATTTAAACAAGCTTAAAACATGAAAATGAAAAGGTAAGCTTGGATCCTTCTTTGTCACTCTAAGATGAAGTTTTTGGGAGGTTTTCAAAATTTCCATGTCTGAAACCCAAAAACACTTCTCTTCATGCTTGACTTCATAAGACAAAGCTAGTTTAGGGCTTTAGGGGGTAGATACATGATTTGTCTAGTTTGAATATGTCTAGACCTTGTTTATCAACTTCAATTCTTACTATATGACATAAGAAGACTATATGTGCTAGCTTTGGTTTTTGATTTTTTGATTTTTTTGAATGTTTATGCCCATTTGAATCTTGGTCAAATCCTAGGTTTGACCAAGATTTAAACAAGTCTATAACATGAAAATGAAAAGGTAAGCCTGGATCCTTCCTAGCTAGTCATTCTAAAATGAAGCTTTTGGGGGGTTCTTGAAATCTCAATGTTTGAAACCCAAAACCACTTCTCTTCATGGTTGACTTCATAAGACATGCAGAGTTTAGGGTTAGGGGTAGATACATGATTTGTCGGGTTTGAATATGTCTAGACATGCTTGTTTATCAACTTGAATGCTTACTATATGACATAAGAAGGCTATATATGTGCTTTGGTTTTTCATTTTTCTAGTTTTTTGAATGTTATATGCCCATTTGAAGATTTTGGGTGGTTCTTGAAATTTTCATGTTTGAAACCAATACGACTTCTCTTCATGCTAGACTTCATAAGATCGACCGAGTTTATGGTTAGGGGCTAGATACATGATTTGTCTGGTTTGAACATGTCTAAACCTTGTTTACCAACTTGCAAGGCTTACTATATGACATAAGAAGACTATGTGCTTTTGTTTTTCATTCTTCTATTTTTTTATTTTATGCCCATTTGAATCTTGGTCAAATCCTATGTTTGACCTGGATTTAAACAAGTATAAAATATGAAAACGAAAAGGTAAGCCTGGATCCTTCTTAGTCACTCTAAAATGAAGCGACTTTTGGGATGTTCTTGAAATTTTCATGTTTGAAACCCAAAACCACTTCTCTTCATGATTGCTTCATATATAAGACAGAGTTTAGGGTTAGGGGCAGATATATACATGATTTTCTAGTTTGAATATGTCTAGACCTTATTTATCAACTTGAATGCTTACTATATGACATAAGAATGCTATGTGCTTTGGTTTATCATTCTTTTGGTTTTTTCCTGAATTTTTATGCCCATTTGAATCTTGGTCAAATCCTAGGTTTCACAAAGATTTAAACAAGTTTAAAATCTGAAAATTAAAAGGTAAGCATGGATCCTTCTTAGTCACTCTAAAATGAAGCTTTTGGGAGGTTTTTGAAATTTCCATGTTTGAAACCCAAAACCACTTCTCTTCATGCTTGACTTCATAAGACAGAGTTTAGAGTGTTAGGGGTAGATACATGATTTGTCTAGTTTGAATATGTCTAGACCTTGTTTATCAACTTGAATTCTTACTATATGACATAAGAAGGCTATGTGCTTTGGTTTTTCATTTTTCTGGTTTTTTTGAATATTATGCCCATTTGAAGATTTTGGGAGGTTCTTGAAATTTTCATGTTTGAAACCAATACGACTTCTCTTCAGGCTAGACTTCATAAGATCGATCGAGTTTATGGTTAGGGGGTAGATACATGATTTGTCTGGTTTGAACATGTCTAAACCTTGTTTATCAACTTGAAAGCTTACTATATGACATACGAAGACTATGTGCTTTTGTTTTTCATTCTTCTATTTTATTTTATTTTATGCCCATTTGAATCTTGGTCAAATCCTATGTTTGACCTGGATTTAAACAAGTATATAATATGAAAACGAAAAGGTAAGCATGGATCCTTCTTAGTCACTCTAAAATGAAGCGGCTTTTGGGATGTTCTTGAAATTTTCATGTTTGAAACCCAAACCACTTCTCTTCATGATTGACTTCATATATAAGACAGAGTTTAAGGTTAGGGACAGATATATACATGATTTTCTAGTTTGAATATGTCTAGACCTTGTTAATCAACTTGAATGCTTACTGTATGACATAAGAATGCTATGTGCTTTGGTTTATCAATCTTTTGGTTTTTTCCTGAATTTTTATGCCCATTTGAATCTTGGTCAAATCCTAGGTTTCACAAAGATTTAAACAAGTTTAAAATCTGAAAATTAAAAGGTAAGCATGGATCCTTCTTAGTCACTCTAAAATGAAGCTTTTGGGAGGTTTTTGAAATTTCCATGTTTGAAACCCAAAACCACTTCTCTTCATGCTTAATTGACTTCATAAGACAGAGTTTAGAGTGTTAGGGGTAGATACATGATTTGTCTAGTTTGAATACGTCTAGACCTTGTTTATCAACTTGAATTCTTACTATATGACATAAGAAGGCTATGTGCTTTGGTTTTTCATTTTTCTGATTTTTTTTGAATTTTATGCATGCCCATTTGAATCTTGGTCAAATACTAGCTAGGTTTGACCAAGATTTAAACAAGTTTAAAACATGAAAATGAAAAGGTAAGCCTCGATCCTTCTTAGTCACTCTAAAATGAAGCTTTTGGGGGGTTTTTGAAATTTGCATGTTTGAAACCCAAAACCACTTCTCTTCATGCCTTACTTCATAAGACGGAGTTTAGGGTCGTTAGGGAGTAGATACATGATTTGCCTGGTTTGAATATGTCTAGACCTTGTTTATCATCTTGAATGCTTACTATATGACAGAAGAAGACTATGTGCATTGGTATTTCATTTTTTTTTGAATTTTCATGCCCATTTCAATCTTGGTGAAATCCTAGGTTTGAGCAAGATTTAAACAAATTTAACACGTGAAAACGAATAAGCATGGATCCTTCTTAGTCACTCCAAAATGTACCAATTGATAGATGTGTTAACTTTGCTTCATGGAAAAAATAATGTCATGTAAATGAGTTAACTTGGATTTCCTGCCGTTGAATCCATAGGAAACTTTGTTCTAATGCACTATAATAATCAACCGTGTTTTTACACCAACATTGCCAACAGGTCTGTCACTTACGTGTGGCGCCCATGCGTGAGGTCCCACACTTCAGTGAGCACAAGTCAAGTGCAGTAGGTACGCAAACTCCAAGCCATCTTCTTTGTCAAGAGAAGACGCATCAGGATGCGTTTTGGAAATCTGTGGGTCCTTCTGGATCCTTCGGTTGTCCCTCTCACAAAAAAAACAAATCTCTCTCATTCTCGGCCTCGCTCGACTCGCTCGCTCGCTCGCTCGCTCGCACCTCCTGCTCACTGACAAACCCTGCACAAAAGTCAACATCATCACCCGAAAAAGGGGAGACACCATATTCTCTCCCTTCTTCTCTCCTTCCGAGTGATCCCTCTTCCTCCGAGTTTCACTCGACGGGCAAACACACATGTGCTGCATAGTAATAATAATAAAAAGGTAGAAAAATCAACCTACGAATCTATAATTAAATACGTTAAACTAGGGTTTTGCCCAGTACTACAGATCAAGTTCATAAAAAATCCAACTACGGGGTTCGAACAACCCCATTTCTAATCCAAGATTTTTTTCGACCTCATCCAAATGGCCTCAAACTATAGGGTTAATTAGCATCTAGTGCAGAATGTGTGAACATGTATGCACTATGTGTGCTATAACTTGTATGTCTTTCAAATTTGAACCAAATTTGAAATATATGAAATGGGGCTTTTGGCTTAAACGTTTGAAACCCAAAACGACTTCTCTTCATGCTAGGCATCATAAGACCGAGTTTAGGGTTAGGGGGTAGATACAGGATTTGTCTGTTTTGAATATGTCTATACCTTGTTTATCTACTTGAATATGCTTACTATAGATATATATGACGTAAGAAGACTATGTGCTTTGGTTTTTATTTTTTTTTATTTTTCCAGAATTTTTATGCCCATTTGAATCTTGGTCAAATCCTAGGCTTGACCAATATTTAAACAAGCTTAAAACATGAAAATGAAAAGGTAAGCTTGGATCCTTCTTTGTCACTCTAAGATGAAGTTTTTGGGAGGTTTTCAAAATTTCCATGTCTGAAACCCAAAAACACTTCTCTTCATGCTTGACTTCATAAGACAAAGCTAGTTTAGGGCTTTAGGGGGTAGATACATGATTTGTCTAGTTTGAATATGTCTAGACCTTGTTTATCAACTTCAATTCTTACTATATGACATAAGAAGACTATATGTGCTAGCTTTGGTTTTTGATTTTTTGATTTTTTTGAATGTTTATGCCCATTTGAATCTTGGTCAAATCCTAGGTTTGACCAAGATTTAAACAAGTCTATAACATGAAAATGAAAAGGTAAGCCTGGATCCTTCCTAGCTAGTCATTCTAAAATGAAGCTTTTGGGGGGTTCTTGAAATCTCAATGTTTGAAACCCAAAACCACTTCTCTTCATGGTTGACTTCATAAGACATGCAGAGTTTAGGGTTAGGGGGTAGATACATGATTTGTCGGGTTTGAATATGTCTAGACATGCTTGTTTATCAACTTGAATGCTTACTATATGACATAAGAAGGCTATATATGTGCTTTGGTTTTTCATTTTTCTAGTTTTTTGAATGTTATATGCCCATTTGAAGATTTTGGGTGGTTCTTGAAATTTTCATGTTTGAAACCAATACTTTCTCTTCATGTAGACTTGTTGGGCCTCCAAGTGCAGAGGTTTGTAGAACAGCAGCAAGTTTTCCCTTAAGTGGATCACCCAAGGTTTATCGAACTCAGGGAGGAAGAGGTCAAAGATATCCCTCTCATGCAACCCTGCAACCACAAAGCAAGAAGTCTCTTGTGTCCCCAACACACCTAATAGGTGCACTAGTTCGGCGAAGAGATAGTGAAATACAGGTGGTATGAATATATATGAACAGTAGCAATGGTGCCAGAAAATAGCTTGCTGGCGTGTAGTTGATGGTGGTAGTATTGCAGCAGTAGTAACACAGTAAAACAGTGAACAAGCAGTAGTAACTCAGCAGTATTTAGGAACAAGGCCTAGGGATTACACTTTCACTAGTGGACACTCTCAACATTGATCACATAACAGAATAGATAAATGCATACTCTACACTTTTGTTGGATGATGAACACATTGCGTAGGATTACACGAACCCTCAATGCCGGAGTTAACAAGCTCCACAATAATGCTCATGTTTAAGTAACCTTAAGTGTAAGATAGATCAAAACGACTAAACCAAGTACTAGCATAGCATGCACACTGTCACCTTCATGCATATGTAGGAGGAATAGATCACATCAATATTATCATAGCAATAGTTAACTTCGCAATCTACAAGAGATCATGATCATAGCATAAACCAAGTACTAACACGGTGCACGCACTGTCACCTTTGCACACATGCAGGAGGAATAAAACTACTTTAATAACTTTGCTAGAGTAGCACATAGATAAATTGTGATACGATGCACATTGCAATCATAAAGAGATATAAATAAGCACTTCACTACGCTCTTCAACAGTGAATAAGTACTTCGTGAAATATAGCCTAAGAGACCCACACGGTGCACACACTGTCACCTTTACACACGTGGGACAAGGAGTCTCCGGAGATCACATAAGTAAAACCCACTTGACTAGCATAATGACATCTAGATTACAAGCATCATCATATGAATCTCAATCATGTAAGGCAGCTCATGAGATTATTGTATTGAACTACATAGGAGAGAGATGAACCACATAGCTACCGGTACAGCCCCGAGCCTCGATGGAGAACTACTCCCTCCTCATGGAACAGCAGCGGTGATGAAGATGGCGGTGGAGATGGCAGCGGTGTCGATGGAGAAGCCTTCCGGGGCACTTCCCCTCCGGCAGGTGCCGGAACCAGACCTGTCCCCAGATCTTGGCTTCGCGACGGCGGCGACTCTGGAACTTTTCTCGTATCGTGGCTTCCTCCTTAAGGGTTTTCGATGCAGGGGCTTTAAATAGGCGAAGAGGCGGCGTAGGAGGGTCAACGAGGCGATGACACCATAGGGTGGCGCGCAGCCCAGGCCGCGCCACCATGTCATCTCGGCCCACAGGGCCCATCTCGGCTCTCGTGTGTTCTGGATGGTTCCGGAAAAATAGGAACTGGGTCTTGATTTCGTCCGATTCCGAGAATATTTCGTTACTAGGATTTCTGAAACCAAAAAGCAGAAAACAGAACTGGCACTTCGGCATCTTGTTAATAGGTTAGTTCCAAAATGCATCAAAACGATATAAAGTGTGCATAAAACATGTAGGTATCATCAATAAAGTAGCATGGAACATAAGAAATTATCGATACGTTGGAGACGTATCAGCATCCCCAAGCCTCTGTCCCGAGCAGGTAAAACGATAACAAAGATAATTTCTGAAGTGACATGCCATCATAATCTTGATCATACTATTTGTAAACATATGTAATGAATGCAGCGATCAAAGCAAAGGTAATGACATGAGTAAACAAGTGAATCATATAGCAAAGACTTTTCATGAATAGTACTTCAAGACAAGCATCAATAAGTCTTGCATAAGAGTTAACTCATAAAGCAATAAATCAAAGTAAAGGTGTTGAAGCAACACATAGGAAGATTAAGTTTCAGCGGTTGCTTTCAACTTATAACATGTATATCTCATGGATATTGTCAACATAAAGTAATATAACAAGTGCAATATGCAAGTATGTAGGAATCAATGCACAGTTCACACAAGTGTTTGCTTCTTAAGGTGGAAGGAGATAGGTAAACTGACTCAACAATAAAAGTAAAAGAATGGTCCTTCAATGAGGAAAGCATCGATTGCTGTATTTGTGCTAGAGCTTTTATTTTGAAAACATGAAACAATTTTGTCAACGGTAGTAATAAAGCATATGAGTTATGAAAATTATATCTTACAAGTTGCAAGCCTCACGCATAGTATACTAATAGTGCCCGCACCTCGTCCTACTTAACTTGGACTACCGGATCTTCGCATGCCATGTTTCAACCAAGTGTCACAAAGGGGTACCTCCATGCCGCCTGTACAAAGGTCTAAGGAGAATGCTCGCATTTTGGATTTCTCGCTTTTGATTATTCTCAACTTAGACATCCATACCGGGACAACATGGACAACAGATAATGGACTCCTCTTAAATGCATAAGCATGTAGCAAAGTTATTATTCTCATATGAGATTGAGGATATATGTCCAAAACTGAAACTTCAACCATGGTTCATGGCTTTAGTTAGCGGCCCAATGTTCTTCTCTAACAATTTTGCATGCTCCAACCACTAAAATGATAGACCTTCAGACAAGACGGACATGCATAGCAACTCACATGATATTCAACAATAGTTGATGGCGTTCCCCAGAAGCATGGTTATCGCACAACAAGCAACTTAATAAAATATAAAGTGCATAAGTACATATTCAATACTACGATAGTTTTTAAGGCTATTTTGTCCCATGAGCTATATATTGCAAAGGTGGATGATGGAATTTTAAAGGTAGCACTCAAGCAATTTACTTTGGAATGGCGGAGAAATACCATGTAGTAGGTAGGTATGGTGGACACAAATGGCATAGTAGTTGGCTCAAGGATTTTGGATGCATGAGAAGTATTCCCTCTCGATACAAGGTTTAGGCTAGCAAGGTTATTTGAAGCAAACTCAAGGATGAACAAGTGCAGCAAAACTCACATAAAAGACATATTGTAAACATTATAAGACTCTACACTGTCTTCCTTGTTGTTCAAAACTCAATACTAGATATTATCTAGACTCTAGAGAAACCAAATATGCAAACCAAATTTTAGCAAGCTCTATGTATTTCTTCATTAATGGGTGCAAAGCATATGATGCAAGAGCTTAAAAATGAGCACAACAATTGCCAAGTATCACATTACCCAAGACATTATAGCAATTACTACATGTAGCATTTTCCAATTCCAACCATATAACAATTTAACGAAGAAGAAACTTCGCCATGAATATTATGAGCTAAGAACACATGTGTTCATACGAACCAGCGGAGCGTGTCTCTCTCCCACACAAGGATGAACTTATTCAGAGAACTAAGATAACAAAACAAAAACAAAAATAAAAGCACACAGACGCTCCAAGTAAAATACATAGGATGTGACTGAATAAAAATATAGTTTCACTAGAAGAAACCTGATAAGTTGTCGATGAAGAAGGGGATGCCTTGGGCATCCCCAAGCTTAGATGCTTGAGTCTTCTTAAAATATGCAGGGATGAACCACCGGGGCATCCCCAAGCTTAGACCTTTCACTCTTCTCGATCACATTATATCACCCTCTTCTATTGACCCTTGAAAACTTCCTTCACACCAAACTTCAAGCAAACTCATTAGAGGGTTAGTGCATAATCAAAAATTCACATGTTCAGAGGTGACACAATCATTCTTAACACTTCTGGACATTGCACAAAACTTCTGAAAGTTAATGGAACAAAGAAACTCATTCAACTTAACAAAAGCGGCAATGCGAAATAAAAGGCAGAATCTGTCAAAAACAGAACAGTCCGTAAAGACGAATTTAGAAATGGCACCAGACTTGCTCAAATGGAAAAACTCAAAACTAATGAAAGTTGCGTACATATCTGAGGATCACGCTCGTAAATTGGCAGATTTTTTCGAATTTTCTACAGAGGCCTGTGCCCAGATTCGTGACAGACAGCAATGCTGTTTCTGCGCAGCAATCCCAAATATAACATCAACTTTGACATAGAAACTTTACTTGGCACAACAAAACACAAAACTAAGATAAGGAGAGGTTGCTACAGTAGTAAACAACTTCCAAGACACAAATATAAAACAAAGTACTGTAGCAAAATAACACATGGGTTATCTCCCAAGAAGTTCTTTCTTTATAGCCATTAAGATGGGCTCAGCAGTTTTAATGATAATGCTCTCATAAGAAATAGTATTTGAAGCAAAAGAGAGCATCAAGAGGCAAATTCAAAACACATTTAAGTCTAACATGCTTCCTATGCATAAGAATCTTGTAAATAAACAAGTTCATGAAGAGCAAAGTAACAAGCATAGGAAGATAAAACAAGTGTAGCTTCAAAAATTTCAGCACATAGAGAGGTGTTTTAGTAACATGAAAATTTTTACAACCATATTTTCCTCTCTCATAATAACTTTCAGTAGCAACATGAGCAAACTCAACAATATAACTATCACATAAAGCATTCTTATCATGAGTCTCATGCATAAAATAATTACTACTCCCAACATAAGCATAGTCATTCTTATTAATTGTAGTGGGAGCAAATTCAACAAAGTAGCTATCAAATATAGGAGGTATATTGTAATCATAATCAAAATCCTCCATAACAGGTGGTAACAAAAGACTACTATCATTATAATCATCATAAATGGGAGGCAAAGTATCATCAAAGTAAATTTTCTCCTCAATGCTTGGGGGACTAAAAATATCATGCTCATCAAAGCCAGCTTCCCCAAGCTTAGAATTTTCCATAGCATTAGCAACAATGGTGTTCAAAGCATTCATACTAATAACATTCCCATTATCATGCATATAAAGTTCCATGGGTTTTTTAATTCTTTCTTCAAACACATCATGTCCTAATTCAAGATAAAGTTCATAAAGATCTCTCATTTTATTGTTGTCTTCCATTAAGCCTTACTAGTGTAAACAAGAAACCAAATGTCGCAATTGCAGAGTCTAAAGGAAATAGCTTCGAGTACTTACAACGGCGCCGGGAAATAGCTTAGTAGCCGAGATCCGGAGTGTGAGTACCTTTTACCTTTCCTCCCCGGCAACGGCGCCAGAAAATAGCTTGATGTCTACGTTCCCCCTCCTTTCCTGTAGACAGTGTTGGGCCTCCAAGTGCAGAGGTTTGTAGAACAGCAGCAAGTTTTCCCTTAAGTGGATCACCCAAGGTTTATCGAACTCAGGGAGGAAGAGGTCAAAGATATCCCTCTCATGCAACCCTGCAACCACAAAGCAAGAAGTCTCTTGTGTCCCCAACACACCTAATAGGTGCACTAGTTCGGCGAAGAGATAGTGAAATACAGGTGGTATGAATATATATGAACAGTAGCAATGGTGCCAGAAAATAGCTTGCTGGCGTGTAGTTGATGGTGGTAGTATTGCAGCAGTAGTAACACAGTAAAACAGTAAACAAGCAGTAGTAACTCAGCAGTATTTAGGAACAAGGCCTAGGGATTACACTTTCACTAGTGGACACTCTCAACATTGATCACATAACAGAATAGATAAATGCATACTCTACACTTTTGTTGGATGATGAACACATTGCGTAGGATTACACGAACCCTCAATGCCGGAGTTAACAAGCTCCACAATAATGCTCATGTTTAAGTAACCTTAAGTGTAAGATAGATCAAAACGACTAAACCAAGTACTAGCATAGCATGCACACTGTCACCTTCATGCATATGTAGGAGGAATAGATCACATCAATATTATCATAGCAATAGTTAACTTCGCAATCTACAAGAGATCATGATCATAGCATAAACCAAGTACTAACACGGTGCACGCACTGTCACCTTTGCACACATGCAGGAGGAATAAAACTACTTTAATAACTTTGCTAGAGTAGCACATAGATAAATTGTGATACGATGCACATTGCAATCATAAAGAGATATAAATAAGCACTTCACTACGCTCTTCAAGTGAATAAGTACTTCGTGAAATATAGCCTAAGAGACCCACACGGTGCACACACTGTCACCTTTACACACGTGGGACAAGGAGTCTCCGGAGATCACATAAGTAAAACCCACTTGACTAGCATAATGACATCTAGATTACAAGCATCATCATATGAATCTCAATCATGTAAGGCAGCTCATGAGATTATTGTATTGAACTACATAGGAGAGAGATGAACCACATAGCTACCAGTACAGCCCCGAGCCTCGATGGAGAACTACTCCCTCCTCATGGGGCAGCAGCGGTGATGAAGATGGCGGTGGAGATGGCAGCGGTGTCGATGGAGAAGCCTTCCGGGGGCACTTCCCCGCCCGGCAGGGTGCCGGAACAGAGACTCGTCCCCGATCTTGGCTTCGCGACGGCGGCGGCTCGGAACTTTTCTCGTATCGTGGCTTCCTCCTTAAGGGTTTTCGATGCAGGGGCTTTAAATAGGCGAAGAGGCGGCGCAGGAGGGTCAACGAGGCGATGACACCATAGGGTGGCGCGGCAGGGCCCAGCCGCGCCACCATGTCATCCGGGCCCACAGGCCCATCTCCGCGGTTCTCGTGTGTTCTGGATGGTTCCGGGAAAAATAGGAATCTGGGTCTTGATTTCGTCCGATTCGAGAATATTTCGTTACTAGGATTTCGAAACCAAAAACAGCAGAACAGGAACTGGCACTTCGGCATCTTGTTAATAGGTTAGTTCCAGAAAATGCATCAAAACGATATAAAGTGTGCATAAAACATGTAGGTATCATCAATAAAGTAGCATGGAACATAAGAAATTATCGATACGTTGGAGACGTATCAACCACGACTTCTCTTCGTGCTAGACTTCATAAGATCGACCGAGTTTATGGTTAGGGGCTAGATACATGATTTGTCTGGTTTGAACATGTCTAAACCTTGTTTACCAACTTGCAAGGCTTACTATATGACATAAGAAGACTATGTGCTTTTGTTTTTCATTCTTCTATTTTTTTATTTTATGCCCATTTGAATCTTGGTCAAATCCTATGTTTGACCTGGATTTAAACAAGTATAAAATATGAAAACGAAAAGGTAAGCCTGGATCCTTCTTAGTCACTCTAAAATGAAGCGACTTTTGGGATGTTCTTGAAATTTTCATGTTTGAAACCCAAAACCACTTCTCTTCATGATTGCTTCATATATAAGACAGAGTTTAGGGTTAGGGGCAGATATATACATGATTTTCTAGTTTGAATATGTCTAGACCTTATTTATCAACTTGAATGCTTACTATATGACATAAGAATGCTATGTGCTTTGGTTTATCATTCTTTTGGTTTTTTCCTAAATTTTTATGCCCATTTGAATCTTGGTCAAATCCTAGGTTTCACAAAGATTTAAACAAGTTTAAAATCTGAAAATTAAAAGGTAAGCATGGATCCTTCTTAGTCACTCTAAAATGAAGCTTTTGGGAGGTTTTTGAAATTTCCATGTTTGAAACCCAAAACCACTTCTCTTCATGCTTGACTTCATAAGACAGAGTTTAGAGTGTTAGGGGTAGATACATGATTTGTCTAGTTTGAATATGTCTAGACCTTGTTTATCAACTTGAATTCTTACTATATGACATAAGAAGGCTATGTGCTTTGGTTTTTCATTTTTCTGGTTTTTTTGAATATTATGCCCATTTGAAGATTTTGGGAGGTTCTTGAAATTTTCATGTTTGAAACCAATACGACTTCTCTTCAGGCTAGACTTCATAAGATCGATCGAGTTTATGGTTAGGGGGTAGATACATGATTTGTCTGGTTTGAACATGTCTAAACCTTGTTTATCAACTTGAAAGCTTACTATATGACATACGAAGACTATGTGCTTTTGTTTTTCATTCTTCTATTTTATTTTATTTTATGCCCATTTGAATCTTGGTCAAATCCTATGTTTGACCTGGATTTAAACAAGTATATAATATGAAAACGAAAAGGTAAGCATGGATCCTTCTTAGTCACTCTAAAATGAAGCGGCTTTTGGGATGTTCTTGAAATTTTCATGTTTGAAACCCAAACCACTTCTCTTCATGATTGACTTCATATATAAGACAGAGTTTAAGGTTAGGGACAGATATATACATGATTTTCTAGTTTGAATATGTCTAGACCTTGTTAATCAACTTGAATGCTTACTGTATGACATAAGAATGCTATGTGCTTTGGTTTATCAATCTTTTGGTTTTTTCCTGAATTTTTATGCCCATTTGAATCTTGGTCAAATCCTAGGTTTCACAAAGATTTAAACAAGTTTAAAATCTGAAAATTAAAAGGTAAGCATGGATCCTTCTTAGTCACTCTAAAATGAAGCTTTTGGGAGGTTTTTGAAATTTCCATGTTTGAAACCCAAAAACCACTTCTCTTCATGCTTGACTTCATAAGACAGAGTTTAGAGTGTTAGGGGTAGATACATGATTTGTCTAGTTTGAATATGTCTAGACCTTGTTTATCAACTTGAATTCTTACTATATGACATAAGAAGGCTATGTGCTTTGGTTTTTCATTTTTCTGGTTTTTTTGAATTTTATGCCCATTTGAAGATTTTGGGTGGTTCTTGAAATTTTCATGTTTTAAACCAATACGACTTCTCTTCATGCTAGACTTCATAAGATCGACCGAGTTTATGGTTAGGGGCTAGATACATGATTTGTCTGGTTTGAACATGTCTAAACCTTGTTTATCAACTTGAAAGCTTACTATATGACATACGAAGACTATGTGCTTTTGTTTTTCATTCTTCTATTTTTTTATTTTATGCCCATTTGAATCTTGGTCAAATCCTATGTTTGACCTGGATTTAAACAAGTATATAATATGAAAACGAAAAGGTAAGCCTGGATCCTTCTTAGTCACTCTAAAATGAAGCGACTTTTGGGATGTTCTTGAAATTTTCATGTTTGAAACCCAAACCACTTCTCTTCATGATTGACTTCATATATAAGACAGAGTTTAAGGTTAGGGACAGATATATACATGATTTTCTAGTTTGAATATGTCTAGACCTTGTTAATCAACTTGAATGCTTACTGTATGACATAAGAATGCTATGTGCTTTGGTTTATCATTCTTTTGGCTTTTTCCTGATTTTTTATGCCCATTTGAATCTTGGTCAAATCCTAGGTTTCACAAAGATTTAAACAAGTTTAAAATCTAAAAATTAAAAGGTAAGCATGGATCCTTCTTAGTCACTCTAAAATGAAGCTTTTGGGAGGTTTTTGAAATTTCCATGTTTGAAACCCAAAACCACTTCTCTTCATGCTTGACTTCATAAGACAGAGTTTAGAGTGTTAGGGGTAGATACATGATTTTTCTAGTTTGAATATGTCTAGACCTTGTTTATCAACTTGAATTCTTACTATATGACATAAGAAGGCTATGTGCTTTGGTTTTTCATTTTTCTGTTTTTTTTTGAATTTTATGCCCATTTGAATCTTGGTCAAATACTAGCTAGGTTTAAAACATGAAATTTAGCCCCCAAAAATTGTACATATATGGATTCACTTTGAGATAATTCATGAAACTTTGGAAATGGCCATCTCGTGTCATGTTTCCCCACAAATGAGAATTGGATTAATTGGTGGCAGACAAGTAAACACACATTTATGTGCGACAACCCAAAATGCACATATTTTGCAAAGTTTTCATGCGTGCATGAAAAGTTGCAAATATATACATAAAATGGGCCATGATTCAAAAGTTTGACATGGTTCTTGTGTAGTAGTAGTACCAAAGCTCACACGTGGGAAGAAATTAAGATGGTCGAATTCCAACATATATGTTGCCACACTTTTTTGAAGGGCTCTTTTCTAAAACATTGGTATGGCATGTCTGCTATTTTCCCTAGCTATATAGAAAAATGATGAACAATCCATGATTTCCGATTGCCGTTTTTGAACCACCTTTGGCTTGATTTCAAATTTAGGTCAAAATCATGGGGGGTAGGGGACAAGATCGTGTTTCTTTGGCTTGATTTGCAAGTTTTTTGGGGTCCCACAAATTTAGGGTAGCATCACAAGGTTTTTTTTCTAAATTTTTCGACACTTAGAATTCAAATATTATGAAGTGGTATCATGGTATCATGTAAGGGATGGTATCACTAGATATTTTCCCCCTATCCGGGAAGTGATGTTGACTGGCACGCAAGGTTTTTCAGTGCTGCAAACCTGCAGTGCGGCGATTTTGACAGAAATAACCCTTTTGGCAAAGAAAATTACGGACTGACCCTCTGAGCAATCTATTTCACTGGACTAACCTTTTTGTGTGGCTTTCTGTGTTTTTCTTCGCCAAAAGGATTACTTTTGTCAAAATCGCCCCCCTGCAGTGCAGGCTACGCGCCCGTCTAATATTCTTTTTTTTTCAATGACAAAAGGGGGGAGAGAGAGAGAGAGTCTTGACGACGTGTCTTCACTTGACAAAGAAGATTGTTGGAAGTTTGCCTACCTACCGCATATGATTTGTGCTCACTAAAGTGTGGGACCTGCACGCATATGGGACCCTGCAGCCCTCTGAGGGCAGTCCGTGTGAGACGCAAAATAGGGTTTTTAGTTTAGTAAGGCAAAAAAATTAAGCCTTGGAGGGCCGAGGCGGGGCGGCCGTCCGCCATTTTATACCTTTTACGCCCCCCACACCTCGTTTCATTTGTCATGTCTACCAAGGAAGAGCTCGGAGGAGAAGATGCAGTCCTAGCTTCTCGACCCCCTGGCGCCCCACGCATAAATACTACTACCAGAAGTACACTGTCTCTAACAATCCTGCCTGCGAAGGGAGATCTCGGAGGAGACGATGCGGGCTCAGCGTCCCCGCCGTTGATTAGCCAGGACACAAGGGTTACTACGCCTCTTTTAATTACCTTCGTTTTGCTGGTAATACTCGGACTTATATCTGTTATCTTCCGCAGGAGAGGGTCGATATCGCCGGAGAAGATGATGTGAGGCAGATGATCAAGCTCGCAGGAGAAGATGATGTAAAGGAGATGGTCAAGCTCGGAGCAGAAGATGATGTAAAGGAGATAGTCAATGTCGGAGAAGATGATGTAAAGGAGTTAGTCAATCTCGGAGAAGATGTGGTGGCATTGGACCAACCGCGGTCTTTGGGCGAGATCCCGGAGATTCACTTACCTCGTTTGCACTGGTAATGATATGCCTGATCTGTAACATTTTGAACATTTTTCGTCGGCTTACACAGGAGCTATCTCGGCTTAGGGTCAACAAGGCCCCGGGAGCGGAACTTCCGCATCTCGGCGCGGAGAACTCCGAGTTACGCCAGAAGCGCCCTGGGGAATCGCACGCGCAGGCGCAGCACATCCGTTCGCAGGATCTCTCATCCTTCGACGTCAGGTTCCAGCGAGAGGTCGTAGAAGAAGATAAGTTGCCAGCTTCCCCGCCGTTCAAGAGGATGAAGGAGCTGAAGACGGAGGTTAATATTACTAGCTGACTTTGGGTTGCTGGTTTTTGGGTACTTCGAGTCACTGACATGTAGACACCACTTAAGTCTGTCCTACATGTTAGTGACCATATTCGTTAATCAGCCAATTTGTGCCCTTCGTTTGCCGGTAACGCTCGATATGTTTGTTGTTACCTTTGGCAGGATCACTCCCCTTGCTTATCTTGTCGGAGGATGAAGTTGGATCTTGCCAGCATGCGGGAGGAGAACAGAGAGTTAGGGATCAAGATATTTCGGTACAGGCAGGCGGTGTCTTTCCTAGAAGTGGATGAGATCACGGCCTGTGCTCGTAGGAGTTGTGACGAGGCCATTCATCTGGGAGAACGGATCAAAGCTCAGCTTGTCTCTTTGATGGAAGTCGCAGAACGCGTGATTTTCAATGCTAGAGAGGCGCGGGAACGACTTCTGGTGGCTGAAGATCTCGCATAGCAGTTTAATCATGTGCGCTTATTAGCTGCCTACTACTTTTGTAATTATTCACAATTATATATGTATCAATGGCTTGCCTTTTGTGTGATGGAGGAAATTGCACATACCACCACTTCTTGGTGCAGTTTTTGCACATAACACAATTTGAGATTCTTTTTACACAAATAACCAGATTTTGACGTAAACTTTTGCACAAAAAACAACCTTACTCCATGTTTTCTTTTGTCTTCTAAAGACAAGTAGGTGCTTCGAAAAATACCTCCGTTCCAATGCTTAAAGCTTTGTATATTTTTCTTGAAAAGTCAAACCAAGTAAAGTTCGACCAAACTCTTAGAAGAATCTATCAGCACATATAATATTTTGTAGACACCATATGAAAATATAATTTATTTTCTATCTAATAATATTGATTTTGTATCTTGCATATTAATGCTTTTGGTAAAAACTTAGTCAAACTTAACATAGTTTGACTTTCTAAAAATCAATATAATCCTTAAGCTTTGGGAAGTGGTTCTAGACGTGGTCTAGACGTGTTTCTACATATTGCCTTCGCATTTGCTAAACGCATGGAGTTTCTTACGAAGTACAAAGTTTATTTTTCGAAATATTTTCGACTTTGTATTATTTTTATTCATTTTCCCCCTGGTTGTCATGTTTTCTGTCCGGCTTCCCCAGCCCATCCATCCGTAACCCACATGCGCGCGTGACACGAGTAGTGGGAGACATGGTGCCCAAAGGGATAGCTTTTATTAATGGTGGCGACGGTTCCCTAGGCCAATGCTGGCGATACGTCTCATCGTCGCTAGCTGTGCCTTCCCCATGCGGCCGTATTAATGCACACCACTGCTCCTTTGCGCCTCCGCGGCTGATCAAGTAAGTTTGATCATAAAAGATGATCACATAAGCTCGACGATTACCTATAACCTAAAAATTATCTTAATTTGTAAACGAAGACATAAAATAACTAGTTGTTTGATTAGGAAAGACAAAGGAAATTTCTATTGAGATTGAGTTCATTTCATAGTTGTTATAGACACATAGCAATATTACCGAGAGATAGGATTGTAGAGAAAGCAATCCATAGGTATTTTGGAGGGTTCTCAATCCTTTGAATCAAGCAAGCTCTATAGGAAAAATCCCTATGTGTAAAAATCCTACTCCGTACAAGATACCTTTAGAAATCCTTTGAACCAAACAAACTCGGATTCATATTAGTTGACTATAATATAGATATATCTAGACACATTTTAGTTCTAGATTCATCCATATCATTTGACAAGTAATATGAATCGGAGTGATTATATTAAATGGAGTACTAGTATATATTGTTCGAAAAAATTAAGTTATACTGTAATAAAGAAACCATTTCTGTGGTCAAACTGATTTGACGGGACAGTAACTGCACCAGGACGTAGTGGCGTGCTATCCTAGCCGAAGTTTTACTCGGCGCCTCGATGCAGCTGCTGAAGAATAAAAAAAGTCATATCCACTCCTACTCTTCATGTCCATCGTTTCCATCCTTGGCTCTCCACTTCCATCATCGTTCTCCACTCGCCAACCGCTGCTAGAAGTTTTTTCATCCTCTAGATCTCCCATTTGCATAGCTTTCTCTCCTCACCCCTCCGCAGAACCGCAGCACTCCTCCTTCCCGCTCGACTCTCCTACAAAACTCCAATCACACATACTTGCATCCGCCCTTTTAAATCCATCTCGTCTCCATGGCGGCATCGAACGACGACCAGCTGGATGGCGACTGGGGGAAGCTCCCCGCCGAGCTGTTCAATCTCATTGCCCAGAGTCTGGACGTTACAGTCGACGTCCGGCTGGCCGCATGCTCCAAAACGCTGTGCCGCCATGTCGCCGACAACATGAATCTACACCATTGGGATGGACCCTGCTTGCTGATGCCCGATTCTGCCCATTGGCACTATGATGATAGTAGTGCGCACCACACGGTGTACCACGTTGTGCCCCTCGACCATCCTCGGCGCACAGCCATCCTGCCGTTCATGGACAATAGATTCTGGGTTGGCATGAATGGCGACTGGATCGCCGGCGTGGACAGTGGTGGGAACTGGTTCCTCGCGAACATCTACACGCACCAAGAAATCTCCCTACCATCGTCGGAAACTTGCAACATTTTTCGGGAGGAATGGATTGGCTTCCCCGACTTGCCTCCTGAAAGGTACATGACGTATGGGCGTGCCATGTTTTTGTTGAAGATTGTAATTTGCGAAGTGCCCACAAAAGCTGGACATTACTCAGATTACAAGCTCATCGCTCTATTCAATTCTGGACTCGCTTACCTGGCTAATGGTAGCCAGGAGTGGAGGTTATTCTCTCTTGCTAGTTGGGGTGTAGATTACAGTGATGCCATCGAGCACAACGGCTTTATTGTTGCGGTGGATGGGTGGACCGGCACCACATATTGCTGGGATCAATCACAGGCTGGTAATTCTTCAATCCATATGATATACTTCGCAATAAATTTTAATATCAAGCCCATTCATGATATATTGTAACTGAAATAACTAATTGCTCACTAAGACTTTTTTTCACCTTTCAAATGACTGTGCACCATTAAATTATCCTAACCTGACTGAACCATTGCTACAAACGAATTACAGTAGTATATGCTGTGCACTAATCTGTCAACCCAAACCAGATTATTGCAGTATATGAATGCATTCCTGAATTAGTTACTGCATGCTCTTGTCAGAATATGAATAAGGAGCTTAGCCCTGGCCTCTTCATCAATTGATGCATGCAAACTTTCAATTTATTTCAATATTCGATGTACTCAAAGCATTACAATCATGGATCAGATAAGGTTGAGACATGTATCTACCATCAATGAATATGAGTGTAATTAACATACATCTCAAATGGGAACAATTTTATTTCTTCGAGATTTTATACAAGTATAATGACTGCATCCTCCATTTGATCCTACAAATGTGAAGTTGCAGCTACTGGTATTATTGTCTTCCCGAGCCATTCAAACACTATTTTTTGTTGTCTCCGTTTACAATGCAGATGCACACCTTGCCCCGCCATTCGTGATCCCATCACCGATGAAGGAACCATCTGGCAGATGGTTTTTAGCTCGATCAGCCGATGGCAAGCGCTTGATGATCATCCATGAAGATCGGTATATACGTAGCAATGATCACCTTGAGCCTGCAGAAGTTCTGCATCATGGTAATGGCCTTATCCTGCGGGAGTGTCCTGCCCCTGTCATACATGTTTTTGAGAAAGATCTATCCCTGATTGGACCCAATTGGAGTCGAGTTGACAGCCTTGGCACACACTCTCTGTTCATTGGACTGAATTATCCATTGAACCTGAAGATAAATGATGGCAATGCTCCTGATGGAACATTGACTCCATTCATGAGGTCAAATTGTGTGTACATCGCGTACTATGCATTTCGGGAACCAGCATTTAGTTGTATTTGTCGTTGTAACCTGCAGCAAGGGGAAAATGAGCTCATGGGAGTTATCACCCTTCCAGAAGATGGTTGGGGATTTCCCCGACAGGCGACAATGTGGTTTAAGCCTAGTCTGAAAAATATCCGCATGTTGATGCAACCCTAAACTGAGCCATGAATCTTTCTGGAGCAAATAATCTTTTTTGTACGATATGTTTGAACAATTTAGTAACCTGTTCTGTATCTTAAGATGCTCTTCCTTTTTTCTGAATCTTATATACCTGGACCCATTTCAGTGTGTCTGTTTACTCATTTTAGTGCGTATGTAAACCCACATTGAAGTAATCTAATCTTATAATTTAAAACGGATGGTGATGAACTCTGTATTTCCATCCTTCGTAAACCGTGCATGTCTGTTTATTTTTAGTTTCATTTCAGCAACTGTTATTAGTATATGCACACCTTTTTTTTAATGTTGAGAGGAGTATAAGGGCATTACAATGCTATATACTATATGGCGCTAATAGAGAACAAATGAATGTCAAAAGATTGTAAAATCCTCCAGGTACTCTCCTTGCAGCGCTAATTGCTGATGACAGACTGACTTCCTGTTGGTTCCGGTGCTTTAGCTAGGACAGGTGAAAAGAGTTTCACGCCCCTGCTTTCTTTTGCGTCGACGCTAGGACTACCGCTGGGATTAGCCTCTCCAACCGCCAAACGACGAGGAAATAATTCCTAGCGCCCTTGCAGTAGCGCCTGTGTTGGACATGCCCTAATGTTTTCCAGCTAAAAGATGCAATCTTTTAAGCACTTGGGTACGGTATTTCCCCACCAGCCTGGATGCAGGCCGCCAAACGCGTCTTAACCAAGGTTTAAAATAGCGTGCTAAATGAATTAGCGGCAGCCACCTTCAAACGATATGGACGCTATATCGTGGTAATAGTGTGGTATATTTTAAATAGCATTTTCAAAATAATACTAAATATAGCCTAAAAATAAATAATTTTACTAGAACGAATAGATATATATAGTCCAAAAGTGACTGAATCATACATACATAACCACATATAGAAATAGATCTCAAGTATATTAGAAGGCTAACATCAACATTTCACAAGGCAACAACATAGTATAAATTATTTATTAAAAAAATTAGCATTAGCGATATTATTTTCTGATTTAGAAGTGGAACCAACAGATTAGTTCATCACCACGAAAAAGTGAAAGCAACTTGCCTGAAAAAAATAGCGCGCTAACGCTATGAAGTTTTAGGGCGATATAGCATGCTGTTTCGCAAATAGCGCCACAGCGAGCAAAATTACTAAGCGTGGACCCTCTAGATATGCTATAGCGTGCTATTAGCTTCATTGAGGCCCTGGTTTGACAAAGCAGCCTGAGTACGTATCTAAAAAAAATATCAGCCTGAGGACGCATGCTTGTAAAAAAGAGAGAGCAGACTACAATTACTTCAGTCCCGAACCCTCTCTCTCCCACCCATACTCCCACCCACTTCTCCTCTTTTACACTAATGACTGCCATGAACGGCTCGCCTCCTCCTTCCACCGGCAGCTGCTTCGCCGACACAGATGAACATCACCGATATTTCCTGAACTCAGCCGATTTGATCCACCGCATCCTCCAGCAGCTTGATGGACGTCCAGTCTCTTCTATCCAGATCGTGACTAGAGAAGGATCTACGAGTACATCCGTTTCTTACCCTTTGGCAGCGTCGGTTCCATCTCTCGCGGTACTTTCTTCTCCGCTGGAAGCACCATCTGGCTCGGCACTGATTTCCCTGGCGGCGGCACCAGCTTCTCCGGCTGCGCCGACCCCAACCCCCGCGGCACGGTCTTCTCCGGTGGCGGCACCACCAAAAGATGCTGTAAGTTGTCCTGAACTCACTAGGATGCAGGTGTAAGTAGTCAATGATAGTTGGGATCTTAAACAAGTTCTTTTTTCTTTAAAATTTAATGACGGGAAACCGTAGTATTCTTCTGCAAATTTTTTTTAATGACGGGAAACAGTAGATGTTAAGTACTAGTTCTGGCAAAAAAAGATGTTTAGTAATATTATCCATCACAGAGCAGGGTTTCGCAGTCTGAACATACAAATATATGCTCCATGTTACCTGTTTCAGAAAGTCTGAAAGCTTGCTCAGTACCTGTAAAATCAAATTGTCTTGCTGCTGCTAGATTTTGTGCAAACTAATTAAAGAGATAGCTAGATGCATTTTCTCCATGTATGCTACGTTCTGATTTATATGCTGTTGATTGATATATACCGTGCTTAACTAGATGCAGAAGCAAACTCGCTCCAACGTCAATGAGCAACTACGTCTTAGGACTGTCGATTGTACATGTCCTCTGCACCGCCCCGAGTTCAGAATTCAAAGAAATTCACTAGCCAAAAAGCCAAAGGTGACGGGCAGGCGTGATGCAGCAATTCAACGTTGTATATTAAAAGGGCGAGGGAAAGGCCGCCCTAAACGGGTTGGTCACTCGGCGGACCCTCCTCAGCCCTCGCGCTTCTATGTGCAACTGGACGGCAACGATGACATGTATATGTTGGTCATCCCCAGAGAATTCAAGCAATGTCTGAAAGGGATTCTTCCCAGGCCTATCAAGCTCAAGACCAGCGTAGGCTGCGCCTGGTATGTGCACATCGATGAGTACCAGGGTGAACTGGTCTTGAAGGATGGTTGGTTCGGGTTTGCAGAGGCGCATGAACTGCAGCTTGATGACCTTCTCGTCTTCGAGGTGAAAGACACTTCCTTGATGAATGTGTTGATCTACGACAGTAACACCTCCACCCAGAGGATAATATTTTGTGCTGATCACCCTTAGTTGCATGCATGATCTGCAGTGTTTTTAGGAAGAGGGGATCAGAATAACCTCAATATTTTATTGAATTAACTAGATGCTGCTTTTGGACCTGGGTTACTCCCCTGCTGATGTTCAAGCTGAACTTGGTTTTTGTATTAAGCTGAACTGGGGATCAGATACACTGTGATGAGACTTTGTTAATTAGCTAATATAGTATATGTTAGACTTGTTTTATTTTATTTTAATTTACTGTGATATGCTGCGGTAGTTTCAATGTGCGGTCTGATGATTTGTATTATATGTAGGTACACGGAGCTCAATATTTTGAAATATTCATAGATTTGTAAGTGTAAATGTGATATATCCCAGATGTAGTCAATGCTATCTTGTACGAACTTGTAAAATCTCAGGGAAAAATACATTTTATTTTAGAAAGTGTAAAAGTGACCAATTTTTTGATCTGATTGTAGCAAACACAAGTGCAGATGGTCAAACCCCAAAAACTTCTCATATTCATTGTTACATGGTCGAGATATAAAGGTATTTCACGCACTGGTTTAATACTCAACTGCTTACATCCATGTTTGTTTGCAGTTTTTTTTGGACACCTCTTAATGCTCCCTCCGATCCATATTTTTTTTAGATACACAGTACAAACACAGACGCTCTCATATAGATGTATCTAGACACATATTAGTTGTAGAGACATCCATTTTATCATCATGTAATGAGGATCAGATGGAGTATCGTTTTCATTTTACCAAAAGAAATGGATATATTACTGTATAGTACAACGTAGCCTGAAGCCCTGAGCTCTGAATGCAATTTCTGTGTGCACACTGAACGGATCATAACCCACACGACATGTCTCACTGGTCTGTAGGTCCGGACCCCACCAGATACTGATAAAGCCCAGTGACCCGCCGGGTGAAGTTTTGTGTGTGGATTCCTGCGTACCTGGCTTCGTTCCTCCTAGACACGCGCATTTTTTTTGACCGGGGGACACGCGCATTTATTCCCTTGCTGATTGCTGATGTATCATTCTCAGTTTCTCACAGCCCCCTCATGTTCAGAACTTCAGATCTCCCCAGATCCCTCGCCGTCCATCTCCCCTGAGTCCTCTCTCTACACCACCGGCGTCCACCACCGCTCGGACTACGCGGCTTGGACTCCGTCCTCTACGGATGCGGCGACGTCGCATCTAAAAACTCCACTAAGGCGGCGCGGCATCCCCGATTCTCTCGGTCCATGGCTGCAATGGCGGTATGTTTCCCCCGAATCACTAGCGTTGCCGGTCACATCTTTATTATATCTAAGCTGTATTGCCGGTTGCTTAGCATTGTTTGATATACAGTACTTCTCTCAGCCAGTGTATATATTAATCCTCTGGTAAAGACTCGGGTTACACATGCACCCATGCTAGCTATGTTGGGACTGGATCTAATGTGTGCAGTAATAATCGTTCAAATATGCTATTGGTCAATCCACGGCCGATGATCACATATGAGGACACCGAGCATGCATGTCTGGCTTGTGGACTCTTTAGGCCGACGCTGATTTTTTTTTTGTTTGCTTGGTCAATCTGTACTGGCGGATGATGAACTGCAGATGCATTATTCTGATGCTAGACATAGCCAGCAAGCATGCATGGCTCATGCTAGCTTGATTTCTATTCTCATAGCTACTATTTATATCGATTTGGCTTCTGCGATACAATGATACACTATGCTGAATAATTTGATGATACAAGGTTGTACATATCAGCCTAGCTAGATTCAGAAGCTTATTGTTCAGACTGTGTGTTTGATAAGAACAATGATCCGCTGAGTTTGCTAGGTGCCTTTTATTATGCATTTGCTTGGAATTACGGTCAGAAGCTAGAGGCATTATCTAATTGAGGCCTCTTTTTTGCAGTGTTCAAACAAGAAGCTCAAGCTTGGAGAGAGCTTATCATGGAAGGAGACATCTGTAGAGCCAGCCCCAGTGTGCAAGGTGTTTGGGCGCATCGATGAGGAGAATACCCCTGACAGCTTCTGCAAGGTACTATGTACATCGGAGTTAGAGGTGATTTCCATCCCCAGTCGTGTTCTACCCTGGTTTTACGGTGGGTGTCCAGAGTCCATCAACCTGAAGATGTCCACTGCATGCACCTGGATTGTGGACCTGAAGCAACAAGATGGCAATGTTTTAATGGACAAAGGATGGCCAGAGTTTGTCAAAGCACATGACTTGAAGGTAGGATACCTCCTGACCTTCAAGAAGCTTGACACCAAATCATTGCAGGTGCTCATATTTGGTTACAATTGCTGTGAGAAGGTTATATGGTGTTCAGGTTATCACCCATCGCTGGGGCAACAATATCAATCACAGCTGTATTAAGTTGTCTTACAAATGTTCTTTAGAGAGAGCTGGTCTATAATAGTATACTGCTCTCTTTAATGATGCATTGTGGTGAACATGATGGTACCATTACTGGATTGTGGTCACATGTGAGGGGGGATGTTGAAATGTATAATTGGATTGCCTAGCCCTTTCCATTAGTTCGGACTTTTGGTTGCGTTGGCTAGTGCATGAAGCTTGACAAACCTTATTTATGTGTACAGCTCTCTAGTTGTACTATTAATTATTATGTGCTTATGTTGGCTGGATTGTGATGAACATGAGATGTTTTGTTGTTTACGTAAAGAAAAAAACGTGATGTTTTTTTGAATCCTGCGCTGGATATGTTTTGCACAAACTAGTGAAGTGACCGCTGACAAAACATATTATGCGCAAATAGGCAACCCTCAGCAACGATCATGGGTTCAAGTGTCCAGGATCCAGTGCCTTGACATAAGCAAGGCACAGATGAACAGTACGGTGACTTGTAGATTTGGCCGTTGGATTGAAAATAGATAGCTAAGATCAAAGTACTGTAGCATGTAGCATATGTACTGTTCATGGTTCTAAAGCACATGCACTGTGGACGACGTACTGTAGCACATGTCCTGTACATTGGTTGGTACTGTAGCAGTTACTAGTTAATAGTCATCTGTCTAATTATTTTTTATCCAACGGTTGAAAGGGAGGGGCAAGGCATGGTACGGAGTACTATTTATGTGTGCCTCGCCTTCATCAAGGCACTCGATCTCATTCCGGGTTCAAGTATTACCCCATGTAGCACCACTTTTTTTTTGGGTTAGCCAGACAACCTTCCCAATAAAAAAAAGTACTACCTTCCCTGCATGGGCCAATTGTTTGTACTTTTGGGCTGCCGCCGGCCATGTACATGGTGATTGCTGTCAGCCTGCTTACTTCGCTGATAACATTCCAAAAACACTTAATGGGCCTCCGACTCATGCCATTGGGGCCCTTCCTAATTTAAACACGGATATCCTATGATTGGCCCTCTAGAAACCGAGATTCTACATATAAAGTTATTTTTATTTCGTATCAATTATGATTATGATTCTTTTTAAATGCGCATAGCCAGTATGCGCATCTACATGGGCTCTATATTTTGATATATTCATATAGTCGATTTCAAAATTGTCATTAATTATATAAAGTTCCAAGATTTATTCTATTAGTGTGCAAGATCTTAGAGTGTATTTGTAGTTTAAAAAAATGACAAACCTCTTCATCAGATTGTTGTTAACAAGTGCAGTGTTGTGAACCCAAAATATATTACATACTCCCTCGTAGATCAAATTTGATCTAATTAAGTTGAACTAAAACCCGGATCAACAATTAGTATGGATTAGATGCATGGAGTACGAAAAACAAATGAATAGGCAATATTTCAGTTTTTCCTTCAGTTGAGAATGCTAGAGCAGGACCCATTTGCCAGTAGCGTCCCTCAACATTTGAAGGTAAAAACAAACAGAAGGGATCGAAAAAAAAGCATCCTACATATCTCGGCTTAAAATATATCGAGAATTCACATATTTCTTGTACATAGAGGCTGACATCGGGGACCCATTGGCCAGCAGTGGAAAAAAAATCAAAGAGAGGAAACAATTATCGTACAGAGAAGCTGACATGTGGGACGCATTTTGCAGCAGCGTCCTCAACTTTAACAAAGGCGGCAGGGGATCGAAAGAAAAAGCAAAGTTGCCAGAAATCAGCGGTCAAAAATAAATCCAAGAAACGAAATGTTTATTGTTCCTAGAGGCTGACATATGGGACCCACGAGCGAGCAGCGTCCTCAACGTTTCAAAGGCGGCAGGGGATCGAAAAAAAGGCAAGTGACCATATATCAGGTGCCAAAAATAATCCAAGGAAAGAAATTTATTGTACATAGAGGATGACATATGGGTCCCGTTTTGCAGGAGCCGTCTCACCGTTTCCAAGGCGGCACGGGATCGAAAAAAAAGAAAGGAAAGGTTTATCGTTCAGAGAGGCTGAGATGTGGGACCCATGGGCCAGCAGCGTCCTCTTAGTTTCAAAGGTGGCAGGGGATAAAAAAAAGGCAAATAGCCAGTAATTAGGGTAAAAAAAATCAAACAAAGGAAACTTTGACTGTTCATAGAGGCTGACATGTGGGACCCATGAGCCAGCAGCGTCTCAACGTTTCAGAGGCGGCATGAGATCGAAAGAAAAAGGCAAATAGCCAGAAATTATGGGTCAATAATAAATCAAACAAAGGAAAGGTTTATTGTTCATAGAGGCTGACATGTGGGACCTCTGAGCCAGCAGCGTCCTCAACGTTTTAATGGCGGCACGAGATCGAAAGATAAAATAAGCCAAAAATCATTTGGTAAACAAAATCCAAGAAAAGAAACATTTACCGTTCGAGAGGATGACATGCGGGACCCATGAGGCAGCAGCATCCTCAACGATTCCAAGGCGGCAGGGGATCAAAAGAAAAAAAATATCCAGAAATTAATTAGGGGTTCAAAATAAATCCATCAAAAGAAACTTTTATTGTTCATAGAGGATGACATGTGGGACCGACGTGCCAACAGCATCCTCATCGTTTCAAAGGGGGCAGGAGATCAAAAGAAAAAGGCAAATAGCCAGACATTAGGGGTAAAAATAACTCCAAAAAAGGAAACTTTTATTGTTCGTAGAGGATGACATGCGGGACCCATGATTCCAGCTTACTCAACGTTTCAAAGGCGGCATGAGATCGAAAGAAAAACGCAAGTGACAAAATATCAGGAGCTAAAGATAATCCAAGAAAAAAGAAACTTTATTGTACATAGAGGATGACATGCGGGTCCCATTTAGCAGCAGCGGTCTCAACGTTTCAAATGCGGCTTGAGATCAAAAGAAAAAGAAAATAGCCAGAAATTAGGGGTAAAAAAACTCCAAGAAAGGAAAGCTTTATCGTTCATACAGTGACATGTCGGACCTATGAGCCTGCAGCTTACTCAGCGTTTCAAAGGCGGCAGCCGGCAGGGATCAAAAGAAAAAGGAAATAGCCAAAAATCAGATGGTGAAAAAAATCCAAGAAAAGAAACTTTTATTGTACATAGAGGATGACATGCGGGTCCCATGAGCCAGCAGGTTCCTCAACGTTTCAAACGTGGCATGAGATCGAAAGAAAAAGGAAAGTGACCAAATATCAAGAGCCAAAAATAATCCAAGAAAAGAAACTTTATGTTACATAGAGGATGACATGTGGGTCCCATTTTGCAGCAGCGGTCTCAACGTTTCCAAGGCGGCACAGGACCAAAAGAAAAATGAAGTAGCCAGAAATCAGGGGGAAAAAAATCCAAGAAAAGAAAGATTTCAATTGGGCTGTATCTGGACATCTGGGCCTTCGAACTATCCTGCTGGGCCTTTTGTCTCGTACAATTTCAGCCCACTCCAAAACAGGAAAGTTCGGATTTTTCTAAAAAAAACAGGAAAGTCCTATGCTTCGCAAAAACAAAAAACAAGGACACTCAACATATAAGTTTGTTTATGTAAAAATAAAGATTTAATTTATCCGTTTGCAATAGCTCAGAGCGAAATAATCAAGATATAACATGTTTCTTGTACGGGGGTGACATCGGGGACCCATGAGCCAGCGTCGTCAACGTTTCAAAGGCGGCAGGGATCGAAAATAAAATAAAAAACCAAAAGTCAGTTGGTAACAAAATCCAAGAAAAGAAAACATTTATCATTCTGAGAGGATGACATGCGGGACCCATGAGGCAGCAGCATTCTCAAACGTTTCCAAGGCGGCAGGGGATCAAAAGAAAAATAAAGGAAATAGCCAGAAATTATTTAGGGGTCAAAAATAAATCCACCAAAGGAAACTTTTATTGTTCATAGAGGATGACATGTGGGACCGACCTGCCAACAGCGTCCTCATCGTTTCAACGGGGGCAGGGGATCAAAAGAAAAGGCAAATAGCCAGAAATTAGGGGTAAAAAATAACTCCAATAAAGGAAACTTTTATTGTTCGTAGAGGATGACATGCGGGACCCATGAGCCAGCAGCTTACTCAACGTTTCAAAGGCGGCATGAGATCGAAAGAAAAAGGCAAGTGACCAAATATCGAGCCAAAAATAATCCAAGATTTATTGTACATAGAGGATGACATGTGGGTCCCATTTTGCAGCAGCGGTCTCAATGTTTGTAATGCGGCTTGAGATCAAAAGAAAAAGAAAGTAGCTAGTAATTAGGGGTGAAAAAAAATCCAAGAAAAGAAACTTGATGGACATAGAGGATGACATGCGGGTCCCTTGCAACAGCTTACTCAACGTTTCAAACGTGGCATGAGATCGAAAGAAAAAGGCAAGTGACCAAATATGAGGTGCCAAAAAAACTCCAAGAAAAGAAAGTTGATTGCTCATAGAGGATGACATGCGGGTCCCATTTAGCAGCAGCGGTCTCACCGTTTGAGAGGCGGGGGGATCGAAAGAAAAAGTCAAGTGACCAAATATGAGGTGCCAAAAATAATCCAAAAAAGAAAGTTTTATAGTACATAGAGGATGACATGCGGGTCCCATGAGTCAGCAGCTTACTCATACGTTTCAAGGCGGCAGGGGATCAAAAGAAAAAGGAAATAGCCAAAAATCAGAGGGTGAAAAATAAAGAAAATAAACTTTTATAGTACATAGAGGATGACATGCGGGTCCCATGAGCCGCAGGTTCCTCAACGTTTCAAACTTGGCATGAGATCGAAAGAAAAAGGCAAGTGACCAAATATGAGGAGCCAAAAATAATTCAAGAAAAGAAAGTTTTATAGTACATAGAGGATGACATGCGGGTCCCATTTAAAGCAGCGGTATCAGCGTTTGAGAGGCGACAGGGGATCAAAAGAAAAAGAAATTGCCAAAAATCAGATGGTGAAAAAAAACCAAGAAAATGAACTTTTATAGTACATAGAGGATGACATGCGGGTCCCATGAGCCAGCAGGTTCCTCAACGTTTCAAACGTGGCATGAGATCGAAAGAAAAAGGCAAGTGAAAAAATATCAGGAGCCAAAAATAATTCAAGAAAAGAAAGTTTTATAGTACATAGAGGATGACATGCGGGTCCCATTTAGCAGCAGCGGTATCACCGTTTGAGCGGCAGGGGATCGAAAGAAAAAGTCAAGTGACCAAATATGAGGTGCCAAAAAAATCCAAGAAAAGAAAGTTTTATAGTACATAGAGGATGACATGCGGGTCCCATTTAGCAGCGGTATCACCGTTTGAGAGGCAGCAGGTGATCGAAAGAAAAAGTCAAGTGACCAAATATGAGGTGCCAAAAAAAATCCAAGAAAAGAAAGTTTTATAGTACATAGAGGATGACATGCGGGTCCCATTTAGCAGCAGCGGTATCACCGTTTGAGAGGCAGCAGGTGATCGAAAGAAAAAGTCAAGTGACGAAATATGAGGTGCCAAAAAAATCCAAGAAAAGAAAGTTTTATAGTACATAGAGGATGACATGCGGGTCCCATTTAGCAGCGGTATCACCGTTTGAGAGGCGGCAGGGGATCGAAAGAAAAAGGTAAGTGACCAAATATGAGGTGCCAAAAATAATTCAAGAAAAGAAAGTTTTATAGTACATAGAGGATGACATGCGGGTCCAGAGCAGCAGGTATCACCGTTTGAGAGGCGGCGGGGATCGAAAGAAAAAGGCAAGTGACCAAATTTGAGGTGCCAAAAAAACTCCAAGAAAAGAAAGTTGATTGCACATAGAGGATGACATGCGGGTCCCATTTAGCGCAGCGGTCTCAACGTTTCCAAGGCGGCAAGGGATCAAAAGAAAAAGGAAGTAGCCAGAATCAGGGGGTCAAAAAATCCAAGAATAGAAAGAATTTTGGTTCATAGAGGATGACATGCGGGACCCATGATCCTGCATCGTAAACGGCTCGATCGGAGAACGTTGAACGAGATGGCGCGATCTAGAAAAAAACAATGCAGAGAGGCTGCCATGGGCCCTACATCCCTCGGCGGTGCGGATTTGCGTTGACTCGGCCGGCGAACCCGAGATTTCGAGATGCACCACGTCCCGGGCCACCATACGCCACGTTTTGGCCGCTTTCGTCGGGCTAGGTGGCCCCAAAAACGAGAAAAAAAAGTTTTGACATGCACCACGGAGGGACCAAAATCGTCGGCCATGGTACACCAGCAACCACGGCGCGACTTCAACTTCGTCGGCCATGGCAACTTTTCTTGTAGTGACAAGGTAAACGAATAAACGTTGTGCTGCCTAGATCGCAAGATGCGATCTAGGCAGCATGATGCTTACCCGGGAGAAACCCTCGAAAGAAGGGGTGGCGATGCGCCTGATTTGTGTTTGTTGTGAACGTGATTGTCCTCCTTTTCTGATAACCCTAGATACATATTTATAGTCCAAGGGACTTCCTAATTTGGACGTGCACCTAACCGTGCACGGGTCAAACTCTATCTTTTAATCTAAACTAAGATGCGATCTACTATATTACAGATACATAGGCAATTAAGTCCAAACTCTTCGCGCAAGGCCGCTTCAAAGATACTCCACGTGTATATCTTTTAAGCCCATCTTCACTTACGGCCCATCTCCTGATTTGGCCAAAATCCGGTGATAACAATTGCTTAATGCGATAATCTGTTGCTTGCAACTTAATACCGAACGGGGTTCGGACGATAACCGAAAGGTGGATTATAAGTCATAGACGCAGTTGGATTACGGTCTATGTATTATGTTGTAATGCCCAAACAAATCTCATAGTAATCATCTTGTCATGTATGGTCGATATTCTGTCAATTTCCCAGCTGTAATTTATTCACCCAACATGCTATTTATCTTTATGGAGAGACACCTCTAGTGAACTGTGGACCCCGGTCCTTTTTCCTTTACACTGGTAAATTCAACCACTGCAATCATGTTCTATTTACTTACTACAATTCATGTTCTCTTTAATTACTGCAAACATCTCTTTCCGCTCGATACGTCTAATCATTTGTGTTCAGCAAACCGGTGAGATTGACAACCTCACTGCAAATTAGGGCAAAGTACTTTGGTTGTGTTGTGTGCTGGTTCCATGTTGTTGATGATGTCGGTAGTGCGCCATGCCATTAGTCAGCCAGCAACACCTTCAGAAGTCATGCCTTTCTCCTACTGGTCGATTAAACCTTGGTTTCATACTGAGGGAAAACTTGCTGTTGTGCTCATCACACCTTCCTCTTGGGGTTTCGCAGCCGCTTCCACAACAACCGCCACCAAGATTGTCTGGCGCCACCACCGGAGCACTATCAAGATTTTCTGGCGTCGTTGCGGGGGAGAAAGAGGATTTCTGCAAGGGGAGACTCTCATCTCCAATCTCTTTACTTTGCTATAGTTTGCTTAGTTTACTTTATTTTTTTTTGTTTGCTTTATTATATAAAAAACACACAATTTTTTTGTTTTTTATAGCTGTCTTTATATAAAAAAACACAAATAAATTATTTTCTATTATGGTTGTTATTTCTGTTGCTTAGTTTTAATTTTGCTAAAATGAGTTATGCTGAAAATACTAAGTTGTGTGACTTTACTAGCACCAACAATAATGATTTTTTTGTACACCTATTGCTCCACTTGCTCCGGAAGCAACCTTCTATGAAATTAAACCTGCTTTATTAAATTTTGTTATGAAAGAGCAATTTTCTGGTGTTAGTACTGAAGATGCCGCTTCTCACCTTAATAATTTTGTTGAACTTTATGAGATGCAAAAATATAAGGATGTAGATGGTGACATTATTAAACTAAAATTGTTTCCTTTATCGTTGAGAGGGAGAGCTAAAGATTGGTTTCTATCTTTGCCTAGAAATATTATTAATTCTTGTGTTAATTGCAAAGGTGTTTTTATTGGAAAATATTATCCTCCTGCTAAGATTATATCCTTGAGGAGCGACATAATGAAATTTAGACAATTTGATAAAGAACATGTTGCTCAAGCTTGAGAAAGAATGAAATCTTTGGTAAAGAATTGTCCCACTCATGGACTGACTACTTGGATGATCATCCAAACTTTTTATGCAGGACTAAATTTTTCTTCAAGAAATCTCCTAGATTCAGCTGCTGGAGATACCTCTATATCCATTACTTTGGGGGCTGCAACAAAATTACTTGATGATATGATGATAAATTATTCTGAATGGCACACCGAGAGAGCTTCACAAGGTAAGAAGGTAAATTTTGTCGAAGAAACATCCTCCTTGAGTGATAAAATTGATACTATTATGTCTATGCTTGTTAATAGTAAAGCTCATGTTGATCCAAATAATATTCCATTATCTTCTTTGGTTGCTCAAGAAGAGCATGTTGATGTGAGCTTCATTAAAAATAACAATTTCAACAACAATGCTTATAGGAATAATTTTGGTAGCAAAAATTATAGGCCATATCCTTCTAATAATGGTAATGCTTATGGCAACTCTTATGGTAATTCCTACAGCAACAATAAAAGTGCACCCTCTCATCTTGAAGTCATGCTTAAGAATTTTATTAGTAAACAAACTACTTTCAATAAAACTGTTGAGGAAAAGCTTGGAAAATTGATATTCTTGCTTCTAAAATTGATAGCATTGCTCATGATGTTGATTTTCTTAAATTATAAGTGTTACCTCATAATGTTAAAGACAGTAAAGCTTTGAATACCATTCAAGTTAGAATTGATGAAAATGTTAGGATGTTGGCGGAATTGCATGCTAGGTGGGAAAGAGAAGATGAAATTGCTAGAATGAATAATATGACTAAAGTTTATACCATCACCACCACTAGTTGTAATGAAGTTTCAAATACTAGCCACTCTCCTACTATTAATGGTAAAATAATTGGTGTAGGAAAAGTCTCCACTCCCTCTACAAAATTTCCTAGAACCACTGAAACTGCTCCTGATAAGTGTGCTGAAATTTTTTGGAGTATGGGAGACAATAGTCCTCTTACTTTTGATAAAAATGACTTTGATTTTGATGATTGCAATATCTCCGAAGTAATTAAGTTCTTACAAAATCTTGCTAGAAGTCCTAATGCTAGTGCTATAAATATGGATTTCACGAAGCACATTACAAATGCTCTTATGCAAATTAGAGAGGAGAAATTAAAACGTGAAGCTTCTATTCCTAAAAAGTCAGAAGATGGCTGGGAGCCCATCATTAATATGAAATTAGATGGCTTTGATTGTAATGCTTTATGTGATCTCGGTGCAAGTGTTTATGTTATGCCTATAAACATCTATGATATGCTTGAAATGCCACCGTTGAAACAATGTTATTTGGATGTTCATCTTGTTGATATTGCTGCAAAGAAACCTTTGGTGAGAGTTGATAATGTTCTTATTATGGTTAAAAATAACCTTGTCCCAGTTGATTTTGTTGTTTTGGATATTGAATGCAATGCTTCTTGTCCAATTATTTTGGGAAGACCGTTTCTTAGAACTGTTGGTGCTGCTATTGATATGAGAGATGAGATTATTAAAAATAAATTCCCACTCAAGAAAGGTATGTAACACTTTCCTCGAAAAAGAAATAAGTCACCTTATCACTCTATTATTAGAACAAATTATGATGTTGATGCTTCTTCACTTGATAATACTTGATGCTAGCTCTTTTTCTGCGTCTAGCTGAAAGACTTTAAAGAAAAACACTCTTGGGAGATAACCCATGTTTATTTTCTGTAATTTTTATTTTTGTTGAGTCTTGGAAGTTATTGCCTCTGTAATAACCTCTCCTTATCATTTTTATTTCGTTTTTTGCGCCAAAAATAGCCTCTAATAGGAAGAAAGTAAGATTTGAGGAAGTTGTTGTCCTAAAAATAGATATTGTGATGTTACCATAAACATTCGTAAAACTAGCCAGAGTGGAATTTTGAGCTGTCATTTTTTATGCATATGCCCAAGGTTATTATCTAACTTTCATTAGATGACCACTTTCCGAGATGAGCAACAGAGGATTTTATAAAAAAATCAATCTTTACCTGATGTTCTGTTTTGACATATTTCTGCACTATTTGTATTTGTCTCTTAAATCACTTTCTTTTTTAGTCCTTTTGGTTAAAGAGCTTTTTGAAAGGTTGATACAGTAGCTACTGCTTTAATAGATGTTTGATATATGTTATCACTGAACCCAAGTGAATTTGTTTAGTTTGATTGTACTAATACTGCTAATAGAGGGTTGTGTGAATTTTGTATGAAGAAAGTTTTCAAGTGTAGGGAGAGAAGAATGATGTGATGAGATGAAGAATGGATAAAAGCTCAAGCTTGGGGATTCCTTTGCACCCCAAGAAATATCCAAGAGGTACAAGCGTCAAAGCTTGGGTATGGCTTGGGCATCCCCTCTTCATCAACAAAGCAACATGTCATCTCTCTATGCGCTATATTTTCATTGCTTCATACGCTATGTGTTGTTCTTGGAGCATCTTTATTTTTGTTTTTAGTTTAGTGTATTTTGTTTGATGTAGCATATGTTGGATCCTGACACATTTGTTTTGGAAAAATACCCACTCAGTTTTAATTGCATAGGACCAAGGAAAAAAATAGCTGGCTATAGCTTCGCTATAACACCGTTATAGCTTCTCAGACATCCTTCCGCGATGCTAAGCCTGTTTTTTCCGCTATAGGCGCTACGTCCGCTAAAGCGCCGCTAATTACTGCTAAATAGTGTAGCCGCTAGAGGAGCTATAGCGCCGCTAACATAATTGTCCCATGCCACTAGAATTTGAAGCCCAATACATGTTTTCGTTGGGCTGCTGCGCCAAGGACACGACGCCTTGGCTTGGGAGTCACAGGCTGAATCGAGATGACCGACCACGTCCGAAACCCAGGCTGGATTGTTTCTACACCTTTTTCATTTACTCTTTATTCGACGCTGAATAGTTTCAGCTGTCAGACATTATAATCGCCAAAAATAATTTGTATATAGAAGCTTGATTGTCTGTTCAAACACTAGAACTGTTACGTCTTTCCTTCCTGTTACGTACGTACTTCCCTGCCTATTCAATTCCATTTCATTCCATCCCATGTAATTTTTTTAGAAATAAGGATTGTAGATATATAGAATTGGCATATCTAGCTTAGGTCCGTAGCACATTATAAGCAATGCAATAATCATGAAGACAAAACAAAATATTATTTCCCATGATATGTATGCTGCAATTTTTTTTTGTTTCTATGACATATATTGCATTTATAGAGCAAACCGCTAAATGGTTTAGCTTCCGCTATAGCACCGCTATAGCTTCAATAGCTTCTGGACGAGGTGTCCGCTAAATCAAATAGCCCGCTATTTTTTTCCTTGCATAGGACACTCTAGTTTTCGCTGTTATTGTTCTGCGAGTGTTCTAGTTTTCTAGTACCGCGTTTAGCTCTTATTCTTTCACTTGAATTTTTTCAGAGCTCGTTAGTATTCTTTATTTGCGTATGATTAGCTCTCTGGTCCATAATGTATTTCATCTCTGAGAGCTATTTCAAATAAGTTGATTGGTGTTGGACACGAGTAAAAAGTTTCATGACTATAGTGATGCAAAAGGAAGCTTGTCTAGACTGTGGCATAGACTTTGGCATGTTATGTTGGATGTTATTCTTGTCATATGCTTAGTATTTATTATTGTAGCATGACTGGTCTCAAATAGCCGAGAGTGCATAATGTGTCATTGAAAGAATCATGTGTTGTTTCCATCATAAAAGCATAATATTATGGTATTCTCCTTTGATACTTTATTTGGTTGACTTGGCGCATCCTTATACCATGTTATGACTATAACCAGTCAACTAAAGCCTCTATGATCATTTAGTTTTTGACTTGTAATATCACTTTATACTTTGATTGATAATGTTTTGTCGCTATGCATGACTATGGCCGTTATTGCTCTCTTAGTTGGTCGCTCCTAGTATTTTGCTAGCCTTCGCCTGTGCTGAGTATGATCTCTACTCGTGCATCCAATCACCAATAACTAAAGTTTGCCAGTTGTGTCCACCATATGTACCTAGGAGCATTATTGATATTCCAAGTAATTCATCATGTTTTTATTTATCTTTAAAATTAAATTTTGGCATGAGAAAATTAGTCCGTAAAGCTCTCACGAACTTGATGGCACATTTACTTTCTTCTACTTAATAAACTTGATCATTGTGCCTACCTTATGAAGTTTATATGGTTGCAAATTGCAAGTTGGGAGTTAGTATAACCATGATTTTATGGGAAACACTTTCGACATTGCACTTATATTTAGTTGATGTCATGTTCTCTTGTTTATGGATGCTAGCGGTGTGAAATAAAATGGAAACTTGTAAGTCAATGGAGTTCGTATACGAGTTGGGGAAACACCTGGGCCGCTAATCTAAGCCATGCATCATTCATAGTGAAAATTTACAGCTAAACCATAATGAGCATTTTATGGAGCATTTGCAATAAAAATCTATACTTATAGTAAATAATTTTTTTGCTGAGATGCTCATTGTCTGTTCGTCTTGTTATTTTGACATGGGATTGCTCTTACAAGAGTACCTTCATACCCGTTGGCGGTTCTCAGTGATACATGTATACTTACAATGACAAGAATTTATTTAGGACCTAAGTTGAGTAGCATGTGGTTTAGGTACTCACATTCAAGGGGCATGGCATTTTCAACTTGTGATTTGCAAGCATATAGCATGATAGAGGAAATGAGAGCTTAAAACTAATAAGTACCATACTTTTTGGAAGGTTTATAAAACTTTTTTTATCTTGCTTACTCTGCAAAGAGTCTCTTTTTTAATATCATGTTGAGTCTTCATCTTCTACTTTATGCACCGATTAAGAGAGCATAGTTGTCATTCTTAGTGCAATGTGCATAGTTCCAAAATTATTATTGATTGATTCATGATTGTGCTATTGCTTGTTCTTAAATTACTTGTATCTAGTCACCCTCTAAACTTTAAAAGTGTCCTAGCATTTATGTTTTGCTACTCCATAAAGGACATGTTGAGTACCACTTTGTTATGTTTACTCTATGCTCAGAAACAAATAGTTGCTTTCAATGCACTATTATTCATGATCCTTTGTTTGAGTTACTCTTCATGTTATAACATAGTTACTAAGTTCTATTTAATTATATCTATCATGTCTATGTTTAGAGTATTTTGATCCCAGCTCACAATGCTTTACATGCTTGATCAAGATTGTGTTGGTTTCATGTCACCTCAAAAATTACTTTATTATCACTTACCTACTTGAGGACGAGCAGGAGTTAAGCTTGGGGATGCTTGATACGTAGAGTTGGCCTCGGTCAGAGAAGAGTCCCATAGGACTCTCCTGGCCATAGAGTTGTCCGCCTCCGCCGTCGTTGCCTCCGCCTCCGCCTGGGCCTCCTCCGCTTCCGCCAGCTAGGCGTGGAAGTGGGCCCTTTCCCTAGCCGCCTCCGCCACCGCTTCGTCCCTGGCGGCGATGGCGCCCTCAAGCTCCCGGTTCTCCTGCTCGACCCGCGCGGGAGAAGGGCCCCTCCGCTGGAGTGAATCCAGGTCGGAGCACATGTACCCCCGAGCCATGGCGACCGCATAGCTGTGGGCTTCCTCCTCCGCTACCCAAACCTGAGCGTCCCTAGCTAGGGTCTCGAAAGACGCGACCAGAATCCGCTGGTCGTTGGCGCACTCGAAGCGGCAGGGTACGTCGTCGTCGGTGATGTCGTGGATGACGGCATCCGCGGGTGGGGCCACCGGAGGGTCCGCCATTGCCGCCCACGCATCCACGAGCGCCGCCCTAGCCTCGACGGGACGTCAAACCGCCATTAACAATCTTGACGCTGTCTTCGCTAAAAAAAATACTTCCACATCGCTGAAGATACCCAACGCAAACGATCGTTCTGGACCGGCGTCCGCCGGACCGACGCAAACGGACGTTTTCAGACTTCCCAACAAATACGTCGGCCAGTAGGAGATGGCCCTAAAGCGGGAGCGGTAAAACCGGCGTGGCCCGTGGCAGAAACGGCACGACGAAGGAAGCTTCCGTCCTGACGCTACAGGGTAACAACGGAGAGATCTTGTTGACTGTCGGCGACGTGACCTCACAGCCAGCCCGCGTCTTCTTCCCCCCGCCGTCAAGCTCGCCTCCGTATATACTCCTCTCACCCGCCTTGGAGAGTCGCCAAACTCCGCCAACCACCGTGCCCTCAACTCCCAGATCTCTCTCTCCAGCACACACCCAGCTAACGCGCGCGCAAACCACAGCGACTCCTCTCTTCCTCCGCCGGCCGGGAAGCCATGGCGTTCGACGCCTTCACCGACAAGACCGCCGTCTTCCGCCGCCTCAAGGCCAAGCCAGAGAACAAGGTACCCGTCTCCCCCTCTTCCTCTTCCACTTCCTCTGCATCCGCCCACCCCACCACCCAGATCTGCCATGCCTCAAACAACAGATCTGATCGGCACGCTATGCTTGCAGATGTGCTTCGACTGCAACGCCAAGAACCCCACCTGGGCATCCGTCACCTACGGCATATTCCTCTGCCTCGACTGCTCCGCCTTCCACCGCAGCCTCGGCGTCCACATCACATTCGTCAGGTACACCTCCCTCCCTCCAGATCCACCTTTACGTAGCACTGCTCTACCGCTGCTGGATCTGCCTGCCCTGCGCGCGCGCCGCGACCACTTCATCCCAACGCTTGCTCCATTCACGATCAAGAAACGGCCGTGCTTCCTTATCACTTAATCCAGCTAAAACTGTTTTCCGATATGCTTTTCTGTGGGCTTAGTCGGCTACACGGATGGATCAAACCTGGGCTGTGTCCCTGTGTCTGACCCTTTGAGCCCTCTGTACCATAGAGACAACAAAATACACCCGTGGAGATCTCAGTTTCTGGATCGCAAAGGCTAAAACAGCATTTTTTAGGGGAGCTTAGCTTGATTTGCTTTCACAAACAATAAGAGAAACTTGTACAATCCACAAGTGGCGCATTGGTCGCTCGCAAGCCGTTTGGACAATCAACAATGTGAAAGAGTGGACTAGTTATCTTTTGTCTGTTTTCGAAAACAATGGCGATGTGAAATTCGTCACTGTGCTGTTTGCCAACTAAAGATATTGGGCCACGTCAAATAGTAGACAAGTTATCATAATTTGATGTGCTGCCAAACGCCAGGATAACTTCTTGCCGCTACCTGCCTTTCATGCCTGCCAACAGTATCATGTTGTTTACCATCTCTCCTACGCCAACTGAAACTTGCATTCATTTTCTGTAGGTCAACGAACCTGGATTCATGGACCCCCGATCAGCTAAAGATGATGGCTTTTGGAGGCAACAACCGTGCGCACGTTTTCTTCAAGCAGCATGGGTGGTCAGAGGGGGGTGGCAAAGTGGATTCAAAGTATACCTCGAGAGCTGCTGAATTGTACAGGGAGATACTGCAAAAGGAAGTAAAGAAGAGTTCGGCTCTCAATGTCTTGCCATCATCACCTGTTGCGTCGTCTCAGCCATCCAACCCATCCGACGACTTCCCGGATTTCAAGCTTGCTGATGCACCAGAAGAGAATACCAATGGGAAGCATGAGCCTGTGGTCGCTAACCCGCCAAAAGAGCCAAAAGCCCCTGCTCATCCCACTTATGTCAGTTCTATGAAGAAGCCCCTTGGTGCAAAGAAGCTTGGTGCCAAGACTGGAGGGCTTGGTGTAAAAAAGCTAACTACAAAGGTAAACAGTTTTACATCAAAGCGGCTTTTTTTTTTCTTCTTCTAAATTTAGATGATTCAAATACTTTCAGGCGCATGTATGTCTGTAGGTCAAAGGTTCTAAAAATAGCATAGTACCACTCTGATATATGATGTGGGAACCATGGGCTAACCTTTCCCATATTTTTTCCATTTTGTACTACAGACAAATGAAAGCTTGTATGACCAGAAACCCGAAGAGCCAAAACCTGCTTTGCCAACAATGACTGCTACTACTGCAGCTGCCACAAAAAGTGGCCCATCACATTCACGTTTTGAGTATGTGGAGAATGAGAAATCAACTGATTCAAAAACTGCAGGATCTAACCTGACTGGTCATGTAGCAGCACCGAAAACCTCAAATTTCTTTCAAGAGTATGGAATGGATAATGGGTTCCAAAGAAAAACAAACTCGGCGGCCTCAAAGGCTCAGGTAAAATCTGCGTTGATCTCAGTGCTACATTAGTAAGAGAAACGGTTGAACTGTGCAGATTTTATCCTCGAGATTTAGCTGTTTCTCGTAGCTTCCCTTGTTTTGAGTTGTATGCCATCTTTCTGTTTCTCTGGTGCTTTTTAGCTTACATAGGACATCCTTCTACTCTGAATAATTGTTGAGATTTAAACTTTGTTGGTGATAATCCTACATTTGTAGGAGAAACATTCAAGTTGGTTGAGTTTAATCATATATAGGCGTTACTATACCAACTTCTAACCTGATTGAGCTGTTCTTCTAGCTTCCCTTGTTTTGCGTTATGTCATATACCTTCTTCTATGTTTCAGCTTGCATAGGACATTTTTCTCCGCTGCATTATTGTTCTTCTGTCTGTTGTTCATTTACATCTATGACATGTACTGTTAACTTCAGAGACAATTCTCTGCTCTCTACAAGCATTTGGTAGCATTCTCCTTCTTTTTCATGAATGGTCTTTGTAATGTTTCAACAAATGGTCAATGCATTCCTCTCATGCATGCATGATTTTGTTCATGCACTTGCTTTAGCTTCTGCTTGTTAAGCTGCTGCTTACAGCTTCCCTTGTTTTGAGCTGTATGCCATCTACCTGTTTCTTCGATGATTTAGCTTGCATATGCCATCTTTTTTACTCTTGAGTTGTTGTTCCCGGATCTGATATTTTTCATATAAAGTTATGCCACTCCGATTCCTTGACAACATTTTCCTAGCATGCCCCTTTTTCACAAATGGTCATTGTAGTCCCCATACACGTGTGACCATGTATGTGCTTGCTTTTACATAGATTGTCCAAGTGGATTCGTTATTCTCATTGGTTATTTAACATGCAACAATCAGCATCTTACATTCCTATGCAAAGCTGATGCTCTGTAATTTAGATGTTCCCCCAGTTTTCTCTCAAAACCAACGAAATCTGTGCCTGTCATTTATGGATACAGCAGGGAAAAAAAAGACTGCACAAGCCTAAGGGACAAAAGCAAAAATATAGAGGCTACATTTTTTCTCTGAATTTATATATTTGCAACTTAATGTCCTCAACATTAATATCCATTTTGATACTGGGTACAATATATCTTGCAGATAGAGGAGTCAGACGAAGCAAGGAAGAAATTCACTAATGCAAAAGCAATTTCATCATCGCAATTTTTCGGTAATACAGATAGAGAACAGAAAGAGGCCCAACAATCTCTTCAAAAGTTCTCGGTGCGTAATACATTAGAATCATTATATATTCTCCTCTTTGAGTGTTAATGTTCCTTAATCTGAACATCCTATACATGTTATGGAAAATTGATTTTGAAATATTCTGTAGAAATTTGCCTTTTTTTCTTATATTTTTTCTGTTTGCTTTACTACAGGGTTCTTCATCCATTTCAAGTGCTGATCTTTTTGGCCGCGATGCTAATGATTCTGATCTAGACGTAAGTGCTGCGGACCTCATCAACAGAATATCTTTCCAGGTAACCTTACTAAATGGCCACCACCATTTATCATCCTGTACATGTGTATACAATTCAAAGGTTGGTTTTAGGGAAAATCAAACTAAAATATTTAATTTGCTGCAACTATTTCATAGGCATCTCAAGATTTATCATCGCTCAAGAACATTGCTGGAGAGACTGGAAAGAAGCTCACATCACTAGCCTCCAATTTCATCACAGATCTCGATAGAATCCTTTGAGATGGTGATGAGTTAACACCCTTCCTACCTGGACAAAATCACTGCTTCTCCAGCTATCTTAAAGCATTGTTTTCATAGCTCTGTAGAGGGCAATAGATTTGAATGGTCGCCATTGTTCAAACCTTGTCCACCTGAAAATATTGTTAATTCTTTTTCATGGCTATAGTGAAAAACACACGATTTTGTATCTATTACAGTTTGATGTATCTTGGAAGAGATATTCTTATTTGATATGACTATGAACTCAAATCTGTATATTTTGTACTGTCTTATGCCAATCAAGTTACATACAAACCGTTACATTATAACAAACATGTGGGCCATATTGACACAATAATTTTGTTAGTGTTAACTATTCTTTGTTCATATCTACGTAGTAAAATGAAAAGGAAATTTGTGAAGCCAAAGGTTTTTTGCCCAGCAATATAAGAAAGCGACCACTGAGCTTTGCGCGAGCATCACCATCCAGTGTCTGTGGAACCAACCATGCTTGATGACATGGACTTTATGTAAGACTGGTGTAGTTTTGGTATATAGATGTTTGTGTTTCATTCTTTTTATTTATTTATTTTACCGTAAGGTGATATGCTCTACAACCTTTTGGAAGAAAAACGTGTATGTCAGGCTACAAGCAAACGCATTATGTACGGGTCACCGCAAAGCTCGCCCCACAGAAAAACGTAAGCAAGCGCCAGCAGCCAAAAAGGGAAAATTAAGTGGGACATTGCCGGTAGCCCACCTAACATTGTGTGATATACATATATACAATATCTCTTGTGCATATTACTTAACTCTCTTACGCCATATCGAGATAACTGCGTGTCCAATGTAAGTACGAGGCATCTCGAGATAACTGCGTGTCCAATGTAAGTACGAGGCATGTTATTGAGTTGAGCCTTCTTGGCTCGCATTTGAGTTGGCCCTCTTCATTACATGCATCAGCCGATAATTACACTTGGTAGTACTATTTAATGACAAAGTGAGAGTACAAGACCATGTCATATGTCCATGCTTTCCGCATTTGGTTTGGTCTTGCGCTTCTCCCTTTGCTACGAGAGCCGGGTCCACGAGGATGGACGAGAGGCCACGGTCCAGGTCGGGGAACTGTACGCCGACAAGAGAGACGATTCCTGCTGTTCCTCGCCGTGCCAAGAGCCGAAGAATCGGCTTCATAATGTCATGTTATTCATGTAGCAATTCCTTAATCTATATGTGATGCCACATCCTCCTGATAGCATCAAAGAACGACGAAGGACCGGCTTGCTTGGTGTTGTCATGTGAGAGATTACAATTTGTTCCGTCATATTGGCTGATTCCTTTTCGCAGAAATTGTCCAGATCCCGCTCGCGGAACCACTTGGGCAACCTGTTATCAAACCAAATATACCTGGTAGCTCTGGTTCTTGTGTGCTTAACAAATCAATATAAGATTCATTATGTTTGCTTTAGAATCTTGTGAGCCATAAGGAAAAATAAACTCGGTTAGTTTATCTTCTGAATTGTTCAATTGCTTGTGCTATTCCACCACCCAAGTCTATTATGCGATAAATATTACTTGGCGCCCATATTACTTTGTGCACACGATTTTTGTGTGTGAGTTAATTAGCCTCTTGCACATGAGGTGCTTGGGTTTTTTTAATAATCTTTCTTGAACTATACCATGCATGACTCCAAACTTCAATTCAGTGCACTGCTGGTATACAGAATGACCTCTTGTTCAGATGATCCAGATTGTAGAAAAAATCATTTAGGTTAAAGCAATATGGTTCTTATTGTCCATGTATCTCTAATTACAAGTGTAACCAGGATGATTGAAGAGAACAATATAAAGTAAATCTTGTGAATTTTTCCTTATTCAACAAAAAATTGGATATTTTACATAGATAGAATAAAATTTAAATAAATATTGAAATGTAATGTTATCTGATGGAATAATAAAGTGATATGTTTCTACGGATGGCGCACTGTTGTTGCTCCCTTTGCTTTGTGGTGGGTATCCATGGCTATTAGTTTTTGCTGTTGTTTGAGAAACGTCCCTGCTCTTTATTTATTCAATCAAAGAAACAGGCATACAAAGATTCTTCGGTGGTGTGACAAGCCAAACCGATCTACCAACCTCTAGGGACGTAGCATAACAGAATAATCTGTGAGCTTCACCATTAGAAGCTCTGCCTTCATGACAAAAATAAGTTTCAGCAAACTGTTTGGCCCACTCCTGACACTCCGGGATAATGAAACTGAACTTCCCTTTATCCTTCTTGTGGGAGCAAAAGCAATTGGCCACTTCTAAACAATCAGTAGCCACTTTAAAACGACAAAGGTTCAGATCAGAATCCATCACTATTAGTGAGTAAGGGATAGTCTGCTGCAGGTGGATTTAGTGGTCGTTGGGTCGTAACTTGCAGCCTATCAAAAGAATTGTCGCAGCAAAAAACAAGAAAAAAGAGACGATTGAAAAAATAAACGGCGCGACAAAGGCACATAACGTCCATCTTTTTTTTTTGAGATCTCACGTAAGGTCCATCTAGTATACTTATAAAGTGACAATCTCTCCTCCTGCCGTGTACTACCAATAAGTTTGAGGCAGTCGAAAATTCCATCTAATCAAGGCAAAGAGAACTAGTATGAAACTATATCATAGTGACACCAAATTCAGAGGGGAATACAAGATTTAAAAATCCAGCAACTCACAACGACCTTATCGTTGCAGTGTCGACAATCAAATCACCGATTTCTTCGTTGGAGTCGCTAGCGGCTGGCACCTCCTCTTCACCACTTCATATTTCAACTCCTTGTCCTCCATAACATCAATGCGAATTGTTGAGAATTTACATGCTTCTTTTTTAACCAGCATCTCTGAGATAACTGTCATCACATTGTTCTGCACCCATGTCCTTATAGGTCTAGCACCATACATCTGCAATACCACCACATGGTATTTCCAAAACCACAAGAGTGAATATAAATTTTTCTGAGAAATTTTAGTTCGATCGCTTGATATTATGAAAAATAACAAATACTTACCGGGTCGTATGATTTGGACAGAATGACGTCCAATGCAGCATCACTTGTGGACAGAGATATGCCCTTTTTTGCTACTCTAGCAGTCGCGCTTTTCATTTGTATTCTCACGACCTCCATTAGTTGATCGTGAGACAGTGGTTCAAATATAACAATCTGGCTTAGTCTGTTGAGAAGTTCAGGCTTGAAATACTTATGTACCTATAAACAAAAAACAATTGTCAATCGTAGAAATCATTACTAGGAGCTGTGCATTTTGGGTCAGGAGCAAACCTTTTTCATGAGAAGGTCTCTTGCAACTTTCATTTTTCTTTCACAAAGTTTTCCTAATATTAAGTGTTCGGCACCTATATTTGAGGTCATAATGATGATTGTATTTTTGAAATCTACTTTTTGACCTTTTCCATCAGTCAACACACCGTCATCTAGCAGCTGAAGTAATACATTTAGTACGGAGGAATCGGCCTTCTCCACCTCATCGAAAAGTATAACACTATACGGACGACTCTTAACTTTATTGGTCAATTGTCCACCATCTTGGTAGCCGTGATAACTGTAAGGTTTATAAAACAAGAAGTCATATCAGTAAACTTGAGCATATGATCATTTGCTATAACACGATATTGCAATATTAAAAAAATATGATATGGAATAAACCTTGGAGGTGCTCCAATGAGACGCAGCGCAGATCCAGGACTGACATATTCAGACATGTCAAAACGAAGCAACATCTTCTCATCATCAAATAGCTGTTCGGCGAGAGCTTTTGCCAGCTCTGTTTTGCCAACACCAGTTGATCCCAAGAAAAGAAAAGAGCCTATGGGTTGACCAGGTGGATCAAGACCAGCCCTGGAACGTAACACTGCTTGCACAACTAAGTTGACGGCTTCATTTTGACCAACGACTCTTTCATGCAGTCTATCTGCAAGATGGATTAGCTTTTCCGTCTCTTCTAGATCAAGTGCGGCGATAGGAATTCCAGTCCACCGGCTCACAACCTTCAGAACGAAAATATTGAAACGAAGCATCCCAATTAAGCACTACACATTATATTTGAAATGATTGATCAAAATCTAATTAACCGCTCTTAATTAAATTAGAAAGGAAATGTCTACCTGTGCAACATGTTCTGGGCTAAGAGCATCCCCACTCGTTGGCGCTCCCCACGGCCAAATCCGGCGAAATTTTCGTCCGGATTGGAGGAAGATTTGGCGTGGCCGTCCCCCCGGCAGGAAACCCCCAACCTCGACCATTTGACATATTTCAAACAAATTTAACATAAAATTTAACAAGGCGACCAAGAGTACGAAAATTGCTGAAACAAATTCGGCGATAATCAGTACAATGTTTAACAAGTGCTGAAACAAATGAAGCACACAATTTCACAATTTTTCAAACAAATTAGACAGACTAGTTGGCGTCAGCGTTGGCGTTGCCTCGGAGCCTCCATATGTGCTCCACTAGATCATCTTGCAGCAGCTGATGCATTGTAGAGTCTCGAATCTCCTGACGCATAGCAATGAAGGCGGCCCATGATGGAGGCACCTGGTGATTAGGCTGTGCAAGAGGACCCTCTCTCTCATATGGTGCTTCTTGCTCAGCCAGAGGAACCGGATGCTTTCGCTCATTTTCAATAATCATATTGTGTAGGCACACACAGCAGTTCATCTCCCACATCTGATCTTTGGACCAAGTCATAGCGGGGAACCGGACGACAGCAAATCTCTGCTGGAGGACACCAAATGCACGCTCGACGTCTTTTCGGCAAGCTTCTTGTTTCTTGACAAACTCGCAAAGTTTGGGGGTGCTAGGATTCGAGATAGTCTTCACAAATGTTGCCCACTTTGGATAGATACCGTCTGCAAAGTAGTATCCTTTGTTGTAGTGCCGACCATTGATCACATAGTCCACCGGGGAGCATGACCCTCAACAAGCTTGGAAAAGACCGGGAGCAGTTTAGGACGTTGATGTCATTGTTGGATCCAAGCATACCAAAGAAAGAGTGCCAAATCCAGAGATCATGGGTAGCCACTGCTTCAAGTATCACAATGCAGCCTTTTTTGTGACCCTTGTACATTCATTGCCACGCAAACGGACAGTTCTTCCATTGCCAATGCATGCAGTCAATGCTTCCAAGCATCTCTGGAAAACCTCTAGCTTCATTTGTTGCAAGGATCCTCTCAGTGTCTTCGAGTGGGTGATCTCAAGTAATAGTCCCCGAACACTGCTATGACGGCCCTGCAGAACCGGTAGAAACAATCAAGGGCGGTGGACTCCGCCATCCGAAGATAGTCATCTGCAGTATCACCGGGAGCTCCATACGCCAGCATCCTCATAGCCACCGTGCACTTCTGCAGTGACGAAATCCAACCAAACCAGTGCAATCCGCCTTGCATCTGAAGTAGGGATCAAAGTGGCGGATGGCATACACAATTTGCAAAAATAGCTTTCTGCTCATCCTGAAACGACGCCGGAAAACACTCTCACCGTGCAATGGATTGTCGGCGAAGTAGTCGGCGTACAACATGCAGTAGCCCTCCATTCGCTGTCTCGGCTTGCACTTCAGCGACCTCGTGCCGACCCACCACGTCGACCAGTTGCCAGTCCGGCGTACATGCTAGCCAAGCAACCAAGGATCATCATGTGCTCGTCGTCTTGGGCGGCTGCTGCCATCTCTTCTTGCATAAGCTCGACGAACATCTGCTCCTCCTCTTCGTCCGAGTCCATGACCGGCGAGGCAAATGGACGAACACCTGACGGGCGTGGTCGAGGCAACCCGAGCCGCGAGCGACGAGGAGCAAGCAGGCCGGCGGAAGAGCAGCCAGATAGGCCGTCGTCCAAAGACGGCGGAATATAGGCAGGTGGGGAAGGAGGGCGGCGGAATCTGGGCACAAGCCGGCGGGGTGTGGTGCGGCGAGAGAGATACGAGGGGTGGGGAGATTTTGAGCGACGTGGCGGTGGGGTTCGTGCGTCGAGTCACCGACAGATCGGGCCCTTCCCCGCTTTTTACTCGTCCGAGTCCTCGAGCGCCCCGGGGGCCGGGGTGGCGTGGGCTCGCCGGATGGATGAAGGGCCAACCGACGAAAACGAGGAACCGGGGCGCGAGGCCGATTACGCGTCCGGATGTAAAAAATGCTCGCGGGACCTGTTCGGGGGACGAGTGGAGATGCTCTAACAAATGTTTCTCCTCCCTTAGTGGTTGTGCAAGCCTCGTCAATGAGATCAATAGCCTTATCTGGAAATTGTCGGCCGGTAACATAGCGCCCAGCGAGCTGTACGGCGGCAACAATTGCAGCATCCTGAATCTCCACTCGATGGTGCTCTTGTAGACCCTTCTTTAGAGCGTGGAGGATGGCAATGGTGGCCTGCTCGCTCGGCTCGTCGACATGCACCTTCTGAAACCGCCGCTCGAGGGCAGGATCCTTCTCGATCTTCTTGCGGTACTCATCTAACGTGGTCGCACCCACGCACCTGATACGGCCACGGGCCAACGCCGGCTTTAGCATGTTGGCAGCATCCGTGTTGCCGCCCTCGCACCGGCCGGCGCCTAGAAGCATGTGCATCTCGTCGATGAACAGAATTACCTTGCCATTGGCATCCTCCGCCTCCTTTATAACGTTCTTCATGCGCTCCTCGAACATGCCACGCCATATGGTTCCGGACACCATACCCGCGACGTCGAGCTCAACAACGTGTGCCCCGAGGAGCGGCGCAGGGACCGTGCCAGCAGCGATGGATCGCCGACGAGGGCGGCGCAGTTCTTGGTCCGGCGGCAGAGGATGCGGATGACGCGGTCTATCTCGTCGTCCCGTCCGACCACTGGATCAGCCTGGCTGACCGTAGCGGTCATGTCCCGGCCGCACGTGCGCAGGCTGGGGCCAACAACCACCGGCGGGTTAGCCTGGCCGGGCGTGGCTGTGGTGTCTCGGCCGGGCGTGGCTGTCGTGTCCCGGCCGGGCAGACTGGTTTCGCGGCGGACTTCCGGGTCGGGCGTGGGTGTGATGTCCCGGCCGATCGTGGGATGGATGGTTTCCCGGACGACCAGCGGGTAGGCCTGGCCAGTTGTGCTAGTCATGTCCTGGCCGAACCATTGCAGGCTCTGTGGCCGGCGCCGGGGGTAACTCCCCCACGCCGCCTCGAACAGCACCGCCGTGGCTACTGTCGCGGCCGTCATCGCTGCTGTCAAGACCATAGCTTTGGTGAAGTCGCTAGTCTCGGGCCATAGGCTCAGCACGTTGCTACTGCTAGGTTGGGGTGGAGAGGGCGAGCTGTAGTTCCACCTTGGATCGTATTCCAAGTGCCCGTCCCACGATTTGGACATCGTCGCCGGCAAAACCGATCGATCTAGCCGATTAATTGTTAACTTTTAGCGCCCGGAAAGCATATAGATTAACGTATTTTTTGTTCAGGCATATATAGATTAACGTATTTTTTGTGTGTACGAGCTGAACTCTAATTCCGACGATAGTCCAATTCTACCGTATTCCAGAGCTTGAGAAGGACTAAGTATCAGTTCAGTTTCTTTTGCTGCAAGCAACGATGGATTATGATCAGGAATTTGGTTACCGGATGAAATACCGTGGTTACCGGCCGCACTAGTGGAAAACAGGCCTAATGTCGCGGGTCGTATGACCCTTTTGTCGCGGGCGGCCAGGCGCGACAAGGGAGGCGCGACAAAAGGTCCACCTTTTGTCGCGGGTCTCTTACGACCCGCGATATAAGGTCCACCACGTGGCAGCCGCGGGGCGCGCAGGGGACAGGCCCTTTTGTCGCGGGTGGTATTACCACCCGCGTCAAAAGGCCCTCTAGGTGGCGGGCGCACAACTTTAGGGTTTGAGGGGTGCAGCACCCCCCCACCTCATTTTTTCATTCGAAAATAAAAGTTGCATATATTTGTACGCTACTAGAAGTGGTACACACGTTCATTCATATAATCGATCAAACAAATATTGGAAGCAAAAGTCGATTCCCCTTTACATGTAGATTCCCCTTACATATATATATATACATTTAGCTCACGATCGACAAGCGGTACTAACGACCGTCTATTTGGAGGTAGAGCTTCTATTTGGACTAAACAAGCCTTTGTTGTTTAGTACTTCTTTAACCAAAAGTCCCGCCAGTTCCTCCGCAATGTCTCCCACGACGGGACAACTGAATCCACCCCGACACGAGCATAGCCAGCTGGAATCGGATTGCCATGCCATGTTGCCGGCTCACCTTCAGGTCCAAATGCCGGTAAGACATAGCCGACCGCCACCTTAACAACCTTCCTGAACACCTCATGGAGATCACAAGGTGTTTGCTCCTTGATTCCATCCAAGGGGTCGCCAGGACCGGCATCTATCATCATCCGTGTAGAAGGGGCCTCCGAGTCGGCCACACTGTTGTCTCGTCGCTGAGATATGTCAGCGGTATTATCTGGCGGGCGCTGTCCTTTTAGTTCATTTATCTCCGCTGCTGCTGCTGAAGCTCTCCCGCTGCTGGTCAAGTCGGCGTTGGAACTCGGCCATCCTGTCATTCTGCACCTCCACTCGCTTTTTAGCTCTCGCTCGGCTTCTATAAGTCTCGCGTCGGCCGGAAACCCAAGCGACCAAGGAACACTAGGGCCAAAGCCTCTTGTTCGTCCTCCCTTCTCAGGATTACCGAGGACAAGCGTCAGCAAGTCTTTCTCTCTATCGGGAGCAAACTTTAGTTTTCCCGCCTTTATTTCTCGTCACTTTAATCCATTCTTCCCTGGGTACCCTAACCCTGCTGTTTCAACAATGTTCCCTGTCTTCATATCATACTCACAGCCATGCGCGAGGAACCAATTCCGAGCCCTAATGTCCCATCCTTCTCGCTCTGGTTCTGGAGTGATCCCATTCAGCTTCATCTCAGCCTCTTGTGCATCCCACTTAGGCATGGCTACTTCGTAGCCCCCTCGCCCCGTATGATGGTGATATTTCTTTTCGCTTGCATTCTTCTTGTTTTTCTTTGACAGGTTCACAGCCTCCTCTGATTCTTTGTACTTCACAAATTCTTCCCGCTATGCTCCTGCTTCTTATAATTTTGCCATAACCGGTTCTTATACGCCCGGAAAAGTTCCCCCATCTTCTTAAGAGCCCACTTCTTCACTAGCGCCCTCTGCTTGGCATTCTCAGACTCCGATCCCAAATTTGGCAAAGTGAAATGTGACATGAGGTCGTCAAAAAGTGTGTTCTTGTACCTATCGGCAACCTGATCTTCGGACACATTCTTGGTCTTGTTCCATTCTCTAACAGTGATCGGGATATGATCTCTAACCACAACTCCGCACTGATTCTTAAATGTCACTGACACTCGCGGGTGCCACAGGTTGGCCTTCCGGTGATATAGCTTCAATGTTGAAGTGGTCTCTTTTGCCCAGTCTCTTTGCCGGGCCTCGTTTCTCCAACTTATCTTCGGAGGCCTAAGAGAATAAAAATCAGTTAATTTATATACATATGTACATATAGAATTCCATTAATGCCTCAACTGATCGTATACCTCGTCATGACCGGTGCCGTCGTCTTCTCCATCACCGGAGCCGCCGCTTCTCCATGATCACCGGAGCCGCCGGCTTCTCCATGATCACCGGAGCCGGCTTCTCCATGATCACCGGAGCCGCCGGCATCTCCATGATCACCGGAGCCGCCGGCTTCTCCATCACCATCGCGGATGAAGTTCGCCAAAATGTCTTCCTGTTCCAAGTCCCGTTCGAATTGATCCATTGTTTCTGCAAAAAATTAAATCGATAAGTACATGTTCTAACCCAAACCAAACCCTAACCCTAGCTAACCAAAAACTAACCTAACCCTAGAGGGAGAGAAGAGGGGAGTTGCGGCGTCGGTGGTTTTCGCGAGAGGGAGAGAGAGGTGTTTGCGAGAGGGAGAGGGCTGGTGTCGGCGTCGGTTGTTCGCGAGAGGGAGAGAAGAAGGGAGTTGCGGCGTCGATGGTTTTCGCGAGAGGGAGAGAAGAGAGGGAGTTGCGGCGTCGGTGATTTTCGCGAGAGGGAGAGAGATGTGTTGGCGAGAGGGAGAGGGCGCGCCGGTGTCGGCGACGGGTTTTTGCGAGGGGGGAGGGAGTCGACGTCTTGTTTGCGAGAGGGGTCTCGGCGGGTGTTTGCGAGAGGGGTGTGTTTGCGAGAGGGGTGTCGGCGGTTACAACAAAATTTAAACTACAAATTTGAACTAACTAATTACATTTAACAAAAATAAACTAACTAATTACAACAAAATACTTACAAAATTTAAACTACAAATTTGAACTAACTAATTACAACAAAAATAAACTAACTAATTACAACAAAATACTTACAAAAATAAACTAACTAATTACATACTAATTACAAAAATAAACTAACTAACTAATTACAACAAAATGTCTATATACAACAAAATTTAAACTAACATACAAAATTATCTAACTAATTATCTAACTAAGAAAAAAAAATTAAAAAAAAGGGCCGGCGCCGGCGCAGACGTACGGCGGCTACCTGCGGAGGGGGCGCGGCGGCGCGGCGGCGGGGCCGGCACGGGCACAGGGCGGCGGCGGGGGCGCGCGGCAGGAGATCGACCCGGGCGCGCGCGGCAACGGCGGCGCAGCGGCGCGGCGGCGCGCGCAGGCGCGCAGAGGGCGGCGGCGGCGAAGAGGCGGAGAGCGGCAGGGGCGGCGGCGGAGGCGCGGAGATCGGCGGCGGCGGCGGTGGATTTGGGCAGCCTGGCGGCGCGATTTTGCTAAGGGAAAATGGCCTCCAGTGTCGCGGGTGGGGGCTCCGCCCGCGGGGTTAGGTATTTATACCTAACCCCTTTTGTCGCGGGTTGAGCCACGGCCCGCGATAAAGGCCCTTTGTCGCGGGTCGTGCCACCACCCGCGAGGGGTCCTTTTATCGCGGGCCGTGGCTCAACCCGCGACAAAAGGTGGGAGGGGAGGCCGATCCGCGTGAAGCGCATCCAACGGCTCCGGCCGTTTGAATCCAACGGCCTGGAGCCGTTGGACGCGGATCAGGCCTGCAGCAGTTTTTGTTTTTCTGTTTTTTCTGATTTTTGTTTTTCTGTTTTTTTAATAAAAACTATTATTTCAATAACTTTTAAATGGTAACTCAAAAAGAAAAGTTTTATATATGAAAATTGATCAGAAAAATCCAATGAACATGAATATGACATCCATATAACTATTTGCATCTCGCATCATATAAAACGGATAGTCGTGTATGTTTCACCCCTGTGCACCGCCGCCGTGCCACTCGTGTCGCGTCCCCGTGCCACGTGTCGCCACCGCTTCCACGTGCCTGATGTCTACGTTCCCTTTCCTGTAGACAGTGTTGGGCCTCCAAGTGCAGAGGTTTGTAGAACAGCAGCAAGTTTTCCCTTAAGTGGATCACCCAAGGTTTATCGAACTCAGGGAGGAAGAGGTCAAAGATATCCCTCTCATGCAACCCCGCAACCACAAAGCAAGAAGTCTCTTGTGTCCCCAACACACCAAATAGGTGCACTAGTTCGGCGAAGAGATAGTGAAATACAGGTGGTATGAATATATATGAGCAGTAGCAACGGTGCCAGAAAATAGCTTGGCGTGTAGTTGATGGTGGTAGTATTGCAGCAGTAGTAACACAAAACAAACAAGCAGTAACTCAGCAGTATTTAGGAACAAGGCCTAGGGATTACACTTTCACTAGTGGACACTCTCAACATTGATCACATAACAGAATAGATAAATGCATACTCTACACTTTTGTTGGATGATGAACACATTGCGTAGGATTACACGAACCCTCAATGCCGGAGTTAACAAGCTCCACAATAATGCTCATGTTTAAGTAACCTTAAGTGTAAGATAGATCAAAAGACTAAACCAAGTACTAGCATAGCATGCATGCACACTGTCACCTTCATGCATATGTAGGAGGAATAGATCACATCAATATTATCATAGCAATAGTTAACTTCGCAATCTACAAGAGATCATGATCATAGCATAAACCAAGTACTAACACGGTGCACGCACTGTCACCTTTGCACACATGCAGGAGGAATAAAACTACTTTAATAACACATCACTAGAGTAGCACATAGATAAATTGTGATACAACACATTGCAATCATCAAGAGATATAAATAAGCACTTCACTACGCTCTTCAACAGTGAATAAGTACTTCGTGAAATATAGCCTAAGAGACCCACACGGTGCACACACTGTCACCTTTACACACGTGGGACAAGGAGTCTCCGGAGATCACATAAGCAAAACCCACTTGACTAGCATAATGACATCTAGATTACAAGCATCATCATATGAATCTCAATCATGTAAGGCAGCTCATGAGATTATTGTATTGAAGCACATAGGAGAGAGATTAACCACATAGCTACCGGTACAGCCCCGAGCCTCGATGGAGAACTACTCCCTTCATGGGAGCAGCAGCGGTGATGAAGATGGCGGTGGAGATGGCAGCGGTGTCGATGGAGAAGCCGGGGGGGCACCCCGCCCGGCAGGTGCCGGAACAGAGACTCCGTCCCCGCATCTTGGCTTCGCGATGATGGCGGCTCTCGAACTTTTCTCGTATCGTGGCTTCCTCCTTAAGGGTTTTCGATGCAGGGGCTTTAAATAGGCGAAGAGGCGGCAGAGGGTGACGAGGCGGCGACACCATAGGGGCGCGGCCACCCCGTGCCGCGCCGGCCTATGGTCTGGGCCCGTGGCCCCCTCCTGGTCCTTCCCGGGTGTTCTGGAAGCTTCGTGGAAAAATAGGAACCTCGCGGTGATTTCGTCCAATTCCGAGAATATTTCGTTACTAGGATTTCTGAAACCAAAAACAGCAGAAAACAGAACTGCACTTCGGCATCTCGTCAATAGGTTAGTCCGGAAAATACACGAATATGACATAAAGTGTGCATAAAACATGTAGGTATCATCAATAAAGTGGCATGGAACATAAGAAATTATAGATACGTTGGAGACGTATCAGCATCCCCACTTTTCTTGTAGGTAAAACGATAACAAAGATAATTTCTTAAGTGACATGCCATCATAATCTTGATCATACTATTTGTAAACATATGTAATGAATGCAGCGATCAAAACAAAGGTAATGACATGAGTAAACAACTGAATCATAAAGCAAAGACTTTTCATGAATAGCATTTTCAAGACAGCATCAATAAGTCTTGCATAAGAGTTAACTCATAAAGCAATAAATCAAAGTAAAGGTGTTGAAGCAACACAAAGGAAGATTAAGTTTCAGCGGTTGCTTTCAACTTATAACATGTATATCTCATGGATATTGTCAACATAAAGTAATATAACAAGTGCAATATGCAAGTATGTAGGAATCAATGCACAGTTCACACAAGTGTTTGCTTCTTAAGGTGGAAGGAGATAGGTAAACCGACTCAACAATAAAAGTAAAAGAATGGTCCTTCAAAGAGGAAAGCATCGATTGCTGTATTTGTGCTAGAGCTTTTATTTTGAAAACATGAAACAATTTTGTCAACGGTAGTAATAAAGCATATGAGTTATGTAAATTATATCTTACAAGTTGCAAGCCTCTCGCATAGTATACTAATAGTGCCCGCACCTCGTCCTACTTAACTTGGACTACCGGGTCTTCGCATGCCATGTTTCAACCAAGTGTCACAAAGGGGTACCTCCATGCACCTGTACAAAGGTCTAAGGAGAATGCTCGCATTTCGGATTTCTCGCTTTTGATTATTCTCAACTTAGACATCCATACCGGGACAACATGGACAACAGATAATGGACTCCTCTTAAATGCATAAGCATGTAGCAAAGTTATTATTCTCATATGAGATTGAGGATATATGTCCAAAACTGAAACTTCCACCATGATTCATGGCTTTAGTTAGCGGCCCAATGTTCTTCTCTAACAATTTTGCATGCTCCAACCACTAAAATGATAGACCTTCAGACAAGACGGACATGCATAGCAACTCACATGATATTCAACAATAGTTGATGGCGTTCCCCAGAAGCATGGCACAACAAGCAACTTAATAAAATATAAAGTGCATAAGTACATATTCAATACTACGATAGTTTTTAAGGCTATTTTGTCCCATGAGCTATATATTGCAAAGGTAAATGATGGAATTTTAAAGGTAGCACTCAAGCAATTTACTTTGGAATGGCGGAGAAATACCATGTAGTAGGTAGGTATGGTGGACACAAATGGCATAGTAGTTGGCTCAAGGATTTTGGATGCATGAGAAGTATTCCTCTCGATACAAGGTTTAGGCTAGCAAGGTTATTTGAAGCAAACTCAAGTATGAAATGGTGCAGCAAGACTCACATATAAACATATTGTAAGCATTATAAGACTTTACATCGTCTCCTTGTTGTTCAAACTCAATACTAGAAATTATCTAGACCTTAGAGAGACCAATTATGCAAACCAAATTTTAGCATGCTCTATGTATTTCTTCATTAATGGGTGCAAAGTATATGATGCAAGAGCTTAAACATGAGCACAACAATTGCCAAGTATCACATTATCCAAGACATTTTACCAATTACTACATGTAGCATTTTCCAATTCCAACCATATAACAATTTAACGAAGAGGAAACTTCGCCATGAACATTATGAGTAAAGCCTAAGGACACATGTGTCCATATGCAACAGCGGAGCGTGTCTCTCTCCCACAAAGTGAATGCTAGGATCCATTTTATTCAGAGATCGAACTAAGATAACAAAAAAAAAACAAAAATAAAAGCACACAGACGCTCCAAGTAAAATACATAAGATGTGACCGAATAAAAATATAGTTTCACTAGAAGAAACCTGATAAGTTGTCGATGAAGAAGGGGATGCCTTGGGCATCCCCAAGCTTAGATGCTTGAGTCTTCTTAAAATATGCAGGGATGAACCACCGGGGCATCCCCAAGCTTAGACCTTTCACTCTTCTCGATCACATTATATCACCCTCTTCTATTGACCCTTGAAAACTTCCTTCACACCAAACTTCAAGCAAACTCATTAGAGGGTTAGTGCATAATCAAAAATTCACATGTTCAGAGGTGACACAATCATTCTTAACACTTCTGGACATTGCACAAAACTTCTGAAAGTTAATGGAACAAAAAAACTCATTCAACTTAACAAAAGCGGCAATGCGAAATAAAAGGCAGAATCTGTCAAAAACAGAACAGTCCGTAAAGACGAATTTTAAGATGGCACCAGACTTGCTCAAATGGAAAAACTCAAAACTAATGAAAGTTGCGTATATATCTGAGGATCACGCTCGTAAATTGGCAGATTTTTTCGAATTTTCTACAGAGAACTGTGCCCAGATTCGTGACAGACAGCAATGCTGTTTCTGCGCAGCGATCCCAAATATAACATCAACTTTGACATAGAAACTTTACTTGGCACAAAAACATGATAAGGAGAGGTTGCTACAGTAGTAAACAACTTCCAAGACTCAACAAAACAAAAATTGCTGTAGTAAAACACATGGGTTATCTCCCAAGAAGTTCTTTCTTTATAGCCATTAAGATGGGCTCAGCAGTTTTAATGATAATGCTCTCATAAGAAATAGTATTTGAAGCAAAAGAGAGCATCAAGAGGCAAATTCAAAACACGTTTAAGTCTAACATGCTTCCTATGCATAGGAATCTTGTAAATAAACAAGTTCATGAAGAGCAAAGTAACAAGCATAGGAAGATAAAACAAGTGTAGCTTCAAAAATTTCAGCACATAGAGAGGCATTTTAGTAACATGAAAATTTCTACAACCATATTTTCCTCTCTCATAATAACTTTCAATAGCATCATGAGCAAACTCAACAATATAACTATCACATAAAGCATTCTTATCATGAGTCTCATGCATAAAATAATTACTACTCCCAACATAAGCATAATCAATTTTATTAGTTGTAGTGGGAGCAAATTCAACAAAGTAGCTATCAAATATAGGAGGTATATTGTAATCATAATCAAATTTATCCTCCATAACAGGTGGTAACAAAAGACTACTATCATTATAATCATCATAAATAGGAGGCAAAGTATCATCAAAGTAAATTTTCTCCTCAATGCTTGGGGGACTAAAGATATCATGCTCATCAAAGCCAGCTTCCCCAAGCTAAGAATTTTCCATAGCATTAGCAACAATGGTGTTCAAAGCATTCATACTAATAACATTCCCATTATCATGCATATAAAGTTCCATGGGTTTTTTAATTCTCTCTTCAAACACATCATGTCCTAATTCAAGATAAAGTTCATAAAGATCTCTCATATTTTTGTTGTTTTCCATTATGCCTAACTAGTGTAAACAAGAAACCAAATGTCACAATTGCAGAGTCTAAAGGAAATAGCTTCGAGTACTTACAATGGCGCCGGGAAAATAGCTTAGTAGCCGAGATCCGGTGTGAGTACCTTTTACCTTTTCCCCGGCAACGGCGCCTAAAAGTGCTTGATGTCTACGTTCCCTTTCCTGTAGACAGTGTTGGGCCTCCAAGTGCGAGGTTTGTAGAAAAGCAGCAAGTTTTCCCTTAAGTGGATCACCCAAGGTTTATCGAACTCAGGGATGAAGAGGTCAAAGATATCCCTCTCATGCAACCCTGCAACCACAAAGCAAGAAGTCTCTTGTGTCCCCAACACACCAAATAGGTGCACTAGTTCGGCGAAGAGATAGTGAAATACAGGTGGTATGAATATATATGAGCAGTAGCAACGGTGCCAGAAAATAGCTTGCTGGCGTGTAGTTGATGGTGGTAGTATTGCAAAAGTAGTAACACAGAAAAAAGAAACAAGCAGTAGTAACTCAGCAGATTTAGGAACAAGGCCTAGGGATTACACTTTCACTAGTGGACACTCTCAACATTGATCACATAACAGAATAGATAAATGCATACTCTACACTTTTGTTGGATGATGAACACATTGCGTAGGATTACACGAACCCTCAATGCCGGAGTTAACAAGCTCCACAATAATGCTCATGTTTAAGTAACCTTAAGTGTAAGATAGATCAAAAGACTAAACCAAGTACTAGCATAGCATGCACACTGTCACCTTCATGCATATGTAGGAGGAATAGATCACATCAATATTATCATAGCAATAGTTAACTTCGCAATCTACAAGAGATCATGATCATAGCATAAACCAAGTACTAACACGGTGCACGCACTGTCACCTTTGCACACATGCAGGAGGAATAAAACTACTTTAATAACACATCACTAGAGTAGCACATAGATAAATTGTGATACAACACATTGCAATCATCAAGAGATATAAATAAGCACTTCACTACGCTCTTCAACAGTGAATAAGTACTTCGTGAAATATAGCCTAAGAGACCCACACGGTGCACACACTGTCACCTTTACACACGTGGGACAAGGAGTCTCCGGAGATCACATAAGCAAAACCCACTTGACTAGCATAATGACATCTAGATTACAAGCATCATCATATGAATCTCAATCATGTAAGGCAGCTCATGAGATTATTGTATTGAAGCACATAGGAGAGAGATTAACCACATAGCTACCGGTACAGCCCCGAGCCTCGATGGAGAACTACTCCCTCTTCATGGGAGCAGCGCGGTGATGAAGATGGCGGTGGAGATGGCAGCGGTGTCGATGGAGAAGCCTTCCGGGGCACTTCCCCGTCCGCAGGTGCCGGAACAGAGACTCCTGTCCCCAGATCTTGGCTTCGCGATGACGGCGCTGGAACTTTTCTCGTATCGTGGCTTCCTCCTTAAGGGTTTTCGATGCGGGGCTTTAAATAGGCGAAGAGGCGGCGCAGAGGGCTGACGAGGCGGCGACACCATAGGGGGCGCGGCCACCCCTGCCGCGCCGGCCTATGGTCTGGTGGGCCTGTGGCCCCCCTGGTCCTTCCGGAAGCTTCGTGGAAAAATAGGAACCTCGGCGGTGATTTCGTCCAATTCCGAGAATATTTCGTTACTAGGATTTCTGAAACCAAAAACAGCAAAACAGAACCGGCACTTCGGCATCTCGTCAATAGGTTAGTTCCAGAAAATGCACGAATATGACATAAAGTGTGCATAAAACATGTAGGTATCATCAATAAAGTGGCATGGAACATAAGAAATTATAGATACGTTGGAGACGTATCAGTGCCTCGCCCCGCCGACGCCGGCGTGCGACGTGTAGCCACCGCTGACACGTGCCTCGCCCCGCCGACGCCGGCGTGCGACGTGTAGCCACCGCTGACACGTGCCTCGCCCCGCCGACGCCGGCGTGCGACGTGTAGCCACCGCTGACACGTGCCATGCCCCGCGTGCGCTATATAGAGCGACGAGTGAGGGCGCAACCACACGTCGCCACCGCCTCCGCTCATTCATCTCCGGGATGCCTCCATGTCGTCGAGGGGCGTCCGGTTTCCGTGGCGTTCGAGTGCGTCCGAGCGGTAGGTTCACCGGGGTGTTAGACATACGATGGAAGCCATGGGAGAGAGTGATGAGGGTGGCAGATATGAGTCCAAGGCCTACATATATATAGTGGAAAAATGGCGGGAATGCGGGAAGAAAATAGGGGAAGGGCGCGCGAAACTTTCATCCCGGGTGGAGGCTCAAACCGGGACAAAAGACTGGGGAGGCTTATCTAGGAGGGCCTTATCTGGGGGGATGATGTGGGTAACCTTTTGTCACGGTTGGTGGCTGCAACCGGGACTAAAGCTGTCGGCAGGATAAGGATGCGTCGGTAACCTTTTGTCACGGTTGGTGGCTGCAACCGGGACTAAAGCTCGGCAGGATAAGGATGCGTCGGTGGACGCACTGCTCGATGAGATAAAGCATGTAGCGCACGACGCCCTGTCGAAGGAACAAGACAAAGTAGAAGCGGTGCCGTGCCTATAAAAGGAGCATCAATACGCCTTGCCAAGCAGATCAACAAGCCAAGCACAGTTTCATTCCCATTGATGAAGGAAAGGGTTGGGAAATCTCCCGTGGCGCAGCTTCTCGAAGATGTCGTTGGTGCACACGCCTACGGCATCTTCGGAAGCTCCTCGGAAAAATTTCCCTGCAAGCCCGTGAAAGAATACATTATATGAAAGAATACTCCGTCTCCTCTAACAGTGTTGGGGAAAGGGTTCTCATTATTACATAAATGTAGAGATTGTCTTGGGAACTATATATGAAGAATACATTATTACATCGCCATCTAGTGTTGTGATCTTCTACGCCGTAGCCATGGAGAATCTTCATCATTTAGTAAGATGCTTGGGTCAATTTTCACCGTGAAGGGCGGAATTTCTTTAAACCTATTATAATCTTCTGACATGTCTGTCTTCTCATCCACTCCCACGATGTTTCTTTTCCCCGAAAGAACTATGTGGCGCTTTGGCTCCTCGGTTGATGTATTCTTTTGTTGATTTCTTTTTCTTGATTTGCTAGACATGTCCTTCACGTAGAAAACCTGAGCCACCTCGCTGGCTAGGACAAATGGCTCGTCCAGGTACGCAAGATTGTTGGGATCCACTGTTATCATACCGTACTTATCGTCAATATGTATACCGCTGAGCTTCACCCATTTGCACCAAAACAAAGGGACCTTAAAAGTGGGACCATAGTCAAGTTCCCATATCTCCTCTATGTATCCATAATATGTGGTGGTCTGCCCATTCTCGTCGGTTGCATCGAAGCGGACACCGCTTTGGTTGGTGCTCTTTTTATCTTGGTCGATCGTGTAAAATGTATTCCCATTTATCTCGTACCCTTGGAATGTACATATGTTTGAAGATGGTAACCTGGCCAACAAGAACAGCTGGTCCACAACAGATGGGTCATTAATGAGATGTCTTTGCAACCAACTGCCGAAGGTATTCATGTGTTGACGTGTAATCAAGGACTCGGGCTGGCCCGGGTTTATTTCTCGTAAAGCATTCTTATGTTTCTCGATGTACGGAGCCACCAAGATGGAATTGTATAGAACTGTGTAGTGTGCTTGATTGAAAGAAATCTTGTCCCTGCACACCATTGATTTCCTTCCTAGTGTGCCTTTTCCAGTCAGCCTCCCCTCATACCGAGATTCAGGAACACCAATCGGCTTAAGGTCAGGAAGAAAGTCAACACAAAACTCAATGACCTCCTCAGTTCCGTAGCCCTTTGAGATACTTCCTTCCGGCCTAGCTCGGTTATGAACATATTTCTTTAGGACTCCCATGAACCTCTCGAAGGGGAACATATTGTGTAGAAATACAGGACCGAGAATTCTAATCTCTTCAACTAGGTGAACGAGGAGGTGCGTCATAATATTGAAGAAGGATGGTGGGAACAACAACTCGAAGCTGACAAGACATTCGACCACATCTTCCTGTAATCCTGACAAAGTTTCTGGATCCATTACCTTCTGAGAAATTGCGTTGAGGAATGCACATATCTTCACAATGGCTAGTCGAACATTTTCTGGTAGAAGTCCCCTCAATGCAACCGGAAGCAATTGTGTCATAAGCACGTGACAGTCATGGGACTTCAGGTTTTGGAATTTTTTATCCTTCATATTTACTATCCCCTTTATATTCGACGAGAAACCAGACGGAACCTTGATACTGAATAGGGCTTCAAAAAGATCTCCTTCTCTTGTTTGGTAAGAGCGTAGCTGGCAGGCCCTACAAACTGCCCTGGATGTTTGCCGTTTCGTCCTTTATGAAGTTCCTGGTCCTCCCGTGCTTCGGTGTATCTTTTGTCTTTCCATACACGCCCAGAAACCTAGAATATTCACACAAAGATTCTTGGTCAGGTGCATCACGTCGATTGCAGAGCGGACTTCCAGGACTTTCCAAGATTCTAGCTCCCAAAAATAGATTTCTTCTTCCACATGGGCGCGTGTCCGTCAGCGTCTTTCGGAACAGGTCGACTGCCTGGACCCTTTCCAAAGATAACATTTAAATCCTTGACCATGTCAAATATATCAGCACCACTACGGGGGACAGGCTTCGGACGGCGGTCTGCCTCGCCATCGAAATGCTTTCCTTTTTTCCTTAAGGGATGCTTGCGCGGAAGGTAACGACGATTGAACGGGTACACAACTTTTCTGCTTTTTCCCAAATATTTAATTTCAGTCTCATCTAAACAGGTGTGTGCATGCATTGTATCCTTTGTTTCTGTCCTGAAATGTTACGAGAGCAGGCCAATCATTGATGGTTACGAATAGCAACCCTCGTAGGTCAAATTCTTGCTCGGTGTGCTCATCCCACACACGTACACCTGGTTTGGCCCACAACTCCAAAAGTTCATCGACTAATGGCCTTAGGTACACATCAATGTCGTTGCCCGGTTGCTTTGGGCCTTGGATAAGCACTGACATCATAATGAACTTCCGCTTCATACACAACCAAGGAGGAAGGTTGTAGATACATAGAGTCACGGGCCAGGTGCTGTGACTGCAGCTCTGCTCCCCAAAAGGATTCATGCCATCTGTACTTAGACCAAAGTATAAGTTCCTTGCCTCACCTGCAAAATCCGGGAACTCTCTCCCGATGTTTCTCCACTGCCGACCATCAGCGGGGTGCCTCAACATCGCGTCTTTCTTACGTTCTTCCATGTGCCATCGCAACAACTGGGCATGCTCTTTGTTTCTGAACAAACGTTTCAACCGTGGTATTATTGGAGCATACCACATCACCTTCGCAGGAACCCTCTTCTGGGTGGCTCGCCCTCAACATCACCAGGGTCATCTTTTCTGATCTTATACCGCAATGCACCACATATCGGACATTTATTCAAATTCTCGTACTTCTCACCGCGGTAGAGGATCAGTCATTAATGCATGCATGTATCTTCGCACATCTAATCCTAGAGGGCAGACAAGCTTCTTTGCTTCATATGTACTGACGGGCAACTCATTATTTCTTGGAAACAGCTTCTTTAATATTATCATCAATTTCTCAAATCCCGAGTCAGTCACACCGACCTCTCTTCCATTTCAGCAATTCCAATATGCTACCCAGCTTTCTATGCCCATCTTCACAACCTGGGTACAACAATTTGTGGTGGTCCTCTAACATCTTGTCGAACTGCAACCTCTCCTTATCCGTGCCACAGTCTCTTCTTGCATCAGAAATGGCCCGACGAAGATCATCGTCAAGGATCATCTGATGCCTGTTCTTCACCTCCTTCTTCTTCATTGTCGTCCATTGCGGTATCAAAGCATTCAGAGAACATAGATCGGTACTGGTCATCATTATCTTCTTCCTCATCGCCGTCTTCCATCATAACCCCTTCTTCTCCGTGCTTGGTCCAAACATTATAGCTGGACATGAATCCAAACCGAAGCAGGTGGCTCTTAATGTCTCTTGAGCAAGAGTAATCCTTCTCGTTCTTACATTTTAGACATGGACAGCACATAAAACCTTGCTTCGACTTGTTGGCCTCGGCCACAAGCAGGAAAGAATTCACGCCCTCTCCGAAAGCGGGAGCACATCGGTTACCGTACATCCATGGATGACTCATCTGCATCATAAGTACAATTATATATATATGTATCAGATGCAATCACCTTGCTAAAATTAGTATTGTACGGACTATGCATATATATATAGTCGAGAAAATAGTTGCTAACCTTTTAGGATCAAAAAGAGGAGAAATCTTATCAAATAAAACCAAGTGGCATCCCTCTCACAAGCATTCCATCAAACACCTCTTGTGCACATGTAGAAAAATGAGCTAGCATACACCTCCACCTTCACCACCAAGGAAAATATGAGGTGGGGTGGGCTGGCTGCTTCTATATATATAGGCATGGCGCTTTTGTCGCGGGCCGTATTACGACCCGCAAAAGGGGTGCCGACAGGAGGCACCAGCCTCAGACCCCTTTTGTCGCGGGTCGTAATACGGCCCGCGACAAAAGGCCGCGACAAAAGGCCCTGACGGCTCCACATGGTTTCGGGGCGACGTGGCCAGGCCATTTGTCGCGGGTGCAGGCGCGCCCGCGACAAAAGGCTCCCACGGAAGCCCTGTTTTCCACTAGTGGCCGGTAACCGGAATTCTCAGCCCCTCCGGTAAATGAACTTATCGGCCAAAAAATCTCATTCCATTTAAATTTGGTTTAAATTTAGACTGATTCGTTAGTCCAAACTAAACCGTACGTGTTCCCTCTCCACTATAACCCCATGCCCCAACTTATTTATCCGAATCTTTCACTCCCTTCCTTCAAACCTTATTTTAAAAAGATATTTTTTACTAGTTTGAAATTTAAATTTTATTTGAGAATCTCATCCGGTATTCAACCGGTTATTTCCGGTAGCCATGGTTACCGGAAATCCTAATCCCCTATGAGATTTTTTTTAAACCGATATCCAAAACCTAACCTTGATTATGATACACCTGAACGGAGTTAGGCCAAGCACAAGCGTTCTCTTTCCTAGTTAACTTCCACTTTCTATTTAGGACACTACTAGGCGTCCCCGTGGGATTTGATTTCCCCTGCCCTTAGAATTTCGTGATGATGCATGTCCTTTTTGCTACCGGGTAGCAAAAAAATTCCGCTAAAACTTCAGTATAGCAAAAATGGTTCGTTCACGAAATAAAAGGAAAAGGCTGAGCTCGCCGGAAACCTCATAGCAAAAATATTAAGCTATTGTAGCAAAAATAGATATCGTCGGAGACATCGACGAGGAACTCGCCAGAGAACTCACCGGAGACCTCGCCGGAGACCCCCGAAGAAAACATATTGTGCAAATGTAGCATAATAATACAAAAGTTGTAGCAAAAGAATTATTCATATGTTGCAAAATCCACATAATGGAGACATCACCGGAGACCCCCGCCTACAACGGGCAACAACATCATCCAAGCTTGCAGCAACTCCGTTCGTCCAAGCTAGCAAAGCCTGGAACCGCCAATAGCAACGCCCGGCGCCTAAGGGCATCTCCAGCGACGCGACACAAATGGACGATGAGCGACCGTTTTCGTCCGCCGTGATCGGAAATGCGTCTGGCACCACCTCCAGCGGGCGACGCAAAGTGACCGGGTCGTCCGCGGAGACGCAAACCTGGCCCAAATATGCGCCTCGGATGCGTCTCTGCGGACGTTGCGTGGACGCGCAAAGTGTCCGCCCGCGTCTGGCGGATGTTTCTTCGGGCCCGCCTAGCAGCGACCCTGCGTCGATGTGTCTTCTCAAACGCTAGCCGCCACAAAGCTCCATCGTAGCGCCGCCTAGGTGTTCCTGCGACGCAGCCAGACCCGCAAGGAAGTCCATGTCGGGTCCTGGTGGCCGGCGAGGCGGTCGAGGCCGCGGCCCTGGGCACCCCCGGGGCCGGGGCAGGGGCCGCTGTGGTGGAGCAGGACGCCCCACGCTCGTCGTCGCCCGCGCCCTCCTCGTCTTCGCAGGAGGACCGCTGCTTCGAGTTCCTCCTCCGCATCGACGATGACCCACTCGGCATCAAGCGGCTCCCGGACAAGTTCGCAAAGTTCGTCGATGGCATCAAGCCGGCGCATTTGCAGCTACGGGAGGCCAGCTGCAACTTCTACCGCTGGACCGTGGAGGTCCTGTTCGACGGGCAGGGCAAGATGTACCTGCACACGGGTGGGACAAGTTCGCCCGTGACCTCGCGCTCGAGCCCGGCTGCCAGCTCACCTTCCTCTACGAGGGGGACGATGAGATGATCGTCAAGGTGTTCGACGACACGGCCTGCCGCAGGCACTACCACACCGGCGAATCCGGCTCGGACACCGATAGTTAGAACTTAGAGCGTTCTTTCTTTGCAGCGAATCCGCACGGACCAAACGAAGCCAGAGTGGAAGGTTTCTGTCTGTTCTTCCTCGGTAGAACCAACAAGGGCACCGTCATGCCTCCCGCTGGATTTTCCAGTTTGGGTGACTGAGTGTGCCCTCGAATGTTATTTCTTGGCAGCGAACAAACGGAAATCAACACAACTGGTTTCTATTTTTAAAATGTTTTTATTTGTATCAACCATGATTCAAACTATGTGTTGTTTGTGTTAACCATGTTCCAAACTATGTATTAGTTTGTGTAAAATAATCTTCCAATATGTAATATTTGGAACTATATTCAAATGGAAAAAAGAAAAAAAAACAAAAAAATGCGTCGGGCCGCTGGAGCCACCCCCAGACGCAAACGGACGCGCGGACAAAAACAGTCATTTCAGCGTTCTCGGCGCGACGCAAACGGACGCGCGTGGATAATAAAATGCATCGCGCCGCTGGAGATGTCCTAATGTACCACCGCTGACCTCCCTTCGCAGCACCACCGTGCAACTTTGCCGGGCAGCCGTTGCATGTCCGTGTGGCAGGCTTTGCACCTCCGTAAATGGATGCGGAGCTAGAAGATGTTCGTTAAACGCATGTGCCAATGGTTCTTGGAGGACCAGTAGGGACGCCCCCAACCGGCGACGCCCAACCGGAGTCCAACACCGTCTTACTCGACGCCAGCCTGCAGGCTAGCACCGCCGCCAATTCGTCAGAGCAAGGCCACGGCGGCCAAGATGCTCGGCAGTCGAGGAGGCAACACCACCGGTGGCCATGCGAGGTCGAGGGAGCGAGGACTACCGGTAATCGTCGGAATGATGGGCAGGGACGCGCGCCAGAGAGGAAAATACACTGGAAGCATCTGGCGGCAGCGGCGGATCCATGGTGGCCCACGAGTTCTGCGCTGGAGGCGGGGTGCAAGTGACGTCGGAGTTGGGGGCAGCACCGTCACCCATGGTGGGCGCAGCGGAGGCAATCTTCGCCGGTGGAAGGCCTCCATCGATGGCGGCCAAGCGCAGATACGCGACAACCATGGCGAATGGGAGGATCTCGTGCATGGAGTTGGGGGCAATCTCCGCGTGGTAGAGGATAAGAGCATCTCCACTCGTCCCCTCATATGGGCTCCGGCGCAACTATTTTAGGCCCATATGGGGGGCGTCGACAGTAAAAAAAGCTCAAACCGAATCAATTCAGTCTCGGCAAGCTACCTCACTCATTCGAGAACCTGACGCAGCTGGCCAACGTCTAGCTTGCGAGTAGCGGCCTCACCTGCGAGTTCCGCGGCTACGTCATAGAGATGTCCGAGATGGTGTGGCTCCATAATCTGAATTTCAACACCAACAACTTCTCCGACGAGACTCTCCCGGTTGCTTTTGCTGGTGTTCCTAGGGTTGTGTGGGAACAATCTCATCGGGTCGCTCCCGGCGGAGCTCGAGATCACTCGCCGGTGCTGAGGGACATCTAGGTGGACAACAATGACCTCTCTGGCGCGATACGGGAGGGTGTCTGCCGAACCGTGGCTATATACGTATCGGGTTTGGATATGGGTTTGGCTTTGGGTTAGAAGCCCAAACTAAGTTTGGGGGAGGGGGTTGTACTAAGCAGACCTATTGCATGAGATACTACCTGAAAAACGCGAGTTCGTTACACTATTTTTATCCAGTCAAGTCAAGACCACTATTCATTCTGTACATATCATATACTTTGTGCAAAGAAACGTTCTGGTGCACATGACACTTTCCTCATGAGCTAGCTATAAGAGGAGAGCTAGCGAGCGGCCAACTGTACATGGAGAGCTATAGCGAGCAGCAAGCTGTATACGCGGCGCGCGCCTAGTTAGTGCGGATATACGCGTGCTCCCGCGGTGCGTCCCGCTTGCATCACTAGGTGTAACCCGTTACATATCAGACCATTTAATCAAGTCAAATAAGTGCTACCGGATGGGCTTTGAAGACGAAGCCGTAAAAGATCAATAGGGCACCACTAGCATCCCGTAAGTCCAGCATCCCTTAAGTCCAGCATGCACTTTCGGCACCACTAGAGTGTTTATCTCTCGGCCGCGTGGAATCAAGCCTGCGATGACGATGCGTGTCTCACTCCAATCGGTGCTTGATATACATAATACGTACATCTAGTAATGAGTTTGACTTGTTGCTGTCGTCGTTCGACTCGGAATATACACTATAGCTCGCGGGAATCGGCGTCCGACTCCGACTGACCCTTGCATTGATGGCGCATATATATTCATGCATGACTCTGTCTCACTCGAATAACCCTTGTGCAGAAGGCGCAAAATACACCATGGGAGCAGTATTGTCCTTGTTCGCCGTCGTCGCCGATGCAGCTAGGGTGGCCGCGCGATGGAGGTTAATCGCACCAGACGACGCCGCCGCGCGCTGTCAGCGACCATCATTGGTGTGACCTGCCAGACGACCTCTTGTTCACCATCATGTCGGCGCTGGACGTCCCCGATCTCCGGCGCTCCGGCGCGGTCTGCGCGTCCTGGCGGCAAGCGCACAAAGCCTTCAACCTCGCCGCGCTCGAAAAGGCCCCGTGCCTCCTCTATGCCTGCGAGCAGTACGGTCCCAACGACGTCGCATTTTACTGCCCCACCGCCGGCGCCACCTTCCGGGTCCCCTTCCCTGGGCAGCCCCACTATAAGCGGGGCTTCACCTTCTCGTGTTCTGGCGGCTGGGTGTTCACCACCGACGAGGTCGGTAACCCATACCTCCTGAACCCCCTCACTGGTGTCCAGGCCACGCTCCCTCCATTCAAGACCATCTACGACAGAGGCACCTACTACGACGACCATGGCAAGCATGTCTGGAAAGCTAACCCCGACGGCGGTGGCTTAGACAGCTATAGTTGGGCCCGACATGACTTGTATCTTCGCGTCGCCATCTCATCCGCTGCCAAGGTGACGGAATGCATCGTCTTGATCGCGCACTACCCAGATCGTAGGCTCTCCTTCGCCAGGCCTGGAGATGAAGACTGGACTTTGCTCAACGAGCATACGCGCACCGTCTGCGACGTTCTCTACAATGACAATGATGGCTTGTTCTACATTCTCTATGCTCGTGGTTCCATCTCTACATTAGATCTCAGTGGGCCTTCACCATCACCGACCTCCACGATCCTGCCCCGCATGTTAGATGTGCCCAGGTTCTGTGACATGTACCTCGCCATTGGGCCATCAGGCCAACTCCTGCAGGTTTGGAGGGAACACAAAGATACTCCAGCCTGGGATGGGTACACTTACAAAGACATCATGGGCGGGGCATGTGAAGGCTGCGTAGATTTCGCAGGCGAAAATGACAACGATGTCAAGTCAAGGGCCAACGACATAGACGAAGAGGAAGACGCGCCCTACCAAGTTGACACGGCCGACCAAGAGATTGATGCGTCGCAACTGCTCCGCGAAGGCATAGACATGCCACATCGGCTTTTGCACGAGGTCGCCACGAATGAGATCCTGGTCTTCGAGGTCGATACTGAAGAAGAGAAATTGGTGGAGCTGAGGGAAATTGGAGACTACGCGCTCTTCCTCGGGCTCAACTCCGCCGTGTGTATTCCGACTACGGATTTTCCCGTGTTCGAACCAAATTGTGCCTACATCACCGACGATTGCACTATCTACAGCCCAATGCTGCGAAAAGACCTTGGCGTTTGGAATATCAAGAAGAGGACTATGCAAAAACTTGCCGGCGTGTGGCCGAACCTGCATCCTTGGCTACATTTACCGGCTCCAATCTGGATCATGCCAAAGTTTTAACTTTTGATTTGTGGATATTGAGCAAAGCCAAAGTTAACAATGCGTTGTTATCAGATATTCGTGTTGCATACATATATGTGCGCGGTGGAAAGTTAATATACAAGGCATTGCTTCACATATTATACTAATTCCTTCCCGATTTTTTTTTTTTGACGATCAAAGGCAGGAGCTCTGCCATTTCATTTCAGAAGAGGGAAAATTGTACAAGACAGGAGAACTGTCCAAGAAAGTATACACATAGCCAGGCTAGAACTTGCTAGCTAACTCAAAATAGTTTACATCCTCACGAATTAACTCAACGACAGCACGAGGAGTAGCAGATTTTGACTCGAAGGTTCGCCTATTTCGCTCTTTCCATAGGTTCCACGCCGTGTAAACAGCCACCATGGCCTGCGACCTCGACGCCTTCACCTTGTGCAGCTTCCAGATCATACTCCACCAATTATGAATGGAGGTAGAGTGTGCGCCAATACTGGCCGCCTGGGCATAATCGGAGGAGAGTCCCTGCCAGACTTCCTTCGCGAATGGACACCTGATAGTAATGTGAGCCGGCGATTCGGCTACTTGATCACAAAACACACAGAGATCTTGGGGAGATAAGCCACGTCGATGCAGCCTGTCGGCAGTCCATAGCCGGCCTTGCAACAAGAGCCAGCAGTGGAATTTAACCTTGGGTTCAGCTTTGACCTTCCAGACTTGATTGAGATGAGGGTATGGAATTCTTGCTTTGAACTGGAACTCGTATGCAGATTTGGCTGAATAACATCCATCCTCAGTGAGCGACCAGCTGATGGAATCCCTGGCCTCAGAAAGTGTAATTCCCTGGACACGCTGCCATAGAACAAAAAACTGATCTAGTTGCTCTGGTGAAGAAAGCCTCTGCAAGCCCCTCATCCATCTATTCCCAGTAAGAGCATCTTTAACCAACAAATTCTTCCGCCTAGCCAAAGGGAACAGTAGAGGAGCAATGAATTGGGGTGCCAAACCATCCAGCCAACGATCGGACCAAAACCTGCATTTTTCACCATTGCCGAGCTCGATTTTTGCGCAAGCCGAAAAGAGATGCTTGTCCATTGCATCGCAGGGAACCTCCGTGCCCATCCAAGGCCTGTCCACTTCTTGCCATTGAAACCATAACCAACGAAGCCTCAACGCTCTGCTAAAAGCCACCAGATTTTTTATACCGAGGCCCCCTACATTTTTTGGAGCACAGATCCTCTGCCAATTAACCATGCATTTACCACCACCATTCGTTCCTTCTTCGATATCCCAAAGGAAATCTCTGCTGATCTTGCTCAATTTCTTGACGGCCCAAGGATTTGCAGCAAACATTGTCAAGTAATAGGTTGAAGTCGATGCCAAAACTGAGTTGATAAGGGCCAATCTCCCTGGCTTAGCCAAAAGTTGGCCCATCCATCCTTTTGTCTTTGATGCAAGTCTATCAATGAGAGGTTGCACCTCGACGCGTCTCGGTTTGCAATAGCCCAGAGGGAGGCCCAGGTATTTGCAAGGCAGAGAGCCAATGGAACAGTTGAAATCATGGGTCACGAGCTGCAGATCAACTTCCTCGCAACGAACCGGATAGACAACGCACTTTTCAGGATTAATGACCAACCCAGAAGCTTGACCAAAGCAGCTGAGCAGATTCTTGACAGTGGTAACATCGTGCCTGAGAGGGTTAACGAATAGTGCCACGTCATCGGCATACAAACTGATTTGCATCTTAGCGGCACTGGGTGTCACCGGAGACAACACCCCTTCCTCTGTGGCCTTACGAAATAACAGCTGCAAAGGTTCCATGGCAATAATGAAGAGCATCGGCGACAAAGGATCGCCTTGCCGTAGGCCACGACGATGCAAGAAAGGGCGCCCTGGGATTCCATTGAGCAACACGCGAGAGGATGCGGAAGATAAGAGCAAAGCAATCATGTCTCGCCACCGAGGCCCAAACCCCAATCTGTTCATCAAACCCACAAGATTCCCGATTTTTTTCTTATGACCGTTAGGGACACAGGGCGACTCGACTGGCGATCCGCCACGGCGCCAGTAGGTGACAAAGATTCATCCATCATATAACCAAGTCCGGTACTAGTATCATCTGACTCGTTTCCAGTAAATTCAAATTTTTTTTTGAGAAACATAGTACAAACGTAGACACTCGCATACACACGTATACACTCATCTCTATGAAAGTAGACGCTCACATACACTCACCCCTTTTCCTAGTGGTGGCACACCCTAACCCTACGAGCACCTTCGGTAGACTGAGCCAGCGGATTGGATCTTGAAATTGACGAAGTCATCACAGGCGCCTCGCTGTCAACGGGAACGTCGCCTCCCACTGAATCAGGAAACACTACAGGAATGGACGCATACGCCGACGGCCAGCTGCCCTCGGCGTAGCCACGCCTGGCCCTCGGCGTAGGCTACGCCGACGGCAGCCCTCGGCGTATGGCGTCGGCGTTTAGGTCCCTCGGCATAGAAAATATTGCCGTCGGCGTAGCACGATACGCCGACGGCAAAACCGTCGGCATACAAATTTTAATAATTTGAATTTTCATTTTTCCAAAAAAAATTAAAAAAAATTCGAAAAAAATAAATTTTTTATATGCCGCCGTCGGCATAGAGTTTTAAATTTTTTCAAATTTTAATTTTTTTTCTTTTTTTTACTTGTTTATCTTTCACCCATACACTTTTAACTCTAAGTACACTTAATCCTAGGTCAAATTACAATCATGGTTAAACTTCCAGCCGGTCACCCATCCTCACACTACTCCAACCTCAGCACGCTTAACTTCTTGGTTCCATTCGAATGAGCTTCCCTTAAAGAATTGACACCTTACTGATAATAATAGCCTATCAACCCTATTAACCCTTGGACCGTGATGTCACAACTCTTTATTTTTGATTTCCAAAAAATTACTTAACTAAACAACAATGAATATATAAGTAACAATGAATAATAATATTGAATTCAAATAACAATAAAATGATTTTATTTTTTGGTTTTTTCTACTTAATATGAAATAATTAATATCTTTAAATCAAAAAATCGAAATTCCACAAATAATATGTCTAAGTCGATCATAAAAATGAGAGGAATCTAAATATAACATCCATATCATCATTTGAACCTAAAAATTAGAGTAATCCAAATATGACGTCCAGCTTGCCATCTGGCCAAAACGGCCCCCTCGGGAGATGTGAAATGGCCGTACCGGACGCGCTGGTGCACCGTTCGCCAACAAGCTAAACGGAAAAAAATTAGCACATAAAGTGATGTGTTATAGACCTAAAATTTTTTCGCGGAATTTATTGAGTGACGGAAAGTGTACCCCTAGTTCAAATCCGGTTAGTTTCTACATTCGGGACACCGCAGAAGCCGCAGGATTTCCATAGCTAGCACGCACATATGGCATGTGATATATGGTGCGAGGTGGTGTCCTACCACTACGCGGAGGTCTCGCGCAATACTAAAATACGCCTCATGTAGCGCTTCACAAAAAACTCGTTTTGGCACCCCGAAAATGAAAAAACCATCGCCCATGGGTCGGATTGGAAATCCGCTCCCGGGTCCATGCCTTCCTTCCCATGGACCACACATGTGCCAAATATGCCCGTTCCGCAACTATGGTGTCACAGGCCATTTCCTACTCATTTGCCCTAAAAGCCATAGAACTCCGGACGTGATAGCTCTGTTTGTGAAGGGTTTTCCAAAATAATTGCCGTATCCTAATTCCAATTTTGGAGTGGTTACTAGGACACATAAAATGACGCCATGCGGGTCCAAGGGATTTTCTAACTTAGTTTAAATTGCCATCCGGCCAAAACGGCCCCCACGGAGATGCGGTATGGCCGTACCGAGCGCGCTGGTGCACCCATTCACCATCGCGCTAAACGGAAAAAATTTAGCACATAAAGTGTTGAGTTGTAGACCTAAAAACACTTTTCCCGGAATTTATTGAGCCACGGAAAGTGTACCCCTAGTTCAAATCCGGTCACTTTCCAGCGGATTCAGCGGGACACAACAGGAAGCCGCAGGGATTCCCATATAGCTAGAACGCACATATGGCATGTGATATGTGGTGCGGAGGCGGTGTCCTACTACTACACGGAGGTCTCGCGCAATACAAAAATACGCCCCATGTAGCTGCTTCACAAAAAAACCCGTTTTGGCACCCCGAAAATGAAAAAACCATCGGCCATGGGTCAGATTGGAAATCCGTCCGGGCATTGCTTCCCATCCCAGAGACCACGCACGTGCCAAATATGGCCTCGTTCCGACAAACTATGCGGTGTCACGGACCGTTTCCTACTCGTTTCCCCTAAAAGTTATAGAACTCCGGACTTGATAGCCCTGTTTGTGAAGGGTGTTCCAAAATAACTGCCGTATCCCAATTTCGTCTTTTGGAGTGGTTAATAGGACACATAAAATGACGCCATGCGGCTCCGCGGGATTTTCTGACTTCGTTTAAATCGACATCTGGCCAAAACGGAACCCGATGACATATAAGAAAGTGTTTGAATTTTTACTATATTAACATGATATACATGATTCAAATATGCATGATTTTGACATAAACGGATAGAGGATGTTTTTCTGAACATTTTGATACCTTATACGCATTTTTCTGACATCATATGAATTAGTTATGATTTTTACAAAATTAGGCAAATTTGAAAAATAGTCTCAGGGTGGTCGTCGGCGTAGCCCTGTCTACGCCTAGGGCCAAATATATGCCGAGGGCTGCCCTTGGCGTAGACTTCGCTACGCCGACGGCCACGATACGCCGAGGGTCAGATGGCTGGCTGGCCGTGCCGGGACATACGCCGACGGCCCCGATAAAAAGCCCTCGGCGTACGTGGTGGCCGTCGGCGTAGCCGGCCATTCTTGTAGTGAAACTACATTTCAGGTCCCTTCTCTACCTCACAAACACCAGACCTTAACTCCGCCATTTCCTACAAAAATTCACAACTTCAGTACATCGCATAAAATTCCAACAAAAGTTAAAATGGTCATATTTTCGCAGACATCACGAAGGTGATTTCTCATAGACTTGCCAACGTGAGCACTAGAAGAACGAAACCACCCACCACTCTAGCACTCGATGCGTCGGAGGAATAAACCTACCACCACCACGGTGGTTGATGCGCCGGAGGAGGAAGAAACCCACGTGCAAGTACAAGAGAACCCTAACCATAGCCTCGCCGGGAACTGACAGTACCCTCCGTCGATGGACTGGCCAATCTGGTTGATCACCGGCGACGGGGGAGACGGCCGAAGCGCGTAGCGATTCCGTCCTCCGGCGGCAGATCCCAGCCGAGAGGAAGAACCCTAGCCCCCCACCACGCTGGTCGATGTGTCGATCGCCACTATGGTTTCAAAACAGAAGGAAAATGCACGAGGTGGGGCGGTGCTTAGGCGGTTTAGATCGTCAACTGCCGAAGTGAATTTTTTTTTCAAACGCGACGTACATATGCCGTAGCAATACATACGGGTCTACATGGGATAGATATGGGTTTTGGCCGGCCTAACGCAGGAAAAAATAAAAAACCGACTATTGTTAGAGTATATGTCGGTTAGGGATAGATTAGGTAGGGATAGATTTGTTTCTTGTCCTCTACTCCAAGTCGGTCCCTTGTACTCCTACATATACTCGCCCATGAGGCTCAATAATACATCCATCATATTCCGCATATCCCTCTATCCTTCTACATGGTATCAGAGCGGCGCCGACCTTGACCTAGCCGCCGCACGCGCTTCCGCCCGCGCCGCCCCCGGGGAGGTCAATCTCCATGATCTACTCCGGGGGCCGCGCAACCCATATGAGGGTTCGTTCGCCGATCCGTTGATCCGCTGCCCTCGAGTCTTTTTTTTTCCAATCTGTAGATTGGTTTTATTTGCTCCGCCGGTCGCTTGACCGGCGTTTTGTTTTTGGTTTTACCGATCATAGATCGGATTGAGTCGCCCATCGCCGTCGTCCACTTGCGCCTCTACTCCGACAAGGGTATCGACCTGCATCGGCCATCAACCGCACGATCCAACCGGACGTGCTGCACACGGGGCGCCCCTACGTGCGACGCAGTAGGCTGTCTCGGTCGCGCGGTCTCCATCGCCAGCTCGTCTCCACCGTCATCGCACGAGACATCGTCGACAACGTTTTTGCCACGACAGGAGTTTGCAGGAATTCTCTGCCGCGGCAGGAAAATTCGCGACGAAGCAGGACAGATCCGTCAGGCGGCCGGCGCCACGACCCGGCCGACCGGCCTCAGCACCGGACGGGCCGGCGCCACGGCCGGCAGACCGGCCACCTGACCGGACTACCCGGCGCTACAGCCGGTCCGGCCGGCTTCCAGACCGGGTCGGACCGGACCAAACCGGGCCCAGAACCGTGCCTACCGGGCCGCCATCCAGGGGCTTCCGCCCAGTCACCCGGCGCCCAGGCCGGCAGACCGGGCTCCAGGCCGGTTGGACCGGTGCCCCCGCTGGTCAGACCGGGCCCCAGGCCGGTTGGACCGGCGCCCAGGCCGGTCGTACCGGACCTCAAGCCGACCGCCCAGCCGTGCATCCGGCAGTCCACGCCATGGCGCGTATCGTGCCGCAGTTGGTCTGATTAACCGACCCCACGCACGTCAACGCCAAGCATGTCCCCGAGCACGCGCCTACCACCGATCGAGCATCGGGTTGCCGTTGCGTCGCCCCTTCGGGCCGCAGCGCCGCCGCCTTTGGTCCACGCTACCGGCTTCCGACGTGCCTTCCGAGGCGTGTACGTAGCTGGTGGTCTCCCGCCGCTGCCCCGACTCGTGCCCTGCAGCTACGCCGACCCCTCGGGCCGTGCCGTTGCTGCACGCGGTCACCTTCGCCGTTCCCCGCGCATCGAATGTTCGAGGCCACCACAGCGCCGCCCCTTCGGCGCGGGTCGCCTCCGTCCGCGCATGGTCTTCGTCACGCCGCTGGGTCTTCCTCGCCTACTTCGTGTACCGTCGCCGCGCCCCCAACCCAGGTCACCGCTGGGCTCGCCAACCACTTCAGGTCGCGCTGGGCTCGCCGACTGATACGTCCAATTTGCATCACTATTTTGTATCATAATTTGCTGTTATTCATTGATATATTTCATATTGGGACACAATACTTATGTTATTTCATCTATTTTGCATGTTTCATCATCATTGGAGGATCAAGCACCGGAGCCAGGATTGCTGGAAAAAGCACCGTCGAACGCAATATTTCGGAAGATCAACTGTGGAAGGGAATTTCACGTAAATTTTTCCAGATGACGGAGGGAGAAGGGGAGCAGAGGAGCCAAGGCCCCACACGGCGGCGCGGCCCGTGGCCCGGCCGCGCCACCCTGTGCTCTGGGGCCCCACAGCCTCTTTCGCCTCCTTTTCTTCGCGTACTCCTTCGTCCCGAAAACCTAAGCCACAGAGAGGACCTCACGAGGGTTACAGCCGCCTCGGGGCGGAGAACACCAAAGAGAAAAGAGCTCTCCGGCGGAATCCGCCTGGGAAATTCCCTCCCGAGGGGGAAATCGACGCCATCGCCATCGTCATCGAGCTGGACATCATCTCCATCATCATCATCATCATCTCCACCTTCTACACCGCCATCACCACCGCAGCACCTCGTCACCGCTGTAACAAATTGGGTTTGATCTTGATTGTTCGATAGGGGAAACTCTCCCGGTGTTATTCTATACTTGTTGTAGATGCTATTGAGTGAAACCATTGAACCAAGGTTTATGTTCAGATTGTTATTCATCATCATATCACCTCTGATTGTATTCCATATGATGTCTCGTGAGTAGTTCGTTTAGTTCTTGAGGACATGGGTGAAGTCTAAATGCTAGTAGTGAATTATGGTTGAGTAATATTCAATGTTATGATATTTAAGTTGTGGTGTCATTCTTCTAGTGGTGTCGTGTGAACGTCGACTACACGACACTTCACCATTTATGGGCCTAGGGGAGTGCATCTTGTATTCGGTTGCTAATTGCGGGGTTGCCGGAGTGACAGAAACCTAAGCCCCCGTTAGTATATCGATGCAAGAGGGATCGCAGGATCTCAGAGTTTAAGGCTGTGGTTAGATTTATCTTAATTACTTTCTTGTAGTTGCGGATGCTTGCAAGGGGTATAATCACAAGTATGTATTAGTCCTAGGAAGGGCGGTGCATTAGCATAGGTTCACCCACACAACACTTATCAAAACAATGAAGATTATTTAGCTACATGAAGCGAAAGCACTAGACTAAAATCCCCGTGTGTCCTCAGAACGCTTGGTCATTATAAGTAAACAAACCGGCTTGTCCTTTGTGCTAAAAAGGATTGGGCCACTCGCTGCAATTATTTCTCTCGCATTTTATTTACTTGTACTTTATTTATCTGCAATATCAAAACCCCCTGAATACTTGTCCGTGAGCATTTACAGGAATCCTTCATCGAAACCGCTTGTCAACACCTTCGCTCCTCGGTTCGACACTCTTATTTATCGAAAGTACTACGATACACCCCTATACTTGTGGGTCATCAAGACTATTTTCTGGCGCCGTTGCGGGGAGTGAAGCGCTATTGGTAAGTGGAATTGGTAAGGAAAACCTTTGTGCTGATTTTATTTTCTGCTGCTATAAGTCATTATGGAGAGATCTTCTCTTCAATTTCTATTTGGGAAATCTACTACTACTGCAACGGTAGTGGATGAAGCGCCAGGTGAGGAAGTAGTACCATATAAAATACCTATGAAAATTATTGAACGTGTTATGGATAACCGCTATGAAGGGGATGGAACTGTCCATCCCGGTGATCATTTATGTTTTTGCATGAATTATGCGGGTTATTCAAATGTGCAGGTATTTCTATGAATGAAGTTAGAAAGAAACTATTCACTATATCGCTGTCTGGTAAAGCGGCGCACTGGTATAAATTGCTGAAGAATGGTGATTCTATTGATTGGGAGGACATTGTGCCTTTATTCTATTCCAAATTTTATCCTCCAAGTGAAATTCACAAAGATCGGAACCGCATATATAATTTCTGGCCTCATGATGGAGAGAGTATTGCCCAAGTTTGGGGGAGATTGAAGTCTTTAATGCTCAAATGCCCCATTCATGAGCTTCCTGGTAATGTTATTATTGATAATTTCTATGCAAGACTTTCTTTTCAAGACAAGACCTTGCTGGATACTTCTTGTTCTGGATCATTTACACGCAAGAATGAAGAGTTTAAAAGGGACCTTCTTGATCGGATCCAAGAAAATACTAAAGGATGGGAGAACGACAAGGATAGAGAATCAGGTATAATTTATGATTATAAATGCATTGAAGCTTTTATGGATACTGATAAATTTCGTAACATGAGTGCTACATATGGTCTTGATTCCCAAGTTGTTGCAAATCTTTATAAAGCTTTTGCCTCTCATTATGAATTACCTAAGAAGAATTTTGATAAGTATCATGAACCGTATAAGGATAAAATTGATTCATCTGTAAACAAATGTGTAGTGGTTGAAACTGTTGATAATGTTATTCCCGAAGCTTATATTGAAAAAACTCCTTTCCCTGCTAAAATGAAGGTACTCTGTCATATCTAGTGCGTTAATAAAAGTGAAAAGAAACCTAAAGAACCTGAAGAACAAATTAAAATTGAACCTGCTGTTGCAATAGTTAAAGATCTTGTGACTGAAAATGTGGAGGATGGTCATATTATTTTCTGTGAAGATGCTTCTAATATTGTTTCACATCCTAATAAATCCAAACAAGTTAGTGTTCCTATGCTATCTCGTTAGAATTGGTGATCATTTCTATTATGGTTTATGTGATATTGGTGCAAGTGTTAGTGCTATTCCTTATGAGCTTTACACGGAGATTATGCACGAAATTGGTTCTTGTGAACTTGAAGATATTGATGTGGTTATTCATTTGGCTAATAGAGAAACTATTTCTCCAATTGGTATTGTTCGAGATGTGGAAGTTCTATGTGGTAAGATTAAATATCCTGCTGACTTTTTGGTACTTGGTTCTGCTGCTAGTGATCATTGTCCTATCATTTTTGGTAGACCTTTTCTAAATACTTGTGGAGCTATTATAGATTGTAAGAAAGAGAAAATTTTGACTAGATTTGCTGGTGAACCTTATGAATTTAACTTTTCTAAATTTACCAAAACTCCTTATAAAGCTGATTTGCCTAGTAATGATTTTAAAATGGAGCAGTGTGCATCTATTGTTCTTGTTCCTAATAATCCTTTGCAGCAACATTTGGAGAATAGTGAAAGTGAAGCTTTTAGGAAAGAAAGAGATGAGCTTGAGGAAATTTTTCTTCGCCAACCTATTCTCAAGCATGATTTACCGGTGGAAGATTTGGGTACAACACCGCCACCGAAGGAAGATCCTGTTTTTGATTTAAGCCTTTACCTGATAATCTTAAATATGCTCATATTGATGATAAGAAAATATATCCTGTTATTATTAGCTCTAAGCTTTCAGAGATTGAGGAAGAAAGGTTATTGGAAATATTGAAGAAACACCGAGGAGCTATTGGCTATACTCTTGATGATTTGAAAGGGATTTCTCCTTCTATTTGCCAACATGCTATTAATATGGAAGAAGATGCAAAACCTGTTGTTAAACATCAACGTCGTCTAATTCCGAAGATGAAAGAGGTGGTAAGAAATGAGGTATTAAAACTTCTTGAAGCTGGTATTATATATCCTATTGCTGATAGTAGATGGGTTAGTCCTGTGCATTGTGTTCCTAAGAAAGGAGGAATGACTGTTGTGCCTGTTATCACCAGAATTTGACCAAGTCAGAGGTGGGCCGCGATCAAGATGGACGTGAAGATTGTACGTGGAAGAAATACGTGAATCGGCCTTGTTTACCAAGTTGGGCTAAACCGCCCATGTATCTGTAACATATTAGATCGCATCTTAGTTTAGAAGTTAGAGTTTATCTCGTGCACGGTTTAGTGCACGCCCGCATTAGAAAGTCCCCTGGACTATAAATATGTACCTAGGGTTTATGGAATAAACAACAACCAACGTTCAACACAAACCAATCTCGGCGCATCGCCAACTCCTTCGTCTCGAGGGTTCCTCCGGTAAGCACCATGCTGCCTAGATCGCATCTCGCGATCTAGGCAGCACGAGCCTGCCTAGTTGTTCATGCGTTGCTCGTGCTGAAGCCTTTTTGATGGCGAGCAACGTAGTTATCATAGATGTGTTAGGGTTAGCATTGTTCCTAGTATCATATGCTGTCGTAGTGCAACCCTTGCGCATCTAGCCGTCCTGTACCTCATCATGGGTGCAGGGGCGGCACCCCGCTTGATCGTTATTTAGTAGATCTGATCCGTTACGATCGCTCCTTGATTCATCAAGGATTAGTTTAATATCTGCAATAGTTAGGCCTTACAAAGGGTTGGAGGATCCAGCGGCATGCAGGGTGTAGTTTGCTGCCCCTAGACAGGATGTTCCGAGGATCAACCTAGTGTTGGTTTTTAGGCCTTGTCTAGGGCTGGCTTACGATCACCGTGCGTGAGCGTGAGGCCCAATCGTGAGTAGGATGATCCGATTATGCGGTGAAAACCCCGCATCGTCGTGGATCTCATGTGCTTCATCTTGATCAAGCAGGACCACCATATATTCGGCCACCTTGGACGAATCATGGGTGGATCGGCTCCATGAGCCGATTCACAGGACAACCCGAGAGCCGATCGAGGCTCTTATTTAATGTGTACGTGTGCCCTGCAGGAAACTAAGCGAGGCATCATCCACACCTTCCGACCAGGTATAGGTCGGTGGCACGCCTTGCAATTTGCATCGGCGCGCGACCAGAGGCTTTGCGGGCCGTCGCTTCGAGGAGGGGCCAGCCGCAGCCCTAGTTGTTCCCGGCTCTACGGTGTTGACCCACTGCCCGCCGGTGGGTTTCGACGTCAACACATTTCGCACGCCCGGTGGGACCATCTTCAACGACAACCACCTCGCCATCCACATCAGAGATGGCGGAAGAAACTCCGGTCACTTACGAGGAGCTCTCTGGCGAGCTCAAGAAGAAGTATGACGAGGTCAAAGCTTTCCTCGAAGCCGACCTAATCGGCTCTTTCCACAGACCCGTTCCCATGGCATCAGATGGAAGGGGTTCTCAGAAGGCGCGCTTGATGGAGTGGACCTGTCCACCCCGTCAGAGGAACGCACCAGGTCGCTGCGTCAGGAGATAAACTTCATGGTGGCTCATTCGCTGCACCGCCATTCTGAGAGCCTGGTGAATACGTTGGAGCGCGTCGCTCTGCGCGTAATCCAGGAGATCATGAGCCATCGTACTCTCCGTCAGGACCAGCCCTAGGGACTCACCAAGGGGAATTGCTACTCCAGTCCCGTCCACCGCTGCCGTTCGCGTTGGCAGCACCCGAAGCGCCGAACTCATCGGCCTATGTCGTCTACAAGATTGGTGGTGACCCCTGACTACCAATTCCTACATGACGCGCCCAAGGAGATCCCGCACGGGTACGCATGCGCATACGTGCCAGACTGCAGCACTGGGCACCCTCGAACCAGGTTGCTATAGCAGGGACTTCTGGGGCAACAGGAGGAACGTCGGAGGCAGACCTGAGAAGCAAACGTGGCTAGCTAAATACGCCACCCCGACAAAACTCCCGAGCCCAGCTCCTGCAGTTGGCTCAGAACCGAAAAACAAGCATGGCTGGTTAAGTACGCCACTCCGACGAATCTTCAGGGTTCGGCACCTGCAGCCATCACCGCGGATCAAATTTGTACGATCCTGAAAGATCAGTTCGGCATGATGCCGAAAAGAAAGGCGATCGGCTATACCAAGCCGTACCCCAACGAGTACGAATTGATCCCGCTACCACCCAAATATCGGCTCCCGGACTTCACAAAGTTCAGCGGATCAGATGGTTCCAGCTCCATCGAGCATGTGAGCCGATATTTGGCACAGCTGGGCATGATCTCAGCGTCACGAGCTGCGCGTGAGGTACTTCTCACAGTCCCTCACAGGATCGGCTTTCGGTTGGTACACGTCGCTGCCACCGAACTCAGTCCAGACTTGGAAGCAGCTGGAAGAACGGTTCCATGAGCAATATCACTCAGAGGCTTCCGAGGCTGGCATCGCCGATCTAGCACAAGTATGACAGAAGCGCGGGAAACAGTGTCGAATACATTCAGCGCTTCAGACCGTTAGGAACCGATGCTATTCGGTTCACGTAAGCGAAAAAATCGAGTTGGCGGTGGTGGGTCTATCATCATCGATCAAGGACGTGGCCTCCCAAGCGGACTACCCGTCATTAGCGCACATGGTACAGAAGCTGTCAGCGTATGAACAGCGTCACCCAGATGTCTATCAGGACAAGTTCAAGCGCGTGGTTACCATGGTTGACGCAGGCGAAGATGAAGTTGCTACGGGAGAACAAGAGGTCGCGGTAGCTGAGTGGACTCGAGCTGCAGGCCCAGTAACCTGCAAATGGGTGAAGCCACCAGGACCTCCAAGAGGATTCGACTTCGACGTGACGAAAACCGAGCAGATTTTCGATCTCTTACTCGCGGAGAAGCATATAAAGATTCCCGAAGGCCACAAAGTTCCCACGGTGCAAGAGCTGAACGGAAAGCCATACTGCAAGTGGCATAACACGTTCACCCACACCACCAACGACTGCAGGGTGTGGCGTCAGCAGATCCAGATGGCAATAGAAAATGGGCGACTAATTTTTAACCAGTATGCCATGAAGGTCGACACACACCCCTTCCCCGCCGTCAACATGGTGGAGTTCGCCCACCTCGGAGGGTGCCAGCCTGATTTCTCAGCCAACATCAGCATGGTAGAGCTTGGACACCGCTCTGAGAAGGACGGGGATGAGGACAGCTGCTCTCAGAGCAAGGACACGAGGGGGCCGCTCCATGCGATCGGCTCCGTCAAGATGGCAAGCGCTACGTCACGAGGGGGAAGTTAAGAACATAAGATATCAACGACCCCTCTCTGATCACCTCCTCAATAAGTACGTGAGTCGGTATGATCAACGCCGGCGACACGGCGACGATGATGAAAGAGGCCGTCTGGCCAGAAACGACGAAGACATCGTCGGCATAATCACGATGAGGAGCGCAGGAGCGCCACGCCAGGGAGCAGACAATACGGACAGGCATTGGGACTGCCCCTTCTTCAGACACGCTGGGATTCAGGAATGAGCCGATTACCAACAATCGGCAACTGCCCAGAATGCAACCTAAAAGAAGGAGGCAGCCAACGTGTCTGTGTTCGAGCGCCTAGGGCCTCTCCCACCACAAAACAGACGTGCTGAGATCCCTCAGTTGGAAGATCTTGAGGATTCAGAAGACGAGGGGGAAGACGAAGAAGACAGGTGCCACCGTCCAAGATGGTGCCCTGATGGTCTCAGCCATTCACAAAAGCGCAGGGTTCAGCGATTACGCGGTCTGGAGGAAGCCGAAAGGTTATACTTGCATACGCTGAGAAAGGCACGACCTGATTTGGCTGCAAAAGTTCAGAGGACCCTGGATGAAGAGGGGCTGCCGCAAAGAAAGGAATGGCGCCCCAAGCAAAGGAAAGCCGATGATGAAACATCGGCTGGCACAAACATGGTGCTCGTTCGTCCGGCGAAGTGTAGAACTCCATGATTACACGATGCACCTGAGGTGGACAACAGCAAGCGCACCAACGTAATAAAATCGGAGATTGGGCTGGTTTTGTCTACCGGCCTGGGCGAGTAGCAAGACTACGTCAATAAGCAACATGGCGAGGCTGATCCTTGCGATCGGCCCTCCGAAACTGATGAAGGGATATTACAAAACCTTCACCGAGCAAGCAACGTGGAGGCCGATTCCAGCGATCGGCCAAAATTATCTTCACCATCCATTCTGCTGGGATCAACGTTTGACCCAACAGGGACTACTGACGAGCCGATACCATCAATTCTCTTGACAGAATCGGCTCGGGGGCACCTAGATGGATAATACTAAGTATGGGGGCCGATACACAAATCGGCCTAAAATTTTAAAAATTTTACAGCCGATGCAAGGGCATCGACTTCAGAATTGAGAAGTAGCCGATGCGCAGCCATCGACTCAAGAGGAAAGGAGCCGATCTGACCAGCAGGGCGCTAAGAGCGGACTGGAGGAACTCGGGGGGCAGCTCGCCTTGAAGGCTCTCTGCTTTGGGAAGCCGATTTATGTGCAAACCGGCTGGTTCTGCATGATTAAGCCCAGGCTAATTCAGTTAAGTTACGCGTCCTCGTTTCTGTTTTTGCCTTGGCCAAGACTCGGGGCAGCAGGCCTGGTGGATACTCTGTTTTACTCTGTTTAAGAAGCCGATTGGGATACCATCGGCTGATCCTTCATTGCGACCTTCTTCACAAATGATGAGTACTGAAGAGGATTATTGGGTTTGGTTGGAAAAGTTTAAAGGTTTTCCTGAAGATCCTGCATTTTCTGCCAGATTTAGAAAATCATCGGTTGAAGAAGGGAAGAGTGAGTTTCAAAGGGCCGATGCGATGCTATCGGCTCGTTACGCATTGGCAAAGGGGGCGAATCGGCAAGGTCAGTGGAGGAGGAAATCGGCAAATCAAATTGGGGAAAAGTTCTTCATTAATAAAAGAGATTTCTTACATAGTAGAGCTGATTGCCCTCAAAAGGGGATACATTGCCCCGCCTACTTCTACGGATCCTATGCTAAGGGCCCTATCTACGGCCGTTGCTGCCCTCGTCGTCGCCGTCGTCGCCGCTGTCGGCGCTGCTCCCGGCCGCTCGTGCCGCTGCCAGCGGCCGCCGGCGGACCTTCATTGTCCTCATCCTCTCGTCGTCGTCGTCGGCCGGAAGTCAGATTTCCCGGCCAGGGGCAATGGCGCTTGGCCGGCGGCTCGTCGGGGGAGCTGTCGTCGTCGTCGTCCTCCTCTTCCTCCTCCTTCACCTCCTCGGAGGTGGCCCCATCCCAGGGGAAGTGATCATCCTCGCTTTCTTCCACCGCTTCCTTATCGGCAAGGAAGCGGAGGTCGCTCTCCCCGTCCGTCGAGGACTGGTCGTCCTCGGACCAGATGGAGAAGTCATGGTCTGACTCCTCCCCGGCTGCAATGGCGCGGCGGATGTTGGCCGCATGGACCTCCGCCGGGTTATGCTCCGGCGTCGGCTCGCGAGACAAAGAGGACTGGGTGGAAAGATCCGATGAGGCAGAGGAAGAAGAAGACATGGTGGCACAGGAGGGTTTTTTGGAGTGCTAGTGCGAAGGAAATGCAGAGGAGAACTGTTTGGGGCGGTTAAATAAAAGAGGGCATGGTAGAAATTCAATGCCGCGGCAGTTCCCGAGGAGGTGGTGCCAAAACTGTCAAATCGTGCAGAGAAGTTGAGGAGGCAAGTTATCATGATGAAGAACTCTGCGACGGTTCTGCTCTGCCACGACATGACCCGACGAAGGAAAGGCGTAATGATTTTGGAAATGTCATTTCCAAAACCAGGGGGGCATGTGTTATCACCAGAATTTGACCAAGTCAGAGGTGGGCCGCGATCAAGATGGACGTGAAGATTGTACATGGAAGAAATACGTGAATCGGCCTTGTTTACCAAGTTGGGCTAAACCGCCCATGTATCTGTAACATATTAGATCGCATCTTAGTTTAGAAGTTAGAGTTTATCTCGTGCACGGTTTAGTGCACGCCCGCATTAGAAAGTCCCCTGGACTATAAATATGTACCTAGGGTTTATGGAATAAACAACAACCAACGTTCAACACAAACCAATCTCGGCGCATCGCCAACTCCTTCGTCTCGAGGGTTCCTCCGGTAAGCACCATGCTGCCTAGATCGCATCTCGCGATCTAGGCAGCACGAGCCTGCCTAGTTGTTCATGCGTTGCTCGTGTGAAGCCTTTTTGATGGCGAGCAACGTAGTTATCATAGATGTGTTAGGGTTAGCATTGTTCCTAGTATCATATGCTGTCGTAGTGCAACCCTTGCGCATCTAGCCGTCCTGTACCTCATCATGGGTGCAGGGGCGGCACCCCGCTTGATCGTTATTTAGTAGATCTGATCCGTTACGATCGCTCCTTGATTCATCAAGGATTAGTTTAATATCTGCAATAGTTAGGCCTTACAAAGGGTTGGAGGATCCAGCGGCATGGGTGTAGTTTGCTGCCCCTAGACAGGATGTTCCGAGGATCAACCTAGTGTTGGTTTTTAGGCCTTGTCTAGGGCTGGCTTACGATCACCGTGCGTGAGCGCGAGGCCCAATCGTGAGTAGGATGATCCGATTATGCGGTGAAAACCCCAGATCGTCGTGGATCTCATGTGCTTCATCTTGATCAAGCAGGACCACCATATATTCGGCCACCTTGGACGAATCATGGGTGGATCGGCTCCATGAGCCGATTCACAGGACAACCTGAGAGCCGATCGAGGCTCTTATTTAATGTGTACGTGTGTGCCCTGCAGGAAACTAAGCGAGGCATCATCCACACCTTCCTGACCAGGTATAGGTCAGGTGGCACGCCCTTGCAATTTGCATCGGCGCGCGACCAGAGGCTTTGCGGGCCGTCGCTCGAGGGACCGGGGCCAGCCGCAGCCCTAGTTGTTCCCGGCTCTACGGTGTTGACCGTCGCCCGGGTGGGTTGTGTGCCTAATGATAATGATGAGCTTATTCCTCAAAGAATAGTTGTAGGTTATAGAATGTGCATTGATTTTCGAAAAGTTAATAAAGTTACTAAGAAAGATCATTACCCTTTACCCTTTATTGATCAAATGCTAGAAAGGTTATCTAAAAATACTCATTTTTGCTTTCTTGATGGTTATTCTGGGTTTTCACAAATTGTTGTTAAAGCTAAAGATCAAGAGAAAACCACGTTTACTTGTCCTTATGGAACTTATGCTTATAGGCGTATGCCTTTTGGTTTATGTAATGCTCCTGCTACTTTTCAAAGATGCATGTCTGCTATTTTTCATGGTTTCGAAAGTATTGTAGAGGTGTTCATGGATGATTTTTCTGTCTATGGGAATTCTTTTGATAATTGCCTGCGAAACCTCGATAAAGTTTTGCAGATGTGAAGAAACTAACCTTGTTCTTAATTGGGAGAAATGCCACTTTATGGTTAATGAAGGAATTGTATTGGGACATAAAATTTCCGAGAGAGGTATTGAAGTTGATAGAGCTAAAGTTGAAGCAATTGAGAAGATGCCCTATCCAAGGGATGTTAAAGGTATTCGTAGTGTTCTTGGTCATGATGGGTTTTATAGGAGATTTATTAAAGATTTCTCTAAAATTTCAAAGCCTCTTACTAATCTTCTTCAAAAAGATGTACCTTTTGTTTTTGATGATGATTGTAAGGAAGCTTTTGAAACTCTAAAGAAAGCCTTAACAACTGCTCCTGTAGTTGAACCTCCTGATTGGAATTTGCCTTTTGAAATTATGTGTGATGCTAGTGATTTTGCTGTAGGCGCTGTTCTTGGACAGCGGGTAGATAAAAAATTAAATGTTATTCATTATGCTAGTAAGACTCTTGATGCTGCTCAAAGAAATTATGCTACAACTGAAAAGGAATTGTTAGCTGTAGTCTTTGCTTGTGATAAATTTAGACCCTATATTGTTGATTCGAAAGTTACAATTCATACTGATCATGCTGCAATTAGATACCTTATGACAAAGAAAGATGCTAAGCCAAGGCTTATTAGATGGGTACTTCGTTGCAAGAATTTGATTTACATATTATAGATAGGAAAGGTGCTGATAATCCTGTTGCTGATAATTTGTCTAGATTGGAAAATATTGCTTATGATCCTGTTCCTGTTAATGATAGTTTTCCAAATGAACAATTGGCTGTAATAAAGGTGAGCTCGCGAGAGAGCCCTTGGTATGCAGATTATGCTAACTTTATTGTTTCGAAGTATTTGCCTCCAACCTTTTCAGCTCAGCAAAGGAGGAAATTCTTTTATGACTTGAGGCATTATTTTTGGGATGACCCACACTTATATAAAGAAGGAGTGGATGGTATTATGCGAAGATGTGTTCCTGAATATGAACAACAGGAGATATTGAGTAAATGTCATGGTAGTGTTTATGGAGGACATCATGCTGGAGATAGAACCGCGCAAAAGGTTCTACAATCAGGTTTTTATTGGCCAACACTCTTCAAAGATGCAAGGAAATTTATTCTATCTTGTGATGAATGTCAAAGAGTTGGTAATATCTCTAGACGCAATGAAATGCCTATGAATTGTACTCTTGTTATTGAACCATTCGATTGTTGGGGATTCGACTTCCTTCTTCAGAAGGTAACACACTCACATACTTGTCGCTGTTGATTATGTTACTAAATGGGTAGAAGCTATACCTACAAAAAGTGCTGATGGTGAGACCTCTATAAAAATGCTTGTAGATGTTATATTTCCTAGATTTGGAGTACCTAGATATATTATGACTGATGGAGGTTCTCATTTTATTCATGGAGGTTTTAGAAAAACTCTTGCTAAGTATGGTATTAATCATAGAATTGCTTCTTCTTATCACCCTCAAACTAGTGGTCAAGTAGAATTATCAAATAGAGAGATTAAAGCTATCTTAGGAAAGACTGTTAATAAATCTAGAAGGAATTGGGCTAGCAAATTGAAAGAAGCACTATGGGCTTATAGAACTGCTTATAAAAATCCTATGGGAATGTCACCTTATAAAATGGTTTATGGAAAAGCTTGCCATTTACCTTTAGAACTAGAGCACAAAGCTTATTGGGCTGTTAGAGAACTAAATAAAGATCCTAAATTAGCCGGTAATAAAAGATTGTTGCAATTAAGTTCTCTAGATGAATGGAGAAGTGAAGCTTATGAAAATGCTAAACTCTTTAAAGAAAAAGTTAAGAAGTGGCATGATAGAAGGATCATTAAAAGAGAATTTAATGTTGGAGATCAAGTTCTATTGTATCGGTCTCGTCTCAGATTCTTTGCAGGGAAATTACTCTCGAAATGGGAAGGACCATATGTTATTGAGGAGGTATACCGTTCAGGAGCAATTAAAATTAGCTCTCTCCAAGGCAATGCCACACAAGTGGTGAATGGACAAAGACTCAAGCATTATATCTCGGGTGATTCTTATAATGTTGATGTTGATATTATTCAAGTGGAAACATCGGAGGCTTTCATCAAAGGACAAATCGACAGTCCGCCAGAACTGGACTTTGAATAGGTAACAGTACAGGTAATAGAAAGTCCGCGTTTACCTTTCCGAACATTATTTCTGCTATTTTTAGAAAATATGAAAAATTACGGAATCGAAACGGAGTGGAAAGGACGCGCGAGGGCCCGTCACCACAGGCCGGCGCGGGCCCCACCTGGCCGCGCCGACCTATGGTGACAGTCCCTCGGCGTCCCGTTTCCACTCGTTTTCGGCCTGGAACCTTCCTTTTGTCGTAAAAATATTTGCTATATAATCCCCCGGACCCCTGGAGGTCCGTAATATCATTTTCTCGTCGTGTTTTGTTTCGAGCTGTTTTCTGCCAGATTTGTTTTGATCTAGAAGCACCATGGTCTCCAACAACAAAGACAAGGGGCCTTGGAGGGAAGAGATGGATGAGAGGATCAATAAGGAGAAGGAGAAGATAGCATCAGCAAAAGGAGAGTGGGAAACTACGAGGAGTAAGCCAATTTTGGTGGGATCGGTTAATACTGGGCGTTCTTTTTCTCATAACTTGCAGGGAGCTCTTCCGCCTGCTCTGGACCTCGACTCTTTCCCTTGTGTGGAGGAAGCAATACGGGTTGCTGATGAGTTTTGTGATCAATATCGTGCTCTAAGAAGGGAAGTGGAGATACTTCAGGAGGAGAACCAGCGACTTCGCAGAATGCTGGAATATTACTCAAATCCCAGCACAAGGCCGTCACCGCCACACTCGGGTAACAATGAGTCTCTTCAGGTTTTGGTGCAGAATTGCAAAATTGAGAAGCTGAAGCTGAAGGAGATCCTTATGAAGCGCGAGAGGAATCCATCACCATCATCACCGAAGGAGTAATTCATCATCGGTATTGGCATCCCCTTGGTTTGTTCCAAGCTTGGGGGAGTGCCGCGGTATCACATCATCACCACCTTTATCTTTTACTATCAAGTAGTGTCATATCATGAGTAGGGAAGTTATCATATAGAATAGTATGCAATGTGGAAGTATCTCTCTTAGTTGGTTATCTATGTATCCGTTGGTGTGAGTTATCGTTATGGAATATTAATGAGAAGTCTTATCATTTACTTTTTGCACACCTTATTTTAGTTTGCAATCTCCATTATATGATTACTCTTGACATAAGTATTGATATCACTTTGGGAGCATCAAGTAAATCTATTTGGTTTTGGCAAACTTAGCATTGGTCAATAGCAGCAACACCATGATGTTTAATTAAAAGAGAGAAATACACTTAGATATATTACTCTATGCTAATGAGTTTAGTATTCTGAAGTTAAAATTGCTTGTGCTTATGAGAAAGATGCATGATTGTTTCTATCATTTGTATATTTGTTTGTTTTCCTCAACCTTTATGCTTGCTATTAAACCTTGCTAGCCAAAGACCTGTATCGAGAGGAGATGCTTCTCATACATCCATAACCTTAGACCAAACCTATGCCATTTGTGTCCACCATACCTACCTACTACATGGTATTTTCTGCCATTCCAAGTAAATACTTCATGTGCTACCTTTAAATTATTCAAACTACTACTCCTTATTTGTGTCAATGTTCTATAGCTCATGAGGAAGTATGTGGTGTTTCATCTTTCAATCTTGTTGGGCGGACTTTCACCAATGGACTAGCGGCACATCCGATTATCCAATAATTTTGCAATAAGAGCTGGCAATGAGGTTCCCAGCCTCAATTAATAACCTTCATTAATAATTCTCTTCACATGTTTTGCTCTGATCAGTAAGCAACTTAATTTTGCAATAGACACTCCTCCATGGTATGTGAATGTTGGAAGGCACCCGAGGATTCGGTTAGCCATGGATTGAGAAAGCCAAGGTTGGGGGGAGTGTCATCCTTAATAAAACTAAAATACATGTGTAAACAAAAGAGAAGGGGATGATCTACCTTGCTGGTAGAGATACCGTCCCTCATGGGAGCCGCTCTTTGAAGGTTCGTTTGGCAAGGGGGTTAGAGTGCCCGCTACCATTCGTTGACAACAACAAACACCGCTCAAAATCTTACTTTTATGCTCTTTATATGATTTCAAAACTTGAAAAGCTCTAGCACATGATTTAATCCCTGCTTCCCTCTGCGAAGGGCCTGTCTTTTACTTTTATGTTGAGTCAGTAAACCTATTTCCCTCTATCTCAAGCAAGCAATTGAGTTGTTGTGAACCAATCATTTATGCTATGATTCAGTTGATCATGTCTTTTATACTTTCTTGTTTAGTACCAATTTTATCTGAATGAATATGACTTTGAAGTTATCAATGATTATGAGAAGATTGTTATGCTTAAATATGAAGGCTCAGCTATAAAATCTAATATGAAAGCTTTGCTTAGAAGTACAATCCGTTAGTAGTTCTCTGACCAAGAACAAAGTTTGCCATCACCAATTATGATTCCCTATGCACCTTTACTTGTGATTTCTCTTTACCTATTTCAAGATGAGTTATATGAGGAAGTTGTTTACTAAAATATCTTGTGTGAATGAATATGATGCTTCTTGTCCGTATTTTATTTATCGACTCTTCACTCCATAAACATGTGGTCTTGTTTATCGAGCTCAGTTTCGCTTGGGGACAAGCGAGGTCTAAGCTTGGGGGAGTTGATACGTCCAATTTGCATCACTATTTTGTATCATAATTTGCTGTTATTCATTGATATATTTCATATTGGGACACAATACTTATGTTATTTCATCTATTTTGCATGTTTCATCATCATTGGAGGATCAAGCACCGGAGCCAGGATTCTGCTGGAAAAAGCACCGTCGAACGCAATATTTCGGAAGATCAATGTGGAAGGGAATTTCACGTAAATTCCTATTTTTCCAGATGACGGAGGGAGCCAAAAGGGGAGCAGAGAGGAGCCATGTGGCCCAGGACCACAGGGCGGCGCGGCCGGGCCCGGCCGCGCCACCCTGTGCTCGGGGGCCCCACAGCCTCTTTCGCCTCCTTTTCTTCGCGTACTTCGTCCCGAAAACCTAAGCCACAGAGGACCTCACGAAGGGTTACAGCCGCTCTGCGGGGCGGAGAACACCAGAGAGAAAAGAGCTCTCCGGCGGGCAGGAATCCGCCGGGAAATTCCCTCCCGGAGGGGGAAATCGACGCCATCGCCATCGTCATCGAGCTGGACATCATCTCCATCATCATCATCATCATCTCCACCTTCTACACCGCCATAACCACCGCAGCACCTCGTCACCGCTGTAACAAATTGGGTTTGATCTTGATTGTTCGATAGGGGAAACTCTCCCGGTGTTATTCTATACTTGTTGTAGATGCTATTGAGTGAAACCATTGAACCAAGGTTTATGTTCAGATTGTTATTCATCATCATATCACCTCTGATTGTATTCCATATGATGTCTCGTGAGTAGTTCGTTTAGTTCTTGAGGACATGGGTGAAGTCTAAATGCTAGTAGTGAATTATGGTTGAGTAATATTCAATGTTATGATATTTAAGTTGTGGTGTCATTCTTCTAGTGGTGTCGTGTGAACGTCGACTACACGACACTTCACCATTTATGGGCCTAGGGGAGTGCATCTTGTATTCGGTTGCTAATTGCGGGGTTGCCGGAGTGACAGAAACCTAAGCCCCGTTAGTATATCGATGCAAGAGGGATCGCATGATCTCAGAGTTTAAGGCTGTGGTTAGATTTATCTTAATTACTTTCTTGTAGTTGCGGATGCTTGCAAGGGGTATAATCACAAGTATGTATTAGTCCTAGGAAGGGCGGTGCATTAGCATAGGTTCACCCACACAACACTTATCAAAACAATGAAGATTATTTAGCTACATGAAGCGAAAGCACTAGACTAAAATCCCCGTGTGTCCTCAGGAACGCTTGGTCATTATAAGTAAACAAACCGGCTTGTCCTTTGTGCTAAAAAGGATTGGGCCACTCGCTGCAATTATTTCTCTCGCATTTATTTACTTGTACTTTATTTATCTGCAATATCAAAACCCCCGAATACTTGTCTGTGAGCATTTACAGTGAATCCTTCATCGAAACTGCTTGTCAACACCTTCTGCTCCTCGTTGGGTTCGACACTCTTATTTATCGAAAGTACTACGATACACCCCCTATACTTGTGGGTCATCACCGACCACCGCAACGCCCGTCTAGGCGTCCAGCATGACCACCCCTGGTCACCGCTGGGTTAGCCGCCTTCTACGTCTCCAACCGTCTCGACTTCGTCGCCCGTGCCATCGCCTTGTCCCCGTCTACACCACCTTCTACTCTACTCTGAGAATCGCGGGCAGCGTCGGCATCTCTCCGTCGATCTGCGACCGCGACGCTTCCGGAGGCCTCCTCTGCTAGTCCCTCTGACATGGCGACAAGTTCATGATGGTCCCTGCTCCTCGCATGCCCGGTACTGGCAACACCGGAAGTGCCTTCGTCCCGACACGTTCCCGAGTCTGGCAAACTCGCGCCAGACGTCTCGTCTTCATCGGCTTCGACAACGTCTTCTTCGGCATCGCCTCTACGACTGTCTCGACCGCGTCACCGACTTCTTCTATGTGTACTCGGTTCTGGCAAAACCGAAGTATGCCTTCGTCCCCGACGTGCGCCTGGTTCTGGCAAAACTAGGGTCGCACCTCGTCCTCGATGGCTCGGACTGCATCGACTTCGGCATCGCCAACCTCCACGACTGCCTCGACACGTTTCCGTCACTCTCCTCGCTCACTACGCGCTTGCGGCTACATCGACACCGGCACCCGCCCACGACATCGACCACGGCAATCCCTCGCGCGGCTCCCTCGACCAAGGTTGCAGCACCCACGCTCTCGGCTACCTCGACATCGGCACAAAGGGCTACCACCTCGCCTGAGACTCACCAGCTTCCTCTACAGTCCAAGCTAGTGCGCCGCGACACCGTCCACGACGCTCCCGCTGCGACTGCGGGGGATGTCAGCCCACTGGTTCTACTTCGGTTTCTCTCCAGTCTGACCGTCCGCGACGTTCCAGTTGTTCACGACGCTACCGCTACGACTGCGGGGGATGTTAGAGTATATGTCGGTTAGGGATAGATTAGGTAGGGATAGATTTTTGTTTCTTGTCCTCTACTCCAAATCGGTCCCTTGTACTTCTATATATACTCGCCCATGAGGTTTAATAATACATCCATCATATTCCGCATATCCCTCTATCCTTCTACAACTATAACCCTTCAACTTCGCTTCAGCTGGGAGCACCGAAGCAGCCCTCGAGCTATCCATATACGAATGGAGTGCCAGTACGAGCTATCTTACTCAAAATGGACCAGTAAGCTCCTTTGTCTAAGAATAAAAACAAAGTTTCTTTCTGTCCTTTTGAAAGTGAATTAATTCCATCTAAAAAAGTAAGTTAATTCGATGTACAACACAGCGCACATATAGAAAGCAGGTCAAGTGGTTTAACCTCCGCACGCATGCGCCAACTAGTATTCTTCACGAGCAATTGCCACAGGAACTCCACGCCAAATTTTTCTGCCAAGGCCACACAGAACAGTTTTACTGCTACGTGTGATGTCCTTAATTACGTACGTGGTTGTCTGAATCGATTTCTTGACTGATATATGTGACACATGTCATGGAGTAGGACTTCCTTTATGCGGACATATGGAGATAAAGTGATAAACATGACCAACTTGATTACGTTGAAGAACAATAGGAGAACATATAGATCAATAACCTAAAACGTTAAATTGACACAAGAAACATAGGCCTATTCGTACAAGGCGCAATCGAAATTATTTCTCCTAACACACATCAGGGACGATGATTCTAAAATCCTTGTCTAGATAAATTTCAAGCACATGTCGGAGAACCAGTAGCTAAAACCTTGGCATGATCCAAATTGGAGCAGGCAAATGTAGCCAAGGATGTAAGTTTGGCCACACATCGCCAAGTTTCTGCATACTCCTCTTTTTGATATTCCATATACCAAGATCCTTTCTTAACATTGGATCGAAGTTAATACAGTCGTCCGTTAGGTAGATGCAGTTTGGCTCGAACACCCGATAGTCCTTAATTGGGAGGCACACTGCGGAGTTTCGCCCGATGAAGAGTGCATGGTCTCCAATGTCTTTTAGCTCCACCAACTTTTTCCTTTCCTTGTCAACCTTGAACACTAATATCTCATTCGTTGTGACCTCGTCGGTGAGCCGATGTGGCAAGTCGATACCTTCACGAAGCCATTGGGAGAAATCAGTCTCTTCGTCCGTCCTGATGGCTTCATGGAGCTCGTCTTCCTCCTCATTTGTTTCTAGATCACTTAGCTTGTTCTTGTTGTTGTCATCTCGGCCTAGAAAATCGATACGATCCTTGCATGCCCCATTCATGATTTCTTTGTAAACATCGCGATACTTGCGTGGAAAATCTACGTGTTCCCAGTTCCTCCATACCTGCAGGAGTTCACCAGATACCCCAAGGGCGAGGTACATCTCCCTACACTTGGGCTCGTCTAAAACCCGGCGCATGATAGTCTTCGTTGTTGGTGAAGGCCCGCTTAGATCTAAAGTACAGATGGAACCACGGCCGTAAAGAATGTAGAACAAGCCATCGCTCTCATTGTAAAGAATGTCGCAGACGGAGAACGTACGTTCGGAGAGCAAGGTCCACTCATTGTCTCCCGGCCTGGTGAATGATAGCCTACCGAATGGCATGTGCACAATCAAAACGGTGCATTGTGTCACATCGGCAGCGACAGACATAGCGACCCGGAAAAACAGTGAGTGTCGCGCCCAGCTAAAGCAAGGCAAGCTATCTTCCTCAGGGTCTGTATCCCATACATGCTTATGCCTGCCATGTTCGTCGTAGTAGTTGTCACGTTCGTAGATTGTGTTGACCGGAGGGAGCGTTGCCTGGACGCCAGTGATTGGGTTGAGAAGGTACGGGTTGCCGACTGCGTCTGTGGTAAACACCCAGCCCCTAGGACACGAGAAGGTGAAACCTCGCTTATAGTGCGGCGGCCCCGGGAAGGGGACGCGGAAGGTTGCATCGCTGATGGGGCAGTACAGGGCCAGGTTATTGGGCCCGTACTGCTCGCCGGCGTAGAGCAGGCACGGCGCCTGCTCCAGCGAGGGGAGGCGCAAGGCCTTGTAGACGCGGCTCCATGACTTGCATACGGCGCCGCAAGGCCGGAGATTGAGGACGTCGAGCGCCGCCATGATTGTGAGCAAGATGTCGTCTGGAAGGGTGGACCAATAGTCGTAGTCCTCGTCATGGTCGTCAGCGGCGGTTATCCTCCCTTGCGTGGTTGCCGTGGCCGCGGAGGCGACAGCGGCGGCGGAGGACAAAGCTGCTACCATGCTGTATTTTGGCTGTGGACGGTACACGCCTTGTATGCAATATATAGGACAGAAGGCAACGAAAAGACCAACGCATATCCGAACAAATCCAGAAAAGTTCGATCGCAACTCTACCATAGGTACATATACAACGGGATGTTTGTTCGTTTGTTCGATCCATGTAGGACAACAAGTCATCTCTATACACGAATCTATATTTCGTGCGTCCTGAAAACAGCTTCGTACACAAAGAAAAACGCCCAAACAAAACCGGATCAGAGCAGCCGTGCCGCTTTTTTCTTTGCCAACTATCGGAGCAGCCCTGGAACAACAATTCCTATTTGACGCTCGTAACCGCGTTGACACGCACCCCTCCGATGCATCGACCAGCCCACTATGGTCGGCAGGTGGTGGCGGATATTGCCGGAGACGTTGCCTTTCTCCCTTGCCCACGGGAGAGACAGAGACGTCCATGCGCGGGATGCAAAACGTAAGATGATTGCTATCCAACGCCTCTCGACCCGAAGGTTGCCCGCGCTGCAGCTTCTAGAGGAAGTTAATTATTTTTCATGTACAAACCCTGCCACCAAGATTTAAGTCCCCATGCATGCAAATTTGGGTACTTTTATTTACAAAAATCACCGTAGGCAGATATTCCATTATTAAAAAAATAGAAATGGATTGTCGGATCCCAACAATAGAGCTAGGAGTAGGAGTAAAATTGTTTTACTTGGGAAAGTCACAAACAGCTCGTTTCCATCACGCCTGTTCACACAACAAATTAAAGGGGAAATAATCACCCAAACGAGCAAGTATACTATGATAACTGGATCATTAACTCTGGCCATATCAGTGCACATCTTCAATCAGTGACCGTGTCCAGCTAATTAAGGTCTATAGAGAATTAGAAGAAACTATTTCACAGCAACACCGAAGTCAACCGAGAATACATTCTGAAAAACTTCGAAACTTGTGACAACCGTACCATGGGACTCTCCACTGTTGAATCATCCCCATCGTCGTTGGCGTCACTGGCAGATGGCACCTCATCTGGTGGATCTACCACCTCTTTCTTCAGCACGTCATACTTCAGCCTCTTCTTATCATCACTTGCGTCAATGGAGATCGTCGAGCCTTTCGTAGCTTCTTTCTTTATCAGCATCTCGGAGATAACTGTCATAACATTGTTCTGCACCCATCTTCTTATAGGTCTCGCACCATACATCTGCGAAGGATATACAGTTTCAAAAAAAAAACAGGCATAGTTAGAGCGCATGAACAATTTTGAGAAGATAGATCCTGATACTCTGATCACGTGATATTCTAAAAAATAACATATACATACGGGATTATATGATTCTGACAAAATGATTTCCAATGCAGAATCACTTGCAGACAAAGTTATGCCCTTTTTTGCAACTCTGTCAATAGCGGTCTTCATTTGGATTTTCACGACCTCCATTAGTTGGTCATGTGAAAGTGGATCAAATGTAACAATCTGGCTTAGTCTGTTGAGAAGCTCAGGCTTGAAATAGTTGTTCACCTACAAACAAAGAACCATAGTGAGTAATATAAATCCTTTTGAGGATCAGTGTAATTTTGGTAGCGAACAAACCTTCTCCATGAGAAGATCCCGTGCATCTTTCATTGTACTTTCACCGCGAATTCCTGCTATCAAGTGCTCTGCTCCTATATTCGAGGTCATAATAATGACGGTATTCTTGAAATCGACTTTTTGACCTTTGCCGTCAGTGACCACACCGTCATCAAGTATTTGAAGTAATACATTTAGTACCGATGGATCGGCCTTCTCTACCTCATCAAAAAGGATGACACTGTACGGACGACTCCGAACTTTATTAGTCAATTGTCCCCCATCTTGGTAACCATTATAACTGCAAGATTTTATACAAGAAACCATCATATAAGTAACCTAAATATTAAATTAGTAGCGATAAGATGATAAGGCAATGTTAAAAAGGACACAAGGTATAAAATTAAACCTTGGAGGAGCTCCAATGAGACGCAACACTGTTCCAGAATGGACATATTCAGACATGTCAAACCGAAGCAACATCTTCTCGTCATCAAATAGCTGTTCCGCGAGAGCTTTTGCAAGCTCTGTCTTTCCAACACCAGTTGAACCCAAGAAAAGAAAAGAGCCTATTGGTTGACCAGGCGGATCAAGACCAGTCCTAGAACGTAACACTGCTCGCACGACTGAATTGACAGCTTCATTTTGGCCAACAACTCGTTTATGCAACTTATCTGCAAGGTGGATTAGCTTTTCTGTCTCATCTAGATCCAGCGCAGTGAGAGGAATTCCAGTCCATCGGCTCACAACCTTTATAGAAAAAATCATTGAAACAAACTATCCAAATTAAGCACTCCATAATATACTTGAAATAATCTATAATTAGGATGGAATGTCTACCTGTGCAACATGATCTGGGGTAACAAATGTTTGCCCTACTTTTGTGGCTGTGCAAGCCTCGTCGATCAAATCAATGGCCTTATCAGGAAATTGTCGACCAGTAACATAGCGACCAGCGAGCTCGGCAGCAGCAACGATTGCAGCATCTTGAATTTCCTTGCCATGGTGATCCTGGAAACCTTTCTTTAGGCCCCTGAGTATGCCAATGGTGGCCTGCTCGTTGGGCTCATCGACACGCACCTTGTGGAACCTCCGCTCGAGCGCGGGATCCTTCTCGACGTGCTTGCGGTACTCGTCTACCGTGGTGGCGCCGACGCAGCGGATGCGGCCACGGGCCAACGCCGGCTTCAACATGTTGGCGGCGTCATGGCGACCCTGCCAATCACCGGCGCCAATAAGCATGTGCATCTCGTCGATGAACAGGATCACCTTGCCATCAACAGCCTCCGCCTGCTCTATCACGCTCTTCATGCGCTCCTCGAACATGCCGCGCCAGACCGTCCCGGAGACCATGCCCGCGACGTCGAGCTCCACGAGACGGGCAGCGAGCAGCGGCGCGGGCACCGTGCCCGCAGCAATGCGCTGCGCGAGGCCCTCGGCTATTGCCGTTTTGCCAACTCCCGGTGCGCCGACGAGCGCAGCACAGTTCTTGGTCCGGCGGCAGAGGATGCGGACGACGCGGTCGATCTCATCGTCACGGCCGATCACCGGATCAGCGTCGCCGGCCGTGGCTGTCATATCCCGGCCGAACGTTTGCAGGCTCGTCTTGCGTCGCTGGCGCCGCCGGTAACCCTGCCACGCGGCTTTGCACAGGGCCACCCCGACCAGTGTCGCCGTCCCAATCGCTGCCCCCACGAGAACTTCTTTGATTTCCTTGCTCGCGCTGTGCCATAGCGTCGATATGCTAGGGCTTCTAGGTTGGGGAGAGACCGTCCACCTTGACATCGTCGCCGGTGAAACTGATAGCGTTATGTTTTTGGCTTAATATAATTTGTTAACTTCGGTCGACCCGACAGCATATATACAAGATGGACTCTGTATAAGGAATTGCATTACGTACGACTTGATTTTTTCTTTTGCTGCAAGCAAGACGATTCACAAATATCTTTCTTTTCCTAATTAACTTCGACTAATTTTTTTTCCCAAAATAAGAGAACAAGCTAGCGACACGATCCAATTTTTCTGCCCTATTTTTCTCCGGTTTCATTTGGCAATCCAAACAAACCATGTGGCGACCCTCCCTCACCCGATCTCATCCCCTTCTGTCCCATCTTCGGCGCCCTCCTGGATGCCGCGCCGGCGGACAGAGTGTCGTCGCGGCCGCTCTGGGCAGCACAAATCCACGTGCATACGCCTGGGACGCCGCTGAGGTGGACGGTGCAAAACCATGGCCAAGGCATCTCTACGTGGTGCTGGACGAGATGAACACAGGGCACAGTATCTACAAGCTCAACATCGACGACCTCGACGGCGGTGACGAGGATGCCGTCGCCGGCAGGCACAACAAAACGGGTCGGGCGCCGCACCTGGCTGCATCCCCGCCGTGCCGCCTCCCCGATCCGGTACTCCGCCTGGGTTACTCGTCCGTCGGATCGTGCGCGCACTTTGAAGCCCTCGGCAGCAACATCATCGTCACGGGGCGAACACGTCACAACAGTGGCGCAGCTACCTTCGTCTACGACACCAGGACGGCACGGCTCGACGTTGAGCAGCCTCCGCCGGGAGACTTCATGTACAGGTACTATCACGCCGTCGCCGCCGGGAACAAGCTCTACACGTTGAGCTCCGGCATCCAACCACCGCGCTACCTCTGCGAGCAACGGGCGCTACGTGAGTACAGCGGATACGACAGCGGCGAGCAGTGGGAACGGATGAGATACGGGATGAGAGGACAGATTAATGAGTGGGCTTGGGGAACGCTTCCCGGCAGAAGATACAACGACGACAACGACGTCCGGTCATACGCGGTGCATCCCGACGGCCGCACCATCTTCGTCTCCTGCAGCGGCTTCGCCGGCGGCAACCACAAGCAATTTACCTACTCCCTTGATACGGATAACGGCGAGTCGACGCACCACGGCCACTGGGGCCTGCCGTTCGATGGCCGGGCATACTACGATGCCCATCTCGACGCGTGGGTTGGGATTCGAGAGTCTGACGGCACTGATGGCGGGAAAGAGATAAGTCCCTACCTCTACTCCTGCGACATCCCCAACAACTTCGCCAACGGGAAGCAGCCATTCTCCGTGCCAGAGTGGAAGATGTGTAAGGACGAGCTCACCTTCGTCGAGGACGTCGCAAGCCAGGCGCTCGTCCACACTGGGCGTGGCAGGTTCTGCCTCGTCGAGATGACGTTCTTGCCACTCGACGAGGGAGCAGAGGATAACCAGTGCACCTGCTCCACCGGGGAAATAGGCCAATACCTGATTCATGTCACCATGTTTTGCGCTAAGCATGATAAGAATGGCGACCTCGTGGTCTCGCGGTGCCGACGTAGCCGCTCCTACCTCGCGTCCAATTATGCCTCTGAGTCGCTTAGTGCATTCTGGCTATGATGCGAATATATTGAACTCATTTCCCGCTCTGTGCTGTGTGACCTCTTAATTTCTTTATATTGTAGTGCCGGCCCTCAATTGTAATTTTATGAATTTCTCCTTTCCAATAAGTCATCTTGCACTCAAATGGTATTGTGAATTTGATTGTCAAAAAGTCAATATGTTGAACTTTTTTATTTAATTATAATGAAAATTAAGTAGTTGCATAGTTTGAATAGCTCAGTGCATGTATGGCAAATATATATTCCTCTGGTGATTTCAACCAAATGTATCGTTCTTTTTATTTAGTTTATGCAAAGAAACCAAATGGTACGATAATATTTTTCTGGTCCTGGTCTCTGCATTTTGATTTTTGTCAGATTTTAACCCAGGCCTAAGATCACTCAAATTGTGTGTGGTTTTTCATTCGTAGAGTTGGCTTGTTTTTCTTTACTTGTCCAAATTGACCGTAAATTTCAATTGTCTTTGAATGATGACTATGCATAGGCAGTTTTTCCGCTACAGTTTAGAAATTTCTTGGTACCGTTTAAATTGTCTTTGGAAACCATAATATACAAGGGGCAACCCATCCGTTTCCAGTAGAAGTCGGTCATGTCTCATGAATTGTTTTCGGTGTATCTTTTGTAATAGGAGTATATACCATATCAAGGCACTAGAAGGAGATAAACACTTCCAAAAGTTGCCCCCCCTGATTAATTGTGAGTTAAATTCGGTGGAGTTCTAAAACTCGGCTGTTTTCTAGGATACTGAAGGAGCTCAGGTTGCTGCACAATTGGATGCCGAATTCAGTCTTCTCCAAAGGTTAATCTCCATGGAATCAAGTGGGACATGAGCTGGCTAGAATACGTAGCAGGCAGTACGTCAAAGTGCGCAAGTGCTCTCTGCATTTGGATATTGGCTAGATTTTGATCAAGTGCTAAGATCATTTAAATAATGTGTCTTTTCATTAGTATAAAGTTGACTGAACTTGTTTTATTCAATTTTCTAGACTGATCTTATTTTCAATTGCCATTGAATGTGGAGTAGAGTTCATGTGTCTCCACTTGTCAGTATTTCACTCTAATGTAGAAATTTGTCCGCACCAGCTAAATAATTACATGTTTGTATTGAAAAATTGACAAGGCGCACTACCGATCTGCTTAAAGTAAAAGTCTGAGTGCCATGAATTTTCTGATGTGTATCCTTGCATACTACGCGTGCTAGAACCAGAAGAATTTTCAGGTTTTGCAAGACGATATGTATAAAAAGGTTTAAGATATGTAAGATATACACCGAAAGCCACAGTAGTTGTTTCACTAAAACACTGAAATTAAACCGCTTGATTACAAGCACCGAATTCAGAGAATACTATGATGGGAGCCACCGGTCCAAATGGTCGGTGTGAAAAAGGTTTAAAATATACACATCAAAAATAATCCAGAGAATAAGTTCACCCAACTATATGAAACATACTTGTAATATTGGTGGTGGCTGTATTCAGTCAGAATCATAATCCGCTGTACCAGTTCTTGTGCAACACCACGAAAATAAAATGAAGGAGTACTGAAAAAATTAAAATCCTGGGGAGGATGGTCGACTAAACATCATTACTACATCCAGAATGCAGTAAGCAAACCCCCAGAGTAATTGGGCACAAGGTAGGAGCGGCCAGGCTGGTACGGCGTGACCTCAAGCTCTCCATTCGTTGCACGCTTAGCACAAAACATGGTCACACGTGCCTCTCCTCCCTGGCTGACCTCCTCAACGAGGCAGAACTTGCCGCACCCAGTGTGGACAAGCGTGCGGCTCGTGGCCATTGTGGGTGCATTGACGAATGTGAGCTCCTCTTTACACATCTTCCACGCGGGCTCGGGAAGCGTGGTAGCATTTCGACCACATTGGCTCCCGGGGTGTGCAAGGGCCGTCGGAACGTCGCAGGCACACAGATATGAATATCCTTTAATGCTCCCTCCTTCTTTGCCATCGGCCACTCGAATCCCGACCCACGTGCCTAGGTCACTGTCGTAGTACCCCCTGCCGTGGAAAGGTAGGAGCCATTTGCCACGGTCCGCCGACTCTCCGGTCTTTGTGTCGAGAGAGAAGGTGAAGGAGGACGAGGCAAAGATGGTGTGCCCGTCTGGGTGGACTGCGTGTGACTCTATGGGGTTGTCGTCGTCAGTGGCGTGGATCGGGAGCGGTGAGGGTCCATGCTCCCACCTCCATTTGTCGAGGTAGTAGGAGTTATCCTTCTCATACAGGTAGAACGGCTTATTTCCAACAGCCTCTAACACGCAGATCCTGTCGCCGACGGTCGCTGCGGCGTTGTAGCCATCCTTGATCCACACCTCGTCATATAGATGTGGCAGGTCCGGCAGGGTTCTCCCGGCGTCTAGCGTCCCTGTCTTGGTGTCGTAGAGCATTGTCAAGAAGAGACTATTGTTAGGATTCGGAAAGATGACGCAGGAATAACCGTAGATGGCGATCTTGCTTCCGAGGGCTTCGAACTGCGGGGTTGAACCGACCAACGAATAGCTTAAGTGGAGGGCACCTCTAGGGAGCCGCCGCGGGGCCTCGTCGTTTGTGACCGCGTCCGCGTCCACGCCAGGAAGCTTGTAGATGCTGAACCTGTTCATCGCCTCCTCTCTATAACCACGTACAGATGTCTCGCCCCCGCCGCCCCATCAGCTAACCCATTGCACGGTGCTACAGGTGTCGACGAGCTGGCGTAGGCACGGGATGGAAGGATGGCACCGCCCGGAGCTGCGGCTGTCCGCCGGAGATGGTAGAGAAGGGACTGGGATCTGGCGACGATAGATCGCAACATTGCAAGGTTTTTTCAACTCAGATCGTGACCTAGCTAGATGTGTATCCGGCCGCAGAGACCGTCGCCTAGGCCGTTTTAGGCTTTTAGCGTACAGCGTAGCGACTCTCGATTCTAGAACCAGGGAAACTTCCCGAGCGTTAATGGGCCCTGGCCGCACGAAATTAACATAATTTGTTTATTTGTTTGTGGTAACATAAGAAATTAACGATTATCCCTCAAAAAAAAAGATTCAATCACGGGATGGATATTTTGTTACCTACTAGCAAAAAAATATAGATACTAACTAGTAGTAACTACTCGTATCTAAGGTTTAGGATTCACGACCGATACACGATGTGGCGATCGTTTCTGTCCCGATCTCCGCCCCTTCTGTCTAATCTCCGGCGGCGCCCTACAAGATGCGGCGGATGCAGCTATGGGGACACGGCCGTCGCTGCCGCTCTTGGCAGTGCAGATCCATGGATCCATCGTCGTGCTTATACCTCGGCAACCCCTTCAGAACAAGAGGTCGACGGTGAGAAATCATGGCCTAGGCCGCGGCGGCATCTGTACGTGGTGCTGGACGAGATGAACACGGGACACAGTGTATACAGGCTCAACGTCGACGACCTTGATGGCGGTGATGAGGACGCAGTCACCGGCATTGACGCGGCACGGGTGCCGCACCGGACGAAGCCCCAGCCACGTCGTCTTCCCGAGCCAGTCCTTCGCCTAGGCTATCAATCAGTCGGTACATTTGCTCAGTTCAAAGCCCTCGGCAGCAAGATTGTGGCAACTGGCGTTTCAAGCGGCAATGGCACGATCACCTTCGTCTATGACACGAAGACGGCGAGGCTCGACGTTGGGCAGAGTCCGCCTAAAGGTCTCAACCTCTGCCGCTACCACGCTGCTGACGCCGGGAACAAGCTATACGCGTTCGGCGCCAACAGCCAAACCTTACACTACCTTTGCGAGCAATGGGTGCTACCTGAGGACGATGGGTATGACAGCGGCAATGAGATGGGGGAGTTCGCCATGAGAGGACAGATCAAGGAGTGGGCCTGGAAGAAGAGCCGGTCGTCGCTGCGGTGCGCACTCAACCTCAGTTCCCACACCAGCTTCTTCGTACAGTCGTATGCAGTGCATCCGGACGGCAAAACCTTATTTGTCTCGTGCTTCTCCAGCAACTACATTGAGCCCCATCGTCACTTCACCTTCTCCGTAGACACCAAGGATGTCAAGTATACGCGTCGTGGTGAGTGGAGGCTGCCGTTCAACGACCGAGGCTACTATGACCACGATCTGGATGCGTGGGTTGGTATCCGGATGGCCGATGGCACCGATGGCGGGAGCGAGGGACATTCCTACCTGTGCTCCTGCGATGCCCCGAAACTTGAGAGGGGCCGGGCCCTGCCGGCACCGGCATGGAAAATGTGTAAGGAACAGCTCACTTTCCTGGATACACCAGCCGCACATTGTTGCGCTCTGGTTCACACTGGCCGTGGGCGGTTCTGCCTCGTTGAGGTCTTGGCGGCGCCAGTCGCCAAGGGAGAGGAGGCTAGACGTCGCACCAGGGATGGCCTTGAGTTTCTACTCCATGTGACCATGTTCCGCGCTAAGCATGGAAAGAATGGTGAGCTTCTAGTCGCGCCATGCCGACCTGGCCGCTCCTTCCTCATGCCCAACTATGCAACCGGTACGCCTACTGCATTCTGGATGTGACGATTTCTACTGGCAAGTTTTATATTACTGTAGTAATATGCAAGAACTAGGTTATGCCGAATATGTGTTGTCCGAATTTGACCATAAGTCAACAATAATCCGTCCAATGTTTAAATTATGTGTTGACCATAACAAGGTTGCTGTGTCATTATACTTTTCATTTTTTTAGATAAAGGAGCATAGCTCCATCCTCTGCATCAATATCAGTTCATCAAGATTCACTCATTACATTCATGGATAAGCTAAGGTCGATACATGAATCAACCATAGGAAAATGTGACACGTAGAAAATCTATGCATTTGCTATTCTATTAATATACCGCCACCTAGTAGCCTGGAAAAAAAGTCCTGAGCAACCAATATACTTTTCATTGGCATCGTGTAAACCATGTGAGATCCTTTGGAAATTCAAAGAAACTTTGCTGGTTTATTTTTTTACTTTTATTTTTAAAATAGGGATCAGCCCGTGTTTCTGCATCGAATAGATGCATACGATCTTTATTTCTTTAGTTTTTAATGAGATCGACGGAAAATTTGGGACCATCATTTTTTTGAAATGTATCTTGCATACTACCCAATCAAAACAAAAGATGCATATGCCAGAAGAAGAAGGTCCTGGAATGGCAAGACAAAGCAATCATATATGTTTGATCGATGATGCCTGGCAGATAGGAAGCAACCATGTCGTACTGAATGTTGATCAAGACAAAGCAATTATATATGTTCAATTTAGACATTTTGCGAAATCGTACAGAATAACTACTATACTAATCCTCAACAGCCTTGATTTTTCTCAAAATTTTGACTTCTTTTTCAGATTAACACAGAGTTGACACGTGTGTTCATTGGTGGTTAATTCCTGCAGTGTTTTGTGTGTGTGCAACTTCGGTGTTGTTTTGCAATTTTTATTCACACCTGTCGGATTGTTTTGGTGCGTTAGATATGTGACTATAGAACTCCTGTGATGTTTTGTCTTTTCACAAGGTGGCCACATTCTCTAGATTACCTCCTCCCTCTCTCCGTCATTTTTACCAGATCTCATCTACCTTCGCTGGCCTCTCGCTGCTGGAGCTCTTTCCTGGCCGCTCCTCCTTTCGATGGTGTCTTCTTTCTGTTTTTATGGTTTTTTTTTTTGATAATTTGATTCCTATGATGTCTTCTCTTTTCGGCTATTTTCTTGTGATTGTTTTCTTGTTTCGATCCGGTTTTCTTTTCCCTCTCTAGCTTTCTCTGTCCCACCCTCTTCTGATCCCCTCTCTTTTCCCTCACCTATGCCGAAGATGATGGCCGCCAGGAGCCACCATCGGGAAATAACATCATCCACTGGCTCTGCTCTCCCCGGACCGTGCTTCCCGGCCCTGCCGTTTTCACGCGCGCAATTCGGATGCTGCAGATCTTGTGCGTGCCGGCGCTGGAGCTGCGTGGTCGCCGCCGATGCTACCGCGACCTGCCGGAGCCTGGCCATGAGCAGCCACCACGATGCCGGAGGCAGCCAAGCGACACGCAGCAAGCTGCTTCTCCCATGTGTCTCATTCTCCTTTGTATGCCGATTAAAAAAAGAGAAGCAGCCTGCAGCGGGGCTCCGGCTCGACCGTGGCAGGACGGACCTTGAGGAGGCTCTTCCCTAATGGTGCATCTGCTTCAATCGACTCGAGTGCAGAAACCCGCTAGGGCCGGCTCGAGTCCGACAGCCCGTAGATGGATGAGGCGGACGCAACAGACCTGGAGGCTGCAGGTGTTCCTTGCCTTCGTCTGTCCGCAAGGGAGCCACTCCTTGATGTACTACAGTTCGCTGACGAATCTACAGATCCACAAGAGAAATGATCAGGTATTTTTTTTCTTGCGTTGAGCTTCTTGCTTGATGTATATGAGCACGATTTTTTCTCTAATTGTGAGGGTGTAGATTCTGAAGTAGGTGTTGGAGGAGGCGCAAGGCGTAGTCGCTCCGCGTCGCCCCCGCAGCGACATGGGCGACCCCTCCTCCTCCCCGCCTCAGCCCTCCTCCTCCGCCCCTCCCCGCTGCCGCCGCCGGCGCGAGCCGCCGGGCAAAGCCCGCACGGTGCCGGTGGCGGTGGCTCTTCTCTCTGCTGCCAGCGGTGGCTATTCTCTGCGCGCGCTGCTGCGGGCCTCGCGGGGCGGTCTGCAACGGCGGCGGCGCCATCTCCCTCCGACCGGCGCGGGGTGTGCCACCGGATCCCGGCTTGGTGGCGGCGTGGCACGGCGGCCCAGCCACCGATGCTGGCGCGACCTTGACGTTGGGGCGGCCGTGGCCAGGGGTGGCAGCGGCGGGCCCAGATCTGGGCCGGCGGGCCTAGGTCTGGGCCCCATCTGGGCCTTCGTGGGTTGGAGGGACAGATGCGGCTGCAGCTGCTAGGTGCGGTCTCCTCCCTGGCTAGCTATGCTGGTTGCCGGCGCTGGGGCAGCTTTGGCGACCGGCGCGGCCCGAAGCCATGTACTAGCTGCAGATGTCCATTGGCAGGCTGCAGGGACATCTTGCACGGTTCTCTCGGGTTTACTCCGCTTGACAGAATCTGGGTTCGTTGGCTGTGTGGGTGGCGCTTCATCGGAGTGGCGGCGATTCTCGCCGCCACAAGTTGCTTGATTCCCCGGCCAGTCGTGACGCTCGTGGGGACGAGGCATTCCGGAGTTGCACCTGCAGGCTGGTTGGTCCGCGAGGTTTGGCCTACAGGGACGCTAGCGTGCGTGACGGTGTGTCCGCGAAAGCACCGCAAGGCTACGACCATTGCCGGCCACGGCGACGTCTTTGGATGTCGTTCACCTTGTTGGAGGGTGGCCATGACACACGTCCTGCCGCTGGTTGCCTCCCCTGGGGCACTGTCTACGGCCTTGCTGACTTGCGTTCTCTCCGAGGTCCTCCTCGGAATTCCTCTAGTCGATGCCCAGCGTCCTACTGTGACTGGCTTCATATAGACGGTGTACCTCCGGTTTGCGCGGCCTCTCTCGTGCCTAGGGTGGCTGTCAAAGAGTGTGTCGTGGCACCGGGGGACAACGGTGGTTCTAAACAGCCGGTGGCTGTCCTGATGGCAGGTGCAAAGCCTTTGGCTTTCCTTGGGGTGGGGTTAAGATTTCCGCGAAAGCATTGCACGGCTCCCCTGTGCCGACAACGGCGATGCTCGTGAGCGTCGTTCCCCTTCCTGGAGGCGTTGTCGTGAAGTTCTTCCCCCCTTTGAACTCTGGAGGCTCGCATGCTCACTTGCGCCGTTAGCCAGCTCCCTCGGTCATGGTGGTCCTCTGCAAGGCGACCTGGTGCCGATTCAGTTTGGTGCGGCTCCACGGAGTGGCGGCTCGTTGCTTGAAGGTCCAGACGAGCTGCCGATGTTTAGCTGTAGTCTCGGGCGCCCTTGTATCTTGGTTTAGGCTATAGCTTTGCATCGTGCTTGTATCGTTAGCTGGTAACCCAGTTTTGTTTTTCTTTCTTTCCTTCGGTTCTTTCGTTGTATCGTTGCACGCGTGGCCGGTTGATGACTTTGTTAATTGAAAGTCAGGCTACTCGAGCCTTCTGTTTAAAAAAGTAGGTGTTGGATTGTAACTCTACAAGGGAAGAATTTGGTTGAATTATGTGACCGGGGATTGTAAGTTCAGAGGCAGTTCTTATTTATAAACATGAGATCAACTTGTGACAGGACGAAGAAGCAGAGTACACTACAAAGCATGATTTTTGTAAATTTTCATTACTTTTGCGTATCTTGTACTCGTTCGAGTGCTTGTAGCCTTGTAGTGATCGCTAGGTGGCCAAAATACTTTTTTTTGTATATTTTCATTACTTTTGCGTATCTTGTACTCCTAGGTGTTGAAAATACTATTTTTGTAAAGTTTTATTACGTTTGCGTATCTTGTATTCCTAGGTGGTCAAAATACATTTTTGTAAATTTTATTACTTTTGCATATCTTGTACTCTTTGTTGAAGATTACTAATAGATAGTCCCGCTCCCTGCTAATGATAACCCGGGTGATCAAATGTTGTAAGTTTCTATCAGGTACGTACCCTATGGCTAAGGCGACACCCTCCATGAATTCACAGAGCTCCGCCATGATGATATGATGTTGCTTCGATTCCTTTGACATGTCAGAATTGATATGCTTGGAGCTTTTGGACTAATCGATCCTGTCTCAGTGTCTTATTGGGAGTGCCCTCAAGGTTTCATACAAGTGAAATAGGAACAAACCAACAGAAGTCCGATCGATTACAACTCCAACGTACCGTATGTAGTGTATACTTGCACAACAAGAAGTCATTATAGGAGTACATAACATGACACAAAGCAACAACGAGGCGTTAGTTTTGTACTATCGCTTGAGATCAGGGTTTTGTTCAGGGTTTTAATCGATCTAGCGACTACCATGGAAGCCGGGACCAGATCCTACGATCCTATGCTCAGGATATGGATGGACGGCGGAGGAACGACGACGCCGCCGACGATGACGAGCGCCGGGCTGGGCACCATCCTATCGCGCGCCCAAGCACACGCGTCCGGGGTGTTGGAGGTCCTGGAGCCGCTCATCTACTTCTACGGGGGGCTCGGCCTGTGCTACGGGGCGTGGCGGTACTACAGCCGCCGCACCTGCCTGCGCAAGTACGGCCGGGACATGACGGCCGCCGCCGCCCGCCGCGAGGTCGACCCGGTGGTCGGCCGCGACGACGAGATCGACCGCGTCGTCCACATCCTGTGCCGCCGCTCCAAGAACTGTGTGGCGCTCGTCGGCGCAGCGGGGGTCGGCAAGACGGCCATCGCCGAGGGCCTCGCGCAGCGCATCGCTGCCGGCAACGTGCCCCCGCAGCTTGCCGGTGCACGACTCGTGGAGCTCGATCTGGCCGCCATCGTCGCCGGGACCCAGTGGCGCGGCATGTTTGAGGAGCGCATCAAGGCCGTGATCAATCGTGCCGAGGCGTCCAAGGGCAAGATCATCCTTTTCATCGACGAGATGCACATGCTCATCGGCGCCGGCGACTGGAGAGGCCGCAGCGACGCCGCAAACATACTAAAGCCGGCGCTGGCCCGCGGCCGCATCCGCTGCATCGGCGCCACCACCTACGACGAGTACCGCGAGCACATCGAGGCGGACCCTGCGCTCGAGCGGCGGTTCCAGAAGGTGCACGTCGAGCAGCCGAGCGTGCCGGCGACCCTCGGCATTCTGCAGGGGCTCAAGGAGCGGTCTGAACGACACTATGGCGTGGAAATTCAGGATTCCGCTATCGAGGCTGCCGTACACCTCGCCGACCGCTATATCACAGGTGATTTTAAAGCTTTTTGTTATTTACGATAAGTTTTTTTATTGTGTAAGGTTTTGTTTGAGCTAAAATAATCTCCCATTGATATTCTTTAGGTCGCCAATTTCCAGATAAGGGGATTGATCTAATTGACGAGGCTTGCACCTTGGTAGAAGGAAAAGCGGGTGCAACTGTTAACCCTGATCTTGTAGCACAGGTAAGCATGTAATTTGTCATGCGTGTATTGACTAAAAAATAGAGTGCCACAAATGAGGCAAGGGAGAGGCGGCGGGGTGGAATTAACTTGGTTGCGTACGCGTGCGCGTGCAGGCGAGACGTGCGCGTGCTTGGGCGGGACCACACGTTTCGTGAGGCTGGACGACGCGCTATTTATCACGCCAGCTGGAACAACGGGCGCTACGTGAGTATAGCGGATACGCAAGAGTTGGATGGTTCGTATCGCCAGCTGGAACTGGCCGAAGAATGGGACTGTTGTTTCTCTCTCGCGCACGCAGGAGCAAGTCGAATGAATATGAACGTTCCGCACACACGCTCGCTGGTTCGTTCAGTCCTCAGAGAAGATGCCAGATCCAGAGCAGCCAGTACAATCCATCATCTCAATTCTCAACAAAGACATGCATTACGTACCTCCATCATGATGGGATCTGGACAGGAACCTGACGATCGACGAACGCGGCTGCCTCGTCCTCGTCCCACCATCCCCGGCCGCCGCTCGATCCCGTGCTGCAGGCCATCACATCACACCGTGCCCTTCCCATCGTTGATTAACAACAAGAAAAAAAAAGGACGATGGGGTGAAATAATGGCGTGACAAGTGCTCTACTGATTCATGGATTCATAACACAGCAGAAAATACAGACGAACGGAGGATTACCGGGCGGGTGGGCGGGCGGCGACGCGGATCCACCATCAAGTCGAGTCAAGTCCGCCGGAGATCAAAGCAGGGCCTCTCCGATCCGATCCGAGCAAGAGTCAAAGTCTAAGTCACACGCGACGCACGCGTTGGCTCCACCCCACCTTGTACATATAGATCTTGGTTTGGATTTCCAAAGGGATACAAGAGCGGGAAAAAGATGAGATGCCGCGAGGAACCCATGGGGGTAATTCTACCCGACCCGTTGATTGTTAGGGGATGGTGAGGATTCGCCCCAGAGATGAAAGCTCCCACGGATCGATGACATGGCAGGCAGAATAACAGCGCACCCCTTAATTACTGCGGTTGACGTGATTGCGTTATCTGTGCCATCCTGTTTTAATTACCCGGTGTAATCCCAATCTATTGCCTCGCAGGCTGACTCGGTTCTCCTTATTTCCCTCGTTACCTACGGTCACGCTTTGTGCATGCATGCTACAACTGCTCCGTGAATAAAGGCAAGCTACATCTAAGGAGCCAATGATTGGAGCCAACGAATGACAAGCTGGCTAGAATATCCTTAAAAATATTCTTTTCCCAAAAACAAATGATGTGAGACAAGGAATTGTTTCGCATCTCCATTAGGACACATTTGTTTGCTTTGTTTCCTCTTCTCCAAGCATGATAGGCATTTTTCCTACGATGTTGGAATCGATACTATTTCAACGCTTTGAAGCAAAGGAAAAAATAAGTTCTCTTAAATTCACCATCGAAACACCTAGACAATGTTTACATCAGCGAATGGTTTTGAAGAAAATTACTACATCAACGGATGAATTCAACACAGCAAGACGATGTTTTTAACCACAAAAAATAATCATTATAATGATACGCATACAATTGGTTATCTGTACCACTTATCTGGATATACAAATAAATACATGCTAGTCTTCTTGTCAACAGCACGCCTGCCAGACTATTGATTTTTTTTCCAGAATTTGCCACTTATGCTGCTCTAGCTACCAACTGAGAGAAAGACATATCACATTGTACGAAACTCTCCTTCTAGATAACTCACCATAAAGTAGGCCGTAACATCTGATACTAAGTTTACCTTGATCATATCATATAGTATCTCGTAACAGTTTCAAAAGGAAAGAAAAAAACGACTACCAAAAAAATCGAATTTGGAAACAAAAGACTCCTCATGGCTTTAGCACACACTGCCCTTGTGTCCTTAGGCACCAGTGGCTCAAAAAATAAACATCTTTTTATGTCCCGTGTTGTTGCTGAATCAGGACCTTCTCCCATTCACTAGCGCCGCCACCGCAATCTGCTGCTGCTACTCCTGCGTCCGTAGCTCATTGGCACCTGCGCAGCACCAAACTGAGAAAGATAACCTCCGCAAGGCATAAGAAACTCAAACATGGTAAACTAGGCTAGTCCAAGCATCAACATGGGAACCCAGCATGGTCACAAGCATATCACGACTGCAAATGAAACAAGAGATAGAGTGTAATACTCCTCTAAGTTATCAACAAACTCTAAATTAATATCAAAGTCACTGATTCCTGATTTATGATCCAAATGCAAAGTAGCCATATCAATATTACGTCATGGTGCTGCTAACTGCACTGAACCTACATCTGCAAGCTCACAGGTAAAGAACCACAATTTATGACCAACTCATGCCATTCAGGACAGCTGGATCCAAATGCATGAACCTACATCTTCAAGCACCCAGGTCCAGGACCTCAGTGGGATGTCAATGAACTACGTGCATGATCCAAATGCTGTCATTAAATATTATTCATCTAGATAAAATTCATATCTAATGGTCTATATAAGTAAATAAAGCTCTCTTGGCTAACTCTTCGATTATTATGGGTAAAAAAGCTGGCATTTGCTTCAGATCCTTATAGAAACACCAAACAAACCTCCTTAATTTGATCAGAATGCATTATATTGTTTGGGACCGGTGAACTCAAGAGGAACCTAACCGTTTTCATAAGATTAAAAAATGGAGTACGTTAACCAAACTACGACATGGTCAAGAACATAGCAAAGTTGAAGTCTGCAAGTCAGACCACGAAAGTTTTGAAAAACCAAACGTATCTTTTAGGACAACAACTACTTATGATGACTTACAGGTAGTAACACTAACACCACATGGGTGCTCGAGGTTGCATTACAATCTAACTCTCAGTAGAAGCTACAAGACCTAGATAAAGCTGAAATTCTGGAATATCTATGCAAGCTTCGAATCCAACGAACAAATCAGGACAAAAGTTCAGTTTTAATACTTATGCTCTCTGACCCATCACCTTTACAATTTAATTGATCTTATTATATGCATGAAATAGCTCCAAGCTTCCACTAGTTTTTTTAGCGCCATAGTTGTACATGTGTAAAATGCTAGCCTGGCTGTAGCTTACCTTTAGGTGAGTAGAAGAAACACTTCTGACCATAGGAAGCTAGCATGTTGGGAAACTACTTATGTTTTCATCTGCAACCAGCATACAGTGGACCAAAGTAACTTTTCAAACACTAATATTGATTTCAGTACAGGAATCTTAAGAGTCTTGTTTAACTTGGCCAAATAGGAGTTTACTATTCATTCATTTTCAAGGAAAGACAACAACCAAGTACAATATGAGCTCATCTACGTAGTAAAAAGCGGTCACGACGCATGTGGTGTTCTCAAAAAGTTGTCCTGACCACATAAAGTTAACACGACCATTGGTAATTAGACCAGGAAAAAAATAGAATATGCATGAACATACTTTTTATATGCAAAAAAACTCGAAGCTTATTAAGTGGTACTGATGTTTTCAAGCTGTAAAACGTATAGTATGGTTTCGTCACACTTAATAGTAAATATTGTGTTCTTTGGACAATATATTTACAAATATAAGAATGCTTGCTAGCACCAATTTTTATATTGCAGATTTGTAAGATATGTCCTGATGCCAAGAAAGGTATACAAAATATTGAAGTCTGAAACAAAGAAAGGACATATCGTTTCACATACACAGGGCATCATAGAGTGTGATCTCCAAGTACAAATTCAAGGAGCGAACTTCACGACAGTATGCTAAGCATGCTGATCCTCATCATATATTCACCCCCCTTGAATCACTTCTTGACCTCACATTAAGAGGCATTCAATAGTCATAGTCAAGAGAAGATTAGTTTTACCTGCCAGCAACACACATGTCACAAGTTCTATTTGTGTCTGGGAGAAGGCGAGTTGCTGCCCGCCACCGCCGGAGATGATCCTTCCTCTAAGACCCCTGAGAGACGTGACATTTTAGTTAAGATGTGTGGGTTGCTACATTGTCTTTGTTTCTGGAAATGGTGCAAACAAAACCAACAAATGTAACACCGGTAGCATGATCAACAAAATAAAAGAACAGTTTGTTGCACTCACCTTTCTTGGAGGACTGGGTGATGTAGAGAAGGATGAACCTACCCTGCCACACCCCAATGGAGGTCCTGAGCCACTGCCACCTCAAAGAGGAATACAAATTAAAGAGGTATGATCTAAGAACCTACTAGGAGAAACCTATCTCGAGAGTGAAGAGAGTGCCAGAGAGGACAAACTGCACAAGTCAGTACCTCAACATTGAACTTGTACCAGAGCAGAAGACTGATCGATGTATGACCCTGACACTACTAATATATTGATGGTCATGGTTCTTGAGCCCGATCAGGAGCTCGACGCATGGTCTCTACAGACTTGTTGTTCTTCTACTTGGCCTCCGCCAAACATTGGCAATGGCACCTAAGGGAATCCTAGTGCAAAGCAGAGTCAAAATGATGTGCTTGGAAGAAATGATGTTACAAGCTAGAACACAGATTCTTCTTGGCAACCGACCTGGGTGAACTTGGCGACATATGACAATGACACGAGCATCGTGTCACATCCACCTCTTGACACCAGATGCATGTGTTTGCCTAGATTCTCGTATTTGGCATGGTGAGCACTTGTCTGGTCATCGTGTCACTCCATGTCGTGTAGGTTCTGCAAGCATTTCTCGTAGGCCTGGAAACATGACATCACATGTTAGAGCTGAAATATTCAGTTGAGGTGCTGAATTGGACAATCTAAAAAGTAGAGTATTTTCCATATCTGAATATTAAAGAAGTACTGCTCAGATGGACAGAACCAGCATTGACAAGAAATGTCGCTAGACATAACTACCTATAAGCCATATGGCACCAGCAAAACTTATTTTGAGGACGCAAATGTATCACTCTAGCAGATTTAAAAACACGTACATCTTGCATCATCAAGAATATGAAGATGAACATATTCAGTTCATAGGTAGCATGAAAGGTTCAGAACTGGAAACTATGCACATGCTTCACCATCAATTGCATTAATCTCCATGGCTCACACAACCTACTGTCCCTGGCCTCCTTGTAGGACTATGGACATGCCACAAAAACCCCCCAAAAAAGCAGGACAAAATGAGGACAACTTAAATAGCATCATAACTCTCGTATATCTTGGATATATTTTAGTTTCCTACTTCGAGCTTACACTAGTTGTTGGTCATTTACCAAAATATAGTGAATCAGTATTTTCTGACTCAACAAGATCAGATGCTCATATCATAATAGCAAAATGCCAAAAGAGAAAAAAAAAGGCTAAGGTATACAACACATATGCACCCGTCAAACCAGCCAGTAGACATTTACCATTTCAAAAACAACACAATTAACTACAATCATATACATTTTTTTACCTTGCTAGATAAACCCAAAGTACTTGGAGGGTTGGAGGCCTCCATCTTCTTGATCTGCTTACGTATATTGGGACCAAGCCTGGTACCTACCTAGTCGTCCTCGACTACCAATTGATGAAGAAAAAGAAACTCGTCTTGTAAATTCATCATGAAGAAAGTCAGCTCCACCTGCAGGTATGGCACAGGGTACAATCACTCGACAAACAAGATATTTAGCTAATATGATTCAACCAGCAAGTAGATTACAAAAAGGAAACACTTAAGAAAATAATTAAGGTTTGTTTTTCATGTTGGAACCGAAAAAACACAAATGATTTCCGAAATTCGTATCAGGTTTTCATGTAGGCATCCAACATAAATATATCTATAATATACATTTATCAACCAAATGTTGTTCTTTACCATAATTGCTAACCATACCTATAACAATTTCTTCTCTTGATCCACCCTCATGTCATTAAACTAGTCCTATAGAAAAAATGCAAAAGCTCAACAAAGGACAGAAATAAAAGGTAGGGCTAAGGCTTAACACTTGATCAAATATGGAAAAATCAAAATGCGATGTGTTGTGCAAAATGGCACCAATTAAATATGGAAGAAGCCAAAGTAACTGACAAATGCGAGAGTTGCAAAATGGCACCAATCCATCTGAAAAAACAACTATGAATGGCCGAATTAGCAAAAGCATTATATATCCAGTCTTGGTCACCCAGAGTGCCATTACACATAGAGAATTGACTTTAATATTCTAAAAATATGTCCCAACTCTTACAAAATGAAGAATGAGATCAAAGCCTTCAAAATAAAACAAAAAATTACACTAAATCCATATATACAACTTCAGTCAAATTTCACTAAATTTTTGAAATGATTTAGTCATATACCAAAAACAGTATTGTAGCTGTATTGCTACATAAGTCTCGAACAACTAACAAACAACATATCACAAATGGTACCAGAAAAAGTGAATGAAAAAGGAATAGTACATTCTCGAGAAGACATCTCTTCCCCAAAACTGTGGAAGGAGACAAACATATACCAATTTAAGACGTTGCTAGACTTTCATTCTTGCCATCGAGCCAAATACACGATAAAAGTCCAAACAAGAGCATCACAAACTAGATAAACAACATCCACTCAAACATCCAAGAACTAAGGATTTGGGAAGAAAGAAACACCTCAACACAACCACGGGACAACCATAGTACTACCAAGCTTGCATCCAGCTCCCCAACACAGCTTGCTGATTTTATGTACCAAATAGGTTTTTCCAATACTACCACTCAAGTACAAAATCATTGCTGCATGCACAACATTCATAGGAAAATTAAGAGCACAAGAGGGGGGCTAGAGATAAGTACTACATGTTGCAGCTGCAGTTATGGCCATGGTGCCGACGGAGTCAAAGTAGCAGCAACTGAATAGGTAGCCGGCAAAGCAGAGAGCCAAGACAGGAGCCTCTTTTGTTAATCTTTTGTCCTTTAGGCTTCCTTATGGCAAAGCATGCAAGGGTGCCTCCATTGTTATTCCTGGATTTACAAATTGAACACAAAAAGTGTCACCTCCATCATAAGATAATAAAATAGTAATTTGCAAATTAAAAAAACACAGGCATTTGTTAATTTTATTTATTAAAAAGGAAAACCGTTAAGTAATCAACTAAAGCTTAATCAGGCTCAAAGAATCCAAGTATATTGTACACAACCAACATAATAATATTATGCTCCGGTGATCCTTTTCACCAGGCCGCTTTGTTACCACCACCCAAAGGGAAGAGAGATCGATGTCATTGCCACCACTTAACCCAAGTGGTGAAAACGAAATGGACATTACTAGTACTACCAGAAGTGCACTCTTCCACAACACTAAAGAAGGATTCAACTGAGGTGGGCAGTATGATAATTTTTATCCACCACGTCTTGGAAATTGGCGTAAAACATAAAAAAAACATGCACGTCTTTAACCGGAATTACACCTGCCATAGTACAACCTACAAATAAACATAGATGCAGAAACTAGCTTTGCTTCCCGCCCCTTGAGTAAACGCCCCCATATTTGAACCAAATAGAAAATCAAGAAGATGACATACAGATTGACATTAGTAACATCAAGTGGAAACAAGGCGTTAGGTAAGAAGATCTTACTGAAAACTACGTGTTCCAGAGTTAAGATGGTATCTGGACCAGATAGACGAGTTAATGCAACAGATACATATAACATGGTTTAGAACCTCAAAGTGGCTTTCACAAGGTATTATAAGCTTACCCTTGTGCAGGAGCTGATGATGATTATATCAGCAACAAGAGGAGAAACAACTAACACCCAGCCCAGCAGCACCGCCAGAGGTGGAACAGAACGCATAATGAACAATCGATTTCACAACAGATACATAATCGTAGTCACATGAGGTTCAAAGTTGCTTTTACAACCTACAGTAAGCTTACCATTGCAGCAAAAAGGGAGATGGCGAGACAAAGGCATGGTGTCCGTCTCAGCTGTCCCTGCGCATTCCCACTTCCAAGTAGTGCAACTACTAGTTCGAGCATGCTTGCCATTTACTCGTCGTCCTCCTTTCCCTTGAAGAACCAAGAAGATATGCTCAGTACATCCCCAATAAGTAGTAAATTGAATAAAAAGGTCAGGATACCAGCTAGTACAACAATTAATCATATTAGATTAGCAAGCATGCTTCTTATGGTAAATACACGTCTCATGTTTAGAACAGATGTTGTAAGCATGGCAGTAAACATACAGAAATTCCAAAAAATTATACCGCACACATACTATATAGGATCCATGTCTAATAACAAAACACCATTCCCAACTTTTAGAAAATCTAGTTAAAAAACTACACCAGATTCACACCCGTGAATGATAGTGCCATAGTATTTCACATAAATTCACACACTAGCTATCTAAAAAATGGGCGATATGCTAAAGGATGCCAACATTGCAGTACCGATGAATTTAGAAACATGTGAAAAAAATCCAACTATCATTTTGAAACTGCACCTGGACAATGTCAGCCTTGGCCTTGGTGACGTAGAGGAGCATAGCCTCGGTCATTTCAAGGTGCTCCTTGGGAAATTTGCACCGGCCACTAAAGTCGCCATCACAACGATGGTCGGGCTACCCTGCACGCACCATAGGATATTGTTCATGCACTAGAGCTTGTAGAAGCCGCCGCGGGTTGTCCCCCTCTAAAACAAAGTATTCACTAGTAAGAAGATCAACCACAATGAGAATGCATCTAGTAAGAAGATCAAGATTGATCAATCAATTCCACAGTACATTCATGAGGACAAACTACTCGCGGGTGGCCAGTCACCGCGCGTTACTCTGCATACCAGTAAGAAGCGTGCTGAACGTCGGCCAGTTAGCATGCGCTACTCCTATAGTGTGCAAGCCAACAAACTACTAGCAGGTGGCCATGTGCCTGACGGCGTATAACTAAGCCATAAACGACCCCAGCTCCAACTTCATATACTCTGGTCCTGTACGGGTCCTATGCAATTCGAACAGATGAAAATACTCCAAGTAATTCAGTGAGTAAAATTGGTCCGATATAATACCAAAACCAGCAACTTAATTACTGGGCATAACCACATCTGCTAGCATTCCAAGTACAACATCAGACAACACATGTACACAAAGCATTCAATTGACTAGAATCTAAGCTTTCAATCAAGGGGAACCACAGTTTCTTTGTTGACACTTAACCATAATTTTAGCACAAGTTTGAACATATACATCATAAAAAACTCAAACAACTTCTCATTGGAGATAGTATGACAATAACAGTCACATGCTTTCATTCTCACAACGCCCAAAACTAGATTGGTTGTACAAAATTACTACCGATGGTTTTATAGCTACCGAAAAATAAATATTAACTAATGGAGATTTCCCCTACGAACTAAATATTGCAAATGGCAACCAAAAAGAAGACATACATGTACATAGCATTTGCATGGCTGCAGCTACCACACGAAATGATAACTGACAGAAAATGAACATGACATGTACACGATCAACAAATACTAATGTAGAGGTCCCTAACCTTGATCTCGTATCACCTCTACCAACTCCAGCAGCATCTGGGAAAAAGAGGACCTTATATAGTGAGAAAGGATAGCAAAAGCATCAATGAAAGAGCACCAGCAGCAACTCCAGTCGAGTCTCTAAGCTATAAAAACCATGTTTTTATTATCAGCGGAGAAACTAAAAGCAGTAGACACATGCATGTCAACATGAGAGAAGCCCCAACACTTTGTTGGTGTGCATGGACAATCATGATCTCTCAGAAGCACGAGGAAGATAAATAGATACAGAAATATGTTTATTGGAACTAATTAAGAGCAGCAAGAGTAATCAAGGTGGAAGGTATAAATTTCTAACTCCTACTAATAAAGTGCAACTGCTAAACACAGTTGTGCATCCAACTTAACAAAGGACTCAAGGCACCTATGTTGACCGTAATGGAAGACTAATGTTGAGGAACAAAGCAAAAACAAATAGCATCTGCATCAGGCAATATAAATTGGCAGCAATAGATTCGAGCACTCCTAAATAGGGATCGGGTAAGGCAATCAATACCTTTGAATCCCCATGTAATGGTTGCGTCAAGATCACCGTGGTGGGCCTTGGGGGCAAGAAGCTTGACTTCCTGCAACACAAGAAACTAGGAAAATATCAGACAAGATGGAAACGGAAAGAAGGAAATTATTATTATTATGAAATGGTGGAAACGCAAACACATACTAATATTATTCCATCAAGATATGGCCCCACAGGAAATCAGAACCACAATCTCTAACCAAAAGTGAAACCATATACTAGGCAGTACAAGCACGTTGCTTTCAAACTTCACATACACATTGAAGAAAAAAAGAAATAAAATAAAATTCCAGCATGATATATAAATTGTTGGCTGAAGCACAAAATGACGCCCAAAACATGCTTATTGGCATTCATGAAGCCTAATAAACAAATTGCCATGCAAATTAATCAAGCTAGCAACCATTTCATGGTTCACAACTAAAAAGAACTCAAACTAGAAGGCCTATCCCCAAAGATAAACTGGAACTGGCACCCAACAAGAAATTAAACGTGCCAGCTATAGAGCAATTCTTCGGCAAAAAGAGAGCACCTAGGCAGTGCCTCATTGCTCCAGGCCAAACACGGCATGAACTTGAAGAATAGGAAGCAATAGATAAATATAATACCCTAGTTCATAACGCAAACACAAACACGTCAACTACGCATCCTTAAATGTTTCTGGAATGATGTACTAATCGACCAAAAGCAACAGTAAGCAAGAACCAGCCAATATACTTATCCAAAGCCAACAATTAGCAATACAAAGAACCCACAAAAAGCATCATTAGTTCAGACTCAAAAAAAAAGTAGCAAAGCACCCAACAACCAAAAGATCACATTAATAAGTTCTTCCATTCTCATAACTAGATAAACAGAACAAAAAGCGCAATACAACTCTGCTCAGTATGAGATGTTTCCCAACTGAAGCATCCACCTACAACATTGAAAATTCACTTCATAAATGTGCATAACAGCCGAGCAATTATGACCATGTTCTCACACAAGAATCTGCAGAGAAACTTGCGGTCACATCCAAGAACTAAACTGTAGAGAAATTTCTATTTTATCAAACAACAAAACTTCTGTGGGATCTTCTCACTGGATAAACAAAGTAATGAGAGGTAATTTCTCATAATAGTGTTCACATTCAATTCTTTTAGATGTCACATTCAGGAATTAATCACGAGCCAAACATATATGATTTGTACGTTCTCCTCGCTCCTTTTGAGGTCCTTGCGGATCTCAATATGGTGTAACTCATAAATTCATACAAGTTTTGTCTTGCTCCAAATTCAGTGGTCAAATTTCAAAGCCATGCAACAAAACATATTGAGATCATTGTTCTCCACTCTTTCAAAGTAAAACAAATAATGTAGATCATTGTTTTCAAAATTATAGACAACTGAACGAACTGAGTAGACAACTCCTCCACTAACTCCCAAATAAAGATAATATGACTGTTTGTTCATGAACGGATACCAACTTCCAGCAACCAAGGAATGAAACTGAAAAATATTGTGCCAAATGTTAGCCCAATGCACCAGCAGTTTACTGTCTTAGAACGAGATCGTTTTCACTTAAATATTTCAGTGCATGCAAGGGGTCAATTAATGATCACTTGCCACTGTATCCATCATGCAAGGCTAAATAAAACACTCTTCCACCTACTGTATATTTGCAGTAGCTGTACATTACATATGTACATATCCTACATGCCCCTACAATTTAACACTACTCTATATACACCCGCAAAGGAGAACACACACCATACTCTATACAGTCTGTGTGCTGTCTCCCAGATATATCAATTGTATTATGTAGTCACAGATCAATCCCTATTTTGCATCATCATCAAGCTTTACTTGTACTTCCTCTTTTCCTACATCCATGTGTGCTTCGGATAAATATCAGATTTAGACAACCACGATTGAAGTGGATTAAATTGGCTAGTACTAGAATCAAATTAAGACAAACACCAATCACCTCATTCATTCTATTCGTTTTTACAGCATGTTACCCATCCATTTTCAGCTTATTTTGAAACAAAATTGTAATCATACTTGGTCCCTTTAACGTAGAGTAGTAATTAGACTACAACACTGATACTAGTAATAATCTACTAAACGCAGAAGAAGGCAAAATATAGACTAGGATATGCATCCAGGATTCAAGCCTCAGAACAGACCAACATTTGCCAACATAAGTTGTGAATTTTCTAATTGCATCTTGCAATTCAGAGAACAACCAATTCGCAGACCACACACTAGAACTAAACGCTGAAAGATTTTTACCTGACTCAGCGATGGCAGAAACATCTAGTAGCCTTGGTTGTCAGCTAGGTCGGGGTTGAAGGCCCGAGAGAGCCATGGGCACGGCCTAGCTGCTCCCCACTCGATCTCTCTGTCCCCCACATCAACTCGCTCGTGCACCTTCTGCAGATCGGAGTCGAGGGTGTGGGTGGAGGCCCTCCTGGACTGGAGGTGGGGAACGAGGAGGATGAGGTCCAGACGGAGTTGACGCCCGGACGACACGCTCGACGCCAGTCCTGCAGGCCCCGAGAAAACGCCGACTCCGTTGAGGATCGTAGCTTGCTGGCCGACCACATCGGCTCCGCCTGGTGTACGTAGAAGGTCGCCGTGCAACGCCAACTCTACCTGCTGCTGCGCCGCAGCCGCCGTCATGGATGCCAAGATCAAAACTTGATCTTCTACGCATCTAGGGTTCGCCATGGACGGCGCGGCTGTGGGTTACACAACATGGAAACTGTAGAGGAGGAGGAGGCGATCTCGAAGCGGTGGTCGGCGGCGCGTGAACTCGCCAGTGCCAGCCGGGATCGAGCCGCGACGGTGGCGGCATCAAAGAGAATCGGGAGAGGAGGAGGTGGTGGCGGCGGCTGCAAATAGGTTGGGAGAGAGAGATGTGCGCGTGTGTCTTGTGTGTTTCCGTGAGATGTGGATGGTTTGGATCATCTCAAACGACAAGGGAGAATTTCAAGGCGCGCGCTCTCAAACTTTTCTCCTCACTCCAAAACCAAATATTTATGGCGCCATCAAGAGGAAATTTCCTTTGTTTCCGCCTGATTTTCTTGTGCCTAGTGTATATCTAAAAGAACACATCCACGTCAACTTTATCATTCTTTCTCCTGAGATAATCGACGATGCTCCTCGTTTAGTCTAAGTTTAAGTTTGCCTTGTTCTAATTCTCACTATCGGGATAGCCATTGTCCGACTTCTCACCATCAAATGCATGGACTAACCACAATAATATAATGGCATTATATATCTAGTTTGTAAGCCTAATAATATGATGGTGAATCACCTTGAAGGTGGCATGCCCGACGCACACACACTTCTGCCACGAGGAGACATCGGCGAGCAGGACTCCCCTCCTCCTCCCACGCCAATGCCAGAGGGCGAAGCCTGGTCGGCACCGGTTGTGGCGAGGCTTCTTCATCCTCTCGCTCGGTGGGGGTGGACGCGAGTCCACGTCTGTAGGCCAGGGCGTGGCACAGTGTGCACTTGGTTCGTCCGGGTGACGAGGGCCAAGGGCGGCGCTAGCCGCAGTCAGCCGCCTCTAGAGTGGCTGGTGGAGGCAGCGCCGTGATGGTGGGTGGCTCGTCCATCCATCTACGGAGGAAGGAGGGGAGGTTCTGGCAGCGGGCTAGTCTGTGTGTAGGCCGATGGCGGCATGGCGATGTCCTCCGGGCTGCTCTGGCCTCAAGACTATGGAGGCGCGTGCTAGTGGGCGGCATGTCTGGTGGTGGTGAGGCTCCTTCGTGGGTGTTGGACGGTGTGGATTGCAGGACGACGATGAGGTAGATGCGACGGATGCCGCGAGCTTGCGCCCTGGATCTAGGCGACGCAGCCCTAGAACTGGCATTGCTTTACGAGCCTTGTTGGGCCCAGCCTTTGCATGTCATTTTGCATCTGTCTTGTGCATTGGCTACGGCTAACGTGCCCTACCACTTCCGCGCATGCACCTCGTGGGGATTCTAGGCCACTGATCTTCGGCCATTGGTGGTTGTAGGGTTCGGGAGAAATCCTTGCCGGCTCGTTCGGTACTGATGCAACAATGTCTGGAGGTGTCGCCATTTCTTCTTCAAGGGCGTTCAACATACCCCTTCTCCACTCCCCCCCCGAGTATTGGGGGACCTTAAGTCCATTTTGCTTGTCCGGGCAGCAATGTCGTGTCGATGTAGCATCCCTTCTTGAAGGTTCTAACTTGGACCTCGGTGATCCGGGGTGCTTCTAGTGTGGTGGGACAACTTCAGAGGGTGCAACGTTACATGGTGGCATCGTTTTGTTGATATGTCGTTGGTTTTCTTTGTATCATGCTCTTTTATGTTGGACATTGTTTCTGATGTTGTCTCAATATGTTTTGTTTTTCCGAACTCTTGTATGGTGTGGTTGCTTTGTCTATAAAGCGGGGTGAAAAACTATTCCGAGGAGGGTGGAGTATGTAGTTGCTACCTCTACCTTGGTTCTAGCATAAATAAAGATAAAGAAGCACATGACGTCTATACATATATTTCGAATGTTGAAGAAGAAAATATTCATTCTAGCTAGATGGTTGCTGATATATATTATGAGGCCCCGGCTACTTCACGTCATATTTCTAAATAGCTTTTTGTTGTACCTGATCCTTTTTTGTTGGGTTAACTCACGTAAGGTCAGAAATTGCATAAAATTTTGTACCTAGGACCCATATATACAAGCCCAAAGATAAATCATCTCATAAGCAAGCTATATACTTTACGATATCATGTGCAAAAAGATAGATTTGCATACAATCTTCATTTAAATATTTAAAAAGCGATAGCTTTTATAATGGAGACCAATTAATTTTAAAATTTTGATGTCTACAGGAAACGGCGACGATGATGTCGTCGGCACCATCTTTGGTCGATGTTTACGACAAGGAGGCATCCAATGATAGGGCGCTCTCCTGACAGGTTGGATTGGTAGTTGTGTTAACCATAGAGGACTTGCATGTCGACCCTAGTGGTAGAAGCGTGAAAGGTGCAACAACAATCTTCCTTCGGCATTGTTTTTGACGACAGTGAAGAGTTCGGAGTTATGTATAATAAGTATACATGCATGCCTTGCAGGAGTTGTTCTAACCTAGGGCGACACACGGGCGTCTCCCCTACTCCGTTGACCGACACCTCCTTCTTTGATGTCCCCCCCCCCCTCCGCCGTTGGGAAAAGCCCATGCGGTGACGACGGCAACGGGGTGGGCGTGGAGGGCGGCGGCTTTGTGCAGTAGGGGAAGCGGCGCCCTTCGGGGAGAGGCTTTAGCCTTTTGGCGGAGGACATGGACACCACACTGATGGAATGGATGGATGTGTCATGGTCTCGACTCTACCATAGATCCTCCACGACGGCGTGCACACAATCTATTCACTCGAGGTGTCTACTAGTATCCCTGTCATCACCAGACTCGTCAGGCCTCGACGAAATTCGTTCGTCTGACGTCTCAAAGAAAAAAAAACTTTATAAGTTCTATATCGAATGAAATGAAAAGGTGCAAGCGTGTTTATCTTACACCTGACATAGGTGATGGCCATACTGCAATATGTCACGTGGTGTGATATATCACATTATGAGGAGTAGAGGCATGTAACACGTACATGGAGCTAGCCAGTGTATGAAGCCATACTTTTCATTCAGAATACACGTGAGCTAGCTGTGCATCCATTTATTACGTGAGTAAGTCGAGCGCTAAACTACTTTTGGAAACAAACCTTACTGTCAGCCAAGGAAATTCGATTTGAGCCTAAAATTTTAGTTGGGTCCGCGCGGGAATATTTGGGCCCAAACTAATAATCCTGGCGAGAAAATTAGGCTAAGTCTTTTCCCCTTCGAGCGCCGCATCCTTTTCTACTCCCGTTACCCATTCCGCCTCCGCCGTTGCCGTCAGATCCCGGCCGGCTCCGGCGACTTCCGGCGCTGCAGACCAATGCACCGGCACCCCCTCGTCATCCTCCACCGATTGATTGACCCAGAACCGCGAATCCGACGCCCCCCCCCCCCCACCACAAACCCTAGTGGGCGGGCGTTACAGAGGAAGAAAAGCTTCGTCTTTGCCGTCCATGGAGGTGGCGGCGGCGCAGCAGCGGGTGGAGGTGAGGCGGCACGGCGACCTGCTGGACCGCGCGGAGCAGATGCGGGCGGCCAGCAGGCCGCGGCCCTCACTGTCGCCGGCGTCCTCGGGGCTGCATGACTGCCGGCGACCGCGTCTTGGCACCGCGGGTTGCTGCAGCTCCGCAGGGCCACCTCCTCGTCGTTCCCCATCCAGGCCGGCTGCCACCTCCACCCTCGCCTCCAATGGCAGCAGCCGGTCTGTGGTGGGAGACGCAGAGATCTAGCGGGAGGAGCTGCTCGGGTCGCCGGCGGGTGGCGACCAAGTACATCGGTGTTTTCATCCCAGCGTCGATGACACACCATTGCTGCCATTGGAGGTTCGCCCATTGGGAGGTATAATTCCTCTTCTCCTAGGTCTGTTTCAAGTGCAAGTGCATCTCTTACTGCAAACTAGCTAGTCTATTTTCTGATCGATGTAGCTAGCTAGATTGAGGTACTGCTGCCACTTATCGATAGAATGAAGTACATGTGTATGTGCATGTGACATCTCAGGTTACAGGATGAGATACTTCTCCTGTGATGAACCCTTATGGTAACTTAATTTCCACACTAAAATTAACGTGTCTCATCATCAAGATCCTAAGATCTGGATCACTTCCTCTTATATGGAAACAATATTGTGGTAAATTATGCCAAGTTATAGTCCTATTGTTTGTTGCAATTTAATAATCCAGTAAATGTTACAAATGGGAGTCCATCTGTAGTAGGCTTAGCATCTTGATGTATAATTACGTTAACTGATCATCTGCTCATTTTCGTATTTTAGTACTTGGCCATCATATTTCACCAAACATAAATAATGATTTGTTAACATTGTGCAACCAACTGTAATAATTGTGTACCAGACAGTACCCTATTAGAATTGCACTGCAGAGATCGAGACTGCATTTGGGCACTTGTGTGCTAACAAATGCAATTGAATTACACTGCAGGTCACATGGAAGTCAACCAACCCGACCGGCTGCTCCTTCGCTTTGACCTCGCCCTTGGTGCAAGACGGTGGTTCTTGGCTTTTTTATAGCAGGTGCAAATGCTTGGAGGATCTAATGTCTTTTATAGCAGCACCGAAGCATGACTCATAGGTACAGAAATGTGATACTGTGCAGCATTTATGTGGGCATGCTTTGCATGGTATGGTTTTTAGACAGATTACTGTTTGAGTTAAGTTCACCAAACAGTACTTTAAATTTCAGGAACCGAAGATGCCGATCTCCTTGCAAAGCTGGGGTAGGAACCAGATGATGACGACCACATTGAGCTGTGATAGGTACCGTATTTGCTCTTCCTGCATGTAGTGTCATCTTAAGATGCAGCATGCAGCGGTAGATTGTTGGATGCATGATTACTTACTAGCCCAAATGCATGTTTTCGCTTTTGCTGATGCTTTTGTTGCATTAATTGCTTGCAGGGGGAGTGCTCTGTTCGCCCCTGTTCTAGCACCTATTGAAGCAGGGTAGTTTGGTTGGTGCACCTCTTGTTTCTAGAGCATTAACGTTATGTCTCTTCTAAGTCCATGATGTTTTCCATATTCTTGCAACTAGAACTTGCTCTAAGTGTTCTTAGAGGTGCTACATCTAAATCGATGATGGAGTATCCTCAAACTTGAGAGTATTCCTCCTTGATAACATTAGATGGTAATTTTAATTAACTCTCCCTGATTGTCCGTACTCGAAAGGAGTCCCTTCAACACTATTAGCTTTGTTTCTGGAGTTGCATTTAGTAGAGCTGATAGTTGGTTAAATATTTATCATTTTCTAAGTTGAAGTGTTGATTCTTTTGCCATGAGAGTGTTCTTCAGCTGGATTGTTCCTGGCATATGTGATGGACAAAAACGGTGCTTCGGTCTTTCTATTATTGTTTATTTTTGCTCTTTTGTGGTGTAGATTTGCTCTAGGAGTTGTTTCTTATTGTGTCTAGTTGGTTCGTTTGTGGCTAGGCTGCTGGGAGTCCTTTAAGATTTTTGTTTATGCTTTCCGATGTTAGGCTGGCGATATCCAGTTTTTTGGTTAAAAATTGAATCGTTTTCGTACTGTAATACACTTTGGAAACATTATGCGTATATTCCAAAGATAATTCAGGACTGAACAATGACCTGGTAGATAAGTACTACATGGCTAGTAGTAGATTTCGTCCAACTAGTACTCCCAGGCAGCAACTGGTTAAGTATTTCTATTATTTCTATGATCTGTTTCTCTGTTTTTCCAAACCGACGCTCCTGCCTCACACTTTAAAAAATGCAGAAGAGGTGAAAATAGCTCCGTCTCGCCATTTTTGCATCTCCTTCATCATAATACTTGGGTCTTTTGAGATGTTCTATTGCTCATTGGTTCAGTTCTAGTGTATTCATGATGCCATTAGCTTTGCTTCTGGAGTTGCATTTAGTAGAGCTGGTAATTGTTAAAGATTTACCCTTTTTTCGAGTGCTATATATTGCTTAGGCCATGCGAGTGTTCTTCAGGATGATTGTTTCTGGCATCTGTGATAGACAAAAGTTAGAGCTTCAGTCTTTCTATTGTTGTTTCCTTTTGCTCTACAGAAATGGAGGTTTGCTGAGGGAGATGTTTCTTATGGTTTGTAGTTGGTTTCTATTGCGGTTGTGCTGCTGGGAGTCCTATAAGATTTTGATTTATGCTTGTGGATGTTAAGCCGGGCATCTCCAGCATTTTTTAGAATAAACAGCATAATCTTTTCCTAATGTATACACTTTTGAAACATTATGCTTATAATCCAAAGAGCAGGCCCTAGCACTGGTCTCGGAAGATGCCCCTCCCCCAACCCCAGATCAGCGCCGGCTACAATCCCTCTCAGGTAACTCACTAGCTCGAGCTCTTGTCCTCTGCTCTTAGCTCGTGATCATGGCCTGGTCTGTGTGAGTTATTTGGTTCGTACTGGTCGTGAGCATGCTGGTCTGTTGTTGTTTTTGGTAAAGTATGAACTTGTGCTCCACCATCTGGTTTATGCATATGTTCCTTGTTTAAACGCAGATGCCTGATCGTCTGTGCATTTCCTGTATGTGTGTATAGCTGGTGGAGGACGGCAAGCTTGCTCCAGGAAGCAACCGTCAACCATAAGCTTCACTGACTTTGTCGCTGGGCAGTGGTTGGTGGCTGTGGCAGCCGGGCAAGTCTTGCCATTGGGGCTTGCTGTGATTTGGCAGGGAAGTATCCGCGAAGTGATACGGTTTTGGCGGTGACGTGTAGCTTCTTCACGCATGCCGCACGATTTTGTTTCAAGTTGATAACTGGGGGTGGGCTGTGATGGCTTCATGTGCAAGTTGATGCGTATGTGGGGTGACTTCGGACATGCTAGTCAGGTGGTCGATGTGGTTATGCTTGACGGTGACGAACTTAATATTGTGCCATAATTTTGCTGTGTGACCAAAGAGAGCAAATATCATTGCAAAATTACAAATTTTGTTGTTTAACTAGTTAATATGTACAGGCTAGCTGCATTTGTCAAAATTTCCGTGGTTTTTTTCCTTGGCTCCCTGGAAAGTAGGTAGCATCTGCAAGCAGTTTCATGGAATTAATTTCCTTTGTTTTCGCATGGAGTAAATACTAGTATTCATTTTCGTTGGCGTGGAAGGGAAAGCTGCATAAGTATTCCAGTTGCGCATCTCGTACGAATTTCTTCTTGTTGTTGACGGAAACAAACTTTATTAATCCAATAACAGATTCTTCCTTCGACCACAAACAAGTGGACTCCTGGGTTTTTCGTGAGACAATTGTATTGAAAAGATGTAAACTAATATCTTGCTTCTCTTAAATTCTTTCACCTCTAAAAAGTGTGTATGTAGAAAAAACAAAGATAAACATGCGCTCAATATTATTGGGTTTGATTTCCGTCCGAGGGGAGATAAAGCAACTTTTGCTACTTTTTAAAGTGTATTGGGAACATAGAAATACCTTTTTTTATGAACAAAGTTTGAGATTAAATATTCACTTTTTAAGGATGGAGGGAGTACATCGTCAATAAGCAAAGACAAAATAAAGCTTGGCGGATCATCTACCTAAATACTCTCTTTGTTCTGAAATACTCTGCATTCTAGGTCTATAATTTGTTCTGAAATACTGTACATTCTAACTTTTAGTCAACAAGACTATTGAAAATGAAGTGTTTTTCCTTTATCTATTAGATGTCACTATTTGCAATGTAGCTTGGATTGGATTTTTTTTACCAATTTAAGTAGTACTAATGAATGCACTACTAATTTATCTGACTATTCAAATCGAATGTAAACTAAAAGAGAACGGAAGGAGTCCACGGGAGTGATTCCGTATGTGTCGAAAGCAACAAAGTTTGCATCTCTATTTATACGTACTCAGTAGAAATCAACTAGAAAACGTTGAATGATGTGCAATTTACTAGAAAACGTTGAATGATGGAGTAGTTCTGTTATTAGGTGCACGCACGGGTGGAGATTATTAATGCCTTTGAGTTTGATGGGCGCGTGGGCGGGCGGGCGAATGAAGCGCGTCGTTTCCTTCTTTTCGATCAGTTGGAGAGAGATTAATTAGTAAGTCCGATATAACGAAGAAAACTCATGCATGCGCACGATAGATTAATTAGATTAGATGGTCTTTTTTTTTCGTTTTTACCACAAACGACGGATCGTGATGGAGCATGCCGGTGTTTGTTTCGTGATTGAGCGTTTTTTGGTTGCGCAAAAAAGGCAAGGGAGAAGCGGGGGAGTTGGATCTGATTTGAGAGGGGAATTAAATTGGTTGCGAGACTTGCGCGTTTGTTGGTACGGAGTTGGGTGCAGGCGAGGCGAGACTTGCGCGTGCTTGGCCGGGACCACACGATCCGGAGGGATTTTGTTTTCACGACGGAACCCACGTGCGCGCGTTTCGTGATTAACGCCGCTCCCGCCAGCTGGAACAAACACCCGCCGCACCATCTTCAGCACGTTCAGCTCGGGGCGCACTAACTCTGCGAGCAACGTGAGTATAGCGGATACGACAGCGGCCAGGAACGGATGGGATACGGGATGAGAGGACAGATTAATGAGTGGGCTTGGGGAACGCTTCCCGGCAGCAGATACAGCGACGGCAACCACGTCCAGTCATACGCGGTGCATCCCGACGGCCGCACCATCTTCGTCTCCTGCGGCAACCGCAAGCAATTTACCTACTCCCTGGATACGGAGAACGGCGAGTCGACGCACCACGGCCATTGGGGCCTGCCGTTTGATGGCCGGGCATACTACGATGCCCATCTCGACGCGTGGGTTGGGATTCGAGACTCTGACGGCACTGACGGCGGGAAAGAGGGAAGTCCCTACCTCTACTCCTGCGACATCCCCAAGAACTTCGCCAATGGGAAGCAGACATTCTCCGTGCCAGAGTGGAAGATGTGTAAGGACGAGCTCACCTTCGTCGAGGACGTCGCAAGCCGGGCGCTCGTCCACACTGGGCGCAGCAGGTTCTGCCTCGTCGAGATGACCTTCTTGCCACTCGACGAGGGAGCCGATCTCGACAACCAGTGCACCTGCTCCACCGGGGAAACAGGCCAATACCTGATTCATGTCACCATGTTTTGCGCTAAGCATGATAAGAATGGCGACCTCGTGGTCTCGCGGTGCCGACGTAGCCGCTCCTACCTCGCGTCCAATTATGCCTCTGAGTCGCTTAGTGCATTCTGGCTATGATGCCAGTTGAACCCATTTCCGCTCTGTGCTGTGTGAGCTCTTAATTTCTTTATATTGTAGTGCCCGCCCTCAATTATAATTTTATGAATTTCTCCTTTCCAATAAGTCATCTTGCACCCAAATGGTATCGTGAATTTGATTGTCAAAAAGTCAATATGTTGAACTTTTTTATTTAATTAATGAAAATTAAGTAGTTGCATAGTTTGAATAGCTCAGTGCATGCATGTATGGCAAATATATATTCCTCTGGTGATTTCAACCAAATGTATCGTTCTTTTTATTTAGTTTATGCAAAGAAACCAAATGGTACGATAATATTTTTCTGGTCCCGGTCTCTGCATTTTGATTTTTGTCAGATTTTAACCCAGGCCTAAGATCACTCAAATTGTGTGTGGTTTTTCATTCGTAGAGTTGGCTTGTTTTTCTTTACCTGTCCAAATTGACCATAAATTTCAATTGTCTTTGAATGATGACTATGCATAGGCAGTTTTTCCGCTACAGTTTAGAAATTTCTTGGTACCGTTTAAATTGTCTTTGGAAACCATAATATACAAGGGGCAACCCATCCGTTTCCAGTAGAAGTCGGTCATGTCTCATGAATTGTTTTCGGTGTATCTTTTGTAATAGGAGTATATACCATATCAAGGCACTAGAAGGAGATAAACACTTCCAAAAGTTGCCCCCCCTGATTAATTGTGAGTTAAATTCGGTGGAGTTCTAAAACTCGGCTGTTTTCTAGGATACTGAAGGAGCTCAGGTTGCTGCACAATTGGATGCCGAATTCAGTCTTCTCCAAAGGTTAATCTCCATGGAACCAAGTGGGACATGAGCAGCTACAGTTGAGAGTCGACTCCCGTTCTCGTGTTCTCCTCCGGATCGACTCCGGCGGCGCTGCCGCTTGGAGAAGAGATGGAAGGGAAACTCGTTTTGTTCAGAGTAGCAGTAGGCGTTTCAGCTTCATGCTGGTGTTTGGCTTGATTTTTTTTTTAAACATTAGGCCGTAGCCCTGCCTTAAATTAATAAGGCCGTTGCCGGCAAGTTGATACAAGATGCTGTGAACCAGCTAACAGGAACCGAAAGCTACAAGCAAACAAGAAAAGAATGGAACACAGCTTGAGCTCCGAGACCATCGTCCAGTCTTGCGATCCTACTAGAGAGGCGTCGAGGCTGGTGAAGAAGGCCGCCATTGAGGGACTCGCACCATCATCAACCTCCAGAGGCCAAGCAAAGCCCAAGCACCATCCGTTTCCACCTCCAAAGAAAGCTCCCTGCTTTCTCGCCCCGGCTCGAAGGGCGCCGTACCTGTCGGAGGTAGATTGCTCTCCCTGAGCACGCATGGATATTGGAAGTTACCACCGGGGAGAAAGACTCCGAGCACTCGCCTCGCCTCGCCGCGCCGCCACCCACGAACATCATCGCCACCCGCAGCACACACCACCAAACCGGACCAAGCTGCCAGGAGTACGCGAAGACGATGCATACCAACCACCGCCGAGCTCATCCACCCAAACCCACTATCTCAAAACGGCGCCTCCAACGAGGGAACGGCACCACCCGGGCACCGCCACCGTCCAAACCAAAGCTTTAGGTTTTCACCCGAGATAGATAGTGTAGGGATTCGTTGCATAGAAAACAAAAATTTTCCTACCGCGAACACGCAATCCAAGCCAAGATGCAATCTAGAAGACGGTAGCAACGAGGGGGTATCGAGTCTCACCCTTGAAGAGATTCCAAAGCCTACAAGAGGAGGCTCTTGTTGCTGCAGACGATCACTTGCCGCTTGCAAAGCGCGTAGAAGATCTTGATCACGATCGGTTCCGGCGCCACGAACGGGCAGCACCTCCGTACGGTCACACGTTCGGTTGTTGATGAAGACGACGTCCACCTCCCCTGCCGGCCGGGCAGCGGAAGTAGTAGCTTCTTGAATCCGACGACGGCGTGGTGTCGGTGGCGGTGAGAAGTCCCGGAGCTTCGCTAAGCTATGCGGGCAATATGGAGTGGAGGAGCAAAGCTAGGGTTTGGGAGGGGGTGGCCGGCCAGGGGGCGGCCAGCTTATGGTCTTGGGGTGGCCCCCCCCTCCCTTGGCCCCTCATTATATAGGTGGTGTTGGTGTCCAAGTCTTCGAATAAGACCCGAAACCAAAACCTTCCATAGAGGGGGCAAACCTAGCCCAACTAGGACTCCCACCCAAAGGTGGGATTCCCACCTCCCATGTGGCGGCATGGTGGAGTCCACTTGGGACTCCACCCCCACTAGGGCTGGCCGGCCATGGAGGTGGAGTCCCTTGTGGACTCCACCTTCCTTGGTGGTTTCTTCCGGACTTTTCTAGAACCTTCTAGAACCTTCCATAGAATTCCGCGACATTTTATTCACATAAAATGACATCCTATATATGAATCTTATTCTCCGGACCATTCCGGAACTCCTCGTGATGTCCCATCGACTCCGAACAAATATTCCAACTCCATTCCATATTCAAGAACTACCATTTCAACATCCAACTTTAAGTGTGTCACCCTACGGTTCGAGAACTATGCGGACATGGTTGAGTACTTACTCCCACCAATAACCAATAGGGATCTGGAGATCCATAATGGCTCCCACATATTCAACGATGACTTTAGTGATCGAATGAACCATTCACATAAATTACCAATTCCCTTTGTCTCGCGATATTTTACTTGTCCGAGGTTTGATCTTCGGTATCACTCTATACCTTGTTCAACCTCGTCTCCCGACAAGTACTCTTTACTCGTGGTATGTGGTCTCTTATGAACTCATTCATATGCTTGCAAGACATTAGACGACATTCCACCGAGAGGGCCAGAGTATATCTATCCGTCATCGGGATGGACAAATCCCACCGTTGATCCATATGCCTCAACTCATACTTTCCGGATACTTAATCCCACCTTTATAGCCACCCATTTACGCAGTGGTGTTTGGTGTAATCAAAGTACCTTTCCGGTATAAGTGATTTACATGATCTCATGGTCATAAGGACTAGGTAACTATGTATCAAAAGCTTATAGCAAATAACTTAATGACGAGATCTTATGCTACGCTTAATTGGGTGTGTCCATTATATCATTCACTCAATGACATAACCTTGTTATTAATAACATCCAATGTTCATGATTATGAAACTAATCATCCATTAATCAACAAGCTAGTTTAAGAGGCATACTAGGGACTTCTTGTTTTCTACATATCACACATGTACTAATGTTTCGGTTAATACAATTCTAGCATGATATATAAACATTTATCATAAACATAAAGATATAAATAATAACCACTTTATTATTGCCTCTAGGGCATATCTCCTTCAGTCTCCCACTTGCACTAGAGTCAATAATCTAGTTTACATTTGTAAAGATATAACACCTTGGCCTTATGGTGCTTTATCATGTATTGCTCACGGGAGAGGTTTTTAGTCAACGGATCTGACACGCTCAGAAACGTATGTATTTTGTAATTCATTTGCGTCTCAACGCATCACTCATTTCCAAATGAGTTGGCATTAAATATGTTTGATCTTATGGTGGAACCTTAATTCCAGGTCTGAAATAAGTCACTAATATTGTCACATACAATATAGCTTCAAAGTTCTCACATCGGAACTACACCAAGTTCTCAAAGAACTTCTTGACTCAACATCCTCAGTCATTTGTCAAAACAAATGACATACTCTCTTTTTGTAGAATCCATCACAATATTTAGAACTCTTCTAAATCTAACATAGACAACTTCTAGTTCATTGTGCTACCTTTAAAACAACACTTAGTCTAATTTGAGATTGAAATTCTATTTTGATATGTGACAAAATAAATATCGGTGTAACACCTTACAGCGATTTGTTTGTCATTTCTTCATACAAAAATATATATGTATATCCTTAGTTCTTCTAAAGTACTCAAGGATATTCTTACTGTCGTCCTATGATCATCTTATGAATCATTCCGGTATATGCTCATAACATTTTTAGAGCACAAGATATCTGATTTCGTACATTTTATTTGTGATCTAAAATCACTCATGTATTTTTACTCATCGAGTGTCAGATACACTCAAGTCTTGTTAAACCTTCACATGACAAGAACATTTTCTTAATATTTCTATATTGAACTATTTCAATATCCATTCTATGTACTTTGACTTAAACTTATTATGTGTTTCAATCTATCTTCATAGATCTTGACACTAAATATGTTTTAGTCCATATCCTTTCATTGAAGTTAATTTTCAATGAAACATTTTAATCAAGTATGTAATTACATTATTTATAACCAACTATATGTCTTCTACATAAGTATTATAAATATGTCTCAGCGCTCCCACTTAATTTCTTGCAAATGCAAGCCTCTTCATCGTCTCTCGATGAAATCAAAAACTCTTTGACTATTTCATCCATGAAGATTCAAACTCCGCGATACTTACTTCATCCAATTGAAGTTCGTATACCTATCTAGTATTTCACACCAGCAAAAAACTTGGTTTGTATCTAGTATACACCTTTAATATACACTTCTGTTAGTAGTGTATTTTGCCATCCTACTAGCATATCTCATAAAAGAAATATGTAGTGATTACTAGAATAATCCACATAGACTATAAGCATTGCTACGGAAGATCTAATCTTATCGTAGTCAACTCTTTGAACTTTGTCGTAAACAACTTTTCAATAAGTTGAGCTTCTTCAAGGATATTTCATCCAAGTCCATCAATTTCATAGATCCATTTACTTTAAAAAAGTATTCATCTATATTGGATTTTATGGCGTATAGCCATTTTAACGGAGTCAGGGCCCATCATAACTTCTTTGTTTGTAGTTGGTTTATCATTGTTCAAAATCAATCCTTTGTTCACAAATCATTTATTTGATCACAAAGTAAACCATACCTACAAGGTTCAATATGTACTTCGATCTCCATGGCTAAAACACTTTGTAGTCATGAGAGCCATGATCGTCGTGGCCGCTTCCGAAACCAATTCCGATGCTGCGCTACTCTGATCATTATGCTTAGGTTCATAAACCTTATCAAATTATATTGTCCTCCCACTTAAATACTTCATTAGAAACAATTTCTCGGAAATAAGAAACATTGACAAACACTTTTGTCTTTGTCTTGTGGGAAGAATTCCCAATTAAATCTCTGGGATAACCAACAAAGACATTCATCCGATTTTGGTTGTAAACTCTTAGACCAAAATTTAAAGAAAAGACTATTAGGGTTTATACCCATACCATAACTTGTATGGTGTCATTTCAACGGATCATGATGATGCTCTATTTAGTGTAAAAGCGGTAGTCACTAAAGCATAATCCACAAAAATATAATGGCGTCATAATATTTTATCACATCATTAATCCAACAAGGTTTGGATACATATCTCGGATACTATATCATCATTATGATACTCCAAGAAATGTGAGTTGTAGAACAATTTCATAACTCTCTTAGATGTTTGCTAAAACTCGTAATTCAAATATTTCCACCATGATCCAATCATAGATATTTGATTTTTTTATTACGATGATTTCCACTTCATGCTGAAATTTATTTGAATCCTATTCAAATGTTTCAAACTTTTCCTTATTGAATATATCCACATATTTACTCAATTCATTGTTTGAAAGTTTTCATGAAGTAGAAGAATCTTCCGCACACAACTATGCCCAATGAACCACATATATCATTATGTATGTTTTCACTAAGTTAGTTGCCCGTTCAACTCTTCGGCCTATGAACGGTATTTCAGTCATTCTCTTTTAGAAAAGATTTGCAAGCGCCAAACGATTCAAAAAATCAAATGACTCCAAAAATCCATTTGCATGGAGTTCCTTCATGCGTTCCTCTCTAACATGACCTAAATGGCGGTTCCACAAATGAGTGGAATTCAAATCATTTGCCTTATGGCATTTTAGCGTCTGTTATGTATGTGTGTTTCACCATTAAGATTTATAATAACTTATCCATCATACATGGAGTAATGTCATAATTTGAACAACTCATTGTTTTTATTTGACCAGAGCAAAATAACAATTATTAAGTTCTTTATTATAAATTCTAAGGGCTAGATAGAATGCCAACGATGAACATAATAACACTTTATTTTTGTTCCAGATGTGCACCTATCATATTCCTTGTCAGTCACTTAGGCCATTGTATTCTTGTATTGTGTTGTTTTGTATGACACTTCATACCAACCAATATAGCACTAATACCTAAGAATTTCATTGTGTGACTAAACTAGGAATACATCCATAACATGTATATCATTTATATACACCTGAGCTAGACTTTCTAGTCTTTTCTTTCTTTTGCCAAAATATCTTTTGCAGTTTCTCTTTTAGCTTTCCTCATTATTCAGAAAAACATTTCAACATCAATAACTTCTAGGTTTGTTGGTCAAATACCAATAACCTTGAGGTTCTTACTTTGAAGTTGATCATCATATGACAAGTGTTTCAGATTTCACTATTAGTAAATTTGTAATACGATGAACAATTTCACTCATAATTTTATCCATCAATTCATGATAACTTTCTGAGACCATGTCTACATGCTAGGCTCATAAAGTTTAAAACTTAGTATTCGCATATGCAAATCTGGCTTGCACCGTTGGAAGCACACGTAGAATCTATAACACCCGATCATCACGTGATGCTTCGAAACGACGAGTCTTAGCAACGGTGCATACTAAGGACAATCACTTCATGGATATGCGAATATCGTTAGTGCCCCAATAGTTGGAGGATTGGGACGTCCTGCGTCTTCAACCTTCGTACATTCCCATAAAACTTATGAGTTTATGTAGTCTCACCAAATTTATATTCTATCATCTTGCAATAAGGTCTTAGATATCACATATATCTCACCTTGATTATTTCTGAAAACTAAATTTTCAGCTCCTTACTTTTCAAACAGATTTGAACTTCAAGTTTCACGGAGACAAGATAACTTTAGGTACTAATTGAAACCATAGCTATTTGAATCAACAATGTGAGGTTTACTAAAAGTTTGCAATAGGACTTAATCATTTCTTGATTCATTAACAATACGGTACCAATCCGTAAAGTTTCTTATCAGATTTTAACAGTATTTCTATCTCAATAACAAGACTAGCACATAGTAGAAAACGGATGCCAATACTACAAAATTAATTCAAAATACTACTCAGACTATGTTTATGATAATTAGTTCATGTTTTAATCTAATTACTAATGAACTCCCACTTAATACAACATCCCTCATAGTTGTTAAGTGGTACACGATCCACATCCACTACACCAAAACCGATCATCACGTGAGATGATGTAGCTTCAATGGTGAACATCAACATGTTGATCATATCATCCATATGACTCGTGTTCAACCTTTCGGTTTCCGTTGTCCCGAGGCCATGTCTCACATGCTAGGCTCGTCAAGCAAACCAAGTATTCCGCGTGTGCAACATGGCTTACACCCGTTGTATGTCAAGTTTATCACACCCGATCATCACGAGATGCTTCAAAACGTCGAACAATGCAACGGTGCATACGAGGGAAGAACACTTTATTATCTTGATATTAATGTGAGGGATCATCTGCTATGATCTAAGCAAAATAAGATGCATAAAGGATTAACATCACATGCAGTTCATACGTGATATGATATGGCCCTTTGTCTTTGCGCCTTTGATCTTCATCTCCAAAGCACGGATATGATCTCCATCATCTTCGGGCATGATCTCCATCATTGTCGGCGTAGCGTCAAGGTTCATGGCGCCGTCTTCATGGTTGTTCACCTCATGTAGCAACTATAACAACTACTTTGAAATACTACTCAACATGAAAATTAAAGACAACCATAAGGCTCCTGCCGGTTGCCACAATACAATAATGATCATCTCATACATATCATCATCACATTATGGCCATATCACATCACCAAACCCTGCAAAAACAAGTTAGACGTCTCTAATTTTGTTTGCATATTTTACGGTTTAGGGTTTTAGAGAGATCTAATCTACCTACGAACATGAACCACAACGGTGATACTAATGTTGTCAATAGAAGAGTAAATTGAATCTTCACTATAGTAGAGAGAGAGACACCCGCAAAGCCTCTTATGCAATACAAGTTGCATGTCGAACGAGGAACAAGTCTCATGAACGCGGTCATGTAAAGTTAGTCCGAGCCGCTTCCACTATGCCATAAAGATGCAAAGTACTCAAACTAAAATAACAAGAGCATCAACGCCCACAAACCATTGTGTTCTACTCGTGCAACCATCTATGCATAGACACGGCTCGATACCACTGTAGGGATTCGTTGCATAGAAAACAAAAATTTTCCTACCGCGAACACGCAATCCAAGCCAAGATGCAATCTAGAAGACGGTAGCAACGAGGGGGTATCGAGTCTCACCCTTGAAGAGATTCCAAAGCCTACAAGAGGAGGCTCTTGTTGGTAGACGATCACTTGCCGCTTGCAAAGCGCGTAGAAGATCTTGATCACGATCGGTTCGGCGCCACGACCGGGCACCTCCGTACGGTCACACGTTCGGTTGTTGATGAAGACGACGTCCACCTCCCGTTCCACGGGCAGCGGAAGTAGTAGCTCCTCTTGAATCCGACAGACGACGGCGTGGTGTCGGTGGCGGTGGAAGTCCGGCGGAGCTTCGCTAAGCTATGCGGGCAATATGGAGTGGAGGAGCAAAGCTAGGGTTTGGGAGGGGTGGCCGGCCTGGGGCGGCCAGCCTGGTCTGGGGGTGGCCCCCCTCCCTTGGCCCCTCATTATATAGGTGGATCCCAAGTGTTGGTGTCCAAGTCTTCGAATAAGACCCGAAACCAAAACCTTCCATAGGAGGGCAAACCTAGCCCAACTAGGACTCCCACCCAAAGGTGGGATTCCCACCTCCATGGGGGGTGGCCGGCCTATGGTGGAGTCCACTTGGGACTCCACCCCCACTAGGGCTGGCCGGCCATGGAGGTGGAGTCCCTTGTGGACTCCACCTTCCTTGGTGGTTTCTTCCGGACTTTTCTAGAACCTTCTAGAACCTTCCATAGAACCTTCCGCGACATTTTATTCACATAAAATGACATCCTATATATGAATCTTATTCTCCGGACCATTCCGGAACTCCTCGTGATGTCCGGGATCTCATCCGGGACTCCGAACAAATATTCCAACTCCATTCCATATTCAAGAACTACCATTTCAACATCCAACTTTAAGTGTGTCACCCTACGGTTCGAGAACTATGCGGACATGGTTGAGTACTTACTCCGACCAATAACCAATAGCGGGATCTGGAGATCCATAATGGCTCCCACATATTCAACGATGACTTTAGTGATCGAATGAACCATTCACATAAATTACCAATTCCCTTTGTCTCGCGATATTTTACTTGTCCGAGGTTTGATCTTCGGTATCACTCTATACCTTGTTCTCCTCGACAAGTACTCTTTACTCGTACCGTGGTATGTGGTCTCTTATGAACTCATTCATATGCTTGCAAGACATTAGACGACATTCCACCGAGAGGGCCCAGAGTATATCTATCCGTCATCGGGATGGACAAATCCCACGTTGATCCATATGCCTCAACTCATACTTTCCGGATACTTAATCCCACCTTTATAGCCACCCATTTACGCGTGGTGTTTGGTGTAATCAAAGTACCTTTCCGGTATAAGTGATTTACATGATCTCATGGTCATAAGGACTAGGTAACTATGTATCAAAAGCTTATAGCAAATAACTTAATGACGAGATCTTATGCTACGCTAATTGGGTGTGTCCATTATATCATTCACTCAATGACATAACCTTGTTATTAATAACATCCAATGTTCATGATTATGAAACTAATCATCCATTAATCAACAAGCTAGTTTAAGAGGCATACTAGGGACTTCTTGTTTTCTACATATCACACATGTACTAATGTTTCGGTTAATACAATTCTAGCATGATATATAAACATTTATCATAAACATAAAGATATAAATAATAACCACTTTATTATTGCCTCTAGGCATATCTCCTTCAGGACAGGGAGGGGATATCACCTCGAAGTCGCCTTCAAGAAGGAGAACGCGCCGTCAGCGTCGTCGACGTCGCGGCCGCCACCGTCGGCCAAGGGTTTCCCCCGGTCCAGATCCCACATCCAACCACACCCCCAGCCACCGGAGGAGTCCGGGACCGGGGAGATGTGACGAGCACCGCAGGTAGGAGAAGCCCCCGTCTTCAGATCTGGTACCAGAGGCCCGTCGGGGCAACCTCGGTACCATGCCCACACCCGCCGCCCCCTTCACCGTCCGCACGGCCGAAGAGAGCCGACCGCAGCATCAGCACCCGCCGCCCGCAGCCAGGCCAGCGGTGCCCCACCCTGCGCCCAAGGCCGCCGCCCTGGAAGCCTGGCCCCAACCCGGTCGTCGGAGGGCACCATCCCCGGCCGCCACATCCCAGCGCCGGCGAGGCCGCGCCCGAGATGGGAACGGGGGGAGTCGGGCCGACCTCACCAGCGGCGGAGGCCACCCCCGCGCTGCCGTCTTCCTCCCTTGGGGGGCCGGAGAGAGAGATCCCCGCCCCATCACCGGCGTCGCACGGCCTTGCCGCGGCCGCCTCCTCGGCCGCGAGGGAGAGGAGAGAGGGGGAGGCGGCGGCGCGGTAGGGTTTCGTGGAGGGGCGACGCGAGGGAGAGCACGTTTCTGTCCGTGTTTGGCTTGATGCCGGTAGGTGGGAACGGAGCGCTGGGTCTCGGCCGGATCTGGTGCTGCATAGGGTTCTTCCTTGCCGCGCTGAAGCTCCAGAGGTTGGAGCTTGGAGTGATGGGGAAGGCCACGGTTTCCTTCAATAAGGCCATGGCTTGTGACCTCTTCTGGATTCGACAGCTATTGATGCTTATGCTCGCTCCGGCCGGCCAGGGTGGCGAGGGGAGAAAGGGCGGAGGCGTGAGGATCTGTTGGTCCGGAAGTTGGTGGGGATCGCAGCTGCTAGTTGGAGATACTCACATGGTGGCTTTCAGCGCCTCCATGATCTTTGGCCGACGAGGCGGCCTCTCCTCGGTGCCGATGGTGGGGCACCTATTCAACCTCCTATGGAGGCCCTTCTTCAGCGGATCGGAGTCGGCAGTCTACTTCTTGTCCATCCCAAGTGGCAGGTTCCCCGGTGATGGAGAGGAAGGCCGGCGGCGTGGTCTGCTCAGTCGATCTGGTGGAGGAAGAAGATCAGGATCCGATTGCTTTTTCTCTTTTTGGTCTAAGGTCTTCTCTGCATATTTCGAGGGCCATGTACTAATATTCGTTTTTTCTGTAGTCCTCTATGTATCCCACCGATTATGATAATGCAGCACTGGGGGTAGTTCGTGGCCCCTATCCCTGTTCAAAAAAAAAAAAAAAAAAAGTGGGACATGAGCTGGCTAGAATACGTAGCAGGCAGTACGTCAAAGTGCGCAAGTGCTCTCAGCATTTGGATATTGGCTAGATTTTGATCAAGTGCTAAGATCATTTAACTAATGTGTCTTTTCATTAGTAAAGTTGACTGAACTTGTTTTATTCAATTTTCTAGACTGATCTTATTTTGAATTGCCATTGAATGTGGACTAGAGTTTATGTGTCGCCACTTGTCAGTATTTCACTATAATGTAGAAATTTTTCCGCACCAGCTAAATAATTACCTGTTTGTATTGAAAACTTCACAAGGCGCACTACCGATCTGCTTAAAGTAAAAGTCTGAGTGCCATGAATTTTCTGATGTGTATCTTTGCATACTACGCGTGCTAGAACCAGAAGAATTTTCAGGTTTTGCAAGACGATATGTATAAAAAGGTTTAAGATATGTAAGATATACACCGAAAGCCGCAGTAGTTGTTTCACTAAAACACTGAAATTAAACCGCTTGATTACAAGCACCGAATTCAGAGAATACTATGATGGGAGCCACCGGTCCAAATGGTCGGTGTGAAAAAGGTTTAAAATATACACATCAAATAGAATCCAGAGAATAAGTTCACCCAACTATATGAAACATACTGGTAATATTGGTGGTGGCTGGCCGTAATCAGTCAGAATCATAATCCGCTGTACCAGTTCTTGTGCAACACCACGAAAATAAAATGAAGGAGTACTGAAAAAATTAAAATCCTAGTGAGGATGGTCGACTAAACATCATTACTACATCCAGAATGCAGTAAGCAAACCCCCAGAGTAATTGGGCACAAGGTAGGAGCGGCCAGGCTGGTACGGCGTGACCTCAAGCTCTCCATTCGTTGCACGCTTAGCACAAAACATGGTCACACGTGCCTCTCCTCCCTGGCTGACCTCAACGAGGCAGAACTTGCCGCACCCAGTGTGGACAAGCGTGCGGCTCGTGGCCGTTGTGGGTGCGTTGACGAATGTGAGCTCCTCTTTACACATCTTCCACGCGGGCTCGGGAAGCGTTGTAGCATTTCGACCACATTGGCTCCCGGGGTGTGCAAGGGCCGTCGGAACGTCGCAGGCACACAGATATGAATATCCTTCAATGCTCCCTCCTTCTTTGCCATCGGCCACTCGAATCCCAACCCACGTGCCTAGGTCACTGTCGTAGTACCCCCTGCCGTGGAAAGGTAGGAGCCATTTGCCACGGTCCGCCGACTCTCCGGTCTTTGTGTCGAGAGAGAAGGTGAAGGAGGACGAGGCAAAGATGGTGTGCCCGTCTGGGTGGACTGCGTGTGACTCTATGGGGTTGTCGTCGTCAGTGGCGTGGATCGGGAGCGGTGAGGGTCCATGCTCCCACCTCCATTTGTCGAGGTAGTAGGAGTTATCCTTCTCATACAGGTAGAACGGCTTATTTCCAACAGCCTCTAACACGCAGATCCTGTCGCCGACGGTCGCTGCGGCGTTGTAGCCATCCTTGATCCACACCTCGTTATATAGATGTGGCAGGTCCGGCAGGGTTCTCCCGGCGTCTAGCGTCCCTGTCTTGGTGTCGTAGAGCATTGTCAAGAAGAGACTATTGTTAGGATTCGGAAAGATGACGCAGGAATAACCGTAGATGGCGATTTTGCTTCCGAGGGCTTCGAACTGCGGGGTTGAACCGACCAACGAATAGCTTAAGTGGAGGGCACCTCTAGGGAGCCGCCGCGGGGCCTCATCGTTTGTGACCGCGTCCGCGTCCACGCCAGGAAGCTTGTAGATGCTGAACCTGTTCATCGCCTCCTCCTCTATAACCACGTACAGATGTCGCCCCCGCCGCCCCATCAGCTAACCCATTGCAGATCTTGTGCGTGCCGGCGCTGGAGCTGCGTGGTCGCCGCCGATGCTACCGCGACCTGCCGGAGCCTGGCCATGAGCAGCCACCACGATGCCGGAGGCAGCCAAGCGACACGCAGCAAGCTGCTTCTCCCATGTGTCTCATTCTCCTTTGTATGCCGATTAAAAAAAGAGAAGCAGCCTGCAGCGGGGCTCCGGCTCGACCGTGGCAGGACGGACCTTGAGGAGGCTCTTCCCTAATGGTGCATCTGCTTCAATCGACTCGAGTGCAGAAACCCGCTAGGGCCGGCTCGAGTCCGACAGCCCGTAGATGGATGAGGCGGACGCAACAGACCTGGAGGCTGCAGGTGTTCCTTGCCTTCGTCTGTCCGCAAGGGAGCCACTCCTTGATGTACTACAGTTCGCTGACGAATCTACAGATCCACAAGAGAAATGATCAGGTATTTTTTTTCTTGCGTTGAGCTTCTTGCTTGATGTATATGAGCACGATTTTTTCTCTAATTGTGAGGGTGTAGATTCTGAAGTAGGTGTTGGAGGAGGCGCAAGGCGTAGTCGCTCCGCGTCGCCCCCGCAGCGACATGGGCGACCCCTCCTCCTCCCCGCCTCAGCCCTCCTCCTCCGCCCCTCCCCGCTGCCGCCGCCGGCGCGAGCCGCCGGGCAAAGCCCGCACGGTGCCGGTGGCGGTGGCTCTTCTCTCTGCTGCCAGCGGTGGCTATTCTCTGCGCGCGCTGCTGCGGGCCTCGCGGGGCGGTCTGCAACGGCGGCGGCGCCATCTCCCTCCGACCGGCGCGGGGTGTGCCACCGGATCCCGGCTTGGTGGCGGCGTGGCACGGCGGCCCAGCCACCGATGCTGGCGCGACCTTGACGTTGGGGCGGCCGTGGCCAGGGGTGGCAGCGGCGGGCCCAGATCTGGGCCGGCGGGCCTAGGTCTGGGCCCCATCTGGGCCTTCGTGGGTTGGAGGGACAGATGCGGCTGCAGCTGCTAGGTGCGGTCTCCTCCCTGGCTAGCTATGCTGGTTGCCGGCGCTGGGGCAGCTTTGGCGACCGGCGCGGCCCGAAGCCATGTACTAGCTGCAGATGTCCATTGGCAGGCTGCAGGGACATCTTGCACGGTTCTCTCGGGTTTACTCCGCTTGACAGAATCTGGGTTCGTTGGCTGTGTGGGTGGCGCTTCATCGGAGTGGCGGCGATTCTCGCCGCCACAAGTTGCTTGATTCCCCGGCCAGTCGTGACGCTCGTGGGGACGAGGCATTCCGGAGTTGCACCTGCAGGCTGGTTGGTCCGCGAGGTTTGGCCTACAGGGACGCTAGCGTGCGTGACGGTGTGTCCGCGAAAGCACCGCAAGGCTACGACCATTGCCGGCCACGGCGACGTCTTTGGATGTCGTTCACCTTGTTGGAGGGTGGCCATGACACACGTCCTGCCGCTGGTTGCCTCCCCTGGGGCACTGTCTACGGCCTTGCTGACTTGCGTTCTCTCCGAGGTCCTCCTCGGAATTCCTCTAGTCGATGCCCAGCGTCCTACTGTGACTGGCTTCATATAGACGGTGTACCTCCGGTTTGCGCGGCCTCTCTCGTGCCTAGGGTGGCTGTCAAAGAGTGTGTCGTGGCACCGGGGGACAACGGTGGTTCTAAACAGCCGGTGGCTGTCCTGATGGCAGGTGCAAAGCCTTTGGCTTTCCTTGGGGTGGGGTTAAGATTTCCGCGAAAGCATTGCACGGCTCCCCTGTGCCGACAACGGCGATGCTCGTGAGCGTCGTTCCCCTTCCTGGAGGCGTTGTCGTGAAGTTCTTCCCCCCTTTGAACTCTGGAGGCTCGCATGCTCACTTGCGCCGTTAGCCAGCTCCCTCGGTCATGGTGGTCCTCTGCAAGGCGACCTGGTGCCGATTCAGTTTGGTGCGGCTCCACGGAGTGGCGGCTCGTTGCTTGAAGGTCCAGACGAGCTGCCGATGTTTAGCTGTAGTCTCGGGCGCCCTTGTATCTTGGTTTAGGCTATAGCTTTGCATCGTGCTTGTATCGTTAGCTGGTAACCCAGTTTTGTTTTTCTTTCTTTCCTTCGGTTCTTTCGTTGTATCGTTGCACGCGTGGCCGGTTGATGACTTTGTTAATTGAAAGTCAGGCTACTCGAGCCTTCTGTTTAAAAAAGTAGGTGTTGGATTGTAACTCTACAAGGGAAGAATTTGGTTGAATTATGTGACCGGGGATTGTAAGTTCAGAGGCAGTTCTTATTTATAAACATGAGATCAACTTGTGACAGGACGAAGAAGCAGAGTACACTACAAAGCATGATTTTTGTAAATTTTCATTACTTTTGCGTATCTTGTACTCGTTCGAGTGCTTGTAGCCTTGTAGTGATCGCTAGGTGGCCAAAATACTTTTTTTTGTATATTTTCATTACTTTTGCGTATCTTGTACTCCTAGGTGTTGAAAATACTATTTTTGTAAAGTTTTATTACGTTTGCGTATCTTGTATTCCTAGGTGGTCAAAATACATTTTTGTAAATTTTATTACTTTTGCATATCTTGTACTCTTTGTTGAAGATTACTAATAGATAGTCCCGCTCCCTGCTAATGATAACCCGGGTGATCAAATGTTGTAAGTTTCTATCAGGTACGTACCCTATGGCTAAGGCGACACCCTCCATGAATTCACAGAGCTCCGCCATGATGATATGATGTTGCTTCGATTCCTTTGACATGTCAGAATTGATATGCTTGGAGCTTTTGGACTAATCGATCCTGTCTCAGTGTCTTATTGGGAGTGCCCTCAAGGTTTCATACAAGTGAAATAGGAACAAACCAACAGAAGTCCGATCGATTACAACTCCAACGTACCGTATGTAGTGTATACTTGCACAACAAGAAGTCATTATAGGAGTACATAACATGACACAAAGCAACAACGAGGCGTTAGTTTTGTACTATCGCTTGAGATCAGGGTTTTGTTCAGGGTTTTAATCGATCTAGCGACTACCATGGAAGCCGGGACCAGATCCTACGATCCTATGCTCAGGATATGGATGGACGGCGGAGGAACGACGACGCCGCCGACGATGACGAGCGCCGGGCTGGGCACCATCCTATCGCGCGCCCAAGCACACGCGTCCGGGGTGTTGGAGGTCCTGGAGCCGCTCATCTACTTCTACGGGGGGCTCGGCCTGTGCTACGGGGCGTGGCGGTACTACAGCCGCCGCACCTGCCTGCGCAAGTACGGCCGGGACATGACGGCCGCCGCCGCCCGCCGCGAGGTCGACCCGGTGGTCGGCCGCGACGACGAGATCGACCGCGTCGTCCACATCCTGTGCCGCCGCTCCAAGAACTGTGTGGCGCTCGTCGGCGCAGCGGGGGTCGGCAAGACGGCCATCGCCGAGGGCCTCGCGCAGCGCATCGCTGCCGGCAACGTGCCCCCGCAGCTTGCCGGTGCACGACTCGTGGAGCTCGATCTGGCCGCCATCGTCGCCGGGACCCAGTGGCGCGGCATGTTTGAGGAGCGCATCAAGGCCGTGATCAATCGTGCCGAGGCGTCCAAGGGCAAGATCATCCTTTTCATCGACGAGATGCACATGCTCATCGGCGCCGGCGACTGGAGAGGCCGCAGCGACGCCGCAAACATACTAAAGCCGGCGCTGGCCCGCGGCCGCATCCGCTGCATCGGCGCCACCACCTACGACGAGTACCGCGAGCACATCGAGGCGGACCCTGCGCTCGAGCGGCGGTTCCAGAAGGTGCACGTCGAGCAGCCGAGCGTGCCGGCGACCCTCGGCATTCTGCAGGGGCTCAAGGAGCGGTCTGAACGACACTATGGCGTGGAAATTCAGGATTCCGCTATCGAGGCTGCCGTACACCTCGCCGACCGCTATATCACAGGTGATTTTAAAGCTTTTTGTTATTTACGATAAGTTTTTTTATTGTGTAAGGTTTTGTTTGAGCTAAAATAATCTCCCATTGATATTCTTTAGGTCGCCAATTTCCAGATAAGGGGATTGATCTAATTGACGAGGCTTGCACCTTGGTAGAAGGAAAAGCGGGTGCAACTGTTAACCCTGATCTTGTAGCACAGGTAAGCATGTAATTTGTCATGCGTGTATTGACTAAAAAATAGAGTGCCACAAATGAGGCAAGGGAGAGGCGGCGGGGTGGAATTAACTTGGTTGCGTACGCGTGCGCGTGCAGGCGAGACGTGCGCGTGCTTGGGCGGGACCACACGTTTCGTGAGGCTGGACGACGCGCTATTTATCACGCCAGCTGGAACAACGGGCGCTACGTGAGTATAGCGGATACGCAAGAGTTGGATGGTTCGTATCGCCAGCTGGAACTGGCCGAAGAATGGGACTGTTGTTTCTCTCTCGCGCACGCAGGAGCAAGTCGAATGAATATGAACGTTCCGCACACACGCTCGCTGGTTCGTTCAGTCCTCAGAGAAGATGCCAGATCCAGAGCAGCCAGTACAATCCATCATCTCAATTCTCAACAAAGACATGCATTACGTACCTCCATCATGATGGGATCTGGACAGGAACCTGACGATCGACGAACGCGGCTGCCTCGTCCTCGTCCCACCATCCCCGGCCGCCGCTCGATCCCGTGCTGCAGGCCATCACATCACACCGTGCCCTTCCCATCGTTGATTAACAACAAGAAAAAAAAAGGACGATGGGGTGAAATAATGGCGTGACAAGTGCTCTACTGATTCATGGATTCATAACACAGCAGAAAATACAGACGAACGGAGGATTACCGGGCGGGTGGGCGGGCGGCGACGCGGATCCACCATCAAGTCGAGTCAAGTCCGCCGGAGATCAAAGCAGGGCCTCTCCGATCCGATCCGAGCAAGAGTCAAAGTCTAAGTCACACGCGACGCACGCGTTGGCTCCACCCCACCTTGTACATATAGATCTTGGTTTGGATTTCCAAAGGGATACAAGAGCGGGAAAAAGATGAGATGCCGCGAGGAACCCATGGGGGTAATTCTACCCGACCCGTTGATTGTTAGGGGATGGTGAGGATTCGCCCCAGAGATGAAAGCTCCCACGGATCGATGACATGGCAGGCAGAATAACAGCGCACCCCTTAATTACTGCGGTTGACGTGATTGCGTTATCTGTGCCATCCTGTTTTAATTACCCGGTGTAATCCCAATCTATTGCCTCGCAGGCTGACTCGGTTCTCCTTATTTCCCTCGTTACCTACGGTCACGCTTTGTGCATGCATGCTACAACTGCTCCGTGAATAAAGGCAAGCTACATCTAAGGAGCCAATGATTGGAGCCAACGAATGACAAGCTGGCTAGAATATCCTTAAAAATATTCTTTTCCCAAAAACAAATGATGTGAGACAAGGAATTGTTTCGCATCTCCATTAGGACACATTTGTTTGCTTTGTTTCCTCTTCTCCAAGCATGATAGGCATTTTTCCTACGATGTTGGAATCGATACTATTTCAACGCTTTGAAGCAAAGGAAAAAATAAGTTCTCTTAAATTCACCATCGAAACACCTAGACAATGTTTACATCAGCGAATGGTTTTGAAGAAAATTACTACATCAACGGATGAATTCAACACAGCAAGACGATGTTTTTAACCACAAAAAATAATCATTATAATGATACGCATACAATTGGTTATCTGTACCACTTATCTGGATATACAAATAAATACATGCTAGTCTTCTTGTCAACAGCACGCCTGCCAGACTATTGATTTTTTTTCCAGAATTTGCCACTTATGCTGCTCTAGCTACCAACTGAGAGAAAGACATATCACATTGTACGAAACTCTCCTTCTAGATAACTCACCATAAAGTAGGCCGTAACATCTGATACTAAGTTTACCTTGATCATATCATATAGTATCTCGTAACAGTTTCAAAAGGAAAGAAAAAAACGACTACCAAAAAAATCGAATTTGGAAACAAAAGACTCCTCATGGCTTTAGCACACACTGCCCTTGTGTCCTTAGGCACCAGTGGCTCAAAAAATAAACATCTTTTTATGTCCCGTGTTGTTGCTGAATCAGGACCTTCTCCCATTCACTAGCGCCGCCACCGCAATCTGCTGCTGCTACTCCTGCGTCCGTAGCTCATTGGCACCTGCGCAGCACCAAACTGAGAAAGATAACCTCCGCAAGGCATAAGAAACTCAAACATGGTAAACTAGGCTAGTCCAAGCATCAACATGGGAACCCAGCATGGTCACAAGCATATCACGACTGCAAATGAAACAAGAGATAGAGTGTAATACTCCTCTAAGTTATCAACAAACTCTAAATTAATATCAAAGTCACTGATTCCTGATTTATGATCCAAATGCAAAGTAGCCATATCAATATTACGTCATGGTGCTGCTAACTGCACTGAACCTACATCTGCAAGCTCACAGGTAAAGAACCACAATTTATGACCAACTCATGCCATTCAGGACAGCTGGATCCAAATGCATGAACCTACATCTTCAAGCACCCAGGTCCAGGACCTCAGTGGGATGTCAATGAACTACGTGCATGATCCAAATGCTGTCATTAAATATTATTCATCTAGATAAAATTCATATCTAATGGTCTATATAAGTAAATAAAGCTCTCTTGGCTAACTCTTCGATTATTATGGGTAAAAAAGCTGGCATTTGCTTCAGATCCTTATAGAAACACCAAACAAACCTCCTTAATTTGATCAGAATGCATTATATTGTTTGGGACCGGTGAACTCAAGAGGAACCTAACCGTTTTCATAAGATTAAAAAATGGAGTACGTTAACCAAACTACGACATGGTCAAGAACATAGCAAAGTTGAAGTCTGCAAGTCAGACCACGAAAGTTTTGAAAAACCAAACGTATCTTTTAGGACAACAACTACTTATGATGACTTACAGGTAGTAACACTAACACCACATGGGTGCTCGAGGTTGCATTACAATCTAACTCTCAGTAGAAGCTACAAGACCTAGATAAAGCTGAAATTCTGGAATATCTATGCAAGCTTCGAATCCAACGAACAAATCAGGACAAAAGTTCAGTTTTAATACTTATGCTCTCTGACCCATCACCTTTACAATTTAATTGATCTTATTATATGCATGAAATAGCTCCAAGCTTCCACTAGTTTTTTTAGCGCCATAGTTGTACATGTGTAAAATGCTAGCCTGGCTGTAGCTTACCTTTAGGTGAGTAGAAGAAACACTTCTGACCATAGGAAGCTAGCATGTTGGGAAACTACTTATGTTTTCATCTGCAACCAGCATACAGTGGACCAAAGTAACTTTTCAAACACTAATATTGATTTCAGTACAGGAATCTTAAGAGTCTTGTTTAACTTGGCCAAATAGGAGTTTACTATTCATTCATTTTCAAGGAAAGACAACAACCAAGTACAATATGAGCTCATCTACGTAGTAAAAAGCGGTCACGACGCATGTGGTGTTCTCAAAAAGTTGTCCTGACCACATAAAGTTAACACGACCATTGGTAATTAGACCAGGAAAAAAATAGAATATGCATGAACATACTTTTTATATGCAAAAAAACTCGAAGCTTATTAAGTGGTACTGATGTTTTCAAGCTGTAAAACGTATAGTATGGTTTCGTCACACTTAATAGTAAATATTGTGTTCTTTGGACAATATATTTACAAATATAAGAATGCTTGCTAGCACCAATTTTTATATTGCAGATTTGTAAGATATGTCCTGATGCCAAGAAAGGTATACAAAATATTGAAGTCTGAAACAAAGAAAGGACATATCGTTTCACATACACAGGGCATCATAGAGTGTGATCTCCAAGTACAAATTCAAGGAGCGAACTTCACGACAGTATGCTAAGCATGCTGATCCTCATCATATATTCACCCCCCTTGAATCACTTCTTGACCTCACATTAAGAGGCATTCAATAGTCATAGTCAAGAGAAGATTAGTTTTACCTGCCAGCAACACACATGTCACAAGTTCTATTTGTGTCTGGGAGAAGGCGAGTTGCTGCCCGCCACCGCCGGAGATGATCCTTCCTCTAAGACCCCTGAGAGACGTGACATTTTAGTTAAGATGTGTGGGTTGCTACATTGTCTTTGTTTCTGGAAATGGTGCAAACAAAACCAACAAATGTAACACCGGTAGCATGATCAACAAAATAAAAGAACAGTTTGTTGCACTCACCTTTCTTGGAGGACTGGGTGATGTAGAGAAGGATGAACCTACCCTGCCACACCCCAATGGAGGTCCTGAGCCACTGCCACCTCAAAGAGGAATACAAATTAAAGAGGTATGATCTAAGAACCTACTAGGAGAAACCTATCTCGAGAGTGAAGAGAGTGCCAGAGAGGACAAACTGCACAAGTCAGTACCTCAACATTGAACTTGTACCAGAGCAGAAGACTGATCGATGTATGACCCTGACACTACTAATATATTGATGGTCATGGTTCTTGAGCCCGATCAGGAGCTCGACGCATGGTCTCTACAGACTTGTTGTTCTTCTACTTGGCCTCCGCCAAACATTGGCAATGGCACCTAAGGGAATCCTAGTGCAAAGCAGAGTCAAAATGATGTGCTTGGAAGAAATGATGTTACAAGCTAGAACACAGATTCTTCTTGGCAACCGACCTGGGTGAACTTGGCGACATATGACAATGACACGAGCATCGTGTCACATCCACCTCTTGACACCAGATGCATGTGTTTGCCTAGATTCTCGTATTTGGCATGGTGAGCACTTGTCTGGTCATCGTGTCACTCCATGTCGTGTAGGTTCTGCAAGCATTTCTCGTAGGCCTGGAAACATGACATCACATGTTAGAGCTGAAATATTCAGTTGAGGTGCTGAATTGGACAATCTAAAAAGTAGAGTATTTTCCATATCTGAATATTAAAGAAGTACTGCTCAGATGGACAGAACCAGCATTGACAAGAAATGTCGCTAGACATAACTACCTATAAGCCATATGGCACCAGCAAAACTTATTTTGAGGACGCAAATGTATCACTCTAGCAGATTTAAAAACACGTACATCTTGCATCATCAAGAATATGAAGATGAACATATTCAGTTCATAGGTAGCATGAAAGGTTCAGAACTGGAAACTATGCACATGCTTCACCATCAATTGCATTAATCTCCATGGCTCACACAACCTACTGTCCCTGGCCTCCTTGTAGGACTATGGACATGCCACAAAAACCCCCCAAAAAAGCAGGACAAAATGAGGACAACTTAAATAGCATCATAACTCTCGTATATCTTGGATATATTTTAGTTTCCTACTTCGAGCTTACACTAGTTGTTGGTCATTTACCAAAATATAGTGAATCAGTATTTTCTGACTCAACAAGATCAGATGCTCATATCATAATAGCAAAATGCCAAAAGAGAAAAAAAAAGGCTAAGGTATACAACACATATGCACCCGTCAAACCAGCCAGTAGACATTTACCATTTCAAAAACAACACAATTAACTACAATCATATACATTTTTTTACCTTGCTAGATAAACCCAAAGTACTTGGAGGGTTGGAGGCCTCCATCTTCTTGATCTGCTTACGTATATTGGGACCAAGCCTGGTACCTACCTAGTCGTCCTCGACTACCAATTGATGAAGAAAAAGAAACTCGTCTTGTAAATTCATCATGAAGAAAGTCAGCTCCACCTGCAGGTATGGCACAGGGTACAATCACTCGACAAACAAGATATTTAGCTAATATGATTCAACCAGCAAGTAGATTACAAAAAGGAAACACTTAAGAAAATAATTAAGGTTTGTTTTTCATGTTGGAACCGAAAAAACACAAATGATTTCCGAAATTCGTATCAGGTTTTCATGTAGGCATCCAACATAAATATATCTATAATATACATTTATCAACCAAATGTTGTTCTTTACCATAATTGCTAACCATACCTATAACAATTTCTTCTCTTGATCCACCCTCATGTCATTAAACTAGTCCTATAGAAAAAATGCAAAAGCTCAACAAAGGACAGAAATAAAAGGTAGGGCTAAGGCTTAACACTTGATCAAATATGGAAAAATCAAAATGCGATGTGTTGTGCAAAATGGCACCAATTAAATATGGAAGAAGCCAAAGTAACTGACAAATGCGAGAGTTGCAAAATGGCACCAATCCATCTGAAAAAACAACTATGAATGGCCGAATTAGCAAAAGCATTATATATCCAGTCTTGGTCACCCAGAGTGCCATTACACATAGAGAATTGACTTTAATATTCTAAAAATATGTCCCAACTCTTACAAAATGAAGAATGAGATCAAAGCCTTCAAAATAAAACAAAAAATTACACTAAATCCATATATACAACTTCAGTCAAATTTCACTAAATTTTTGAAATGATTTAGTCATATACCAAAAACAGTATTGTAGCTGTATTGCTACATAAGTCTCGAACAACTAACAAACAACATATCACAAATGGTACCAGAAAAAGTGAATGAAAAAGGAATAGTACATTCTCGAGAAGACATCTCTTCCCCAAAACTGTGGAAGGAGACAAACATATACCAATTTAAGACGTTGCTAGACTTTCATTCTTGCCATCGAGCCAAATACACGATAAAAGTCCAAACAAGAGCATCACAAACTAGATAAACAACATCCACTCAAACATCCAAGAACTAAGGATTTGGGAAGAAAGAAACACCTCAACACAACCACGGGACAACCATAGTACTACCAAGCTTGCATCCAGCTCCCCAACACAGCTTGCTGATTTTATGTACCAAATAGGTTTTTCCAATACTACCACTCAAGTACAAAATCATTGCTGCATGCACAACATTCATAGGAAAATTAAGAGCACAAGAGGGGGGCTAGAGATAAGTACTACATGTTGCAGCTGCAGTTATGGCCATGGTGCCGACGGAGTCAAAGTAGCAGCAACTGAATAGGTAGCCGGCAAAGCAGAGAGCCAAGACAGGAGCCTCTTTTGTTAATCTTTTGTCCTTTAGGCTTCCTTATGGCAAAGCATGCAAGGGTGCCTCCATTGTTATTCCTGGATTTACAAATTGAACACAAAAAGTGTCACCTCCATCATAAGATAATAAAATAGTAATTTGCAAATTAAAAAAACACAGGCATTTGTTAATTTTATTTATTAAAAAGGAAAACCGTTAAGTAATCAACTAAAGCTTAATCAGGCTCAAAGAATCCAAGTATATTGTACACAACCAACATAATAATATTATGCTCCGGTGATCCTTTTCACCAGGCCGCTTTGTTACCACCACCCAAAGGGAAGAGAGATCGATGTCATTGCCACCACTTAACCCAAGTGGTGAAAACGAAATGGACATTACTAGTACTACCAGAAGTGCACTCTTCCACAACACTAAAGAAGGATTCAACTGAGGTGGGCAGTATGATAATTTTTATCCACCACGTCTTGGAAATTGGCGTAAAACATAAAAAAAACATGCACGTCTTTAACCGGAATTACACCTGCCATAGTACAACCTACAAATAAACATAGATGCAGAAACTAGCTTTGCTTCCCGCCCCTTGAGTAAACGCCCCCATATTTGAACCAAATAGAAAATCAAGAAGATGACATACAGATTGACATTAGTAACATCAAGTGGAAACAAGGCGTTAGGTAAGAAGATCTTACTGAAAACTACGTGTTCCAGAGTTAAGATGGTATCTGGACCAGATAGACGAGTTAATGCAACAGATACATATAACATGGTTTAGAACCTCAAAGTGGCTTTCACAAGGTATTATAAGCTTACCCTTGTGCAGGAGCTGATGATGATTATATCAGCAACAAGAGGAGAAACAACTAACACCCAGCCCAGCAGCACCGCCAGAGGTGGAACAGAACGCATAATGAACAATCGATTTCACAACAGATACATAATCGTAGTCACATGAGGTTCAAAGTTGCTTTTACAACCTACAGTAAGCTTACCATTGCAGCAAAAAGGGAGATGGCGAGACAAAGGCATGGTGTCCGTCTCAGCTGTCCCTGCGCATTCCCACTTCCAAGTAGTGCAACTACTAGTTCGAGCATGCTTGCCATTTACTCGTCGTCCTCCTTTCCCTTGAAGAACCAAGAAGATATGCTCAGTACATCCCCAATAAGTAGTAAATTGAATAAAAAGGTCAGGATACCAGCTAGTACAACAATTAATCATATTAGATTAGCAAGCATGCTTCTTATGGTAAATACACGTCTCATGTTTAGAACAGATGTTGTAAGCATGGCAGTAAACATACAGAAATTCCAAAAAATTATACCGCACACATACTATATAGGATCCATGTCTAATAACAAAACACCATTCCCAACTTTTAGAAAATCTAGTTAAAAAACTACACCAGATTCACACCCGTGAATGATAGTGCCATAGTATTTCACATAAATTCACACACTAGCTATCTAAAAAATGGGCGATATGCTAAAGGATGCCAACATTGCAGTACCGATGAATTTAGAAACATGTGAAAAAAATCCAACTATCATTTTGAAACTGCACCTGGACAATGTCAGCCTTGGCCTTGGTGACGTAGAGGAGCATAGCCTCGGTCATTTCAAGGTGCTCCTTGGGAAATTTGCACCGGCCACTAAAGTCGCCATCACAACGATGGTCGGGCTACCCTGCACGCACCATAGGATATTGTTCATGCACTAGAGCTTGTAGAAGCCGCCGCGGGTTGTCCCCCTCTAAAACAAAGTATTCACTAGTAAGAAGATCAACCACAATGAGAATGCATCTAGTAAGAAGATCAAGATTGATCAATCAATTCCACAGTACATTCATGAGGACAAACTACTCGCGGGTGGCCAGTCACCGCGCGTTACTCTGCATACCAGTAAGAAGCGTGCTGAACGTCGGCCAGTTAGCATGCGCTACTCCTATAGTGTGCAAGCCAACAAACTACTAGCAGGTGGCCATGTGCCTGACGGCGTATAACTAAGCCATAAACGACCCCAGCTCCAACTTCATATACTCTGGTCCTGTACGGGTCCTATGCAATTCGAACAGATGAAAATACTCCAAGTAATTCAGTGAGTAAAATTGGTCCGATATAATACCAAAACCAGCAACTTAATTACTGGGCATAACCACATCTGCTAGCATTCCAAGTACAACATCAGACAACACATGTACACAAAGCATTCAATTGACTAGAATCTAAGCTTTCAATCAAGGGGAACCACAGTTTCTTTGTTGACACTTAACCATAATTTTAGCACAAGTTTGAACATATACATCATAAAAAACTCAAACAACTTCTCATTGGAGATAGTATGACAATAACAGTCACATGCTTTCATTCTCACAACGCCCAAAACTAGATTGGTTGTACAAAATTACTACCGATGGTTTTATAGCTACCGAAAAATAAATATTAACTAATGGAGATTTCCCCTACGAACTAAATATTGCAAATGGCAACCAAAAAGAAGACATACATGTACATAGCATTTGCATGGCTGCAGCTACCACACGAAATGATAACTGACAGAAAATGAACATGACATGTACACGATCAACAAATACTAATGTAGAGGTCCCTAACCTTGATCTCGTATCACCTCTACCAACTCCAGCAGCATCTGGGAAAAAGAGGACCTTATATAGTGAGAAAGGATAGCAAAAGCATCAATGAAAGAGCACCAGCAGCAACTCCAGTCGAGTCTCTAAGCTATAAAAACCATGTTTTTATTATCAGCGGAGAAACTAAAAGCAGTAGACACATGCATGTCAACATGAGAGAAGCCCCAACACTTTGTTGGTGTGCATGGACAATCATGATCTCTCAGAAGCACGAGGAAGATAAATAGATACAGAAATATGTTTATTGGAACTAATTAAGAGCAGCAAGAGTAATCAAGGTGGAAGGTATAAATTTCTAACTCCTACTAATAAAGTGCAACTGCTAAACACAGTTGTGCATCCAACTTAACAAAGGACTCAAGGCACCTATGTTGACCGTAATGGAAGACTAATGTTGAGGAACAAAGCAAAAACAAATAGCATCTGCATCAGGCAATATAAATTGGCAGCAATAGATTCGAGCACTCCTAAATAGGGATCGGGTAAGGCAATCAATACCTTTGAATCCCCATGTAATGGTTGCGTCAAGATCACCGTGGTGGGCCTTGGGGGCAAGAAGCTTGACTTCCTGCAACACAAGAAACTAGGAAAATATCAGACAAGATGGAAACGGAAAGAAGGAAATTATTATTATTATGAAATGGTGGAAACGCAAACACATACTAATATTATTCCATCAAGATATGGCCCCACAGGAAATCAGAACCACAATCTCTAACCAAAAGTGAAACCATATACTAGGCAGTACAAGCACGTTGCTTTCAAACTTCACATACACATTGAAGAAAAAAAGAAATAAAATAAAATTCCAGCATGATATATAAATTGTTGGCTGAAGCACAAAATGACGCCCAAAACATGCTTATTGGCATTCATGAAGCCTAATAAACAAATTGCCATGCAAATTAATCAAGCTAGCAACCATTTCATGGTTCACAACTAAAAAGAACTCAAACTAGAAGGCCTATCCCCAAAGATAAACTGGAACTGGCACCCAACAAGAAATTAAACGTGCCAGCTATAGAGCAATTCTTCGGCAAAAAGAGAGCACCTAGGCAGTGCCTCATTGCTCCAGGCCAAACACGGCATGAACTTGAAGAATAGGAAGCAATAGATAAATATAATACCCTAGTTCATAACGCAAACACAAACACGTCAACTACGCATCCTTAAATGTTTCTGGAATGATGTACTAATCGACCAAAAGCAACAGTAAGCAAGAACCAGCCAATATACTTATCCAAAGCCAACAATTAGCAATACAAAGAACCCACAAAAAGCATCATTAGTTCAGACTCAAAAAAAAAGTAGCAAAGCACCCAACAACCAAAAGATCACATTAATAAGTTCTTCCATTCTCATAACTAGATAAACAGAACAAAAAGCGCAATACAACTCTGCTCAGTATGAGATGTTTCCCAACTGAAGCATCCACCTACAACATTGAAAATTCACTTCATAAATGTGCATAACAGCCGAGCAATTATGACCATGTTCTCACACAAGAATCTGCAGAGAAACTTGCGGTCACATCCAAGAACTAAACTGTAGAGAAATTTCTATTTTATCAAACAACAAAACTTCTGTGGGATCTTCTCACTGGATAAACAAAGTAATGAGAGGTAATTTCTCATAATAGTGTTCACATTCAATTCTTTTAGATGTCACATTCAGGAATTAATCACGAGCCAAACATATATGATTTGTACGTTCTCCTCGCTCCTTTTGAGGTCCTTGCGGATCTCAATATGGTGTAACTCATAAATTCATACAAGTTTTGTCTTGCTCCAAATTCAGTGGTCAAATTTCAAAGCCATGCAACAAAACATATTGAGATCATTGTTCTCCACTCTTTCAAAGTAAAACAAATAATGTAGATCATTGTTTTCAAAATTATAGACAACTGAACGAACTGAGTAGACAACTCCTCCACTAACTCCCAAATAAAGATAATATGACTGTTTGTTCATGAACGGATACCAACTTCCAGCAACCAAGGAATGAAACTGAAAAATATTGTGCCAAATGTTAGCCCAATGCACCAGCAGTTTACTGTCTTAGAACGAGATCGTTTTCACTTAAATATTTCAGTGCATGCAAGGGGTCAATTAATGATCACTTGCCACTGTATCCATCATGCAAGGCTAAATAAAACACTCTTCCACCTACTGTATATTTGCAGTAGCTGTACATTACATATGTACATATCCTACATGCCCCTACAATTTAACACTACTCTATATACACCCGCAAAGGAGAACACACACCATACTCTATACAGTCTGTGTGCTGTCTCCCAGATATATCAATTGTATTATGTAGTCACAGATCAATCCCTATTTTGCATCATCATCAAGCTTTACTTGTACTTCCTCTTTTCCTACATCCATGTGTGCTTCGGATAAATATCAGATTTAGACAACCACGATTGAAGTGGATTAAATTGGCTAGTACTAGAATCAAATTAAGACAAACACCAATCACCTCATTCATTCTATTCGTTTTTACAGCATGTTACCCATCCATTTTCAGCTTATTTTGAAACAAAATTGTAATCATACTTGGTCCCTTTAACGTAGAGTAGTAATTAGACTACAACACTGATACTAGTAATAATCTACTAAACGCAGAAGAAGGCAAAATATAGACTAGGATATGCATCCAGGATTCAAGCCTCAGAACAGACCAACATTTGCCAACATAAGTTGTGAATTTTCTAATTGCATCTTGCAATTCAGAGAACAACCAATTCGCAGACCACACACTAGAACTAAACGCTGAAAGATTTTTACCTGACTCAGCGATGGCAGAAACATCTAGTAGCCTTGGTTGTCAGCTAGGTCGGGGTTGAAGGCCCGAGAGAGCCATGGGCACGGCCTAGCTGCTCCCCACTCGATCTCTCTGTCCCCCACATCAACTCGCTCGTGCACCTTCTGCAGATCGGAGTCGAGGGTGTGGGTGGAGGCCCTCCTGGACTGGAGGTGGGGAACGAGGAGGATGAGGTCCAGACGGAGTTGACGCCCGGACGACACGCTCGACGCCAGTCCTGCAGGCCCCGAGAAAACGCCGACTCCGTTGAGGATCGTAGCTTGCTGGCCGACCACATCGGCTCCGCCTGGTGTACGTAGAAGGTCGCCGTGCAACGCCAACTCTACCTGCTGCTGCGCCGCAGCCGCCGTCATGGATGCCAAGATCAAAACTTGATCTTCTACGCATCTAGGGTTCGCCATGGACGGCGCGGCTGTGGGTTACACAACATGGAAACTGTAGAGGAGGAGGAGGCGATCTCGAAGCGGTGGTCGGCGGCGCGTGAACTCGCCAGTGCCAGCCGGGATCGAGCCGCGACGGTGGCGGCATCAAAGAGAATCGGGAGAGGAGGAGGTGGTGGCGGCGGCTGCAAATAGGTTGGGAGAGAGAGATGTGCGCGTGTGTCTTGTGTGTTTCCGTGAGATGTGGATGGTTTGGATCATCTCAAACGACAAGGGAGAATTTCAAGGCGCGCGCTCTCAAACTTTTCTCCTCACTCCAAAACCAAATATTTATGGCGCCATCAAGAGGAAATTTCCTTTGTTTCCGCCTGATTTTCTTGTGCCTAGTGTATATCTAAAAGAACACATCCACGTCAACTTTATCATTCTTTCTCCTGAGATAATCGACGATGCTCCTCGTTTAGTCTAAGTTTAAGTTTGCCTTGTTCTAATTCTCACTATCGGGATAGCCATTGTCCGACTTCTCACCATCAAATGCATGGACTAACCACAATAATATAATGGCATTATATATCTAGTTTGTAAGCCTAATAATATGATGGTGAATCACCTTGAAGGTGGCATGCCCGACGCACACACACTTCTGCCACGAGGAGACATCGGCGAGCAGGACTCCCCTCCTCCTCCCACGCCAATGCCAGAGGGCGAAGCCTGGTCGGCACCGGTTGTGGCGAGGCTTCTTCATCCTCTCGCTCGGTGGGGGTGGACGCGAGTCCACGTCTGTAGGCCAGGGCGTGGCACAGTGTGCACTTGGTTCGTCCGGGTGACGAGGGCCAAGGGCGGCGCTAGCCGCAGTCAGCCGCCTCTAGAGTGGCTGGTGGAGGCAGCGCCGTGATGGTGGGTGGCTCGTCCATCCATCTACGGAGGAAGGAGGGGAGGTTCTGGCAGCGGGCTAGTCTGTGTGTAGGCCGATGGCGGCATGGCGATGTCCTCCGGGCTGCTCTGGCCTCAAGACTATGGAGGCGCGTGCTAGTGGGCGGCATGTCTGGTGGTGGTGAGGCTCCTTCGTGGGTGTTGGACGGTGTGGATTGCAGGACGACGATGAGGTAGATGCGACGGATGCCGCGAGCTTGCGCCCTGGATCTAGGCGACGCAGCCCTAGAACTGGCATTGCTTTACGAGCCTTGTTGGGCCCAGCCTTTGCATGTCATTTTGCATCTGTCTTGTGCATTGGCTACGGCTAACGTGCCCTACCACTTCCGCGCATGCACCTCGTGGGGATTCTAGGCCACTGATCTTCGGCCATTGGTGGTTGTAGGGTTCGGGAGAAATCCTTGCCGGCTCGTTCGGTACTGATGCAACAATGTCTGGAGGTGTCGCCATTTCTTCTTCAAGGGCGTTCAACATACCCCTTCTCCACTCCCCCGAGTATTGGGGGACCTTAAGTCCATTTTGCTTGTCCGGGCAGCAATGTCGTGTCGATGTAGCATCCCTTCTTGAAGGTTCTAACTTGGACCTCGGTGATCCGGGGTGCTTCTAGTGTGGTGGGACAACTTCAGAGGGTGCAACGTTACATGGTGGCATCGTTTTGTTGATATGTCGTTGGTTTTCTTTGTATCATGCTCTTTTATGTTGGACATTGTTTCTGATGTTGTCTCAATATGTTTTGTTTTTCCGAACTCTTGTATGGTGTGGTTGCTTTGTCTATAAAGCGGGGTGAAAAACTATTCCGAGGAGGGTGGAGTATGTAGTTGCTACCTCTACCTTGGTTCTAGCATAAATAAAGATAAAGAAGCACATGACGTCTATACATATATTTCGAATGTTGAAGAAGAAAATATTCATTCTAGCTAGATGGTTGCTGATATATATTATGAGGCCCCGGCTACTTCACGTCATATTTCTAAATAGCTTTTTGTTGTACCTGATCCTTTTTTGTTGGGTTAACTCACGTAAGGTCAGAAATTGCATAAAATTTTGTACCTAGGACCCATATATACAAGCCCAAAGATAAATCATCTCATAAGCAAGCTATATACTTTACGATATCATGTGCAAAAAGATAGATTTGCATACAATCTTCATTTAAATATTTAAAAAGCGATAGCTTTTATAATGGAGACCAATTAATTTTAAAATTTTGATGTCTACAGGAAACGGCGACGATGATGTCGTCGGCACCATCTTTGGTCGATGTTTACGACAAGGAGGCATCCAATGATAGGGCGCTCTCCTGACAGGTTGGATTGGTAGTTGTGTTAACCATAGAGGACTTGCATGTCGACCCTAGTGGTAGAAGCGTGAAAGGTGCAACAACAATCTTCCTTCGGCATTGTTTTTGACGACAGTGAAGAGTTCGGAGTTATGTATAATAAGTATACATGCATGCCTTGCAGGAGTTGTTCTAACCTAGGGCGACACACGGGCGTCTCCCCTACTCCGTTGACCGACACCTCCTTCTTTGATGTCCCCCCCCCCCTCCGCCGTTGGGAAAAGCCCATGCGGTGACGACGGCAACGGGGTGGGCGTGGAGGGCGGCGGCTTTGTGCAGTAGGGGAAGCGGCGCCCTTCGGGGAGAGGCTTTAGCCTTTTGGCGGAGGACATGGACACCACACTGATGGAATGGATGGATGTGTCATGGTCTCGACTCTACCATAGATCCTCCACGACGGCGTGCACACAATCTATTCACTCGAGGTGTCTACTAGTATCCCTGTCATCACCAGACTCGTCAGGCCTCGACGAAATTCGTTCGTCTGACGTCTCAAAGAAAAAAAAACTTTATAAGTTCTATATCGAATGAAATGAAAAGGTGCAAGCGTGTTTATCTTACACCTGACATAGGTGATGGCCATACTGCAATATGTCACGTGGTGTGATATATCACATTATGAGGAGTAGAGGCATGTAACACGTACATGGAGCTAGCCAGTGTATGAAGCCATACTTTTCATTCAGAATACACGTGAGCTAGCTGTGCATCCATTTATTACGTGAGTAAGTCGAGCGCTAAACTACTTTTGGAAACAAACCTTACTGTCAGCCAAGGAAATTCGATTTGAGCCTAAAATTTTAGTTGGGTCCGCGCGGGAATATTTGGGCCCAAACTAATAATCCTGGCGAGAAAATTAGGCTAAGTCTTTTCCCCTTCGAGCGCCGCATCCTTTTCTACTCCCGTTACCCATTCCGCCTCCGCCGTTGCCGTCAGATCCCGGCCGGCTCCGGCGACTTCCGGCGCTGCAGACCAATGCACCGGCACCCCCTCGTCATCCTCCACCGATTGATTGACCCAGAACCGCGAATCCGACGCCCCCCCCCCCACCACAAACCCTAGTGGGCGGGCGTTACAGAGGAAGAAAAGCTTCGTCTTTGCCGTCCATGGAGGTGGCGGCGGCGCAGCAGCGGGTGGAGGTGAGGCGGCACGGCGACCTGCTGGACCGCGCGGAGCAGATGCGGGCGGCCAGCAGGCCGCGGCCCTCACTGTCGCCGGCGTCCTCGGGGCTGCATGACTGCCGGCGACCGCGTCTTGGCACCGCGGGTTGCTGCAGCTCCGCAGGGCCACCTCCTCGTCGTTCCCCATCCAGGCCGGCTGCCACCTCCACCCTCGCCTCCAATGGCAGCAGCCGGTCTGTGGTGGGAGACGCAGAGATCTAGCGGGAGGAGCTGCTCGGGTCGCCGGCGGGTGGCGACCAAGTACATCGGTGTTTTCATCCCAGCGTCGATGACACACCATTGCTGCCATTGGAGGTTCGCCCATTGGGAGGTATAATTCCTCTTCTCCTAGGTCTGTTTCAAGTGCAAGTGCATCTCTTACTGCAAACTAGCTAGTCTATTTTCTGATCGATGTAGCTAGCTAGATTGAGGTACTGCTGCCACTTATCGATAGAATGAAGTACATGTGTATGTGCATGTGACATCTCAGGTTACAGGATGAGATACTTCTCCTGTGATGAACCCTTATGGTAACTTAATTTCCACACTAAAATTAACGTGTCTCATCATCAAGATCCTAAGATCTGGATCACTTCCTCTTATATGGAAACAATATTGTGGTAAATTATGCCAAGTTATAGTCCTATTGTTTGTTGCAATTTAATAATCCAGTAAATGTTACAAATGGGAGTCCATCTGTAGTAGGCTTAGCATCTTGATGTATAATTACGTTAACTGATCATCTGCTCATTTTCGTATTTTAGTACTTGGCCATCATATTTCACCAAACATAAATAATGATTTGTTAACATTGTGCAACCAACTGTAATAATTGTGTACCAGACAGTACCCTATTAGAATTGCACTGCAGAGATCGAGACTGCATTTGGGCACTTGTGTGCTAACAAATGCAATTGAATTACACTGCAGGTCACATGGAAGTCAACCAACCCGACCGGCTGCTCCTTCGCTTTGACCTCGCCCTTGGTGCAAGACGGTGGTTCTTGGCTTTTTTATAGCAGGTGCAAATGCTTGGAGGATCTAATGTCTTTTATAGCAGCACCGAAGCATGACTCATAGGTACAGAAATGTGATACTGTGCAGCATTTATGTGGGCATGCTTTGCATGGTATGGTTTTTAGACAGATTACTGTTTGAGTTAAGTTCACCAAACAGTACTTTAAATTTCAGGAACCGAAGATGCCGATCTCCTTGCAAAGCTGGGGTAGGAACCAGATGATGACGACCACATTGAGCTGTGATAGGTACCGTATTTGCTCTTCCTGCATGTAGTGTCATCTTAAGATGCAGCATGCAGCGGTAGATTGTTGGATGCATGATTACTTACTAGCCCAAATGCATGTTTTCGCTTTTGCTGATGCTTTTGTTGCATTAATTGCTTGCAGGGGGAGTGCTCTGTTCGCCCCTGTTCTAGCACCTATTGAAGCAGGGTAGTTTGGTTGGTGCACCTCTTGTTTCTAGAGCATTAACGTTATGTCTCTTCTAAGTCCATGATGTTTTCCATATTCTTGCAACTAGAACTTGCTCTAAGTGTTCTTAGAGGTGCTACATCTAAATCGATGATGGAGTATCCTCAAACTTGAGAGTATTCCTCCTTGATAACATTAGATGGTAATTTTAATTAACTCTCCCTGATTGTCCGTACTCGAAAGGAGTCCCTTCAACACTATTAGCTTTGTTTCTGGAGTTGCATTTAGTAGAGCTGATAGTTGGTTAAATATTTATCATTTTCTAAGTTGAAGTGTTGATTCTTTTGCCATGAGAGTGTTCTTCAGCTGGATTGTTCCTGGCATATGTGATGGACAAAAACGGTGCTTCGGTCTTTCTATTATTGTTTATTTTTGCTCTTTTGTGGTGTAGATTTGCTCTAGGAGTTGTTTCTTATTGTGTCTAGTTGGTTCGTTTGTGGCTAGGCTGCTGGGAGTCCTTTAAGATTTTTGTTTATGCTTTCCGATGTTAGGCTGGCGATATCCAGTTTTTTGGTTAAAAATTGAATCGTTTTCGTACTGTAATACACTTTGGAAACATTATGCGTATATTCCAAAGATAATTCAGGACTGAACAATGACCTGGTAGATAAGTACTACATGGCTAGTAGTAGATTTCGTCCAACTAGTACTCCCAGGCAGCAACTGGTTAAGTATTTCTATTATTTCTATGATCTGTTTCTCTGTTTTTCCAAACCGACGCTCCTGCCTCACACTTTAAAAAATGCAGAAGAGGTGAAAATAGCTCCGTCTCGCCATTTTTGCATCTCCTTCATCATAATACTTGGGTCTTTTGAGATGTTCTATTGCTCATTGGTTCAGTTCTAGTGTATTCATGATGCCATTAGCTTTGCTTCTGGAGTTGCATTTAGTAGAGCTGGTAATTGTTAAAGATTTACCCTTTTTTCGAGTGCTATATATTGCTTAGGCCATGCGAGTGTTCTTCAGGATGATTGTTTCTGGCATCTGTGATAGACAAAAGTTAGAGCTTCAGTCTTTCTATTGTTGTTTCCTTTTGCTCTACAGAAATGGAGGTTTGCTGAGGGAGATGTTTCTTATGGTTTGTAGTTGGTTTCTATTGCGGTTGTGCTGCTGGGAGTCCTATAAGATTTTGATTTATGCTTGTGGATGTTAAGCCGGGCATCTCCAGCATTTTTTAGAATAAACAGCATAATCTTTTCCTAATGTATACACTTTTGAAACATTATGCTTATAATCCAAAGAGCAGGCCCTAGCACTGGTCTCGGAAGATGCCCCTCCCCCAACCCCAGATCAGCGCCGGCTACAATCCCTCTCAGGTAACTCACTAGCTCGAGCTCTTGTCCTCTGCTCTTAGCTCGTGATCATGGCCTGGTCTGTGTGAGTTATTTGGTTCGTACTGGTCGTGAGCATGCTGGTCTGTTGTTGTTTTTGGTAAAGTATGAACTTGTGCTCCACCATCTGGTTTATGCATATGTTCCTTGTTTAAACGCAGATGCCTGATCGTCTGTGCATTTCCTGTATGTGTGTATAGCTGGTGGAGGACGGCAAGCTTGCTCCAGGAAGCAACCGTCAACCATAAGCTTCACTGACTTTGTCGCTGGGCAGTGGTTGGTGGCTGTGGCAGCCGGGCAAGTCTTGCCATTGGGGCTTGCTGTGATTTGGCAGGGAAGTATCCGCGAAGTGATACGGTTTTGGCGGTGACGTGTAGCTTCTTCACGCATGCCGCACGATTTTGTTTCAAGTTGATAACTGGGGGTGGGCTGTGATGGCTTCATGTGCAAGTTGATGCGTATGTGGGGTGACTTCGGACATGCTAGTCAGGTGGTCGATGTGGTTATGCTTGACGGTGACGAACTTAATATTGTGCCATAATTTTGCTGTGTGACCAAAGAGAGCAAATATCATTGCAAAATTACAAATTTTGTTGTTTAACTAGTTAATATGTACAGGCTAGCTGCATTTGTCAAAATTTCCGTGGTTTTTTTCCTTGGCTCCCTGGAAAGTAGGTAGCATCTGCAAGCAGTTTCATGGAATTAATTTCCTTTGTTTTCGCATGGAGTAAATACTAGTATTCATTTTCGTTGGCGTGGAAGGGAAAGCTGCATAAGTATTCCAGTTGCGCATCTCGTACGAATTTCTTCTTGTTGTTGACGGAAACAAACTTTATTAATCCAATAACAGATTCTTCCTTCGACCACAAACAAGTGGACTCCTGGGTTTTTCGTGAGACAATTGTATTGAAAAGATGTAAACTAATATCTTGCTTCTCTTAAATTCTTTCACCTCTAAAAAGTGTGTATGTAGAAAAAACAAAGATAAACATGCGCTCAATATTATTGGGTTTGATTTCCGTCCGAGGGGAGATAAAGCAACTTTTGCTACTTTTTAAAGTGTATTGGGAACATAGAAATACCTTTTTTTATGAACAAAGTTTGAGATTAAATATTCACTTTTTAAGGATGGAGGGAGTACATCGTCAATAAGCAAAGACAAAATAAAGCTTGGCGGATCATCTACCTAAATACTCTCTTTGTTCTGAAATACTCTGCATTCTAGGTCTATAATTTGTTCTGAAATACTGTACATTCTAACTTTTAGTCAACAAGACTATTGAAAATGAAGTGTTTTTCCTTTATCTATTAGATGTCACTATTTGCAATGTAGCTTGGATTGGATTTTTTTTACCAATTTAAGTAGTACTAATGAATGCACTACTAATTTATCTGACTATTCAAATCGAATGTAAACTAAAAGAGAACGGAAGGAGTCCACGGGAGTGATTCCGTATGTGTCGAAAGCAACAAAGTTTGCATCTCTATTTATACGTACTCAGTAGAAATCAACTAGAAAACGTTGAATGATGTGCAATTTACTAGAAAACGTTGAATGATGGAGTAGTTCTGTTATTAGGTGCACGCACGGGTGGAGATTATTAATGCCTTTGAGTTTGATGGGCGCGTGGGCGGGCGGGCGAATGAAGCGCGTCGTTTCCTTCTTTTCGATCAGTTGGAGAGAGATTAATTAGTAAGTCCGATATAACGAAGAAAACTCATGCATGCGCACGATAGATTAATTAGATTAGATGGTCTTTTTTTTTCGTTTTTACCACAAACGACGGATCGTGATGGAGCATGCCGGTGTTTGTTTCGTGATTGAGCGTTTTTTGGTTGCGCAAAAAAGGCAAGGGAGAAGCGGGGGAGTTGGATCTGATTTGAGAGGGGAATTAAATTGGTTGCGAGACTTGCGCGTTTGTTGGTACGGAGTTGGGTGCAGGCGAGGCGAGACTTGCGCGTGCTTGGCCGGGACCACACGATCCGGAGGGATTTTGTTTTCACGACGGAACCCACGTGCGCGCGTTTCGTGATTAACGCCGCTCCCGCCAGCTGGAACAAACACCCGCCGCACCATCTTCAGCACGTTCAGCTCGGGGCGCACTAACTCTGCGAGCAACGTGAGTATAGCGGATACGACAGCGGCCAGGAACGGATGGGATACGGGATGAGAGGACAGATTAATGAGTGGGCTTGGGGAACGCTTCCCGGCAGCAGATACAGCGACGGCAACCACGTCCAGTCATACGCGGTGCATCCCGACGGCCGCACCATCTTCGTCTCCTGCGGCAACCGCAAGCAATTTACCTACTCCCTGGATACGGAGAACGGCGAGTCGACGCACCACGGCCATTGGGGCCTGCCGTTTGATGGCCGGGCATACTACGATGCCCATCTCGACGCGTGGGTTGGGATTCGAGACTCTGACGGCACTGACGGCGGGAAAGAGGGAAGTCCCTACCTCTACTCCTGCGACATCCCCAAGAACTTCGCCAATGGGAAGCAGACATTCTCCGTGCCAGAGTGGAAGATGTGTAAGGACGAGCTCACCTTCGTCGAGGACGTCGCAAGCCGGGCGCTCGTCCACACTGGGCGCAGCAGGTTCTGCCTCGTCGAGATGACCTTCTTGCCACTCGACGAGGGAGCCGATCTCGACAACCAGTGCACCTGCTCCACCGGGGAAACAGGCCAATACCTGATTCATGTCACCATGTTTTGCGCTAAGCATGATAAGAATGGCGACCTCGTGGTCTCGCGGTGCCGACGTAGCCGCTCCTACCTCGCGTCCAATTATGCCTCTGAGTCGCTTAGTGCATTCTGGCTATGATGCCAGTTGAACCCATTTCCGCTCTGTGCTGTGTGAGCTCTTAATTTCTTTATATTGTAGTGCCCGCCCTCAATTATAATTTTATGAATTTCTCCTTTCCAATAAGTCATCTTGCACCCAAATGGTATCGTGAATTTGATTGTCAAAAAGTCAATATGTTGAACTTTTTTATTTAATTAATGAAAATTAAGTAGTTGCATAGTTTGAATAGCTCAGTGCATGCATGTATGGCAAATATATATTCCTCTGGTGATTTCAACCAAATGTATCGTTCTTTTTATTTAGTTTATGCAAAGAAACCAAATGGTACGATAATATTTTTCTGGTCCCGGTCTCTGCATTTTGATTTTTGTCAGATTTTAACCCAGGCCTAAGATCACTCAAATTGTGTGTGGTTTTTCATTCGTAGAGTTGGCTTGTTTTTCTTTACCTGTCCAAATTGACCATAAATTTCAATTGTCTTTGAATGATGACTATGCATAGGCAGTTTTTCCGCTACAGTTTAGAAATTTCTTGGTACCGTTTAAATTGTCTTTGGAAACCATAATATACAAGGGGCAACCCATCCGTTTCCAGTAGAAGTCGGTCATGTCTCATGAATTGTTTTCGGTGTATCTTTTGTAATAGGAGTATATACCATATCAAGGCACTAGAAGGAGATAAACACTTCCAAAAGTTGCCCCCCCTGATTAATTGTGAGTTAAATTCGGTGGAGTTCTAAAACTCGGCTGTTTTCTAGGATACTGAAGGAGCTCAGGTTGCTGCACAATTGGATGCCGAATTCAGTCTTCTCCAAAGGTTAATCTCCATGGAACCAAGTGGGACATGAGCAGCTACAGTTGAGAGTCGACTCCCGTTCTCGTGTTCTCCTCCGGATCGACTCCGGCGGCGCTGCCGCTTGGAGAAGAGATGGAAGGGAAACTCGTTTTGTTCAGAGTAGCAGTAGGCGTTTCAGCTTCATGCTGGTGTTTGGCTTGATTTTTTTTTTAAACATTAGGCCGTAGCCCTGCCTTAAATTAATAAGGCCGTTGCCGGCAAGTTGATACAAGATGCTGTGAACCAGCTAACAGGAACCGAAAGCTACAAGCAAACAAGAAAAGAATGGAACACAGCTTGAGCTCCGAGACCATCGTCCAGTCTTGCGATCCTACTAGAGAGGCGTCGAGGCTGGTGAAGAAGGCCGCCATTGAGGGACTCGCACCATCATCAACCTCCAGAGGCCAAGCAAAGCCCAAGCACCATCCGTTTCCACCTCCAAAGAAAGCTCCCTGCTTTCTCGCCCCGGCTCGAAGGGCGCCGTACCTGTCGGAGGTAGATTGCTCTCCCTGAGCACGCATGGATATTGGAAGTTACCACCGGGGAGAAAGACTCCGAGCACTCGCCTCGCCTCGCCGCGCCGCCACCCACGAACATCATCGCCACCCGCAGCACACACCACCAAACCGGACCAAGCTGCCAGGAGTACGCGAAGACGATGCATACCAACCACCGCCGAGCTCATCCACCCAAACCCACTATCTCAAAACGGCGCCTCCAACGAGGGAACGGCACCACCCGGGCACCGCCACCGTCCAAACCAAAGCTTTAGGTTTTCACCCGAGATAGATAGTGTAGGGAGTTGCATAGAAAACAAAATTTTCCTACCGCGAACACGCAATCCAAGCCAAGATGCAATCTAGAAGACGGTAGCAACGAGGGTATCGAGTCTCACCCTTGAAGAGATTCCAAAGCCTACAAGAGGAGGCTCTTGTTGCTGCGGTAGACGATCACTTGCCGCTTGCAAAAGCGCGTAGAAGATCTTGATCACGATCGGTCCCGCGCCACGAACGGGCAGCACCTCCGCTCGGTCACACGTTCGGTTGTTGATGAAGACGACGTCCACCTCCCCGTTCCAGCGGGCAGCGGAAGTAGTAGCTCCTCTTGAATCCGACAACGACGGCGTGGTGTGGCGGTGTAGAAGTCGGCGGAGCTTCGCTAAGCTATGCGGGCAATATGGAGAGGAGCAAAGCTAGGGTTTGGGAGGGTGGCCGGCCACTCAAGGGGCGGCCAGCTTATGGTCTTGGGGTGGCCGGCCCCCTCCCTTGGCCCCTCATTATATAGGTGGATCCCAAGTGTTGGTGTCCAAGTCTTCGAATAAGACCAAACCAAAACCTTCCATAGGGCAAACCTAGCCCAACTAGGACTCCCACCCAAAGGTGGGATTCCCACCTCCCATGTGTGGGGCCCCCTATGGTGGAGTCCACTTGGGACTCCACCCCCACTAGGGCTGGCCGGCCATGGAGGTGGAGTCCCTTGTGGACTCCACCTTCCTTGGTGGTTTCTTCCGGACTTTTCTAGAACCTTCTAGAACCTTCCATAGAACCTTCCGCGACATTTTATTCACATAAAATGACATCCTATATATGAATCTTATTCTCCGGACCATTAACTCCTCGTGATGTCCGGGATCTCATCCGGGACTCCGAACAAATATTCCAACTCCATTCCATATTCAAGAACTACCATTTCAACATCCAACTTTAAGTGTGTCACCCTACGGTTCGAGAACTATGCGGACATGGTTGAGTACTTACTCCGACCAATAACCAATAGCGGGATCTGAGATCCATAATGGCTCCCACATATTCAACGATGACTTTAGTGATCGAATGAACCATTCACATAAATTACCAATTCCCTTTGTCTCGCGATATTTTACTTGTCCGAGGTTTGATCTTCGGTATCACTCTATACCTTGTTCAACCTCGTCTCACAAGTACTCTTTACTCGTACCGTGGTATGTGGTCTCTTATGAACTCATTCATATGCTTGCAAGACATTAGACGACATTCCACCGAGAGGGCCCAGAGTATATCTATCCGTCATCGGGATGGACAAATCCCACCGTTGATCCATATGCCTCAACTCATACTTTCCGGATACTTAATCCCACCTTTATAGCCACCCATTTACGCAGTGGTGTTTGGTGTAATCAAAGTACCTTTCCGGTATAAGTGATTTACATGATCTCATGGTCATAAGGACTAGGTAACTATGTATCAAAAGCTTATAGCAAATAACTTAATGACGAGATCTTATGCTACGCTTAATTGGGTGTGTCCATTATATCATTCACTCAATGACATAACCTTGTTATTAATAACATCCAATGTTCATGATTATGAAACTAATCATCCATTAATCAACAAGCTAGTTTAAGAGGCATACTAGGGACTTCTTGTTTTCTACATATCACACATGTACTAATGTTTCGGTTAATACAATTCTAGCATGATATATAAACATTTATCATAAACATAAAGATATAAATAATAACCACTTTATTATTGCCTCTAGGGCATATCTCCTTCAGTCTCCCACTTGCACTAGAGTCAATAATCTAGTTTACATTTGTAAAGATATAACACCTTGGCCTTATGGTGCTTTATCATGTATTGCTCACGGGAGAGGTTTTTAGTCAACGGATCTGACACGCTCAGAAACGTATGTATTTTGTAATTCATTTGCGTCTCAACGCATCACTCATTTCCAAATGAGTTGGCATTAAATATGTTTGATCTTATGGTGGAACCTTAATTCCGCGGTCTGAAATAAGTCACTAATATTGTCACATACAATATAGCTTCAAAGTTTGACACTATCGGAACTACACCAAGTTCTCAAAGAACTTCTTGACTCAACATCCTCGTCATTTGTCAAAATAATGCCTTCGTTTTGTAGAATCCATCACAATATTTAGAACTCTTCTAAATCTAACATAGACAACTTCTAGTTCATTGTGCTACCTTTAAAACAACACTTAGTCTAATTTGAGATTGAAATTCTATTTTGATATGTGACAAAATAAATATCGGTGTAACCTTACAGCGATTTGTTTGTCATTTCTTCATACAAAAATATATATGTATATCCTTAGTTCTTCTAAAGTACTCAAGGATATTTTTACTGTCGTCCTATGATCATCTTATGAATCATTCCGGTATATGCTCATAACATTTTTAGAGCACAAGATATCTGATTTCGTACATTTTATTTGTGATCTAAAATCACTCATGTATTTTTACTCATCGAGTGTCGATACACTCAAGTCTTGTTAAACCTTCACATGACAAGAACATTTTCTTAATATTTCTATATTGAACTATTTCAATATCCATTCTATGTACTTTGACTTAAACTTATTATGTGTTTCAATCTATCTTCATAGATCTTGACACTAAATATGTTTTAGTCCATATCCTTTCATTGAAGTTAATTTTCAATGAAACATTTTAATCAAGTATGTAATTACATTATTTATAACCAACTATATGTCTTCTACATAAGTATTATAAATATGTCTCAGCGCTCCCACTTAATTTCTTGCAAATGCAAGCCTCTTCATCGTCTCTGATGAAATCAAAAACTCTTTGACTATTTCATCCGGTGAAGATTCAAACTCCGCGATACTTACTTCATCCAATTGAAGTTCGTATACCTATCTAGTATTTCACGGACCAGCAAAACTCTTGGTTTGTATCTAGTATACACCTTTAATATACACTTCTGTTAAGTAGTGTATTTTGCCATCCTACTAGCATATCTCATAAAAGAAATATGTAGTGATTACTAGAATAATCCACATAGACTATAAGCATTGCTACGGAAGATCTAATCTTATCGTAGTCAACTCTTTGAACTTTGTCGTAAACAACTTTTCAATAAGTTGAGCTTCTTCAAGGATATTTCATCCAAGTCCATCAATTTCATAGATCCATTTACTTTAAAAAAGTATTCATCTATATTGGATTTTATGGCGTATAGCCATTTTAACGGAGTCAGGGCCCATCATAACTTCTTTGTTTGTAGTTGGTTTATCATTGTTCAAAATCAATCCTTTGTTCACAAATCATTTATTTGATCACAAAGTAAACCATACCTACAAGGTTCAATATGTACTTCGATCTCCATGGCTAAAACACTTTGTAGTCATGAGAGCCATGAGTGGCCGCTTCCGAAACCAATTCCGATGCTGCGCTACTCTGATCATTATGCTTAGGTTCATAAACCTTATCAAATTATATTGTCCTCCCACTTAAATACTTCATTAGAAACAATTTCTCGGAAATAAGAAACATTGACAAACACTTTTGTCTTTGTCTTGTGGGAAGAATTCCCAATTAAATCTGGGATAACCAACAAAGACATTCATCCGATTTTGGTTGTAAACTCTTAGACCAAAATTTAAAGAAAAGACTATTAGGGTTTATACCCATACCATAACTTGTATGGTGTCATTTCAACGGATCATGATGATGCTCTATTTAGTGTAAAAGTAGTCACTAAAGCATAATCCACAAAAATATAATGGCGTCATAATATTTTATCACATCATTAATCCAACAAGGTTTGGATACATATCTCGGATACTATATCATCATTATGATACTCCAAGAAATGTGAGTTGTAGAACAATTTCATAACTCTCTTAGATGTTTGCTAAAACTCGTAATTCAAATATTTCCACCATGATCCAATCATAGATATTTGATTTTTCTATTACGATGATTTCCACTTCATGCTGAAATTTATTTGAATCCTATTCAAATGTTTCAAACTTTTCCTTATTGAATATATCCACATATTTACTCAATTCATTGTTTGAAAGTTTTCATGAAGTAGAAGAATCTTCCGCACACAACTATGCCCAGTGAACCACATATATCATTATGTATGTTTTCACTAAGTTAGTTGCCCGTTCAACTCTTCGGCCTATGAACGGTATTTCAGTCATTCTCTTTTAGAAAAGATTTGCAAGCGCCAAACGATTCAAAAAATCAAATGACTCCAAAAATCCATTTGCATGGAGTTCCTTCATGCGTTCCTCTCTAACATGACCTAAATGGCGGTTCCACAAATGAGTGGAATTCAAATCATTTGCCTTATGGCATTTTAGCGTCAGTGTTATGTATGTGTGTTTCACCATTAAGATTTATAATAACTTATCCATCATACATGGAGTAATGTCATAATTTGAACAACTCATTGTTTTTATTTGACCAGAGCAAAATAACAATTATTAAGTTCTTTATTATAAATTCTAAGGGCTAGATAGAATGCCAACGATGAACATAATAACACTTTATTTTTGTTCCAGATGTGCATACCTATCATATTCCTTGTCAGTCACTTAGGCCATTGTATTCTTGTATTGTGTTGTTTTGTATGACACTTCATACCAACCAATATAGCACTAATACCTAAGAATTTCATTGTGTGACTAAACTAGGAATACATCCATAACATGTATATCATTTATATACACCTGAGCTAGACTTTCTAGTCTTTTCTTTTCTTTTGCCAAAATATCTTTTGCAGTTTCTCTTTTAGCTTTCCTCATTATTCAGAAAAACATTTCAACATCAATAACTTCTAGGTTTGTTGGTCAAATACCAATAACCTTGAGGTTCTTACTTTGAAGTTGATCATCATATGACAAGTGTTTCAGATTTCACTATTAGTAAATTTGTAATACGATGAACAATTTCACTCATAATTTTATCCATCAATTCATGATAACTTTCTGAGACCATGTCTGTACATGCTAGGCTCATAAAGTTTAAAACTTAGTATTCGCATATGCAAATCTGGCTTGGAAGCACACGTAGAATCTATAACACCCGATCATCACGTGATGCTTCAAACGACGAGTCTTAGCAACGGTGCATACTAAGGACAATCACTTCATGGATATGCGAATATCGTTAGTGCCCCAATAGTTGGAGGATTGGGACGCCTTGCGTCTTCAACCTTCGTACATTCCCATAAAACTTATGAGTTTATGTAGTCTCACCAAATTTATATTCTATCATCTTGCAATAAGGTCTTAGATATCACATATATCTCGTACCTTGATTATTTCTGAAAACTAAATTTTCAGCTCCTTACTTTTCAAACAGATTTGAACTTCAAGTTTCACGGAGACAAGATAACTTTAGGTACTAATTGAAACCATAGCTATTTGAATCAACAATGTGAGGTTTACTAAAAGTTTGCAATAGGACTTAATCATTTCTTGATTCATTAACAATACGGTACCAATCCGTAAAGTTTCTTATCAGATTTTAACAGTATTTCTATCTCAATAACAAGACTAGCACATAGTAGAAAACGGATGCCAATACTACAAAATTAATTCAAAATACTACTCAGACTATGTTTATGATAATTAGTTCATGTTTTAATCTAATTACTAATGAACTCCCACTTAATACAACATCCCTCATAGTTGTTAAGTGGTACACGATCCACATCCACTACACCAAAACCGATCATCACGTGAGATGATGTAGCTTCAATGGTGAACATCAACATGTTGATCATATCATCCATATGACTCGTGTTCAACCTTTCGGTTTCCGTTGTCCCGAGGCCATGTCTGTACATGCTAGGCTCGTCAAGCAAACCCAAGTATTCCGCGTGTGCAACATGGCTTACACCCGTTGTATGTCAAGTTTATCACACCCGATCATCACGAGATGCTTCAAAACGTCGAACAATGCAACGGTGCATACGAGGGAAGAACACTTTATTATCTTGATATTAATGTGAGGGATCATCTTATAATGCTACCGTCGATCTAAGCAAAATAAGATGCATAAAAGGATTAACATCACATGCAGTTCATACGTGATATGATATGGCCCTTTTGTCTTTGCGCCTTTGATCTTCATCTCCAAAGCACGGATATGATCTCCATCATCTTCGGGCATGATCTCCATCATTGTCGGCGTAGCGTCAAGGTTCATGGCGCCGTCTTCATGGTTGTTCACCTCATGTAGCAACTATAACAACTACTTTGAAATACTACTCAACATGAAAATTAAAGACAACCATAAGGCTCCTGCCGGTTGCCACAATACAATAATGATCATCTCATACATATTCATCATCACATTATGGCCATATCACATCACCAAACCCTGCAAAAACAAGTTAGACGTCTCTAATTTTGTTTGCATATTTTACGTGGTTTAGGGTTTTCGAGAGAGATCTAATCTACCTACGAACATGAACCACAACGGTGATACTAATGTTGTCAATAGAAGAGTAAATTGAATCTTCACTATAGTAGGAGAGACAGACACCCGCAAAGCCTCTTATGCAATACAAGTTGCATGTCGAACGAGGAACAAGTCTCATGAACGCGGTCATGTAAAGTTAGTCCGAGCCGCTTCATCCCACTATGCCATAAAGATGCAAAGTACTCAAACTAAAAATAACAAGAGCATCAACGCCCACAAACCATTGTGTTCTACTCGTGCAACCATCTATGCATAGACACGGCTCTGATACCACTGTAGGGATTCGTTGCATAGAAAACAAAAATTTTCCTACCGCGAACACGCAATCCAAGCCAAGATGCAATCTAGAAGACGGTAGCAACGAGGGTATCGAGTCTCACCCTTGAAGAGATTCCAAAGCCTACAAGAGGAGGCTCTTGTTGCTGCGGTAGACGATCACTTGCCGCTTGCAAAAGCGCGTAGAAGATCTTGATCACGATCGGTTCCGGCGCCACGAACGGGCAGCACCTCCGTACTCGGTCACACGTTCGGTTGTTGATGAAGACGACGTCCACCTCCCGTTCCAGCGGGCAGCGAAGTAGTAGCTCCTCTTGAATCCGACAGCACGACGGCGTGGTGTCGGTGGCGGTGTAGAAGTCCGGCGGAGCTTCGCTAAGCTATGCGGGCAATATGGAGTGGAGGAGCAAAGCTAGGGTTTGGGAGGGGTGGCCGGCCACTCAAAGGGGCGGCCAGCTTATGGTCTTGGGGTGGCCGGCCCCCTCCCTTGGCCCTCATTATATAGGTGGATCCCAAGTGTTGGTGTCCAAGTCTTCGAAGACCCGAAACCAAAACCTTCCATAGGAGGCAAACCTAGCCCAACTAGGACTCCCACCCAAAGGTGGGATTCCCACCTCCCATGTGGGGGTGGCCGGCCCCTGGAGTCCACTGGGACTCCACCCCCTGGCTGGCCATGGAGGTGGAGTCCCTTGTGGACTCCACCTTCCTTGGTGGTTTCTTCCGGACTTTTCTAGAACCTTCTAGAACCTTCCATAGAACCTTCCGCGACATTTTATTCACATAAAATGACATCCTATATATGAATCTTATTCTCCGGACCATTCCGGAACTCCTCGTGATGTCCGGGATCTCATCCGGGACTCCGAACAAATATTCCAACTCCATTCCATATTCAAGAACTACCATTTCAACATCCAACTTTAAGTGTGTCACCCTACGGTTCGAGAACTATGCGGACATGGTTGAGTACTTACTCCGACCAATAACCAATAGCGGGATCCGGAGATCCATAATGGCTCCCACATATTCAACGATGACTTTAGTGATCGAATGAACCATTCACATAAATTACCAATTCCCTTTGTCTCGCGATATTTTACTTGTCCGAGGTTTGATCTTCGGTATCACTCTATACCTTGTTCAACCTCGTCTCGACAAGTACTCTTTACTCGTACCGTGGTATGTGGTCTCTTATGAACTCATTCATATGCTTGCAAGACATTAGACGACATTCCACCGAGGGCCCAGAGTATATCTATCCGTCATCGGGATGGACAAATCCCACGTTGATCCATATGCCTCAACTCATACTTTCCGGATACTTAATCCCACCTTTATAGCCACCCATTTACGCAGTGGTGTTTGGTGTAATCAAAGTACCTTTCCGGTATAAGTGATTTACATGATCTCATGGTCATAAGGACTAGGTAACTATGTATCAAAAGCTTATAGCAAATAACTTAATGACGAGATCTTATGCTACGCTTAATTGGGTGTGTCCATTATATCATTCACTCAATGACATAACCTTGTTATTAATAACATCCAATGTTCATGATTATGAAACTAATCATCCATTAATCAACAAGCTAGTTTAAGAGGCATACTAGGGACTTCTTGTTTTCTACATATCACACATGTACTAATGTTTCGGTTAATACAATTCTAGCATGATATATAAACATTTATCATAAACATAAAGATATAAATAATAACCACTTTATTATTGCCTCTAGGGCATATCTCCTTCAGATAGGACAGGGAGGGAGGGGATATCACCTCGAAGTCGCCTTCAAGAAGGAGAACGGCGCCGTCAGCGTCGTCGACGTCGCGGCCGCCACCGTCGGCCAAGGGTTTCCCCCGGTCCAGATCCCACATCCAACCACACCCCCAGCCACCGGAGGAGTCCGGGACCGGGGAGATGTGACGAGCACCGCAGGTAGGAGAAGCCCCCGTCTTCAGATCTGGTACCGAGGCCCGTCGGGGCAACCTCGGTACCATGCCCACACCCGCCGCCCCCTTCACCGTCCGCACGGCCGAAGAGAGCCGACCGCAGCATCAGCACCCGCCGCCCGCAGCCAGGCCAGCGGTGCCCCACCCTGCGCCCAAGGCCGCCGCCCTGGAAGCCTGGCCCCAACCCGGTCGTCGGAGGGCACCATCCCCGGCCGCCACATCCCAGCGCCGGCGAGGCCGCGCCCGAGATGGGAACGGGGGGAGTCGGGCCGACCTCACCAGCGGCGGAGGCCACCCCCGCGCTGCCGTCTTCCTCCCTACAGCATCGCACGGGGGGCCGGAGGAGAGAGATCCCCGCCACCCCCATCACCGGCGTCGCACGGCCTTGCCGGCGGCCGCCTCGGGGCGAGGAGAGGGAGAGGAGGCGGCGGCGCGGTCTAGGGTTTCCCCCGGTCGCCTGGAGGGGCGACGCGAGGGAGAGCACGGTGTTTGGCTTGATGCCGGTAGGTGGGAACGGAGCGCTGGGTCTCGGCCGGATCTGGTGCTGCATAGGGTTCTTCCTTGCCGCGCTGAAGCTCCAGAGGTTGGAGCTTGGAGTGATGGGGAAGGCCACGGTTTCCTTCAATAAGGCCATGGCTTGTGACCTCTTCTGGATTCGACAGCTATTGATGCTTATGCTCGCTCCGGCCGGCCAGGGTGGCGAGGGGAGAAAGGGCGGAGGCGTGAGGATCTGTTGGTCCGGAAGTTGGTGGGGATCGCAGCTGCTAGTTGGAGATACTCACATGGTGGCTTTCAGCGCCTCCATGATCTTTGGCCGACGAGGCGGCCTCTCCTCGGTGCCGATGGTGGGGCACCTATTCAACCTCCTATGGAGGCCCTTCTTCAGCGGATCGGAGTCGGCAGTCTACTTCTTGTCCATCCCAAGTGGCAGGTTCCCCGGTGATGGAGAGGAAGGCCGGCGGCGTGGTCTGCTCAGTCGATCTGGTGGAGGAAGAAGATCAGGATCCGATTGCTTTTTCTCTTTTTGGTCTAAGGTCTTCTCTGCATATTTCGAGGGCCATGTACTAATATTCGTTTTTTCTGTAGTCCTCTATGTATCCCACCGATTATGATAATGCAGCACTGGGGGTAGTTCGTGGCCCCTATCCCTGTTCAAAAAAAAAAAAAAAAAAAGTGGGACATGAGCTGGCTAGAATACGTAGCAGGCAGTACGTCAAAGTGCGCAAGTGCTCTCAGCATTTGGATATTGGCTAGATTTTGATCAAGTGCTAAGATCATTTAACTAATGTGTCTTTTCATTAGTAAAGTTGACTGAACTTGTTTTATTCAATTTTCTAGACTGATCTTATTTTGAATTGCCATTGAATGTGGACTAGAGTTTATGTGTCGCCACTTGTCAGTATTTCACTATAATGTAGAAATTTTTCCGCACCAGCTAAATAATTACCTGTTTGTATTGAAAACTTCACAAGGCGCACTACCGATCTGCTTAAAGTAAAAGTCTGAGTGCCATGAATTTTCTGATGTGTATCTTTGCATACTACGCGTGCTAGAACCAGAAGAATTTTCAGGTTTTGCAAGACGATATGTATAAAAAGGTTTAAGATATGTAAGATATACACCGAAAGCCGCAGTAGTTGTTTCACTAAAACACTGAAATTAAACCGCTTGATTACAAGCACCGAATTCAGAGAATACTATGATGGGAGCCACCGGTCCAAATGGTCGGTGTGAAAAAGGTTTAAAATATACACATCAAATAGAATCCAGAGAATAAGTTCACCCAACTATATGAAACATACTGGTAATATTGGTGGTGGCTGGCCGTAATCAGTCAGAATCATAATCCGCTGTACCAGTTCTTGTGCAACACCACGAAAATAAAATGAAGGAGTACTGAAAAAATTAAAATCCTAGTGAGGATGGTCGACTAAACATCATTACTACATCCAGAATGCAGTAAGCAAACCCCCAGAGTAATTGGGCACAAGGTAGGAGCGGCCAGGCTGGTACGGCGTGACCTCAAGCTCTCCATTCGTTGCACGCTTAGCACAAAACATGGTCACACGTGCCTCTCCTCCCTGGCTGACCTCAACGAGGCAGAACTTGCCGCACCCAGTGTGGACAAGCGTGCGGCTCGTGGCCGTTGTGGGTGCGTTGACGAATGTGAGCTCCTCTTTACACATCTTCCACGCGGGCTCGGGAAGCGTTGTAGCATTTCGACCACATTGGCTCCCGGGGTGTGCAAGGGCCGTCGGAACGTCGCAGGCACACAGATATGAATATCCTTCAATGCTCCCTCCTTCTTTGCCATCGGCCACTCGAATCCCAACCCACGTGCCTAGGTCACTGTCGTAGTACCCCCTGCCGTGGAAAGGTAGGAGCCATTTGCCACGGTCCGCCGACTCTCCGGTCTTTGTGTCGAGAGAGAAGGTGAAGGAGGACGAGGCAAAGATGGTGTGCCCGTCTGGGTGGACTGCGTGTGACTCTATGGGGTTGTCGTCGTCAGTGGCGTGGATCGGGAGCGGTGAGGGTCCATGCTCCCACCTCCATTTGTCGAGGTAGTAGGAGTTATCCTTCTCATACAGGTAGAACGGCTTATTTCCAACAGCCTCTAACACGCAGATCCTGTCGCCGACGGTCGCTGCGGCGTTGTAGCCATCCTTGATCCACACCTCGTTATATAGATGTGGCAGGTCCGGCAGGGTTCTCCCGGCGTCTAGCGTCCCTGTCTTGGTGTCGTAGAGCATTGTCAAGAAGAGACTATTGTTAGGATTCGGAAAGATGACGCAGGAATAACCGTAGATGGCGATTTTGCTTCCGAGGGCTTCGAACTGCGGGGTTGAACCGACCAACGAATAGCTTAAGTGGAGGGCACCTCTAGGGAGCCGCCGCGGGGCCTCATCGTTTGTGACCGCGTCCGCGTCCACGCCAGGAAGCTTGTAGATGCTGAACCTGTTCATCGCCTCCTCCTCTATAACCACGTACAGATGTCGCCCCCGCCGCCCCATCAGCTAACCCATTGCACGGTGCTACAGGTGTCGACGAGCTGGCGTAGGCACGGGATGGAAGGATGGCACCGCCCGGAGCTGCGGCTGTCCGCCGGAGATGGTAGAGAAGGGACTGGGATCTGGCGACGATGGATCGCAACATTGCAAGGTTTTTTCAACTCAGATCGTGACCTAGCTAGATGTGTATCCGGCCGCAGAGACCGTCGCCTAGGCCGTTTTAGCGTACAGCGTAGCGACTCTCGATTCTAGAACCAGGGAAACTGCCCGATTGTTAATGGGCCTGGCCGCACCAAATTAACATAATTTGTTTTTTTGTTTGTGCTAACATAAGAAATTAACGGACTAGAGTTTATGGTGCTGAAGCCAGAGACAAAGAGGACAGGGACTCCGAGGCCCTCACATCCGATATGGATCCCTCCGCCGGAGAACTGGGCCAAGATCAATGTGGACGCTGGGGTGGCTCGGAGCGGCGAGTATGGCGTGGTTGCAGCGGTGGCGAGATCGGCCTCTGGGGTCTACCTAGGCGGATCAGCTGTCCTGATCACAGGGATATCTAATCCCGAGGTTTTGGAAGCGCTTGCAGTCAGGGAAGGTTTGAACCTGGCGCAGGATCTTCTTCTCACGAAGGTACGGCTGGCAAGTGATTGTCTGTCGGTGATCAATGCACTTATGGAGGAGAACTGGGGTAGCTACTCCCAGATACTTCAGGAGATCAAGAGGACTTCTCGCGATTTAGAGGAGGTTAGTTTTGTGCATGAGAATAGGTTGTCGAATAAGGAGCCCCATGATCTGGGTAAGCTTGTGTTAGGATGGCCAGTGGGTCGTTACGTTTGGCTTTCGTCGCCGCCGGTTGGCGTTTGTATTCCCTGCCTTATGACAGTTTGAATAAAGAGGTAGGAAGAGTTCTCAAAAAAAAAAAAAAAAAAAGAAATTAACGATTCTCCCTCAAAAAAAAATTAATGATTCAATCACGGGATGGATATTTTGTTACCTACTACTAAGTCGCACTAGCAAAAAATATAGAAACTAACTATCAAAGGTTTAGGATTCACGACCGATACACGATGTGGCGATCGTTTCTGTCCCGATCTCAGCCCCTTCTGTCCAATCTCCGGCGGCGCCCTACAAGATCCGGCGGATGCAGCTATGGGGACACGGCCGTCGCTGCCGCTCTTGGCAGTGCAGATCCATGGATCCATCGTCGTGCTTATACCTCGGCAACCCCTTCAGAACAAGAGGTCGACGGTGAGAAATCATGGCCTAGGCCGCGGCGGCATCTGTACGTGGTGCTGGACGAGATGAACACGGGACACAGTGTATACAGGCTCAACGTCGACGACCTTGATGGCGGTGATGAGGACGCGGTCACCGGCATTGACGCGGCACGGGTGCCGCACCAGACGAAGCCCCTGCCACGTCGTCTTCCCGAGCCAGTCCTTCGCCTAGGCTATCAATCAGTCGGTACATTTGCTCAGTTCAAAGCCCTCGGCAGCAAGATTGTGGCAACTGGCGTTTCAAGCGGCAATGGCACGATCACCTTCGTCTATGACACGAAGACGGCGAGGCTCGACGTCGGGCAGAGTCCCCCTAAAGGTCTCAACCTCTGCCGCTACCACGCTGCTGACGCCGGGAACAAGCTATACGCGTTCGGCGCCAACAGCCAAACCTTACACTACCTTTGCGAGCAATGGGTGCTACCTGAGGACGATGGGTATGACAGCGGCAATGAGATGGGGGAGTTCGCCATGAGAGGACAGATCAAGGAGTGGGCCTGGAAGAAGAGCCGGTCGTCGCTGCGGTGCGCACTCAACCTCAGTTCCCACACCAGCTTCTTCGTACAGTCGTATGCAGTGCATCCGGACGGCAAAACCTTATTTGTCTCGTGCTTCTCCAGCAACTACATTGAGCCCCATCGTCACTTCACCTTCTCCGTAGACACCAAGGATGTCAAGTATACGCGTCGTGGTGAGTGGAGGCTGCCGTTCAACGACCGAGGCTACTATGACCACGATCTGGATGCGTGGGTTGGTATCCGGATGGCCGATGGCACCGATGGCGGGAGCGAGGGACATTCCTACCTGTGCTCCTGCGATGCCCCGAAACTTGAGAGGGGCCGGGCCCTGCCGGCACCGGCATGGAAAATGTGTAAGGAACAGCTCACTTTCCTGGATACACCAGCCGCACATTGTTGCGCTCTGGTTCACACTGGCCGTGGGCGGTTCTGCCTCGTTGAGGTCTTGGCGGCGCCAGTCGCCAAGGGAGAGGAGGCTAGACGTCGCACCAGGGATGGCCTTGAGTTTCTACTCCATGTGACCATGTTCCGCGCTAAGCATGGAAAGAATGGTGAGCTTCTAGTCGCGCCATGCCGACCTGGCCGCTCCTTCCTCATGCCCAACTATGCAACCGGTACGCCTACTGCATTCTGGATGTGACGATTTCTACTGGCAAGTTTTATATTACTGTAGTAATATGCAAGAACTAGGTTATGCCGAATATGTGTTGTCCGAATTTGACCATAAGTCAACAATAATCCGTCCAATGTTTAAATTATGTGTTGATCAGAACAAGGTTGTTGTGTCATTATACTTTTCATTTTTTTAGATAAAGGAGCATAGCTCCATCCTCTGCATCAATATCAGTTCATCAAGATTCACTTATTACATTCACGGATAAGCTAAGGTCGATACATGAATCAACCATAGGAAAATGTGGCACGCAGAAAATCTATACATTTGCTATTATATTAATATAGCGCCACCCAGTAGTCTGGAAAAAAAAGTCCTGAGCAACCAATATACTTTTCATTGGCATGGTGTAAACCATGTGAGATCCTTTGGAAATTCAAAGAAACTTTGCTGGTTTATTTTTTTACTTTTATTTTTAAAATAGGGATCAGCCCGTGTTTCTGCATCGAATAGATGCATACGATCTTTATTTCTTTAGTTTTTAATGAAATCGACGGAAAATTTGGGACCATCAATTTTTTGAAATGTATCTTGCATACTACCCGATCAAAACAAAAGATGCATATGCCAGAAGAAGGTCCTGGAATGGCAAGACAAAGCAATCATATATGCTTGATCGATGATGCCTGGCAGATAGGAAGCAACCATGTCGTACGGAATGTTGATCAAGACAAACAATTATATATGTTCAATTTAGACATTTTGCAAAATCGTACAGAATAACTACTATACTAATCCTCAACAGCCTTGATTTTTCTCAAAATTTTGACTTCTTTTTCAGATTAACACAGAGTTGACACGTGTGTTCATTGGTGGTTAATTCCTGCAGTGTTTTGTGTGTGTGCAACTTCGGTGCTGTTTTGCAATTTTTATTCACACCTGTTGGATTGTTTTGGTGCGTTAGATATGTGACTATAGAACTCCTGTGATGTTTTGTCTTTTCACAAGGTGACCACATTCTCTAGATTACCTCCTCCCTCTCTCCGTCATTTTTACCAGATCTCATCTACCTTCGCTGGCCTCTCGCTGCTGGAGCTCTTTCCTGGCCGCTCCTCCTTTCGATGGCGTCTTCTTTCTGTTTTTATGGCTTCTTTTTTGATAATTTGATTCCTATGATGTCTTCTCTTTTCGGCTATTTTCTTGTGATTGTTTTCTTGTTTCGATCCGGTTTTCTTTTCCCTCTCTAGCTTTCTTTGTCCCACCCTCTTCTAATCTCCTCTCTTTTCCCTCACCTATGCCGAAGATGATGGCCGCCAGGAGCCACCATCGGGAAATAACATCATCCACTGGCTCTGCTCTCCCCGGACCGTGCTTCCCGGCCCTGCCGTTTTCACGCGCGCAATTCGGATGCTGCAGATCTTGTGCGTGCCGGCGCTGGAGCTGCGTGGTCGCCGCCGATGCTACCGCGACCTGCCGGAGCCTGGCCATGAGCAGCCACCACGATGCCGGAGGCAGCCAAGCGACACGCAGCAAGCTGCTTCTCCCATGTGTCTCATTCTCCTTTGTATGCCGATTAAAAAAAGAGAAGCAGCCTGCAGCGGGCCATCGGCTCGACCGTGGCAGGACGGACCTTGAGGAGGCTCTTCCCTAATGGTGCATCTGCTTCAATTGACTCGAGTGCAGAAACCCGCTTGGGCCGGCTCGAGTCCGACAGCCCGTAGATGGATGAGGCGGACGCCACAGACCTGGAGGTTGCAGGTGCGCAGTGGAGTCACTGTTTCTTGCCTTCGTCTGACCGCAAGGGAGCCACTCCTTGATGTATTGCAGTTCGCTGACGAATCTACAGATCCACAAGAGAAATGATCAGGTAACTTTTTTCTCTTGCGTTGAGCTTCTTGCTTGATGTATATGAGCACGAATTTTTCTCTAATTGTGAGGGTGTAGATTCTGAAGTAGGTGTTGGATTGTTACTCTACAAGGGAGGAATTTGGTTGAATTAAGTGACCGGGGATTGTAAGTTCAGAGGCAGTTCTTATTTATAGACATGAGATCAACTTGTGACAGGATGAAGAAGCAGAGTACACTACAAAGCATGAACTGGAGATTTCAGATGGACGGTGCCTCAGTGGTATTTGTTCCTACGAATTGACGGCAGGGTACACTAAAATTAATGCCAGGCATATATGAATTTGGTATCTATCGCATGCCATTCGTTTTGGTATAACACTAAAAGAGATAAATGTGATGAAATCTGTCAACAGAGGTAACAGGGCTGAAGGAGAAAAACAGGGTGAGCAGCCAGACAACAGTAGTATAAAAGTCACTTAGTACAGAGGACAAGTCAATGAAGATCAGGTAATAGCATTGCGGTCGGATCTATTAGTGGAGAAACATAATAAATTGCAAAGCATAATTCATGATGCATCAGACAGTTATGTGTTAAAACTGTTTGTCTGATCCATAAGACAGGTGAACATATATGCGTATAACAGAGAAAACCAACCAAAAAGTGCTGAAAAAAGCAGGGATGCCAACCTCCTTTGAAACCAGTTTCAGAGGTCAGCCAGATGAACAAAAAAGAAATTCCGTTAGACAAAAAAAAAGTATGCTCTGAGTTCCATGTTTGCATGATCCATAAGACTGGTGAACAAACATATGTATAACAGAGAAAACCAGCCAAAAAGTGCCTAACAAAACAGGGATAGCCACTATGTCGAAAGGTTAAAGAGGTCAGCCAAATAGAAAAATATATGCAAGAGTTGGATTTAGCATTCGAAGAATGAGCTACTCTACATGTATAATGAAGAGCAGACGAAAACCCTGCATGGTATTTCAGTCAAACAGGGACCAACTATTTAACGGTAGATGGTAATTCTTCTTGTACTCCCTCCATCTCAAAAGAAGCTGCTCAACTTTTTCTAGATACAGATGTATCTATTACTAAAATATGCCAATATACGTCCATATTTAGACAAAGTTGAGCAACTTTTTTAGAGATTGAGGGAATAACATAAAAAGCCAGGTCATAATGTTGTTCAGGCATCAAACTGAACTATTATTGCTATGCACGTCTTAGAGACAGGTGGATAACGATTTTTTATGCTGCCCAGATCTAACAAATCAGTTGTTGGTAATCAAAACCTCACCATTTTCATATTTTGCATGTTTCACACAAATGACCAACCATAACTACTAACTAGGTTTCTAAAGCTCAGGTAATCGTTTATATCCTGTGTTTAAAGTTTGCATGAGGTTCTTGCTTGGATAAGAATGACCTCAAGGGCGCCAGACCATGAAGCTTCCATCATGGACTGGTGGCGTTGAGCAAAACAGGACACACCCAAGCCACTTCGCGAAGGCCTGGCCTCTGCCACCTTGTTAATCCCCTGGATGACATGGAAGCACAGGAACCATTGCGTCTTTGAGGGCGCCCAGCCATCAATCCCAAACCTGCTGCCAAAGATCAAGGAGGAGGTCAACTCATTGACAAAAGTGTGCCAAAGGGCTACAAGTAGTCCTGCCATTCACTTGGGATGTGCACTGATGTATGCGCTAACATATGTAATTCACCTCCTAGGAGGATATAAACCAAACTCTATCTTCTCAAGGAAATGAAACGCAAAGGTCCTGATCCTTTGCGTTTTCTCGAATAAAAAAAGATAACAGGATCATAAATTTCTGCGAAACAAATGACAATGGCATAGCACACTGGACTTGGAATCAATGAACTGAAACTGATGTCAACGTAAATATGCAAGCAAGGCTATGTGCAATACCATGCTTTTGTCTATGTTGAGCAAGATTGGCTTGGGTGCCCTGGTACCGTTTGCTGACTGCAGAACCTTTGCCTCCTAAATAAAGGAATTTCAGTTGTACAAATACGACCCCATATTTCGTCAATTAAGTGCTAAAATCCACCCCTTGAAATGTGCCTCAAAGTCAGATATATTATACCAAGCTGGGCTATCAACTATTTCAAGCAATGCAAACAGATTAACTTCCAAATGTCCTGCCATGTTCCTCATGTGCTAAGCTGTGTTGTGTTAAACTGGATCTTGAAGGTGATCATGTGCTGTTCAGATGCATTGCAATCTTTCAAGCAATATATAATCTCAGGGAGCTTAATGTAAAAAAATACACTGATAATGCAAAATTGAATATATTAGTTTAGCTCAAAGCCACAAAACTCTGCTAGAATTGTCCACAACTTAACATACGGAAAATATCTAATCCAAGAAATTGCAGAACAGAGAAGTCTCTGAATCAGTTAATTTACCATACCATTGGTGCTTATCGAAAATAACAATGCTCACTGAAATCCAAGGCACCATACAAATTGCTTGGATACCATCAGGCTAGATTAAACTCGGTACTCATGACCATTTGATGTACAGGTAATCAGACGTTACAACACTCCCGTAAAACTGAAATGATACAGAACCTGCCGCTGTCAAAACTCAAAAATGGAATCTTGAACTACAAGGGAAAGCTAGAGAGCTTCTTTGAGTTCAAAGGTCTTCCTAATATCTCTAGCTCTATCGTAGTCGTTGAGTGCTACAAATATGTTCATCAAACGACGAGCCATTCCACGAATCTCCTCATCACTAATGCCTGCCCTGCGTCTCTGCTCCACTTTCCTTGATATTTCCACCACAAGATCTTTGAAAGGCTTCAGCTTCTCACTTGGTGAAGACCCAACTCCTGAAAGTGATGCAGCAATCCGTTCAGCCCTAGTGATTGCATCGTGGACATCCAATATTATGCTCTTCATGTGAGGAAGAATCTTTCCCACCAATAGCTCTTCTATAGCAAGTTTCTCCAGAACGTTTGCTGCAAGGACCTTTTTCCACAAGCACACATTTCTAAGAAGGCGTGTGGCAACCCCAAATCTATATGCAGCATACTGCACAGCACCTGGTACAGTCCTTGTCAGCATTGATCCCCAAGCCGGTACTGAGACTTCACCAACTGCCTCAGTCAGACGCTTACACACGGAAGCCAGCAGTTGATGCAGAGCCTTGCTCGAGGCCGGTACATAGGTAATCAACATAAAAATTGCATCCACAGCCTTCTGTGTCCCTTGAGTGCTCAAAACATCCCAACAGTGCATAATACGGTGGTGCAAAATAGGAAGGGCCACCTTTTCAGCTAGAATTCCAACAAGGTTTATATCTGAATCATTAGGATCAATATCCTGCACATCATAATCCACGAGAATGTTAGGCCAGTCCATGTCAAAGAAGTCGGTTGTTTTATGGAGAGGATCCCACTTCAGAAGCTCCAGCCTCACATAAGGGGTGAACACAGATGGTACACTCAGTGCTACATGAGCATCTCGGTAGGCCAAAGGATACTGAGTTTTCCACCCTTCAAACTTGTCCTTGACAATTGTAAGGCTCGAGTATTCATCTGCAGCATCACTGAATACAAGATCAGCAGTCTTGAGCAACTCATCACGGCTGGACAGATAAGCACTGCTGTCGGTGTCACTCTCATCAGTGCTTAGCTCACCTTCAACATGGTCACTGTTACCACTCTTTCCTGTAGATGACTGTCTTTTGGATTCTGACCGCGCTTTTCTTCGCGTCCTGTTCTCTTCTCTGCGCTTAAGATCCATACGCTTTTGGAGATTGATATCTCTGCCAAACTCATCGAGCTCTGGTGGTAGGTTTGCGCTCTCCTTAGCAGCAGTTGCTGCTGCTTGAGCAGCAAGCGATGCAGCAGACAGGTTATTTGAGCTTGATCCTTTGCTAAGAACAGATATTGCTGCATTCACCGCAGCTTCGATCACACTGGATTCATCAGCTAGGTCGGCTGCCCGCCTCTCTGACACGGCCAATGCTCGGTTTTCATGCAATTTTTGCATGTGCTCCTCCAACTCCTCGATGAAGAATGCCTTATCATTCAAGAAATCACACATGACAGACACATAATTTCGGAGCTCCTGCATGTACACAAACTTCTTCTCTGCACCTTGCAGACCACTCTCCAGGCTAGATATCTCTGAAAGGGCTTCATTCAGATGTGTGTCGGTCCTCGCTAAAGCATCAACTGTTGTCTTGTGGGTCTCCTTGAGCTTCCTGATGTTCTCCAGCAGCGCTTTGCTTGCTACATCAGCTTGCTGAGAGATGGACAAGAACTCCGCACTACCCGGTGCAAAAGCAGATGCCCCAGGCACAGCCCCGCTAAAGGAGGGCTGATAATGAGGACCTGCTGAGTATCCAGATGGCTGCTGCTGAACCTGCACCGGAGCCGGTGCACCATTCACTGCTCTTTGCGCAGAAGAGCCAAGCGCCTTCTTGACCTGCTCCTCCTCCCACTTCCTCTGTTCCTCCTCCTCATCATCGTCGTCCCCATCATCCTGAACCTCCATAAACCCATCGCTGATAACCCCCAAACTAGCAGCCGGACCCCTGTTATTGATCCCTTGAAACACTCCTTTCGAGTTCCTCTGGCCATCACCCGACTTCTCACTATACATGGCAATCCTACCCTGCATCTCATTGTCGTCTTCATCACTGGACACGCCAGCAGCATCCCTGCTGCTGAGTACACCGCCGCCATCAAGGGAGATGAAATCTGGCGCCGCATGCCTGGGCTGTTGCCGCTGCTGCCGCTTTGCCCGGATGGCGTCAATCGTCCGCTTGTCAGGTATCACTGCCCCTTTCTCCTCATCGTCTTCGTCCTCCTCAGACTCGTCGCTTTCGACTGCGTTCTGCAACGGTTTCCGCGGCCCAATGCTCGCCTGCGCCATAGGTTTCACCAGACCTTTGAGAACAACCACCGGCTCCCTGGCAGCAGCAGCCACAGCGGTGGCAGTACCAGACGAGGTACTGGCCGTAGCCCCAGCCAACCGGTGCTGCCGGGACTCAGGCGGTGGAGGCGCCCGCCCATGGAGCGGGCGCGTGTTCTTCTGCAGCTCCCGGAGCCGCTCGGGGGTGTACTCCCCAGCGTGCGACTGGAAGTTGGACGGCTTGGGCGCCACCGCCGCGGCCGGCGAGGCCCTAGCCCGGTCCCTCGCGGGCGTGACGCGGTGGAGCGCCGGCGCCGCCGGCGAGGCCGCGCTGGCCGCCCGCACGGAGGCCGACGGGCGGCGGCGCTGCTGCTGCGCGAAGGGCCCCTCCTCCGCGTCGTCCTCGTCCTCGTCGCCCGCGAAGCTGAGGCGGCTCGCGCTCTGGGACCTGGGCCGCGGCGCCGGCGGGGTCGGCGCCTTGGCGGCCGCGGGACGGCTTGGGGGACCCAAGTCGTCGCCCTTGGTGGCGCCCCCGTCGTCGTCGTCTGTGCGGCGGCGGAAGTTTTTGCGGTGGCTGCTCATCCCGGCACCGCGGCGGGTCGAGGCGGGGCCTGGCGAGTTCGAGGGACGGGCTCAGGTGGAGATTTGAGGTGGTAGGTAGATGAGGACGCCGGGATCTCACCGGCGGTAGGCGACGGCGACGGCGGCGGCTAGGGTTACGGCGGCGGCGAGGAGATCCGCGTGACAGAGGCGGCGAGTGAAACAAAACAAAGTGAAGTCCAAGACGATTCGGACCCGGTAAGCGACCGCGTACCTTTCGTCTTGGGCTTCTCTATCATAACCGGCCTAGTTAAGGCCCAGTGAAAGCCCAAGTTTGGTCCAGTTTAAGCCCAGGCCCGCTCGGCTTATCGGCATTCCATTCTCCACTACCAGCGCGAAAACCCTAGCTAATTCCCCACCACCTCGACGACCGATCCCATGGCGACGGCGAGGCTGCGATCCGCGTCGGCGTCCTCTCTCCGCGGGGCGCTCCTCCGCCACTGCTCCGCGGGGCCCGCAGCCGCGCCCGCGCGCACCGTCTCAGGTTCCTCCTCCCCACCTTCCTCGTGGTCGTCTCTGGTGTAACTAGATTTGATCCTCGTGATGGGTGCCCTGTTGCTTCGAGCTGAGATGATTTGGTGAGATCGGCGAGTGCTGTTGATGCTGTCTTGGCTGATTGCTCCTCCGTTGTTTAGTGGTCGGTCTCCTGGTTTGGTTAGGTGTTGGGAGTTGTGTACCAGTGAGTGTTCAACTGCTGCTGATGTTGTCTTGGCTGATTGCTCACTTGTGGAACCTCTGTGGTGCTTCTGAACTGAGAATTGGTGATGTAGGCGCTTAAATTGTAGAGGACATGTGATCTGGAGTCGGTAACGATGGTTGCTTGCTGCTCATTTTAAGGAGAATTGCGCCTTGCTCCCACTTTGATTCCGCCGTGCTTCAGCCTGTTGACGCTCCCTAGGAAAATTTGTGAACTAGTATTCTAGTATGCTTTACGAATACTGCGTGTCAGCAGAACCGCCTCTTGTTTACACCGTGTGATTGCATTTTGAGAAAATTAGATGGCAAAAAAGACGCACCATTTTAATGTGCTTGTTATCAACATTTTTTCAGACAAAAGGGGTTTCCCCCCTGGTTTCCATTTATCATGCAACCAAGAGTAACAACATCCGAGTTCAAGAAAAACACAAAAGGCACCCAGCCATAAGCCAGAGCCCAGCAACAAATAGGATAGAACGAACACACAGGCTACAGGGGAAAGTAAAAGGGACAAAACAATAGCATCTTTTTCTAAAAATCCGCAATCCCTGTCATCTCCAAGCAATCCTCAAGAGCTCACCAAGCCTCTTTTCCAGAAGTAGAAGGCTGCGATCCAGTAAACTTGAATGAACATCCGCGCATAGCACCTAGCACAGACCTTGCTTGTTGTCAACTTGTAATACATGTCTAAATGTGCCCATATTCTGATATCTGGATAACATCCTAATATATAGGGTCAGAAGAGCATGTTGCTTTGACTGATTATTGTCTCGACATGCATGGTGCTGTCTAGCTTCAAACTGACAAAATTTTATCCTGCTCTATGGCACTGGTAGTTGATTTCCTGGTTTGATTAGGTATTGGGAGTACCATAGAGTATTTTAGGTGGTTAAGAAAAGTCCCTGCAGTTCATTTAGGGAGAAAGTGTCCACATAGAACTTGTCATGTTTAACTGTACCTGCATGCCTGCTTCTGAATTTTTCTTGTATTTTGCCTTAAACTCGTAAGTGTCCTGATTCGGTGATAAATTTTTTGCACCTTTTCTGTATTTCTGTAGATTAATGCTCCCACTTGGAATTAGTTTTATTTATCTTCTAGTAGTATTTCAGATTGTGGCCCTGTGCAGCAGCACCTCTCATCTTGTCCATATCACATAGTTGCATTTTGGCAAACAGACATAGTAATATCTACTGCTTTGAAGTGCTTGTTGGAGTATGTGTGTGAATATGCCTTGCAGTTTTGGCATGTGTCATTTCCCCTTTTGAATTAATACCTTAAACTGTGTAGCATCCTGAATTGAAGATAAAAAACATGTAGTTATGACAGGTTTACTCTCCAAACATGCTTCTGTTGGATAACCAAAGTAAATCTTCTGCTGTCTTGCATGTATACCTGGAACTATATATGCAGAAATGGCTCATTGCCCTTTGCTTTGCCAGATTTTCAGGTTACTAAATCTGCAACGTGGAGGTATTTCTCAACGTTTAAGCAGAATCCTCTTGCAAAAGGCGACAGATTCAGTCCAATCCCTTCTCTGTCTGGTCAGGCAAGATGGGCTTCTCAAGCCACTGCCATCAAAGAAACTGACCCCAGTGGCGGCAAGATAAGCATTGGGCCCAAATCCAAGCTGATCAAGGAGGACGGCGATAAAGATGACGAACTTGTTTATCAGGGACCGATATCATCAACCATCAAGAAAGTGAAGCTCCTGTCCCTATCCACCTGCTGCCTCTCCGTCTCCCTCGGCCCCGTGATAACCTTCATGACTTCACCCGACATGAACGTGATCCTCAAGGGCGGAGTTGCGGCCACTGTGATCTTCCTCAGCGCCACCACGACTGGAGCCCTGCACTGGTTCGTGAGCCCCTACATCCACAAGCTGAGGTGGCGGCAGGGTTCAGACAGTTTCGACGCAGAGATCATGTCGTGGCTGGCTACACCCCTGAAGAAGACGATCAAGTTTGCTGACATCAGGCCTGCGGAGACGAACCGGCCTTTCGTCACCTTCAAGGCCAATGAGAGCTTCTACTTTGTAGACGCCGATCACTTCCAGAACAAGGCCTTGTTGGAGAGGCTCACGCCCAAGCACCCTCACGAGTCCGCATTCAAGAACTTATGATGCGAGTTAGTGAGGCGGTGAATGTGCCTGTGCTTGTGAACCTTGTTGGGCGCCTGGATTTTATTTTCATGTAGCTTATACTTGTGAGAAGATCTTAGTATATGTCATTGCTGTTATTTACCTTCTGTATGGAGACTTTCGGATCACAGTCGTAGAATTTTTTTACCAGCGAGAGCAGAGGTGAATGGGCGATGTGCACTCCTATGCTATATTGAATAAGTAGCAGTGACATGTCCCTCTCGGATTGGCAGTTTATTTGAAGATGGTAGCATGCTCCCAGTTCCAGTCATGGACATTTGCAACTGTTTTGCCTTGAAAGGCAGTGATACTGTATTTTTTAACAGTTTCTGCCGAAGCTATTAATGTTGTATATCTGAACATTGCATGATTTTCTCTGTTTCTTGCAAGATATATTTGTTTGCAACAACCAGAACAAAGCTATGTTATACACAAGCACAAAAATGATCAGTATGCGATGTTACAAGTACTGTATGTATATGTTATTTTCCAGCTAAACTATGGAATTGTGCTCATACTCATAGATTATAGAGAAAAATAAAGAACATGCCTTGAACATTACACAGGGGGCTCAAAATTGTCTGGGACCACATCTCATGGTGTCTCATGGCTAAAAGAGTTCTACATCTCCAAGTCTCTACGGAAAATCAGTCAAAGCTGCACATTTGATCTTCAATCGCCACTGGACCATGAACTTCTATTCTACAAAACTTGGTATTTCAAACCCTTCCCGTCGTCAGCAGCGTCGATGGAGATCATCGAGCCTTCACCGGCTTCTTCGCTGACCATCATCTTGGAGATGGTTGTAACTATATGCTTTTCCACCCACCTCTTTAGGGGCCTTGCGCCGTACACCTGTGCAAGACACAGTGTATATGGTTGGTTATTACCAAAACTTACCAAAAGAATGTTGATGATTCGTCTAATAAAAGGTGAGCCGCATAGTATGATTATTTCGAAAGAAGAAACATTGCTTACAGGGTTGTACGATTCCGACAGAATGACATCCAGCGCGGCTTCCCTTAACACTAGAGAGATGCCCTTGCTGGCTAATCTGTCAGTGACACACTTCATCTGGATGTTCACGATCTCCTTCAGCTGGTGGTGTGAAAGCGGCTCGAATATCACAATCTCGCTCAATCTGTTAAGAAGTTCAGGCCTGAAGTGTCTCCGAACCTACACAAACAAGCATGTATTTATGTCAGCAAATCAACATGTGGCTTGATCTTACAATGGATATTTATGTTTCACAAACCTGTTTCATGAGAAGTTCATGTGCAACTTCAGTTGTTTTTCCTCCGGTCAGGTGCTCTGCTCCTAGATTTGAGGTCATAATGACGACCGTATTTTTGAAATCTACGCTCCGGCCTTGTCCATCAGTCAACACACCATCGTCAAGAAGTTGAAGAAAAAGATTTATCACCGAGTAATCCGCCTTCTCCACCTCGTCGAAAAGGATAACACTGTATGGGCGTCTCCTGATTTTCTCTGTCAGTTGTCCACCGTCTTTATGACCACGGTAGCTTTATGACGTCGCAAAAAGGAGCACTGGTATTAGTAAAAAAAACTAACTACAAAGTATGACAAGATAATGTAATGTAAAAAATATTTGTAATTAGAAACCTTGGGGGTGCTCCAATGAGACGCGTCACGGAAGAAGAGCAAGTATATTCAGTCATGTCAAAGCGAACCAACATGTTCTCACTATCGAATAATTGCTCGGCGAGAGCTTTTGCAAGTTCCGTTTTTCCAACGCCGGTTGAGCCTAGAAAGAGGAATGAGCCTATCGGTTGGCCAGGCTGAGCAATGCCGGCCCTAGAACGCAACACCGCTTCCGCAACCAACTCGACCGCCTCATTCTGGCCAATTACTCTCTTGTGCAATCTGTCGGCCAAGTGCATTAACTTGACCTTCTCCCTTTCGTCAAGCTTAGCTATAGGGATTCCAGTCCATCGGCTTACCACCTTCAAACAGTAACAAAACCAGTTGAATATAACCTTCAAATAGCAAAATTTAGTAGTCAATACACGCATGACAAATTACATGCTTACCTGTGCTATAAGATCAGGGCTAACAATTGCACCCGGTTTTCCTTCTACCCAGGTGCAAGCCTCGTCAATTAGATCAATCGCCTTATCAGGGAATTGACGACCTAAAAAATATCAATGGAAGATTATTCTAGCTTATAAACAAAATCTTACGCGATAAAAAAACTAATCGAAAATAACAAAAAGCTTAAAAATCACCTGTGATATAGCGGTCGGCGAGGTGTACTGCAGCCTCGATAGCGGAATCCTGAATTTCCACGCCATAGTGTCGTTCAGACCGCTCCTTGAGCCCCTGCAGAATGCCGAGGGTCGCTGGCATGCTCGGCTGCTCGACGTGCACCTTCTGGAACCGCCGCTCGAGCGCAGGGTCCGCCTCGATGTGCTCACGGTACTCGTCGTAGGTGGTGGCGCCGATGCAGCGGATACGGCCGCGGGCTAGCGCCGGCTTTAGTATGTTTGCGGCGTCGCTGCGGCCTCTCCAGTCGCCGGCGCCGATGAGCATGTGCATCTCATCAATGAAAAGGATGATCTTGCCCTTGGACGCCTCGGCGCGATTGATCACGGCCTTGATGCGCTCCTCGAACATGCCGCGCCACTGGGTCCCAGCGACGATGGCGGCCAGATCGAGCTCCACGAGGCGTGCACCGGCAAGCTGCGGGGGCACGTTGCCGGCAGCGATGCGCTGCGCGAGGCCCTCGGCGATGGCAGTCTTGCCGACCCCCGCTGCGCCGACGAGCGCCACACAGTTCTTGGAGCGGCGGCACAGGATGTGGATGACGCGATCGATCTCGTCGTCGCGGCCGACCACCGGGTCGACCTCGCGGCGGGCGGCGGCGGCCGTCATGTCCCGGCCGTACTTGCGCAGGCAGGTGCGGCGGCTGTAGTACCGCCACGCCCCGTAGCACAGGCCGAGCCCCCCGTAGAAGTAGATGAGCGGCTCCAGGACCTTCAACACCCCGGACGCGTGTGCTTGTGCGCGCGATAGGATGGTGCCCAGCCCGGCGCTCGCCATCGTCGGCGGCGGCGTCGTTCCTCCGCCGTCCATCCATATCCTGAGCACAGGATCGTAGGATCTGGTCCCGGCTTCCATGGTAGATCGATTAAAACCCTGAGCAAAACCCTGATCTCAAGCGATAGTACAAAACTAATTAACGCCTCGTTGTTGCTTTGTGTCATGTTATGTACTCCTATAATGACTTCTTGTTGTGCAAGCCTGCACTACAAACGGTACGTTGGAGTTGGAGTTGTAATCGATCGGACTTCTGTTGATTTGTTCTTATTTCACTTGTATGAAACTTTGAGGGTACTCCAATGAGACACGAGACAGGATTAGTCCAAGCATATCAATTCTGACATGTCAAAGGAATCGAAGCAACATCGTATCATCATGGCGGAGCTCTGTGAATTCAAGGAGGGTGTCGCCTTAGCCATAGGGTACCCGATAGAAACTTACAACATTTGATCGCCCGGGTTATCATTAGCAGGGAGCGGGACGGGACTATCTATTAGTAATCTTCAACAAGAGTACAAGATATGCAAAAGTAATAAAATTTACAAAAATGTATTTTGACCACCTAGGAATACAAGATACGCAAACGTAATAAAACTTTACAAAAAAGTATTTTTACCACCTAGGAGTATACAAGATACGCAAAAGTAATGAAAATTTACAAAAAAAAGTACTTTGGCCACCTAGCGATCACTACAAGGCTACAAGCACTTGAACGAGTACAAGATACGCAAAAGTAATGAAAATTTACAAAAATCATGCTTTGTAGTGTACTCTGCTTCTTCATCCTGTCACAGTTGATCTCATGTTTATAAATAAGAACTGCCTCTGAACTTACAATCCCCGGTCACATAATTCAACCAAATTCTTCCCTTGTAGAGTAACAATCCAACACCTACTTTTTTAAACAGAAGGCTCGACGATCCTGACTTTGAATTAACAAAGCCATCAACCGGCCACGCGTACAACGATATAACGAAACAACCGAAGGAAAGAAAGAAAAACAAAACTGGGGTTACCAGCTAACGATACAAGCACAAGCGATGCAAAGCTATAGCCTAAACCAAGATACAAGGGCGCCCGAGACTACAGCTAAAACATCGGCAGCTCGTCTCGAACTTCAAGCAACGAGCCGCCACTCCGTGGAGCCGCACCAAACTGAATCGGCACCAGGCCGCCTTGCAGAGGACCACCATGACCGAGGGAGCTGGCTAACGGCGCAAGTGAGCATGCGAGCCTCCAGAGTTCAAAGGGGGGAAGAACTTCACGACAACGCCTCCAGGAAGGGGAACGACGCTCATGAGCATCGCCGTTGTCGGCACAGGGGAGCCGTGCAATGCTTTCGCGGAAGTCTTAACCCCACCCCAAAGAAAGCCAAAGGCTTTGCACCTGCCATCAGGACAGCCACCGGCCGTTTAGAACCACCGTTGTCCCCCGGTGCCACGACACACTCTCCGACAGCCACCCTAGGCACGAGAGAGGCCGCGCAAACCGGAGGTACACCGTCTATATGAAGCCAGTCACAGCAGGACGCTGGGCATCGACTAGAGGAATTCCGAGGAGGACCTCGGAGAGAACGCAAGTCAGCAAGGCCATAGACAGTGCCCCAGGGGAGGCAACCAGCGGCAGGACGTGTGTCATGGCCACCCTCCAACAAGGTGAACGACATCCAAAGACGTCGCCGTGGCCGGCAATGGCCGTAGCCTTGCGGTGCTTTCGCGGACACACCGTCACGCACGCTAGCGTCCCTGTACGCCAAACCTCGCGGACCAACCAACCTGCAGGTGCAACTCCGGAACGCCTCGTCCCCACGAGCGTCACGACTGGCCGGGGAATCAAGCAACTTGTGGCGGCGAGAATCTCCGATGAAGCGCCACCCACACAGCCAACGAACCCAGATTCTGTCAAGCGGAGTAAACCCGAGAGAACCGTGCAAGATGTCCCTGCACCCTGCCAATGGACATCTGCAGCTAGTACATGGCTTCGGGCCTTCAGTGTCCTCTGATCCATTGCCTTTAACTGAATCAGGTGATGGTCCCTGTTAAAACTAGAATATGATCAGGTAGACTTTGGGCTACTCGGATACAACCGAGAGCCTCATACTCGTGTATATATAATAGGCACTATGCCGTGCTAGGCAATACAAGAATATGACGCTAGGCAATACAAGAATATGACGCTAGGCAATACAAGAATATGACTAGGACTCTCCTAATCTAATACGTGTCACATACGATCACGTTTACATATTTCCTAACACCCTCCCTTAATCACAACTTAGTCAAGTTGAGGTTATGCTTGAAATCTTCAAATGCTCGAGAGGGAAGTGGCTTCGTAAAACCGTCAGCCACTTGATCTTTGGAAGAAATAAAACGTATCTCCAATTGCCTCCTTAACACTCGTTCTCGAACGAAGTGAAAATCAATTTCAATGTGTTTTGCTCTAGCATGAAACACAGGATTGGCTGACAAATACGTTGCACCCAAATTGTCACACCAAAGACAGGGTCTCTGTGTCAACTTAACTCCAAGCTCAGCGAGTAAGGACTGAACCCAAATCATCTCAGCTGTTGCATTTGCTACAGATTTATACTCCGCTTCTGTACTTGACCTAGAGACTGTAGCTTGCTTCTTAGCACTCCAGGAGATCAAATTCGGTCCAAAGAACACAGCAAATCCCCCAGTGGACCGGCGATCATCAATACATCCTGCCCAGTCTGCATCGGAGAAAGCACTAACCATGGAAGAAGGGGACTTCGCAATTGTGAGTCCAACTGTGATTGTGTGCTTAACATACCTAAGAATGCGTTTAGCAGCAGTCAAGTGAGCAGTGGTGGGTGCATGGAGATACTGACACACTTTATTGACTGCATAAGAAATATCTGGCCGAGTGAGAGTAAGATACTGTAGTGCACCAACCATACTTCTGTAGTTAGTGCTGTCATCTGGACCCAGTAATTCGCCTTGACGAGCAGTGATCTTCTCTGACGAGGAAAGCGGCGTGACAACACCTGAACATTCGGTCATGCCAACACGGTGCAGTATATCATTAGCATATTTTGTTTGATGGAGAACAATGCCAGTAGAAACTTTCTGAACTTCAATGCCCAAAAAATAGTTCAAGTCGCCAAGATCTTTGAGAGCAAATTCCTTGCTTAAATCCCTTAGTAGCGCATCAGTAGCATCCTGAGAAGAACTGGCAACAATAATATCATCCACATAGATGAGCATGAATATGGTGACACTACGCTTACGATAGATGAACAAGGACGTGTCAGACTTAGAGGCCACAAAACCAAGAGCAACCAACTTTGAGCTTAACCGTGAATACCAAGCTCGAGGGGCCTGTTTCAGACCATATAGAGCTTTGTCCAACTTACAGACACAATGCGGTTTCTGTTTGTCTTCATACCCAGGAGGTTGTCTCATATAGACTTCCTCTTCCAGAACGCCATGAAGAAACGCGTTCTTAACATCCAATTGTCGCAAACTCCATCCTCTAGAGACAGCAAGGGCCAGAACAAGACGAACAGTTGCAATTTTGACAACTGGACTGAAAGTCTCCTCATAATCAATACCATATCGTTGCTTAAAACCTTTGGCCACTAGTCGAGCCTTGTATCTATCAATAGTACCATCTGCTTTTCGCTTGATCTTGTATATCCATCGACAATCAACAATATTCTTACCGTGACTCTGGGGTACGAGCCTCCAAGTTTTATTCTGCATGAGAGCATTGAACTCTTCATCCATGGCCTGACGCCAATTCGAATCATCTAGTGCAGACGGTAAGCTGGTTGGAACTTCAGAAGTAGCAGAGAGAAGCCAGCGGACAGTGCCATCCTTGTACTCCTTCGGTTTGACAATACCTCTAGACGCACGTGTAGAGGGACGCGCTGGCGGAGGTACGGGCTGGGCTGCAGCCGGAGGCGGTGTAGAGGATCCAGCAGCCTGACTGGCACTGTCGGCAGATGCGAGCGGGGATCCGCTGTGGTGTGTTGGCGAAGACAAGGCTGGGGACGGTGAGGGATCAACCGCAGAAGATCCGGACGTCGACCCGGCAGGGGATCTGGCGGGGGAGTGCGCGCCTGACGCGCTGGACGAGGCAGCAGGGACAGATCGCCTGCTGTCGGCCGTCGGCGCCGATCCCGAAGGTGATTGAGAATCAGCCTCGGATCGTGTGCTGTTGTCGTTTGCTGCCGAAAAATCAAATGAGCCGTAAGAGCGACTGGATGCAGCGTTTTGGCTGAAATGTTCGCCCGCTGCATTATTTTGCTGTGCTGCACCATGAACAACCTGAGTAACAACACTAGCAGATTGGTCAGTAGCATGAGTATTTGAAACATACAAGTCATCCATTCTGTGTCCCTCCTCAAGATTACGAAGGGAAGGATCAAGAAGAAGAATTTGTTTTCGAAGTAAAGCACCGGCATTAGGATGCAAAGACTTGAAGGGAAAAACATGTTCATCAAAGACGACATCACGAGAGACATAGACTCGTCCCGTAGTAACTTCAAGACATTTGACACCTTTGTGACGTGGGCTGTAGCCTAAAAAGACGCACTGTGTGGATCGAAACGCAAGTTTGCGTTTGTTATATGGACGAAGGTTGGGCCAACAAGCACAACCAAACACGCGAAGAGATGTGTAATTGGGACGGCTACCAAGAAGTTGATGAACAGGAGTATCATTGTTAATGACTGGGCTGGGGAGCATGTTAATAAGGTAGGTGGCAGTGAGAAAAGCTTCATCCCAAAATTTTAGAGGCATACCAGCATGAGCAAGAAGAGCAAGACCTACTTCAACAATATGGCGATGTTTTCTTTCAGCAGAGCCATTCTGCTGATGTGCATGGGGACATGACATATGATGAGAGATACCCTGGTTTTGGAAGTGAGATTGGAGAGCGACATACTCACCCCCTCCATCGGATTGGACAGCTAGGATTTTTTTATCAAATTTGCGTTCAACGAGGGTTTGGAAAGAGATAAACGCAGCAGCAACATCAGATTTATGTTTAAGCAAGTAGATCCATGTGAATTTGCTAAAATCATCAATAAAGCTTACATAGTAATCATGGCGACCAACAGAAGTAGGTGCAGGACCCCATACATCAGAGAAAATCAATTGCAGAGGTGCTGTAGAAACACTAGTTGATATAGGATAAGGTAATTGATGACTTTTGGCCCTTTGACAGGAATCACAAACTGACAAGCTACTACTATCTGAGACACATGGAAGTTTATTCTTGCTCAAAATCTGCCTAACAATAACTAAAGATGGATGACCTAAACGACTGTGACTGGGACGGCTTGGCGGCAACAAAGGCTTGCTTGGAAGAGTTTGACGACACCAGAGAAGATATCAGGGGGTAGAGGCCGCCAACACATCTCCCTCTATGGATGATTCTCCGGGTGACCTGATCCTTGATCAAAAAGAAAAAAGGGTGAAATTCTATGAAGACCCTATTGTCATAAGTGAAACGATGTACGGACAGGAGGTTTTTGGAGGCATTGGGAACATGTAGAACATTACGTAGATAGAAATTTTGAGCAGGGTTACGAATGATTGAATGACCTATATGTGCAATACTCATACCTTGTCCGTTTGCAGTGTTGACCTTGTCATAGCCCTGATATGTGTCCCGGAGAGCCAGATTGTTCAGCTCTCCAGTAATATGGTGAGTGGCACCCGAGTCCTGGTACCAATTTGTATCCACACCGTAAGCTGCATGGACCTCCTTCTCGCCATAGTCATCTTCATGGGAGTAACGGGACCAGCAATCTTTTGCGTAGTGGCCCTCTTTGCCGCATATTTGGCATATGACATCGACCCAGGGGGTGGTGCGACGACGGCCACGGCCACGGCCACGCCCCCCTCCAGGGGGTCCACGGCCACCACCCCGTCCTTGATTGAAGGGGCGATTGTCTCGGCGATCATCACGGCGATCATCTCTACGGTCGCCACGGTCGCCTCGTGATCGGCCATTGTAGTTGTTGGTGTAGTTGTTGTCGGAGCGGGGACGCCCTTGGCGAGTAGCGGCGTTGGCAGACGACTCAAACTCAGGTGGAGAAGGACCAGCAAGGAGCAGTTGGCGCTGATCATATGCATGCAGATGGGAATAAAGCTTGCTCAAGGTGATGGGCGTGGCGGCCACGCCTAATGCTGCAACCAGGGAATTATAGTCCTTGCCAAGCCCGGCCAATATGTAAGACACAAGCTGTCGATCCAGGAGAGGATGACCAGCGGCCACGAGTTCGTCAGCAAAACTTTGCATCTTGGCAAGATATTCAGAGGTTGACATCTGCAGCTTCTTTGTGTTGGCGAGAGCAACTAGGAGATTGTCAATCTTGGCCTCGCTTTGAGCGGAGAACATCTCCTCGAGGGCCCTCCAGACACCGGCAGAGGTCTCAAGGCGATGAACATGCGGGAGAACTTTCTTCGGATGAAGCGACTGGAGCAAATAGGAGATGACGATCTGATCCCTTGAGATCCATGACGCATAGTCAGGGTTGATCTTCATCGTGGCTGGAACATCTTTGTCAGCCGGGATATCGACGACTTCAGGTGGCGGCGCAGGATCTGTCCCGGTGAGTATACCGAGCTGCATCGCGCCACGGATGGCAGGGAGAACCTGCGAGCGCCATGTGGGATAATTGTCCCGCGTGAGCGGCTCACGCGGAGGGGGGCCAAGGTTCAGTGGCGGCGTCGTGGATGAAGACGCCATGACGGCAAGGTACGGCGGCGACGATCGGACGGAGAAGCGATCTAGGGTTTTCGGCGGAAGAGCCGGCCTGATACCATGTTAAAACTAGAATATGATCAGGTAGACTTTGGGCTACTCGGATACAACCGAGAGCCTCATACTCGTGTATATATAATAGGCACTATGCCGTGCTAGGCAATACAAGAATATGACGCTAGGCAATACAAGAATATGACGCTAGGCAATACAAGAATATGACTAGGACTCTCCTAATCTAATACGTGTCACATACGATCACGTTTACATATTTCCTAACAGTCCCCACTTCTGACCAGCGTTGTAGGTATGATTCAATCATCTCTGTAGATTCAGTGTTTTTTAGGAGTTGATGTAGCCTTTTCCCGTTTTCAAATGCTCTGCATAACTATAGCTTGGTGAATAATCCTTATGGCCTTTGTGTTGTGCTTTCGTAAGATGGAGATCTCTCTGTATTGAGCTCACCCAAGCTTAATTAAAACCTGTAGCTAAACATGTTTGGCGGTTCATCTTGAGTATGTCTGTTTACTGGGTTTTGTAATCGCAGCTGCTAATCGTCTTGGACAACCTGTATGTGGTTCTGCATATTCTCTGGTCCTCTTCTTCCCATGTTGTTTCAGTGGAATGCAATGCTGAACAATTTGGTTACCACGCATATTCTGTGATCCTCTTCTTCATGTGCTTCTCACCCAGCATTCATTCCCCTTTAGCCCAGTTCCTCTATCACCAGCACGACCACCCCCCCATGGTTGCCTCAGCATCTACCTTGCTGATGGACCACCTGCTCTGCTGTTTGCGATCTGCCCGTTGATCGTGTACTCTTCTGCGCGTCTAAATAACACGTCCTTGCTATGTTGGGGCGTTTCTCAGCGTGCTTGGAATTGCGACCATCGGATCGACTGTTGCCACGCGCTCCAGGTTCACCCCTTTTGGCAGTATGGGTTCCTTTCGACGAGTAGACCCGCCTTTCAATATGGCGGACGCTAGGCGTCGGTGGGTTGATAATCTGCCCAAAATCGGTTGTCCTCCCAGCCGTCCGATGGAGATCTAACGTCCGGAGCTAGATGCAACGCACTTTTACACTTTGACCCCTCGATTCTTGGAAAATCAACCTGCGCTCCTAGGTCTCTCCACTTAAACTGAAAGGCTATATCAGCTTGACTCTGTCCCTCAAGATATTTACAACAAATATGCCACATCGCTAATTTATTACTAGGGTAGAAAGTATTGCAACAAAAAGAATCATCATGCTTACAAAAAAACATACTTTTACAACAAAAAAATCGCAAAATTTATATAATTAATATTACAATAAAGTGGTAAAACCAACATTTATTTGCTCCAAATTGATTTGCAACAAAAGTCGCCAATAGTTTCACCAAAAACAGCAGGCTATTACAACAAAAATTCATATATTTTTCAAAAGTTCAAAGTGGCCAAACAATAATTAATTTGCTGCAGATTCAGTTACAACAAAATCACCAACAATTTTATACAAAAGTCACAAAGGAATACAACAAAAGTAAATCACTTGGATATTAACAACAAAAAACCCAACAAAAAAGTTGCATATTTACAAAAATCGTCAACAACAAATACAACAAAAAAATTGTTGTTTATAACGTAGTTAACAACAGAAAATTAAAATATATATGTAAATATCGTAGAAAATCCAAGGAAACTCACAACTTGTAGAAAACCTTTGCACATTTGAATTCTACTTTTCACACATAATGTATACGAGTTTGTCACATTTTGAAATAACTATTACAACATCAAATAAACTGGGGGGACGCCTAGTTAAAACATTACAACATAGAGTGTGTACTCACGCTACAAAACTTATACGCGTTCACTACAAAATTTACAAACTTACGAAACATCAATAAAATCACAAAGGAAACTTAGTTGTACCATAATCCATTCCGGATCCGTACTCGACGGGGGGCCTTTGGCACTGATCCAATGACCTGTGCATGTTCCCACCGCTTCACCGCCTTCCCTATGATCGCCTAGTCGGTTGGAGGAATCAGACGACGTCCCGAACGTAGACTCGAAGGGGCACAATAACTCACGGACGATGATAAGGCGAACCAACGAACACCGTGACAACTGACAAAAAACGAAGCCAGGGTAGCAACCAAAGGAGTGGACAGCAAAGCTAGTAAAAAAAAAAGAGCAGAGCTAGCTACATGCTAGGAAAAGAAGCAAAAGCTAGCTAATCGTGGGAGCCTGCATGCTAGCTAGCGTGGAACCAGCACGCAGTCGATACACCATGCATGTAACGTGCTAATGCTAGCTCGTGATAACAGACCGCATTAAAAACAACAGAGGAATATACGGCAACGTGACACAGGGAGCGCCTCGCGCGGAAAGGAAGGTTACGCGCGGAAAGGAAGGTTACGCGCCATGCGTCAGCACGACCGATAGCTAGCGCCGGATCGGTCGGCTGATAGCAAGCGTTTTCCTTTCAATATGTGCATGGTTTCTTTTCAGGTTCTTCCCGTGCGATTAGTGGAGGGAGGCCTGGGAGGAGAAAAAAGCACATCCCTGGTTGGCCAGCCCAATTTTACCCTCCCAGACACACTACGGTGGTTCCCAAAAAAAAAAATTCAACATAAATGGCAGCGTCATGGATCCACCTAACTAGTTGTTTTTATTTTTCGAGAACTTGAATACTTGCCATCGGGTTTCAATGGTGTTTTTATAACACGAAGAGCAAGGCGCGCGCGATGGGACGGTTCGCTGCGCGTCTGCGGAAACTGCACCGCCACTGCGCCCCAATAACTCCCGTCGCGAGGTAGGCGACGGTTAGGTTAAAATTGAATGAGCCGCTGACGCGTCGGCCCCACCACTCCCCGCTGGCGTCGACTTTTGGGATGTGTGGCTGACAGGCGGCTCCCACGCCCAAAATTTTCAGCCTCGCGAGGCGCTGGCGCGCCCGATTCGCGCCCTTGGCGAAGGGGTCAGCACATGGTTGCCGGCGAATCTATTGGGCTCGAAAATTGGCCGGTGCCGTTTGGGGCTCGCCAGTGCGAGCCATTTTCGCTCACGACCCCCAAAAAACTATCGGGGATGCCGGTGAAGATGCTCTTAGACCTACTCTCACCCACAATGGATAGGAGACCAAGGTGAGCCTCCGTCCAAATATCCATAATTTCACAAACGTCAACTCTGCTATCAACCGAAGTTTTAGGGCTGAAGAAAATTCTACATTTAGATGCACTTACTAGTTGACCAGAGTTTGCACAATACAAATCCAATATGCGTTTCAGATCCTTCGCATTATAGCCATTTTCCACCATTAGGGTGAGCGAGTCATATACGAATAACAGATGTGACACATTGGCGCATCATCCCAAACTTTCACTCCAATTAGTGAACTCTGAGTCTCCGAGTGATTTAAGGGACATGATTACATGAGAGTCCTTCTGCAAAAAAGGAGAAATAAATAAGGTGTCAGGGATCTCCCTGGCAGACCCCCCTTGTCGGTGAGAAGAATTCAGTTTCATTGGAGTTGAACCGGACCTTATATCCTACAGATATCACACAAGACATGATTAACTTAATCCACCGCTAATCGAAACCTAATTTTGTCATCATCTTCTCCAAAAAAAAAAAGAGAACCACTCCACGCAATCATAGCTTTATACATGTCTAATTTTACTAGTACACTATGTCCTTTCTGCCTTGAGGAGGGGGTTCGTGGCGCCAGCCCGTATGGGCTTCTTGGGGCCCATGCGGCCACACCCCTTAGGGCTAGCCCCATTTGGGCACTCCTCTAGTAAATTATGGACACTTTGAGAACTCCGTTAATTCTAGAACCCCTCAACTTTCATATAATTTCATCGGAACGTTTCCGATAGAACTCAAATCATATATTTAGTAATTCCGAAGCTTCAGGTATTACACCGAAACAATATTAACAACTCGAGAACATTTCCGGTTCTTTCTCTCACACATACTGAAGTCGCAGAACAATTCGGGAACCTCTCCGATATTACATCGACAACCCCGAAACATTTCTAACGTCATTATCTCATCCACCTATCATATATAAGTATATAACACTTGTATAAATTCTCACAAAAGATTAAATTCCTTTAAGCGTGAGACCCATAGCTTCAGTAACACACATACATTACTCTGAAACTTTTCCAGATCAATAACCATGCTCGTCCATGAGGGGTCATGTGTGTACACGAATGACTTTCGAGCAAACCTTGTGTTATTCATATATCATCCCATATTGCTTCACGATATAATGAATACCCGATGATTGCTGTGTCAACACATCGCTTCTTTATAGGTGCTTGTTTGGCGATGGCTTATGAGGGAGCGTATGTTTTACATACTAATGGCTGTTATAGTTTTACATACTCATGTGTCAGGACATGAATTAGGCATTGAAAGAAAATAATACTACCTCTGTCCATTTTTAGATGTAAAAAATTTGTCTAAATTCAAATGTATCTAGACATTTTTTAGATATAGATACATTCAAATTTAGACGAACCACTGAACATCTATTAACGAACGGAGGGAGAAGATAGCCCATATCACCACCATCAAACAAGGACATCCAAAATCTATATTATCCGACTGATCCTTGAAAGAATATAAGACCACATATTAATCAAGTGTGTGTCTTCTGAATAACCTGAAAAAACATTGAACATCGTCGTGTAACTGTTTTTTCCTCGGGCCAAACCCGTCCCGACAAGTAGAAATCGAACCAGAGTATCCTACTCACCAATCATCATTACAACTTTCCCATCCACCACGTGCGGGCCCACACAAACTCAGGGGCATTTTCGTCACTAACATCCACTCTATCGCACACTCTTCTCCCAGCTCAGCTACTCCTCTCTCGACCTCTCCACTCTTCCTTAGCTCAATGGCGGCCGACGAGGCCGACGCGCCGCCGCCACCCAAGCCCTCGCCGCCGACGCCCTCCCAACCGCCACATGACTCGGCCGAGGCTGCCCTGGCCGCCTACCTGGGCCTCGCATTCGCGCTCTTCCTCGCCACCCTCCCCGCCGCCGGCGGCCCGCGCCACGTGGCGTCGCTGCAGTCGCGGGGCCGCGTGCTGGCGGCGCGCCTCCTGGCCGCCGAGGACCAGCTCCGGCAGCTGCGCGCGCGCCGGCGCGAGGACGCCCGCGCCAACGCGCGCGCCGCCGAGATCTTCGCCGGCCACCGCGCCTCCTGGTCCGACTCCCTCGCGCGCGCCGCCGACGAGGCCGCCGCCCTCCGCGCGCGCCTCGCCGACGCCGAGCAGCAGGCCGCCGCCCAGCGGGCCCGCGCCGACCGGCTCGAGCGCGAGGCCCAGGAGCGCGACTCGCTCCTCACCGCGCTCCTCGCCGCCACCCGCGCCGGCGACGCCCACGCCCACTTCCGCGGCGTCCGCGAGCTGGAGGAAGAAGAGGACGCGGATGCGCGGGAGCAGCGGCATTCGTCGGATCCCGCCGAGCCGTACGGCGACACGGACGCGGAGGCCCTGGCCGCCGCCGCGGCGCTCTATGCCCAGCAGCGGCAGCAGCAGGACGGCTTTGCTGGCGACGACTTCTACGCGTCGGCGGCGGCGGCGTCGGGAATGCCGCCTTGGATGGACTCGCGATCGAAAGGGTGGCAGGTAAAGGCCACCAAAAGTCCCTAACTTTTCCCCACTGATCTCTCGACTTTTCGTCTTTCAATAATGCGGAGAACACGGTCAGATTATGATTGACTGGTTTTCTGTTTAATGTCGGCCAATGCATGCTCATTTGGGTGGGGCAGAATTAATGCTAAACAAAACTCCTGCTAAGTTTCTGTACTACTCTTGGTGTACCCAAATTTTCACCAAAAAAAAAGAAAGAGTCCAGCCAGCTTACTGAATTCAGGGGTTGTGTCGTGGAATCTGGAACAGTCCAATTTGTTTGCAAATCTTGCCCATGCTCCATCCTGTCTCCACTTACCAAGTACCCCATCAGTTTTGTCTGGTTGCTGCCTTTGCTTAAATCTAGTTGAGTGCTGCCTTTGCTTAAATCTAGTTGAGTGCTACCTTCGTCTTAGTATAAAGTTTGAAGAACAAAAATTGAGAGCATCTGCATACGCAACAAAGATACCTGAACGAATCTTTGCTGGCCCGTTTGTACACCTATGCTGGCACCCTGTTGTTGCTCATGGTAGCAGTGGCCTGGAAGGAAGATAATTGCTGCACTGGAATCATCATTTGTCTGCTGGGTCCTGGCCTTCGTCACTGAATTACCGTATATAGAGGAAACATATAATTTCCGTTTGCTCTGTCATCTTCTTGTAATAATATCATATCATGTATTCTTTCAGCGCTATGTTTTTTTTGTTTATTTAGAATGTTCAGTGCATGGTTAGTATAGCCTTGTATGACTACATATGTGTTTAAGGTACTAACTAGCTTAAATGGGTAGGTCAAACAAATCCATGCCTGAGTAGACTGCAATGGATGTGAAGAAGATCACAAAGTGGTTGTTGGTTGTGTACACCTGTAAACTGCAAATGTCCTCGATCTTCCTATATCATATACTACCTCCATTCCATAAAACAAGGCGTGTATTTTTAGTCAATAGTCAATGTCTTGTAAGTTTGAGCAATCTTATAAATAAAAATATTAACATCTATAAAATTGAACAAATGCTCTTTGAAAATATATTCTATGGTGGATCTACTGATATTAATTTGGTACTCTAGATGTTCAGATTTTTCTCTAGAAGATTTGGTCAAACTTACAAAACATTGAATTTTCACTAAAAATATACCCCTGATTTATGGAATGGTGGTAGTAATATGGTAATGCAAATGAGCCTGTACTTAATTCACTGTTTGATATTGGTCATTCAGTCTCCTGTATGACAAGTCATTGCATATATTTGCAAGTAGAGAATGATGGTAACATTGCCTTTCTTCCCAAAGGTGGACAAACTTGCTGCTCTGTCCCTAGGTCCATTAGGAACATTCGTCGAGTCAGACAGTCACAGTTAATGTGAAAGCCATATTTCGTGTCCATGAAGTTATATGTGCTACATTTACCCTATAATTTGCATTAATAAGACATACAAAACTATTTTGGGGCTTGAATAACATAAATTGCTAGATGATCTAGATAACTGATGCAACTCAGTCTTACCGTCTAGATTTCTAGGTGCATCTAAGTTTTTTTTTTTGACAAAAAGAGTCCTATCAGCTTACTGAATTCTGGGGCTGTGTCCTAGAATTTATAATTCATTGCGAACAATGGGCCTGAGTCAGTGATTCCCAATTTGAGTTAACTTCATTTCTATTCGCCCAAGCTCCCCGCTGTCTCCAGTTACCAGTACCCCATCATTTTTGTCTGGTTGATGCTAGCTAAATGAGTTATCCTGTCATGTGGTAGCTCTGCATACACGTTCTTCCAGGAGTGATATCCCCTGAACTTCTATGCACAATGTACCATGCCTATCGTATTCAGAGTAGAATAGAACAGACAAATGACCACTTTGGCAGTCTCTTGGATCAGTTAGAACTATGCCACTTTTTAGTGGGGTAGCCTGCTTGCATCTGTATATGTAACAAAGCTACCTGAAAGAATCTTATATGGCCCATTTGTATACACCTATGGTATGATCACAGGCATCCTGCTGTTTCTCATGGTAACTGTGGCCTGGAAGATGACTGCTGCGTTAAAATGATCATTGCCTGCTGGTCTTTGTCACCCAGTTACTGTATATGATGAAATGCATAGGTTCTGTTAGCTCTCATAGTGTTTTTTTTCTTTGCTTTCCCGCTCTTATTTTTCCTCTGTGTAATGTTATATAAACTGTAAACAGTGTTTCCCTCTTCTTTGTGTTGTCTTGGGTCTAACTTTAGAAGTGGACCTTGCTGTTCATCATTCAACGTTTACCTCAGTTCTTAATTATCCAGCCAAATACTCCGTATGCATCGCTTAATTGAATTAGCAAAACATCTGAATATAGTCAATCAACTCATTTAGAAGGACAAGTTGCCAGCTGATGTTATTTCCGTTTAGGTGACTATTTAGGCCCCTGATTTTTCAATCTGGCTGGTTCACCTACTTTCACAAACTCAGCTAAAGTAGGCAAATAATAACCTCATGTGTGAAATTTATTATTTTAATGGCTATTTATATAAAAATTTCCATGCTTGCATGTTTATGTTTCAATGGAGCAAGGACTTTCCTTGCTTGCATGTTTCTGTTTCTAGGAGCAAGGTGCTTCCAAGCTCTGGCAGGGATGCATATGAGACTAATCATTTTAATCTATATTGCAACCTTCCAACTTGCTCCAAATGATGCGTGTTTGTGTATTTGCATAAGCTATCGTCCTTGTTAATGTGCAGCCTTCATCTTAATGTCATTGCTAGTGTGCAGTCTTCATCTCGCTCAGATTGAATAAAATCATCTCTTTGTAGTTTGAACAGTCATACGTAAAGAGGAATAGACATTTTATTATTTTTGTTCATATAGTCATGGTGGTCAGCTCATGCCATTGGTGATACCTTAATAAAACCATAGCGAACACTACAGAAAATATCATGGTTTCTAGAAAATCATGGCTTGGTTAGACTGATGGAGAATTGTTCGATTGGGATTTTTTTGCGCATTTGTATCGTATCACTTATCTTAACTTCCATCTTGTAGGACATGAAGTACGAATCGGTTGAGTCAATGTACAACACAAAGCATTCTGTACCACGGTAACGGTCTAACTGAAGAACATGGTTCTGCGGAGTAACAACTGAATAAATGTTACTCATCAATTACCTTCTCTAATCACCTTTTTTTTCTAAACAGGAGAGAATCACCTTGGAAGGTGGACGTCGAATCATCAGGAGTTCCTGGAAAGCTTCGTCTGCTTGAGCAGGAGTTAATTAACCTGGAGAAGGTTGGAAATGGAGATCTATCCAAGATCCCACTGGTGATGAGGAAGCAAGTAAAAAGATACCAAACTCTTGCTGGGAAGATTGATGATCTTTGCAAAAGAATGGTAGATCTTTTCATCTGACATAGCATCTTCTTACTTATAGCTCCGGTGCTGCGTATCTAGTTGATGTAAATATACAATCTGACATACGTCATGATTAACATTCATGTGACCAAATTAGGGCTGCATTAATAAAGACGTAGGTGGTGTTGTCCAGGGGTTACAGTAGTACACTTTTTTGTTCATTTAGTAGGACCAGTAGTTTCCTTGAGTCGCCTAAATCATGCTTCAGTGCTTCACTGAAGTACTTCTTTTCCTGGTTCTGTTTTCGACTTTTAAGTCTGTCGCTGTTTCTCCTTAGGATTGTCATTATAGTTAGTCTTTGTAGCCTTAAGACACTGCAGCATGAAAATAACTAACCTATATGCATTATGTGCAGCAAGCAAGCGACCCCTGTGACTCCACACTCAACTCAGAGTTCAGAACGCAGAGGCAAACAGAGTACTTGCTGGAAGCATTTCACCTTCAGCACCGAGCAACTGAAACAAGGCAGAAGCTCAGCGCACTGCAAGCAGAGACCGCGAAGAGCAGCTTCGGCGATGAGCTGACAGCCGAAGCCAAGATGAGCACAAGAAGAGCGCTGAGCTCAGTCAGGAACAACTTCAAGGAGATCCAGCGAAGCCTTGAGATCTGGCTCGCGAGGATCCTGGGAGACCTTGAGGGCATGCTGGCGCGGGACGGGGCATCCCGGATACGAGAGTACATCCTGTCTCCCTACGCATCTGCTGTTCGATGAGCATTCTGATGTTATGAATTGGTTCTGTTACATCGATACACCGTTGCCATCGTCAGGTAAATTACCCGCGTGCAAGTTCAGAATGTGAAGTCGTCGAGCTCCTTGTTCTTAGTTGGTATTGTGGCAAGCTCTAGCAAATATGAAGAGAAGTGATCTAAGATCATGCATCGAATTTCGATCTAAGCTTCTACAAAGTCATCGCCTCTTCCTCTCGGTGTCAAGTTTTGATGCAGAGTTCGACCATGTTCTAGAGCACTTCAATTCATATTTATCAAGATTGCTGTCAAGAATTCCACAAGGGAAGAGTGCACCCAGTTTGCACTCGGAGGTTTGATCGGCTCACAGTGTTTATGCCCTTTTTCTGTAGTCCATTTGGGTAGCATTTTGTACATGTTTTTGTTTATGGTTATGATGAACTCATTAAACTGTATGTCTGTATGTAGCACATGTATCTGATGCACATAACTGCACCAGCCTTGCCAGTAGTATATTGATCTGTGTATTGTTGAGCCTCATTGCAATGCCAGAAGTTGTTACGTTTATCATATTATTACTACAACTGCATAAATAAATAGGCAGATAAATAGATCAGTACTTCTCACTCTCAGCCTCTGAAATAATATGTTTTTGCATGCTTAGAAAATGAGGATTAAACACACTCAGACAAGGATGTGATAGGTTCTCAACATGACCATGATACACACCTGCATTTAGTCCACAAATTACCTGGCCATGGCCATGGCACTACTCTAGATTAACCCTAATAAACACTTCTTTCCCTCACCCCCTCACCTCCCCAGTATCTCTTTCCCAGCTCCAAACCCCAAACACAAATTAACTCCTCCATATATACTTGTAAATTAAGTACTAGTATGAGATATTAATCTTTCCCCCTCCCATTGCGCAAAGCTTGAAGCTTTTTTCAGAAGTGAAATCTGAGCTCAGGTTTACCAATGCAGAATTCAGATCAGAGGTACTGCGCGTGTATCCTCTCCTTGTTCTCCTCCCACCACAGCTTTGCGTTCAGCTCTGCAAACTTCTCACGGCTGCAAAATCAAATCAAATTCAAGAAGACAAAAAATTATGACTAGTTTGAGATAGGTCATCTGAAGATTATGGCAGTTTCAGAGATGCAAGACCTGAAGCGGACGCGGCGGAGCTCGCGGGCGCCGTCGGGGAGCTCGCGCACGGTGATGTACACGCCGGGCTCGTCCTGGATGACCCACTCCGTCACCTCCATCTCGCTCGCGTTGCTCACGGACACGTCGTCCCGGCAAGAATCCGAGCCGGTGGTCGTCCGCGCCGGCTCCACGGCCTCCGCCTCCACGCCGCCAGTCTGCCGCAGCTGGTGCCAGGCGCGCTCTGACGGGTTGGACGACGACGGCGGCGGCGGCGACAGCGGGCCGTGGAAGCTCTGCTGCCTCCCCGCGCCGCCAGCACCACCGACCACGGGCGGCGGTGCGCGGACCCAGGACGGTGCCGGCGTCGCGGCCGGGCTGCTGGCCGCCGTGGAGTCTGCCTGCGACTGCGAGTAGAACGACTCCCTCTCGCCACCACCGCCGCCGTCGTGGGAAGGGGTGGCGGGGAGCACGTGGCGGCTGAACCGCCGGACGTTGTAGAGCTCCATGACCCGCTCGCTGTTCTCGGCCCACCACCGCTGCGCCTGCCACTTGTCGAACATCTCCCGGCTGAACCGGATGCGCTTCAGGTCGTTCCCGCCGGCGCCGTTCACGCCGCCCGCCAGCGACACGAACGTGATCTGCACCCCGGGCTCCACCTGCGCCACCCACTCCCTCACCGCCGCCTCGCCCCCGCCTCCATTGCCATTGCCATTGCCGCTGGGAGGCCTCTCCCACGCCGGCGTGGAGGTCGCGCTGGACATGGTACCGGCGCCATGGCCGAGGTACGTGGCGGGTGGCACGGCCATGTCGTCCTGCACCACGCCAGGGCGGTAGTAGCCGCTGCGGTACAGGGACGTCGTCGCCCGGCCCCTCGGTGGCGGTGAACCCCCGCGCTTCGGGCCGCCGCCCTGCCGCTGCGTCGAGCCTGACAGCTTCAGCACCATGTCCTTGAGCTGCACCATCGATCATGGAAAACCCATGAAGAGATCAGTTAGTAACAGTAGTTAATGCTGTGCAAATTAGCAAACAAGAATTCGAGAAACAAAGTCTAGAAATGAAAACATTGAATTTAGAGCATGTGGAACAAATAGCAGATTTCAACTAGTTCAGACTGAAACACAAAGATACATACTTACTCCTCCAAGATTGTAGCATTTGCAGGACTGCATCTCTGAGTAAGTAAAAGCACTACCTAATCAGCAACAAAACAAGTGGAATGTCTCCAAGCAACATGGTAAGATCCTGTAGTTAGCCCAAACAGTTTCTTTGGGCCATCTATTAAGTTCAACATTGCATTTTTATAGTGCAGTCTCCGGTCAAATGTGAATGCTAGAAGATGATACAAGCAGCTGCTGATGCTGCACCTTTAGGGTCCAAGGAATGACATGTTCAAAGATTATGTTAACACTACATGGATCCCATGTTTGACCTCGTGTCCGACCATACCACTGTAAGTAATCCTGCTTTTTTCAGTTCAGACTGCACGATGCCATCTTGCCTCACTCACACGGCAAGTGTTAGATGTAACTCTGCTAGTTGATTTCATACCAGCATGTGGTAAATACCTACTCTACCATGAGGTAACTAATTAGTCCAAGACATGATCAGTTAGTTCATCTGGAGCTAAGCTCATGGTAGAGTAGGTATTTACCACATACTGGTAGAGTAGGTATCTACCACTACACTACACCATGCTGTTTCTCTTCTGCTAGAGCCAGTTGAGACAAATCTGGATGGATTCTTTGAACCAATTTGCCAGTATTTGTTTTGTCTCTGCTAGGGCCAGTTGAGACAAATCTGGATGGATTCTCTGAACCCATTTTGCTTTTTCTTTTCCTGGTGTTTAACCACACATACATATAGATACACCTCTGATGCCCATGCTGTTTTTGACTGTCATGTATGTTTCATCTACAGTCCGATAACCCTCTCTCATGATACAACCCTTCTTTTGATGCATGGCCTGAGGAGCTCTTTAGCTAGCTTATCAGGCAAAGGAAACAAAGATTGAAGATCCCCAGACCAGGAATTGGATTCTTGCCTTGCTGCTGGAGGCAGGCATGTAGCAGCAAGATGCCACATCCCTGTCTGTCTGTCCATCCATCCAGCCATCCAGGGGATATCTTTTGGCTTTTGCAGTGCGTCGATCCCTCGGTAACAATCTTCTCTCCTTTTGAGAAAGCATCCTTGTACATCAATCTATCTACATCTAACATGGGGATGGGACATCTGATACGTACATGCTGCTCTTTTGCCACAAAAGAAAAGCGCAAAAACAAAAAATAGCAAAGGCATGTATGGAGGTTGAAGGTGACCAAAGCTTCTTTGTCACAAAAGAAGAGGGAATAACAAATAGTCCATTGCCACTCTTTGTGTATCCCAACACAAATTAAAATACAGTTCATCTTCGGAAGGTAGCAACTGAACACAATTTTGTTTTTGAAAGAAGCATCTGAACAATAGTTTTCGGGAAAGAATCATCTGAACACATATAGTCTAGAGGTGAATGAATGGTCCATCATTTTCTGTGTGCTTTTGATTGTGCTTTGTTCCAGGAATCCCTCTGCAAGGAGATGACGCAAAGCGAAAGTTGGTGGCATATTTGTATGCAGCAGGCATGCGGCCATAGCCTACACTATCTGTCCCCTTGTTTTGACCATCTTTTCGAGTTTGAAATCCCAGCATCTTAGTGCAGGAGGGACGACTTAAACAGCTAATATGGCTCAACATATGCTGAGCTCGCAAGCTTAAGCATTAAGGAACTCTGAACTAGTCTGCTCATGTCTCGTAGGAACAAGAGCGAGCTTAACATATACTTTCTCTGTTCATTAATGTAAGACTTCATAGATATATCAATGTGAACTAGATACGAATTGAAATGAGTGAACCTACACACCAAAATGTGTGCATCTATTGATGCAGAGACCGGAGCGATGCTCCCATATCGAAAAAAAAAACCAAAATGCTTCTGGATATATGCATTTACAAAAAAAATCTAAAAGATTTAGCATTCATGAACGGAGGGAGCAGCCTGTTTCTATGATTTTGAATGGAAAATATGGGGCACGCACGCATCGAGGATTTTTTCCTAATATTAACACTAGTTTTTTTTGTTTATGAATATTTACACATTGGCTTTTTGGCTCTCATGACTTGGTGAACTGTTTTTTTTTGCGGGTGACTTGGTGAACTGTTGACAAGTGGATTAAGTGTAGTGGGAGTGGGACCAAGTAGTAAGGATTGAAGGTGTGTTTTGCATCGATGCCAATGATGAAGAATGGGCGATGCGCATGAACGGGTTGAACTTGTATTTGAAATTTAAAGCAAAATGTCGGGAAGAAAAGGGTAAAGGAAAAGGGCAGAGATGGATGATCATGGTATATATTCCCTTCTTGCAACGTGTAACAATATGTACTTTGAACCCTAGCTAAAGGCAGAGATGGATGATCAGAGTATGTATTCTCTTCACGTATCGTGTATAGTACTATTAGTCATCATATATTAACAAAAAGAGAATGGAGATAGTAAAGGAGAGGTGGAGCAGACGAGTAGGAACTTTGGCATGCATCCATGCATGCGCTTTTGCATGCCGAAAGAAAAAGACCCACATCCGAATGGATGATGTGGTTCCTTTTTTCCTTTTAATTCTTTGGGAGGCAGAGCCTTGACAGCATCGATCACAGCTGCTGATCCGATTAAAGGTAACCGAAAGAAAAGAGAAATGAGAAGGAGATGAAGAAATAAAATAATACACCCTCCGCTCGGAATTATAGGATGTTGTAGTTTTCTATATTATACGTATCTAGACGTTTTTCGAGGTTTATATTCACTCGTTTCAAATTTTCAATCTGCGTGTAATTCTTATAAAATATGTAGAACATTCTTATAGTTCGAAACGGGGAGAGTGCTAAACAGAAGCACACGACAAACACTTTCTCTAGATCCATGCATGATGTTTTTGAGGTGTCAAAATAAGCAAAGCTATACACTAAAACGTGTCTGAATTAAGGAAAAAAATAGCGCGCTATAACAAAATAGCGTCGGCCTAAAAATACGCTATTAGCGTGCTATAGCGCGCTAATAGCGCACTATAGCACGCTATAGCGCCGAAATGATGTAGCGTGGCATGTCCAAAAACGCTATAGCGTGCAATTAACGCCAAAATAGCGCGCTATTTTTTTCCATGGTCTGAATACATGTGTGTCTAGATCAAATTTTATCAAACATGTGACACTTAGTAATTTGGAACACAGAAAAGTAACTGTAATGTGCACCATCGTAGTTGTAACTGAGAGAGAAAAAATCTGACCGTTAAAACTGCTTCGAGATTACATATGAGTTGCAACTTGCAACTAGGTTGGATGGAGTTACCTGTGACTGGAATTTAGTTAAATCTCAGCCATCCTATAATTCGAACCGGAGGTTGCATCCCTTGCTAAGTGCAGGTGCTGTCCGTGTAATATAACTGTAATGTGCAGTGGTGTAGGTGTGGGAACAGCTCGACACTAGAGCCAGCCAGGAAGGAAGCAGTGGTGCTGGTAGCAGCAGCTATTTCTTGGTAGATGTGCACAGCATGGTCCATACGGAGCCCACGGCGATGGACAGAAGGAGGATGGATCGGGGATATCGGGATTGCGGCCTACACGCACAGTCTCATGCAGGACCAGAGAAGCTACAAGCTACCATTGCGCGCCATGATGCGGCCGGGGTCCCCTTGGCTCTCATAGCTTGGGCTGGCTTGCTCCCCGGCGGGGATGCCGCCTCGGGGGCTGCGACGACAAGACGGTCGGAAAGCAGAGCGGTGGTGGGCGGACGGACGGCGACATGTCGCCAGCGAGCTGCTGATCACTCTCTCTGGTGTGTGTAAGCATGAGAAAGCGACGCCACGCGCGATGCTAATCACTGCTACCGCAGCCGGCAAGCACCACTAGGAATATGTTTTCTTCTCACTCTACACGACCAGCATCATCATCACGGCTTGCTTTACTTCAAATATTCTTGGAAAGATTATTCAGAAATAAATAAATAATGACAACGGGTAGGTTAGATCGATTGCTCAGCTGGCATTGCTAATGCTCATGCTCATGCGCTCAATGCAACCAAAAAAGAAAGGTTCTTTCTGAATCCTGATAGCTAAACATGCGTGGAAATGTGTAGTAACTTGTACATGCACGTTGTCTCTTCACTCTCCTAGATATACACTGCTACTACTGCATCGATCGATCGGCGCTGGCTTGAGGACCGAGTGATGCAGTGCTACCTAGCTAGCTAGAGTACTGTCTACACATGCTTGCTACCTCCCTGGGATCAGCAGCGGAGAAGCCTGGGCAAGGAATGAAAAAAAGGATCGACCGATCCCGGCGGCCGTACGTGGAAGAAACTGACAACCGCCGTGGAAGACCACGGTACTATACCGGCGACATAGATTGAAGAGAGCGAGCAACCAGGTACAGGGAGAACGATGAGAGCAAGGTAGAGGTTACCTGCGAGGTGAGCGACTTGACGGGGTCCCTGCACGTCGGGGTGTCGCCGCCGCCGTCCCGGTCCCGGCCGCCGCCGCCTTCGTCCTTGTTCACGCACGCGATGCAGGCCAGCATCTTCCCTCCCCGAGTCCCCGACGCCTGTCTCCTCACCCGCTCCCCGGCCTCACCCAACCTCTTAGCTCGATCGATCTTACTTGGATGACCCCTTCCTCCCCTCTACAGCTACGAGCTTCTTGTGTGGAGAGAGCGAGACAAGGAAAACAAATGCAGTGTCGATCTCGCTTTATATATAGAGGCCGCCGCTGAGCCGCCGAGTGCTCTGGTGGGTTGCACTTTGTACTATGTGAATCGAAGGATCGAGCAAGCTAGGATGGCTGGCGTGCGTGCTCTGCTTTGAGTGTGCTGAGCTAATGCAGACGCTCCCAGCTAAGCTAACCTAAACTAGCTTTTTAAACAGAAGACTCGAAAGCCGAGCTTTGAATTAACAAAGCCATCAACCATTCAACCGGCTAGGAGTTACAACAGGACACCACACCACGGACGCACATCACGGCAAGAAAGATAAAGGGTACACACAGAACGAATTACAACACTGCACTAAGAGCGAGGACAAGCTTGCAGAAGTGCAGACCGCCGTTGTTCGACACCAAGGACACCAGCCGGAGGCACGGCGAGGCACTGCCCGGAGAAGAATTGTAGTCTTGAATCCGAGGAGAACTGCAAGGACTCCGAGCACCAGAAGCACCAACCTGTTCTCATGCCGAAGAGGGCACCTGCCCTCTCGCCTGGCTTGAAGGCGTCGAACCATCGGACATGAGAGAAGCTCACCCGATAGCTGCAGAGGTGTTGGGCTCCGGACCCGACGCCACCCTGGAGAAGACTACCTTGACAAGGATCACACCATACCGGCCACATTGCCGAGCACTTGGAAATCCACCAACGACGCGAAATCCGCCGGGATCACCTGCACAGGACGGGGCAGACTGTCGTCGACACACGCATACGGGCTAGAGATCACCGCAGCTGCTCAAGGACCGACATTGCCCAAAGCTGCAACCTTCAGCTCCGCCACCCTACCCAAACCTCCCCAGGCGGCGCCTCCAAGAAGGTCACGGCGCAGCAGCGCGTCGCCGCCGCCCAATCAGCGAGATTTTGGACTTTCGTCTGGGAGGTGGGGGAAAGGTGAGCAGGAGCCAAGGACATCAACTACTACCTCAGAACTGACGTGAACCGTAGATCCACGCCGCAGACGCCGCGCGCCGCCGCCTCACATCCCGAGGAGTCGAGGACGCCGGACCGAGGCACCCACCACGATGCCCGCCGCAGGACATCGGGGGAGATGAAACTAGCGCCCTCGCTGCTCGTCGACCAGACGCATCAGGGCCGCCCACCCGAGGCAGCCTAGATGAGGCCCAGACCTAGGCCCGCTGGCCCAGATCTGGGCCCGTCGCCGCCACCCATGGCCACGGGCACGCCGTCGCAGGGCCGCGCCAGCCAGCCAGAAGCCGCGCCGCCACCCCACCGGAGAAGCGTCTTCACCACACCGTGGTCAGGCCACCGCGCCGCCGCGCCAGACGTCGAGCACGGCGCCCCCGCCAACCGCGCCAGCCCGCGCCACCACAGCCACGCGGGGGAGAGAGATGCCCCGCCGGCGTCGGCGCCCCGGTACTTTGCCCGGCGGCGGCGAGGGAGGGACGGGGGGAGAAGGGGCTGGAGGTTGGGGGAGGCTAGGGTTTCGCCCTGCGCTCGCGGGAGCGGCAGGACGAAACGGTGTTTCCAGCAAGGAATTTCTTAGGCTCCTTCACCTAAACTAGGTCAGCTGATCGATACTGTACAACTTTAGAGCATCACAGTTGGGTGCCTCAAACGGCGCAACAATGGGACATTAGGCATATCGATGAAAATTTGCGTCCAGCACCTTGCCTTAAGCTAGACTCAAAACAAGTTTCGGTCTGACGCGGCCAAGTTACGTGTTTGGTGTCCCTAGACAATGCCCGACAACTGGAACTTACTGCGAGTGCGTTAGACTCAAGCCGTGAACAACGAGATAGTTAGCGGGCCATGCTTGTAATTGACCAAACTGAACCGCTGGCCAGCTTTTCTTAACGGCCGACGGTTTCCTAGGATGAGTCAGGCGAGATGTCTCGTCGCTGCTGAGTCTTCCCCACACGTTGCCGCCACACCCTTTCCACGTGGTGGCGGTGAATCGGTAATGCACACCACCACTCCTTTCTACCCTTTCTCCCCCACTTCCCGTGGCGTCTCCGGCTATAAAAGTTCGGACACCGAGCTCTCACGCCTCTAACGTCTTCTCGCCTCCCTTGCCTGCAACAATGCCTCGCCACCTATCTACCACCGATGCTACGCTAGGCCACGGCGTCCTGCTATTGGAGCTAAACCCAAGCTCCTATCTTTAGATGGTGATGGCGACTCATTAGACTACGGTGAGTTCGACGAGGAGGACGGGGTGGAAGCTCTGTGGGAGGCGGCGGAGAAATCAACGTCCAACGCCACACCAAGTCCACCGCCCACGAGGCTTATTGTCTCAGTGAGGAGTCTCGCCAGGCTCGTGCGGCACCGTTTGCGACGCAGGAAACCGTCGCCCACACTAGCTAGCGGCGATGTTGCACCAATATATGGTCGAAGGTAGGGCCGAGTGGCGCATCATGGCAGCGCCAGATCAGGCTGCCCGGACCGGAGCCGAGAGGTTAGGAAGGCGAAGAACAATGACAAAGCTGACCATTCTCGTGCCCCAACTTACATCAAGTGGTTTAGGGTTTAGTTTAATTTAAGTTTTATTCAATTTTCATTCAACTTTGTAACATATCTCGTAATTTAAATAAATTTTAAATTTAAATTTGAATTAAAAAACCTTATGAAAAAGGTGGACCAAACTGAGGCATACTAAAAACTGCAGCATTCCATCCTACGTGGCTGGAGATGCTCTTAGGATGTGTTCGGTTTCCAGACCGGGTGGAATGGAATGGAATGGTTCCATTCCATTCCATTCCATCACATTCCATCCATCCCATTTTTCTGTTCGGTTCAAAAAGAGAAGCCTGGAACGGAACCCAATGTAATTAATCTAAATATGCAATTAATTACGGATTCACAATTAATTAGCCTGAAATTAGCCTAATTTAAAGGGATTCACAATCTAAAAATATCCCATTTTTCTGCTCCGTCCGCCGCCGGCCGCCCTTGGCCGCTGCTCTCGGCCGCTGCTCCATCCGCCGCCGGCCGTCCTGGCCGCTGCCCTGGCCGCCGCCTTGGCTCCGGCCGGCCCTGCCTGGCCGGCTTCGTCCGCCGGCGGCCGCGCCTTGGCTCCGGCCGGCCCCGTCCTGGCCGCTGCTCCATCCGCCGGCGGCCGCCCTGCCTCGCTGGCCGCCGTCCTGGCCGCTGCTCCGTCCGCCGGCGGCCGCGCCTTGGCTCCGGCCGGCCCCGTCCTGGCCGCTGCTCCGTCCGCCGGCGGCCGCCCTCCGCCTCGCATGGCCGCCGCCCTGGCCGCTGCTCCGTCCGCCGGCGGCCGCTCGCCCGGCTTCAGCGCGAGGAAGGAGGAGATGGATACGAGAGAGAGAGAGTGATTACCGCGTGAGAGAGATTAGGACGAGCCGTTCCACCTCGTCCGGCCGATTTGGCCGGACGGGTGCGTTCTGCATCTACACGGAATATTCCGTTCCGAGGAATCACTTCGTTCCATCATTTTGTGTAACCGAACACGAGAATAGATTCCAGGTGTGGAACCGTTCCATTCCATTCCAGCTCGTTCTAAAACCGAACAGGCCCTTAGTTGTGGTGGCGTGGAGCTGACGACTGTTACCTCACGGTAAAAAAGGGCAGCTGATGCATCTGCTACCACTCTATTTTTATTTCGTGTGTGTGTGTGTTTTATGTACTGGTGGGCCGGGATTACGAGATCGATCCATCCATCGACACAGCCTTACTAATGATCCCTCTCTTTCTCTTTCCATATCGATCGATCGATCGGTACCCGTGCTTCGACGCATCGATCACAGATCGATCGCGCGTGCAAAGATCGAGGTTAAATACGTACCGCGAGCGAGCCTACACATGTATGTATAGTCTCTGCTACCACTGTGCTATGCTTTAGCTTGTGCTTTGTTTTTGCTTCGTGCTGGTCGGCCGGTCTATGTGTTTCTGCAATGCCGTTGCAGCGTAACGCAGGCCCTTTGTCTCCCGATTCGTTTCATCGTTTGTCTCCACTACATCTCTGCCTCTTCTGTACGCACACCTATAGGCAGCTGCAATGCGCCGTACAGTAAGTACAGCATTGTCGAGTGTCGACTATAGCACCGGACACCGCCACCGGACAATCGATCTGTCGACCGGCCGGCACGAACGTACTTTTCTGGAGGGTGCTAGAAGTTTCATGACCTAGTGTCCCAAATGTTCACAAAATGCTGTTCGACATGTTATGATATGGGAGCGGTTCGTTTATATGCTGCACCATATAAATCTTCCAATGCCAAGATGATCAAAAATCACCTAAACAAAGATGATTAAGAAATGAACCTCTAAAAAATCATATTTCTGCTCTACAATTTCGTGGAAACTCTAGCAAACACTTGATGATGATTTTTTTAATAAAAACTTATGAAACATGGTTTACTCTGACACCCGAGTATTTTTTTTAGGGTGTGCCTATGTCTCAGTCACCTTAAAAAAATACAACTGTAGTTCGAAGAAAAGTTCAACTGGTAGAAAAGTGCAATTGCATTTTTTAGCAGAAAAGTGCAACTAAAGCACTCTTTTATACGTACTGAGACTTAAGAAAATTTCAGTTGACTGAGACATAGCAAATCCGATTTTTTTATCCATGTAGGGTTCGGTGTGTCATGACATCATTTTCTTGTGGTCTTCACATCTCTATATTTTCAATTCTCGCGAACCAAAGAGGATTGCATGATATAGCTCGAGCACTCGCGTCTTAGATTTTTGCCATGTTTTTCTTCTTCCACCCTCCTTTTTAGTTCTTTAAGGCCCATATTAGTGTTATGGAGGCAATGGCGACTACAAACAATGATATGGTATCGAAGAATGGGCATACTGGAGCGTAGAAGAATCTTCAGCACCCGAGGGTAATAGGGATGGCCGATAATGGGGTGGCACGACACGTTAGCACTAGTGGTCGCTTGTAGGGAAGACAACCAAGAGGCAGGTTGACGGGCATGAGAAATATCTCAACATCGTAGTGGTTAGAGTCTTAGAGATGGGATATGACCAAAGTTTTCTTCTCGGCGGGTATTTCTGAATTTTTGCTGAAAATCGGATTTCCGGTTACCAACAGAAATTCCCAATGCCATTTGAAGTATAAGTATTAAATAATAATTTGAGAATTCCGATTTTTTTATTTTGACAGATTAGGAATTTGTTTAGAAAAGTTGTATTGTGTCCGGTATAGCCGGTAACACTGGTGGGCAACCGTGTTTTTCCAACCGAGAACAAAAACCATCATAATGACCGACGGCGGTGGGAGAGTTGCAACAATGTGATAATTATATTTTCTTTTTAAAAGACATGGTTGTGGTTAGATGATGAAGGCGTTGAAGCATATCCGTTGAAAGGTGATTAATTGGCTAAAATAGGTAACTGCTGGTTGAGAAAGAGCAAAAATCAAGTAACCACGACAATTGTGAACCACGGCTTAGCTAATGGAATTCCAGAAATTTTCATCATCTCTTAATAACATTCTTCCGAACTATATTGCAATTGGTGATATTTACGTTTTAGATCAAACTAGTCAAATGTGCTCTAGCCGGACCCAAGAAGACAACCTTTTGCATGACTTGCATGATCAGGCCGGCCGGGGACATTCATCAGTGCACATGTGGGTCTCGCGATGCATGACGCCATTGTCTATACCATCCCTACATCCATCATTTGCATGCCCAAAAGAGCCGGCCATGGCACTCCACATTTATTCATCGTGCGTGCGTGCGCCCTAAGGATATCTTCTATGCTACATGCATCCACTTAATCGCAACTAATCATTATGCCTAAAATACTACTATTGCCACTCATGCCATGCATGCATGCTTATAATTTGGCAGCCGAAATTAATCACATGGAATGCATGAAAGACGTAAACTTTATCTTCACAAGTTGATAATTGAACTACTCGATCGAGTATGGTCGATGATTAACAGCAGTAAGTGTGCGAAAGCAAACTAGTTGCGACATATGTGCATTATAAACACATTTATAAATCAAATCCCACCAAAATGTTAGAGCAACATTCTAACTGACCTATTAAAATATTACTACTCCCACCGTCCCGGTTTACAAGCCTAATCTGAAAAAACATTTCTCCCATAATACCTTCCCACTAAGGCCTGCATGCATTTAATTAGAAGTAGTACCTCCCTCTAATAACTCTCTCCTTTTTCTTTCTCTTTCTTAAGCTTGTGGAAACAACCAGTGCATGCACGCAGGGTGGAAAACCGAATGAGTTTTCATGTGGGGCTGCGGTGCATGCAAGTCTATTAGCATTCCTATTAATTAGCGAGGATAGCTGATTGGAGAGAGGCAAGTGCTGAAAAGATTTTTAGCCTCCAATCAAATGCTACCTTGGTCACGGTGCAGATTCATGTGAGCCCTGTGAACCGGGACAGAGGGAGTACGACAGGTATTCGCCCGGTTAAATACATATACCCTTTTTTCCACCCCATCCATTTATGTGTCACTCTTCCCCAAGTAGATTTATCTCCCGCCTCTCAATCTAGCCTCACGAGCCACCTCTTTTTTCATTTGTCGTTACACAAAAAGGTTGCCGCTTAGGTCTTCTAAATGATGATAGTAACTATAGTGCTCCATATCTTTTTTATGAAAGAACCCCTATTTATACTAAACATTTTTACATAGTAACAACGTGTGCGATCGATGAAAGTTAAAAAAAATTTATTCGCTTAGCATTCATAAAAAACCTTACTTGTTATTATTTTATAGTACTTAACAATGCCAACCACCAGCACATTATTGTGATGATAATATCAAATTATTTTTACAATTGAAACATATATCCTAGACTTGATGGAGACTTCTAATTTCGAACCTTGTTTTTAAAATCTGAAACTTAAGGTCGAACATTTTGCTGAACTTGATTTAGTCAAAATATAAAAAATATGATAAAACCATATTTGTTTACATGATATTTTGAACACTTGGTTGTACCATGATAGAGGGTATTATAGTGTACGAGTCTAATAAATATCCTTCTATATGTTTGTAGAATATGACAACAAATATTATATACTATATTCATCGAACCATGGATTATTTATCGCAACCGACTACATGTATAAATTTATTGGAACTCCAAGCGCAGATTGCTTTTAGCACAAAGATGACTTGAGGTTGATTGTCGAGCATAGAAACTCTTTTGTAGTCGCCCCTCCCTCTTCAAGCAATTATATATGGGAAAAATTATAAGAAGATGTCTTGTGTCTGTAAGTCAAGCATGGTGATTGTGACTTGTGAGACGATAGGTTGTATTAGAATCGATGAAAATTGTAGGGGAAGTATGTAAGAACTGTAAATGATAGGGCAAAGGTGTCCGATCTTTCGATGAGATATGGATAATTCGATTTGTTGGTGGAGTTCGTGCTTGACGATCCGACTACACGTGCAAAGCTCGTGCACCAATGCAATCGCTAGGACAATCTCCGGGAGTTACTGATCTTGCGAGCACGATCAGCTGACCAGCAAGGGTCTTAATTCCTACTGAAATCGAGAACAAGTAAGAACTAAAGATGCAATCAGAATATTGCGAATATATATGAAAACTTGATTGATAATGGTGGGATTCCGAATAGTCGGTCTTGTTCTGGGCGTTGGCCTCAAAAGAAGTACACGTAGTTGCAGCAATTAGCTAACTTTTAATCTAATCAAAATCCAAGTTCTAATGACGGCTACAATGGGATATATATGGGGGAAGTGAAGGGATTTTCGTCCAACCAGCTAGGGTTGGCCAAAAACACCCCTAAATGGGCCTTCCTCCACTTATATGGCCTCTTAAAATCCCCTAAAATACCTAATCCAAAAATACATGGGTCTGGCCCATTAAATAAGGTGATGCAGCACCAAAAATAACTCTTTGGACGAATTTTATGATGGAGTAACTTGTATAATTCATCCAAGCATCGTTGCTTCACTATGGTGGCTTCAATGTTCTGAAATCCTCGCTTGCAATCCTGCAAGTCTGCTGCCATCTCCATGCACGTTCCTAATCCAATGCTTGGCGTCCATGCTAGATTCATTTCTAAATAATATAAATACATTTGATTTAGGCAGCATCATATTCTCATATATATCAGGAAGGATTCCTAGTAACGAATATACCTGAGATGTGGTTGTAGGAGTATTGGTTGTATCTATCATAGAGATGTCCTTATCAGTAAATGTAAATGCAATTAATGTTGTGCATTTTTTAAATATTTAATTGCATAAAATATTTCGTGAATGACCGAGCCGAGCTCAGGCCTAAGTTGTTTGTATTTTTGGTGTTCTGAAAAATTATATGTGATTGATTTGCGCGTCATTAACAACTCGTTATCAATCACATGTTTTTGGATTTTATGGATTGTGGGTTGTTGTCGACTCGGATGTGAGATTGCTCCAATGTCTTAGCCGACCCTGACTAGATAAGCAGTCGTACGTGAACCCTAGTCGTCACCGAAACCTTGATCACATCTGCCTCCTTGCGGTCGCACCACCGCCCTACCTTGATGTGCTGCCCTCGGTTAATCCACCCCGCTAATCGCATGCATAACCATCTAAGGGAGCCGGGCATTGTAACCCATCTCTCTGATCATGCGTCGGGAGAGAGCGACTTTGATCTTAACGTTCAGGAGCAAACGCATGGCCATTTCATCTTGGTTCTTCGTCTTCCTTGCCTTCTATTATAAGTACTTGGGGGTGGGCCGGGGGGGGGGCGACTCCTCAACTTTTTTATTCGAGTACCTCCGGCTTCCTCGATTTCGATCATCACCACGTCGAACGATTTTGGAAAAGGTTGATGCCGCTGCCAAGGTGGGACCGCCTCTTGCTTCTTCATCTTTGGCCATACCATCGACCAGCTCGTACGTGCTCCCTTTTCTGCTGCTATTTGTTTTGATGATTATTACAAATGCGGTTGGTGTAGATATGGTAAGTTTTCACTTAATTACATGTTTGGTGCAGGTCTAATATGCGCATACTAGTTAATCTTAGAAATTGTTTTGTGACGCTTTCACTTCAACTAAATTAACACGAAAACTACTGTAGTTTAGAATCAATTGTATGCAATAGTAATTCGTTTACACTGGACTTGTTCGCGGTATCGTGACAAATCAAGGGTAGTAGGGCACCGGCCGATCAGGGTCGATCGTACGTCCGGGGCCGTGTGGTAGAGGACGCAGGCTGCAGCTATGGTCCTAGAATTACGCTCGCAGGATGTGATCGAGAGTGAGAAGACACTGGCCGGCGGCCGCAGCGCGGCGCGAGGGCCGACGAGACAAGCGGCCGGCTACGAACCTAGCGGAAGACAATGGAAGGAGGTGGGCCCCACCACACCCACACGCAGAGGTAGGCTCCGACATAATAATGGTCAGGAATCTGTCTGTTCATTCCATGCCGTCGACATGGCCCGGCCGGTCTCTCTCCGGCACAGCGCGCCACCCGTGTCGATCTATCATAAATTACTAGTACTGCCGCGTGGTGCACTGGCTGGCTGGATAGGTGCACGCACGCACCAAAGACCAAACGCACGCTCACTCATCATCAGCCGAAGCTCGCATGCATTGCATGGCCGCGTCAAAGTGACATATCCATCCATCCTAAATGGATAGGACATAGCTAGGGGGAAAACCCTAACCCTGCCCTCGCCGCCGCTCAGCCTCTCCATGTCACCTCTGCCGCCATCCTCCGCCACGATGGCGGCATGCCCGTGGCTGAAAGTCGTAGGAATCCTGCATCTTCACGCTCCTCCTCCCATGATGTCTAAAATTGCATATGGTTGCGGCTGTCTCGCTTGTCTTCGGTGGGTCCCCGTCCCTCTCTTTCCTGCCTTCCTGGCCGCCACTCGGTGACCCATCTATGTCCATGTCCACCCCTCATGGGGCCCAAGGTGGAGATGAGCTATCCACTCTAGGTCCGATTGTGCGTTGTTCAACCTTATTGGGGACGTGGTTTTGGAGAGGCACCTCATGTCAACTTCTTTATGTGGTTCCGAGTGAAAGCTCCATGATGACGACGCGTATGTGGTACGTCTTCCTTGTTGAAGGCGTCACGAGTGAACCTAGTGATGCTTTTCTTGTGGTGGCAATTGGGCTAGTATGGTGCCCTTTGACTTCAGCTTTGGTTAGTCATGTAAGCTTGACAAAAATTATAATGGTGATGGTGTTGGAATTGTCGCGCACTTCATGTTACTAGTGCAATATCGGTTGATCGGCCTCCTTTGACGGTGAAATTCGCATCCTCACCTAGCAAGTTTGGGGCTGCCCCTTTAGCTGAGTTCGTAGTCAAGGTTCGTGATGTTGGTGTAATCTTGGTCTTGCAATGTCATTTGATGGCATTGGCAAAAACTCCTCGCAGTTCTGGCACTCAATTAGCCGTGCGAGCTTTCGTGTCTACATCATCGTTCTCTCGGTGAAGTAAGGCTCTTCGACTATGCTAGCTTCACTCATTGAACCCCGTGTCCTAATGGTATGCTAGCCAGTGGATAGTCGCCATGCAAGTAGATGGCGGTGGTGTTGCAATCTACAAGATCTCGGGACGGTTGATTACCTTCCATGTCGTCAGTGGCCCTCCTGAAGACAATACATATGCATGTCTTCCTGATGATGTCGTGTCAGCACACCAATAGTGCTTCTGAAGTGCACAGGTAACTCTCCCCTTCCCAGCTATGTGTGCGTTTTTTTTTGTATTTCCCTTAGTTCCTCCTATAAAAATTATGGTTCATTTGAATATATTTTGTAATGGGTGTGGCCATTTCTCAGTCGACTGAGAATTAATTTCGTTTTCAGTCAGATGATGTCATCGAATTTTTGTTGCAACTAGTGTAGGACTTGATTAAACACGAGCTGAGAACTAGCAAATCCTTTTGTATTAGGCTGTAAAGTCTTATGGAGAAAAAGTCGAATATGAATCAGGTGGAGGGTCTTCTTCCTCACGCGGTTACCATTCAAACAAAAAACATAGCTAGGCCGTGCGTGCCAATTTCTGTAGCATTTGCTTGGCCCATCCTATGATAAAACAAGAGAGCTCAGATCTGTGCTGTTCACCTGTGCTAGAGTAGTAGTACGTACGTAAGACAAAGCCTATTCCTAGCAACTCCCTCCACTCCACCGATCCATTATCCATCTCTATCCACTCTGCGAGCATGCAGCTAGAGCTGGAGGCTAGAGCTAGGTAGCGCACGATCTGATCATTTGGCATGCGCACACCGCCAGATCGCCATAGCTTTGCCCGGGCGTGCGGCGCCCATATGCACGCATGCGTCATCTTCGATGGATCGCCACCGGGTGTGATCTGGTCCGGCCAGGAAGAAGAAAGAAAGTGAAGGAGAAGATCGATGAATCCAGGTAACAGTACAAAGCAAAGCAACGAAAGCAGGGTGTTCGAAGCAGAGCTCATTGTTTAACGCACCCCCATGCTATGTACTCGCGGTCTATCTCTGATACGACATCGGAACGGCTGGCCGGGCATTCCGGTGTATAGTGCAGGCAGCCTTGGCGGCCTTCCACGACGGTACCGTACGCCGGCAGCCAGCCTCCCCCGTCTTTGTTTTTGCCTGAAGCAGCCGTGTCGGCCTTCCGAAAGGGAAAGCGATCAGCTAGCCAAGCCATGCGCAGCCTGGGAGGACGACGACGACCGTCAAAGTGAAGTAATCCACAGTCGGGCCTTCAAAGTTCAGTCCAAACTTTGGACCGTTGGATCGATCTTGCTCTCCACTCCTCTGTCTTCACCACACACTCTCTGTCTAGTTTTTCTTTCTTTGCTTGCAGGCATAATCTGTTCATCTGGTGCGGTGCGGGCCGGGCTAGGCCCTTGGTTTAGCTGGTTTTGAACCCAAACCGTGGATGGGCTTAGGTGCCATAAGGGCCCATCCTGGGGCCTCTTTGGTTCACAGCATTTTAAAAACACAAAGTGCAAGTCTAGTTGTCATAGAACATAAAAAATTGTAAAACTTACACAGTTGGTTCTTTAGTGTGTGGTAGCTACAAGGACAAATGCTAGACATGAATTTTGACAGGATTTGTAAAAAAAAGCTTCCCAAAAGGCAATATCATGCATCTATGAACATTTATGACTTTTAAGCAAAATCACCATGTTTTGCGGCTAATGACAAAAATCCCAGCTGAAGCAAAAAAAGAAATGCATAAATTTGTAGCAGAATTTTTTTTTTGGGTTAACCACGGAAAAATGCACCAATTTGCTATAGAGATGGAGTGCAAGTCTAGTTGTCATAGCACATAAAAAAATGTAAAACTTACGCATGCAGTTGGTCCTTTAGTGTGTGGTACCTACAAGGACAAATGGTATACATGAATTTTGACACAATTTGTAAAACAGAAACTTCCCAAAACGCACTATCATGCATCTATGAACATTTATGACTTTTAAGCGAAATCACCATGTTTGCGGCTACAATAATGACATAGTTTGCAATAATGTGCTCATAAGATACATCTTGGTATAACAAACAATATTACCAATGGGAGTTTAAATGCTGCCAAGAGCGATGAATCGAAGTCGAGCTGGTCGTGGGTGGCTGCTATGGAATCTAGAAATGGTGGTGCTTGGAACTTTCACATCACTTAAGAAGACAAATTACTTTTGGGGATTTTTTTCATATGGCTCGTTGCTAAAAAGTACTTGAAACTTGACCAGATCGCCTATTTTCCCTTTCAGTGATGCTACCCTGATATGTGTAAGCTTACAAGCCACTCATCTGCATAGAGGCCAAGAGCAAGCAAATTAGGAGGCTCTACAGGACCGTTCCATACCTGAGAATTGATCAAGCGTCTAGATTGTTGCATACCAGGTTCATTGCCAATACACAATGACAATGGCTCTATCAAAGTAGCCTGCGGTGCTCCGACCAAAATTGCCATCCCAGACTGGGCAGGAGCGAGATGCATGGAAACCATACTAGTCAGGGAGTGCATACTATAACTCTAGTTTTTCGCCGGCAATTCCTGATACCTTCTATGCCTATGCCTATCAAATTCAAAGGTGCCTTCTATGCTATATGGTTATACCTATCAAATCTAAATCCTTGCTACACCAAGTAACGCACGAAACTGGATTGGATATGATTCCGATATAGAGATAAAATGACGAGTAAGATATTTATTTATTTCCTTAGGGCAAGACTTTCCTTATAAGTAACCAGTGATATCAATTCATTGGTCCTCTAGTAGATCAAAAGTTGACAATATTCTGGTTATGAGGTTTGTCCTTCGGTAGGTCGGATGCCATGAGGGTTTTAAACGAGCATTTTCTTTTTAAAATTGTATATTGATTTTTCCCTCCCCCTCGTCTCCAATATCTAACTTCCCTCACACGGCCCATAGACTGCATGCGCAAGCTATCGATGGCGGAGCGGAGGGGACAGCTGGTGATGCCGCGGGAGAAGAAGTCGGTGGCGGCGCGTGCGCACTAGAAGGCGTTGGCCGCGTGTATCACTGCTACCAACGCGAGTCCATGGAGTGTGTCGGGCCCAGTGTACATTCCGGGAGTGGTGTCCCCGTCGACACCTGCATTCTTCTAATTTATGTTAGCTTGCACCACCACGCGTCCAGTACTTTGATCGCGGCTACTTCGATCGCGGCGATTTCGGCGAAACGATCTCTTTTTAATGTGAACTATTTGAATTTCTTTTTGGGGACCGCGTTTGGGGGACGTGGCTAGAGAGCGACGTTCCCCAAACACGACACGAAGAGAACGCGTCCCCAAATGCTCAATCCGACACCGTATGGGGGCCGATTTTGGGAGCATCTCCAGTCACGTCTCTCAAAAAACGTCCGGCACAAATGATTTGGGGCACGCTTTGGACCGCGCCGGATAAAAAGAGATCGAAAATCTGTACAAAAAAGAGACCCTTTCCAGCCGCGTCCCTCAAACAGCGTCCGGATACATGCATTTTAATAGAGGGGATCACCCCATGTAGGAAAATTAGGTGAGAGAAAGTGTGAGGAAAGAGAATGACATGTGGGGACTAGGGGCTGCATGCATGCATGTGGACGTTGTTTTTGTGTCCGGCGTCCCAGGTAGAGACTCTATGCATAGACTCTCTACCGAGGACGCCGGACACAAAATGAGGCGCTATTTAGCTTTGGGGGATGCGACTGGACAACTTTTTCCCCATTTCTTGTCTGCGGTCCCCCAAACATTATTTGGGAGACGCAACTCGAGATGCTCTTTGGAGCCATAAGGGTCCATCCTAGGAAAACCCTATTTCCCGCCAATTAGCGGGCCTATTAAGCCCCGCCCGTGCGCGGAGATATATGGGCTGGCCCAAGTACCTGGTGCCCGACGGTTTTTCTTTTTTCGGCTGGTATCTTGGTTTTCGGTCTTTTTTTTGGTTTTTATTGGTTTTTCTCCATTCGGTCTGGTTAACTTCGTTTTTCTGACGGTTTACTGCTTTTTCAACTTTTTTGAATTTGAACATTTCTAAAAATTTGTACATTATTTTTTCTTACAAATTTGAACATTTCTTTGTTTTGATTTTTGATTTTTGTTTTTTGTTATTCAGTTTTTCTGCTTTTTTGTTTTTTTTCCTTTTTGAACATATTTTTCAAATTTGAGAAAATTTTAAATTCAATCAAATTTTAAGTTGGAGCAACTTTCGAATATGATTTTTTTTAAACTGCAACAAATTTCAAAAAAAAATTCGGCTTTTAAATTTGCGCAGATTTAATTTTTGCATGGTCACGAAATTTGCTCAGATTTAAATTCTGCTGGGTTCGAAAATTTGTCCAGATTTAAATTTTTCTTGGTTTCGAAATTTGTTTAAATTCGAAAAAAATGAATGCATCCATGTTGACATGGAGATCCGATGTCTTGTCTTTGGCAGGAGGCAAGGAGCCGACACCAGATACGATCTTTATAGTAGTTTATTGGCCAAACGAACTAATGGGCCGGCCCATCCGTGGTCGGCTTTAGGCCGATGCACGTTTTGGCACATCTTCAACGCGGCCATGGAGCCGTTTGGGTGACCGCGCGGACACGCGAACCTGGCCAATGCTTTGTTGGGTCGTGCACTGCACCCAACGCGCGGACGTACCGCAAAACTCAGAGACACCAAAACAAAGAAAAAAACAAAAACAATTAAACCTAAAATATATTTCATTAAACATATATCCTATTTTGAGAAAATTTATACATATGCCCAGTTTTGAGCAAATTTAAACTACAAAAGAAAGCCCTCTATATGGGCTTTAAATTAAAAAAATATAAAACCCTAGCGGTTTGAGGAGGAGGAGGTGGCCGCCGGTGCGCCACCTAGTCCCTGTGGATCTCGTCGCCGTGGGCGTCGATGACGTCCCCGGGCCGTTGTTGGCCTCGCGCGGCGCCACGGCGACCACTTCCTTCCTCGGCAGGGGTCCGGAGCGCCCGCTGCTCCGCCTCCTCCCAGGCGGAGGTTCTTCCTGCCCGCGCGGCGCCTCCACTGGCCGGCGGCGAGGCCCCCGTCGGCTCCTGGCGAAGCCTGCCCCTCCTCCTCGGCCTCCTAGCAGGCCGAGGGGTCCTCGACCCGCCGGCCTCCTCCTCCATCGCGGAGGTGCGGATCACCGCCGCGAGCTGCGGCCACTTGGCCTCCTCCTTCGCGATGGACAACGCCAGAGCGGCACGCATGTCCAGGTTGTCTTCATCCTCTGGCACCAGCGGCGCGGGTTGCGCCAATGCCGCGGCGACGCGGCCTGCATCCTCGATGTGCAGCCCACCGCGGTTGCGGGCTGCCCCCAGCGCTGGCTCCATTTGCCAGCTGCTGCCGGCCTCGTCGTCGTTGGCGCCGGGAGCGAAGACTCTCTTCGGGGCCATGGCGGCCGAGTGGGGCGCGTGCGTGGGGAGTTGTGGAGTGTAGTGGGGAAGTGGACTGGACAGGAACAGATCTCTCCCAGTCCACATTTAATAGGACGCGTGCCTGCCCTCCGACAGCTGGGCCCAGGGAGGCGAGTAGGCGGGTAGGCGGATGCGGCCGCCGCGTGCCATCTGGGGCCACAAAAACCTGGCCCAGATTTAGGCCGAGTTTGGGTCCTCCCGGAGACTACGGCCATCCGTATTTGGGATCCGTGACCGCGTTTGTGTTTTTGTCCGCCACGATCTATTCGGACGCGTGGACGCGGGATGGGTCATTGATACGTCTCAAACGTATCTATAATTTCTGATGTTCCATGCTTGTTTTATGACAATACCTACATGTTTTGTTCACACTTTATATCGTTTTGATGCATTTTCCGGAACTAACCTATTGACGAGATGCGTGCCGTTCCTGTTTTTTGTTGTTTTTGGTTTTAGAAATCCTAGTAAGGAAATATTCTCGGAATTGGACGAAATCAACGCCCAACATCTTATAATTCCACGAAGCTTCCACACCCGAGAGGGACCAGGGGAGGCCTGGGCCCCACACAACATGGCGGCGCGGCCGAGGGGGCGCGCCGGCCCTGTGGGCCCCCGTAGCCCTTCGACTCCGCCTCTTCGCCTATAAGAAGCCCCCCGACCTAAATCATCGATACGAAAAAGGCACGGCACGAGAAACCTTCCGCAGCCGCCGCCATCGTGAAGCCAAGATCCGGGGACAGAGTCTCTGTTCCGGCACGCCGCCGGACGGGAAGTGCCCCGAAGGCTTCTCATCGACACCACCGCCATCATCTTCACCGCTATCGCTGTCTCCCATGATGAGGAGGGAGTAGTTATCCCTCAAGGCTAAGGGCTGTACCGGTAGCTATGTGGTTAATCTCTCTCTCTCTGTACTCCAATACAATGATCTCATGAGCTGCCTTACATGATTGAGATCCATATGATGAGCTTTGTATCACTATTAATCTATGTGCTACTCATGTGATGTTATTAAAGTAGTCTATACCTCCTGCATGGTGTAAAGGTGCCAGTGTGTGCATCATGTGGTTCTTGTCGTAGGCTATGATCATGATCTCTTGTAGGTTGTGGAGTTAATTATCATTATGATAGTATTGATGTGATCTATTTCTCCTTTCATAGCATAATGTGGACAGTGTGTATGCTATGTAATGACCCACAAGTATAGGGGTGTATCGTAGTACTTTCGATAAATAAGAGTGTCGAACCCAACGAGGAGCAGATGTGGACGCTTTCGATGAAGGATTCATGTAAATGCTCATACAAGTTTTGGGGTTTTGATATAGCAGATAAATAAAGTACAAGTAAATAAAATGCGAGAGAAATAATTACAGCGAGTGGCCCAATCCTTTTTAGCACAAAGGACAAGCCGGTTTGTTTAATTATAATGACCAAACGTTCTTGAGGACACACGAGGATTTTAGTCTAGTGCTTTCACTTCATACCGTTGATTAATCTTCATTGTTTTGATAAGTGTTGTGTGGGTGAACCTATGCTAATGCACCGCCCTTCCTAGGACTAATACATACTTGTGATTATACCCCTTGCAAGCATCTGCAAATACAAGAAAGTAATTAAGATAAATCTAACCACAGCCTTAAACTCGAGATCCTGCTATCCCTCCCCGCACCGATATACTAACGGGGTTTAGGTTTCGCTCCGCAACCCCACAATTAGCAAACGAATACAAGATGTACTCCCCTAGGCCCATAAAGGTGAAGTATCATGTAGTCGACGTTCACATGACACCACTAGAAGAATAACACCACAACTTAAATAACATAACATTGAATATTACTCAACCATAATTCACTACTAGCATTTAGACTTCACCCATGTCCTCAAGAACTAAACGAACTACTCACGAGACATCATATGGAACATGTTCAGAGGTGATATGATGATGAATAACAATCTGAACATAAACCTTGGTTCAATGGTTTCACTCAATAGCATCAATAACAAGTAGTAATCAACACCGGGAGAGTTTCCCCTATCAAACAATCAAGATCCAACCTAAGGTTGCAGCGGTGGAGATGGCGGTGATGATGATGAAGATGATGGTGATGATGATGGAGATGATGTCCAGCTCGATGACGATGGCGATGGCGTCGATTTCCCCTCCCGGAGGGAATTTCCCCGGCGGATTCCTGCCCGCCGGAGAGCTCTTTTTCTCTGGTGTCTCTCCGCCCGCAGGCGGGCTCACACCCTCCGTAACTCCCCGTGTCTTAGGTTTTCGGGACGAAGAAGTACGCGAAGGAGAGGCGGCCAGAGGGAGATGTGGGCCCCCTCCCCACATGGCGGCGCGGCCAGGCCAGGGCCCGCGCCGGCCTATGGGGCCCATGGCGGCCCCTCTCGGCCCCTCCTTTTGGCTCCTTTGTCTTCTGGAAAATAGGATTTTTCGTATAATTTCCGTCAATTGTTGATCTTCCGAAATATGGTGTCCTGACGGTGCTTTTTCCAGCAGAATCCTGACTCCGGTGAATAATTCTCCAATGATCATGAAACATGCAAAATAGGTGAAATAACATAAGTATCATCTCTAAATATGAAATATATCAATGAATAACAGCAAATTATGATATAAAATAGTGATGCAAAATGGATGTATCACTATGTTAGTGTTATCACCAGATTTTGGCCAAATCAGGAGATGGGCCGTAAGTGAAGATGTGCTCGAAGGATATACACGTGGAGCGTCTTTGAAGCGGCCTTGCACGAAGAGTTTGGGCTAGATTTCCCGTGTATCTGTAATATAGTAGATCACATCTTAGTTTAGAATTAAAAGATAGAGTTTAACCCGTGCACGGTTAGGTGCACGCCCGAATTAGAAAGTCCCTTGGACTATAAATATGTATCTAGGGTTATCGAAAAGGAGGACAATCACGTTCACAACAAACACAAATCAGGCGCATCGCCACCCCTACTTTCGAGGGTTTCTTCCGGTAAGCATCATGCTGCCTAGATCGCATCTTGCGATCTAGGCAAGACGCGTTTATTCGTTACCTTGTGTTGCTCGTGCTGAAGCGTTGTTGATGGCGAGTAACACTATTTATCATAGGTGTTTTGGGGCTGGCATGGATGCTTTTCTTATACATGCTTGCTTAGCTATGCTGCCCCACTCTAGCTGCCCTTACACCTACCTAGGTGTAAGGGCAGCACCTTGCTTGTTCGTCATTTAGTAGATCCACTCTGTATAGTTGCTCCTTGATTCTTCAAGGATTGGTTTAATATCTGTATGATTAGGCCTTGCAAACGGGTTGAACGATCCGGTAGCACGTAAGGTATGGTTTGTTAATCCTAAGAGGGATGTTCCGGGAATTAACTTAACGTTGGTTTTTATGCCTCTTTTAGGGTTAGTTTTCCATTATCTTTCGTGTCTATTAGGCTCAACTACGCGCAGGATGTTCCGATCATGTGGTGAAAACCCTAAATCGTAGATTAGATTAACTTTAAGCAGGAGCCCCGTGTCATCGTTGACCCGACGTGAACCATGGGGCGATCGGCTCTTTGAGCCGATCCACAGGCAACCCGAGAGCCGATAGGGCTCGTATTTAATGTTTACGTGTCTGCCATGCAGGAAACTAATCGAAGCAATTCAACACCTTCCTAACCAGGTATAGGTCAGGTGGCACGCCCTTGCAACCGCTAGGACGTGTGCCGAACATTTGCGGGACGACGTCGAGGGACCAGGGCCCCCTGCAGCCTTGGAAGCCTCCCGGCTCTTCGTGTTGCTTAACCACTGCTCGCCGGTGGGTTTTGGCAGCAACACATTCTGGCACGCCCGGTGGGACAATCTTCCGCAACAACCACGTCAACATCCGAGATGGCGGAAGAACCGGTCAAGTACGAAGATCTGCCTGCGAGCACAAGAAGAAATATGATGATCTCAAGGCCATCTTCGAAGCCGATCTCATCGGCTCTGTCGAGAAGACCCGTTCGCACGGGATCAAGTTCAAAGGGTTCCAACCCGAAGGCGCGTTAGAGGGACTAGATCTATCTCTCCCTTCGGACGAACGTACCAGAGCCCTGCGACAGGAAATTAACTATGCCGTTGCTCATTCTCTACATCGGCATTCTGAGAGCCTGGTGAACACTTTGGAGCGTGTTGTGCTTCACGTGGTGCAAGAAATCATGAAGCATCAGTATTCTCCTTCAGGACCTGCGCTAGGAACTCATCAGGGAGAGACACCGTTCTACACCAGGCCACCACTACCGTACACGATGGCAGCTCCACAGCAACAAGGTTCGCCGGCGTACGTTGTCTACAAGGTTGGAGGTGATCCCTGCGATTACCAATTCCTGTATGAGCCGCCCAAGGAGATTCCACATGGATACGTGTGCACATACGTGCCGGACTGCAACAATTAGATGAGCCAGGTTAAGAGAGGGACTGCCACGGCAGAAGGGTCGTCGGAACAGAATAGTTGCCGGAGCAGGAAACAGTTCGGGAGCAGATGCTGAGAAACAAAGTGCGTGGCTAGCTAAATATGCCACCGGAACAAGTCATGAACGCTCAACCTCTGCAGCTCCTACGGTGGATGAGATCACCGCAATCTTGAGAGATCAGCTCGGCATCCTGCCGAAGAAGAGAATGATCGGCTATTCCAAGCCGTATCCCAACGAGTATGACCTAATCCCACTACCGCCTAAGTATCGGCTCCCTGACTTCAAAAAATTTAGTGGATCGGAAGGAACCAGCTCAATTGAGCACGTGAGCCGATATTTGGCACAATGGTCCCAGCTTCAGATGAGCTGCGTGTGAGGTTCTTCTCACAATCTCTCACGGGTCCGGCCTTTGGGTGGTACACCTCGTTGCCACCAGATTCGGTTCGGACGTGGAAGCAGCTGGAGGAACAATTCCACATACAATACCATTCAGAAGCTACTGAAGCCGGCATTGCCGATCTGACCCAGATTCGGCAAAGGCGAGAGACGGTGTCTGAATACATCCAGCGCTTCAGACCGTCACGAACCGATGTTATTCGGTTCGTTTATCTGAGAAGGAAGCAGCCGAGCTGGCGATAGCAGGCCTGTCAGCGCCGCTCAAAGATGTGACCTTCCAAGCGGACTACATTCACTCGCATATGGTTCAGAAATTGACATTGTATGAACAGCGCCACCCGGAATTGTACCAGGACAAGTTCAAGCGCGTCACCCTGATCGAGATGGAAGAAGATGAAGATTCTGTGAGATCAGGAAGTCGTAGCTGAATGGACTCGGGGGGCAAAGCCCGTGTCTTGCAAGTGGGTGAAACAACCAGGGCCTGCAAAAGGGTTTGACTTTGATTTAAGCAAAACAGAGCAAATTTTTGATTTGCTGCTGAAGGAAAAACAACTGAAGTTACCCGAAGGCCACAAAATCCCCACGGTACAAGAGATGAACGGCAGGCCATACTGCAAATGGCATCACACGTTCACCCATGCCACCAATGACTGCAAAGTTTTGCGCGGACAGATTCAAATGGCGATAGAACAAGGCCGATACTCTTCGGTCAGTTTGCCATGAGAGTTGATACGAATCCGTTTCCGACGTCAACATGGTGGATCTCGCCACCACCGCGAGCCAGGTTTCTCTTTTGATATCAACATGGCAGGGCTTGCAGACCGCCATAGCAAGGATAAGCCAGAGAGCAGTCACTCCCGGGGCAAAGATAAAGAGGAGGCCGATCCACGCGACCGGCCCCATGATGACAGACGGTACTTGACTGAGGAAGAGGTGAGAAGCGTGTGGTATCAACGACCACTTTCCGCGCACCTCAACAAATATGAGCAGCAGATGACCGACGTCGCGCTACGACATAGACGATGATAGATATCGTCGGTCCGATGCACAACAGGAAATACCGTCGAAACGAAGGGTATGAGCGTCACGCTAGAGGGAGATCAAGAGAGCAAGAGGACATGGATAGGCATTGAACTGTCCTTTCTTCAAACACTGCTGGGACTCAGGAATGAGCCAATTGCCTACAATCGAGAACTGCCCAATGTAAACAGAAGGAAGGGAACAAATGAAGTTTCAGTGTTCAAGCGTCTAGGACCTCTCCCACCTCAGAAAAACGAGCTGAGTCATCTCAAGATGAAGACTTCGAGGAGTCGAGGAAGAAGATAGATATCACCGGCCAAGGTGGTGCCCTGATGGACTCAGCCACTCCCAAAAGCGCAGAGTGCAACGGCTACGTAACTTGGAGGAAGCCGAGGCGCAGTACCTGTACATGTTGAGGAAAGCACGGCCCGATCTGGCCGTGAAAATTCAGCAAACATTGGAGACAGAGGCACGGCCACAGAAAAAAGTGTGGCGACGCAAGCAGACAAAAGCCGATGCAGAGGCATCGGCTGATACAAACATGGTGTTCATCCTTCAGAGTTTTGTGCTCCAAGAGACGAGGAAGTGTCAGTGGCACAGTTTGATTGCGGCCCGCGGCCAGCATCTTTGAGAAGCCACGAGAGAGGAGCTACAGGCATCTGAAAGCCCTATACCTGAAAGGTTATATCAATGGGCAACCTATCGCAAGATGCTTGTTAACACGGGAGCAGCAGTCAACATAATGCCGTACTCATGTACGACGTTTGTTGGAGATATGCCCAAGAGGCAATAATAAAAGTGGTTATTATATATCTTTATGTTTATGATAAATGTTTATATACCATGCTATAATTGTATTTAACATTGATACATGTGTGATATGTAAACAACAAAGAGTCCCTAGTAAGCCTCTTAACTAGCTTGTTGATTAATAGATGATTAGTTTCATAATCATGAACATTGGATGTTATTAATAACAAGGTTATATCATTGTATGAATGATGTAATGGACACACCCAATTAAGCGTAGCATAAGATCACGTCATTAAGTTATTTGCTATAAGCTTTCGATACATAGTTACCTAGTCCTTATGACCATGAGATCATGTAAATCACTTATATCGGAAAGGTACTTTGATTACATCAAACGCCACTGCGTAAATGGGTGGTTATAAAGGTGGGATTAAGTATCCTGAAAGTATGAGTTGAGGCATATGGATCAATAGTGGGATTTGTCCATCCCGATGACGGATAGATATACTCTGGGCCCTCTCGGTGGAATGTCGTCTAAATGTCTTGCAAGCATATGAATAAGTTCATAAGAGACCACATACCACGGTACGAGTAAAGAGTACTTGTCAGAGACGAGGTTGAACAAGGTATAGTGTGATACCGATGATCAAACCTCGGACAAGTAAAATATCGCGTGACAAAGGGAATTGGTATCGTATGTGAATGGTTCATTCGATCACTAAAGTCATCGTTGAATATGTGGGAGCCATTATGGATCTCCAGATCCCGCTATTGGTTATTGGTCGGAGTAAGTACTCAACCATGTCCGCATAGTTCGCGAACCGTAGGGTGACACACTTAAAGTTGGATGTTGAAATGGTAGTACTTGAATATGGAATGAAGTTGGAATATTTGTTCGGAGTCCCGGATGTGATCCCGGACATCACGAGGAGTTCCGGAATGGTCCGGAGAATAAGATTCATATATAGGATGTCATTTTATGTGAATAAAATGATGCGGAAGGTTCTATGGAAGGTTCTAGAAGGTTCTAGAAAAGTCCGGAAGAAACCACCAAGGAAGGTGGAGTCCACATGGGACTCCACTCCATGGCCGGCCAACCCTAGTGGGGGAGGAGTCCCAAGTGGACTCCCCTTAGGGGGCCCCACCACCCCCTATGGAAGGTGGAATTCCCACCTCTAGTGGGAGGGAAAGTTTCCCACCATATGGAAGGTTTTGGTTTCGGGTCTTATTCGAAGACTTGGACACCAACACTTGGGATCCACCTATATAATGAGGGGCCAAGGGAGGGGGCCGGCCACCCCAAGACCACAAGCTGGCCGCCCCCATAGAGTGGCCGGCCACCCCCTCCCAAACCCTAGCTTTGCTCCTCCACTTCATATTGCCCGCATAGCTTAGCGAAGCTCCGCCGGACTCTACACCGCCACCGACACCACGCCGTCGTGCTGTCGGATTCAAGAGGAGCTACTACTTCCGCTGCCCGCTGGAACGGGAGGTGGACGTCGTCTTCATCAACAACCGAACGTGTGACCGAGTACGGAGGTGCTGCCCGTTCGTGGCGCCGGAACCGATCGTGATCAAGATCTTCTACGCGCTTGCAAGCGGCAAGTGAACGTCTACCGCAGCAACAAGAGCCTCCTCTTGTAGGCTTTGGAATCTCTTCAAGGGTGAGTCTCGACAATCCCCTCGTTGCTACCGTCTTCTAGATTGCATCTTGGCTTGGATTGCGTGTTCGCCGTAGGAAAATTTTTGTTTTCTATGCTACGTTATCCTACAGTGGTATCAGAGCCGTGTCTATGCATAGATGGTTGCACGAGTAGAACACAATGGTTTGTGGGCGTTGATGCTCTTGTTATCTTTAGTTGAGTACTTTGCATCTTTGTGGGATGAAGCGGCTCGGGCTAACTTTACATGACCGCGTTCATGAGATTTGCTCCACGCTTGACATGCAACTTGTATTGCATAAGTGGCTTTGCGGGTGTCTGTCTCTCCTACTATAGTGAAGATTCAATTTACTCTTCTATTGACAACACTAGTATCACCGTTGTGGTTCATGTTCGTAGGTAGATTGGATCTTGCTCGAAAACCCTAAACCACGTAAAATATGCAAACCAAATTAGAGAACGTCTAACTTGTTTTTGCAGGGTTTGGTGATGTGATATGGCCATAATGTGATGATGAATATGTATGAGATGATCATTATTGTATTGTGGCAACCGGCAGGAGCCTTATGGTTGTCTTTAAATTTCATGTTGAGTAGTATTTCAAAGTAGTTGTAATAGTTGCTACATGGAGGACGATCATGAAGACGGCGCCATTGACCTTGGTGCTTCGCCGACGATGATGGAGATCATGCCCGTTGATGATGGAGATCATGTCCGTGCTTTGAAGATGAAGATCAAAGGCGCAAAGACAAAAGGGCCATATCATATCACATATGAACTGCATGTGATGTTAATCCTTTTATGCATCTTATTTTGCTTAGATCGCGACGGTAGCATTATAAGATGATCCCTCTCACTAAAATCTCAAGATAATAAAGTGTTCATCCTTAGTAGCACCGTTATCAAGTCTTATCGTTTCGAAGCATCTCGTGATGATCGGGTGTGATAGATTCGATAAGTACATATAACGGGTGCAAGACAGTTTGCACATGCGGATACTAAGGTGGCCTTGACGAGCCTAGCATGTAAAGACATGGTCTCGGAACACGTGATACCGAAAGGTAGAGCATGAATCATATGATTGATATGATGAACACTTTGAGTGTTCGCCATTGAAATTACATCTTGTCTCGTGATGATCGGGCATAGGTGTGATGGATTTGGTTCGTGTGATCACTAAGACAATGCGAGGGATATTGTTTTGAGTGGGAGTTCACCTAGATTTTTAATTATGTAGAATTAAAATTTGAACTCAATTTGTCATAAACTTAGTCTAAACTATTGCAAATATGTTGTAGATATGGCGTCCTCAATCAATTTTAACCAGTTCCTAGAGAAAGAAAAGCTTAAGAGCAACGGTAGCAACTTCACCGACTGGTTCCGTCATGTGAGGATCTTCCTCAATGGCGGAAATCTGCAATATGTGCTTGATGCACCGCTAGGTGACCCTCCTGCAGAAACTGAAACCGATGAAGTAAAGAATGTTTACGTGACTCGGAAAACTCGGTACTCTCAAGTTCAGTGTGCCATCTTATGCAGTCTGGAATCCGATCTTCAAAAACGTTTTGAGCACCACGATCCTCATGAGTTGATAAAAGAGTTGAAGACTATTTTTGAGACTCATGCGGCCGTGGAATGCTATGAAGCATCGAAACACTTTTTCAGCTGTATGATGGAAGAAGGCAGCTCCATTAGTGAGCACATGCTCGTTATGACCGGGCATGCGAAGAAACTCAGTGACTTGGGAATAGTGATTCCTAACAGACTGGGGATTAATCGTGTCCTTCAATCACTGCCACCAAGTTACAAGAACTTTGTGATGAACTACAATATGCAGAACATGAACAAGGAGTTTCCTGAACTCTTTGGCATGCTAAAAGCTGCTGAGATTGAGATCAAGAAAGAGCACCAAGTGTTGATGGTCAACAAGACCACCAGCTTCAAGAAACAGGGCAAGTCTAAAGGCAAGAACAAGAAGAGTGGCAAGAAAGCTGCCACGCCTCCTGTGAAACCTAAGTCTGGCCCTAAGCCTGATGCTGAGTGTTATTACTGCAAGGAGAAGGGACACTGGAAGCGTAATTGCTCCAAGTATTTGGCGGATCTGAAGAGCGGCCTTGTCAAGAAGAAGAAAGAAGGTATATCTGATATACATGTTATAGATGTTTATCTCACTAGTTCTCGTTCTAGTACCTGGGTATTTGATACTGGTTCGGTTGCTCATATTTGTAACTCGAAACAGGAACTAAAGAATAAACGACAACTGCTGAAAGATGAAGTGACGATGCGCGTTGGAAACGGATCCAAGGTCAATGTGATCGCAGTCGGGACACTTCCTCTACATCTACCTTCGGGATTAGTTTTAAGCCTAAATAATTGTTATTATGTACCCGCGTTGAGCATGAACATTATATCAGGATCTTGTTTAATGCAAGACGGTTATTCATTCAAGTCTGAGAATAATGGTTGTTCTATTTTTATGAATAATATCTTTTATGGTCGAGCACCACAAAAGAATGGCTTATTTCTGTTAGATCTCGATAGTAGTAATACGCATATACATAACATTGATGCTAAGCGAATTAAATTGAATGATAATTCTACTTATATGTGGCACTGTCGTCTTGGTCATATTGGAGTGAAACGCATGAAGAAACTCCATACCGATGGATTACTTGAATCACTTGACTTTGAGTCACTTGATAGATGCGAAGCATGTCTGATGGGAAAAATGACTAAGACTCCATTCTCGGGTATGATGGAGCGAGCTACTGACTTATTGGAAATCATACACACAGATGTATGTGGACCAATGAGTGTAGCATCGCGCGGTGGTTATCGTTATGTTCTAACCTTCACAGATGATTTGAGTAGATATGGGTATATCTATTTAATGAAACATAAATCCGAAACTTTCGAGAAGTTTAAGGAATTCCAAAGTGAAGTAGAAAATCAACGTAACAAGAAGATTAAATTTCTACGATCTGATCGCGGAGGTGAATATCTGAGTTATGAGTTTGGCATGCATTTAAAGAAATGCGGAATACTTTCACAATTGACACCGCCGGGAACACCACAACGAAACGGTGTGTCCGAACGTCGTAATCGAACTCTCTTAGATATGGTTCGTTCTATGATGTCTCTTACTGATTTGCCGTTATCATTTTGGAGTTATGCATTAGAGACAGCCGCATTCACTTTAAATAGAGCACCATCAAAATCCGTTGAAACGACGCCGTATGAATTATGGTTTAATAAGAAACCTAAGCTGTCGTTCCTAAAAGTTTGGGGTTGCGAAGCCTATGTAAAAAAGTTACAACCGGACAAGCTAGAACCCAAAGCGGAGAAATGCGTCTTCATAGGATACCCTAAGGAAACTATAGGGTACACTTTCTATCACAGATCCGAAGGCAAGATCTTTGTTGCTAAGAACGGAACCTTTCTTGAGAAAGAATTTCTCACTAAAGAAGTGACTGGAAGAAAAGTAGAACTCGATGAGATTGAAGAATCTCTACTCGTTGATCAGAGTAGCGCAGTACCGGAAAATGTTCCTGTACCACCTACACCGGCAACAGAGGAAGCTAATGATAATGATCATGAAACTTCAAATGAGACAGCTACTGAACCTCGCAGATCGACAAGGGATCGTGCCACTCCAGATTGGTATGATCCTTGTCTAAATGTCATGATTGTGGATAACAATGATGAAGACCCTGCGACGTATGAAGAAGCGATGATGAGCCCAGATTCCAACAAATGGCAAGAAGCCATGAAATCCGAAATGGGATCCATGTATGATAACAAAGTATGGACTTTGGTAGACTTACCTGATAGCCGCAAGGCTGTCGAGAATAAATGGATCTTCAAAAGAAAAACAGATGCTGATGGTAATATTACTGTCTATAAAGCTCGACTTGTCGCAAAGGGTTTCCGACAAATTCAAGGTGTTGACTACGATGAGACTTTCTCACTGTAGCGAAGCTAAAATCTGTGAGGATTTTGTTAGCAATAGCTGCATTTTTCGATTATGAGATTTGGCAGATGGATGTCAAAACGGCGTTCCTTAATGGAGACATTGAGGAAGAGTTGTATATGGTACAACCCAAAGGTTTTGTCGATCCTAAAAATGCTGACAAAGTATGCAAACTTCAGCGTTCAATCTATGGACTGAAGCAAGCATCGAGAAGTTGGAACCGACGCTTTGATAAGGTGATCAAAGACTTCGGGTTTATACAGTGTCATGGAGAGGCCTGTATTTACAAGAAAGTGAGTGGGAGCTCTGTAGCATTCCTGATATTATATGTAGATGACATATTATTGATTGGGAATGATATAGAACTATTAAGCAGTGTAAAGGGTTATTTGAATAATAGTTTTTCAATGAAAGACCTTGGTGAAGCATCATACATATTAGGCATCAAGATTTATAGAGATAGATCAAGACGTCTAATAGGGCTATCACAGAGTACATACCTGGACAAGATTCTAAAGAAGTTTAGAATGGACGAAAGTAAGAAAGGATTCTTACCTATGTTACAGGCAAGGTCTTGAGTAAGACTCAAGGACCGGCTACGGCAGAAGAAAGAGAAAGGATGAGTCAGATCCCCTATGCCTCGGCAGTAGGCTCTATCATGTATGCCATGCTATGTACAAGACCGGATATAGCACATGCTGTTAGTTTAACTAGCAGATATCAAAGTGATCCAGGAATGGAACACTGGACGGTCAAGAATATCCTGAAGTACTTGAAAAGAACTAAGGATATGTTTCTTTGTTATGGAGGTGACCAAGAGCTCGTTGTAACAAGTTACACCGATGCAAGTTGGAACACCGATCCTGATGACTCTAAGTCACAATCTGGGTACGTGTTTATATTGAATGGCAGTAAGCAGCAAGTCGAAGCAGTGCACGGTGGCGAAATCCTCAACAGAATCGGAGTACATAGCGGCTTCAGAGGCTGCATCAGAAGCGGTATGGATGAAGAGGTTCATTGTAGAGCTCGGTGTGGTTCCTAGTGCATTGGACCCATTTGTCATCTACTGTGATAACATGGGTGCCATAGCCAATGCACAAGAGCCAAGGTCACACAAGAGGCTGAAGCATATCAAGCTGCGTTACCACTCGATTCGCGAGTACATCGAAGATGGAGAAGTAAAGATTTGCAAAGTACACACTGATCTGAATGTAGCAGATCCGTTGACTAAAGCTCTCCCTAGGGCAAAGCATGACCAACACCAGAATGCCATGGGTGTTAGGTATATTACAATGTAATCTAGATTATTGACTCTAGTGCAAGTGGGAGACTGTTGGAGATATGCCCAAGAGGCAATAATAAAAGTGGTTATTATATATCTTTATGTTTATGATAAATGTTTATATACCATGCTATAATTGTATTAACCGAAACATTGATACATGTGTGATATGTAAACAACAAAGAGTCCCTAGTAAGCCTCTTAACTAGCTTGTTGATTAATAGATGATTAGTTTCATAATCATGAACATTGGATGTTATTAATAACAAGGTTATATCATTGTATGAATGATGTAATGGACACACCCAATTAAGCGTAGCATAAGATCACGTCATTAAGTTATTTGCTATAAGCTTTCGATACATAGTTACCTAGTCCTTATGACCATGAGATCATGTAAATCACTTATATCGGAAAGGTACTTTGATTACATCAAACGCCACCGCGTAAATGGGTGGTTATAAAGGTGGGATTAAGTATCCGGAAAGTATGAGTTGAGGCATATGGATCAATAGTGGGATTTGTCCATCCCGATGACGGATAGATATACTCTGGGCCCTCTCGGTGGAATGTCGTCTAAATGTCTTGCAAGCATATGAATAAGTTCATAAGAGACCACATACCACGGTACGAGTAAAGAGTACTTGTCAGAGACGAGGTTGAACAAGGTATAGTGTGATACCGATGATCAAACCTCGGACAAGTAAAATATCGCGTGACAAAGGGAATTGGTATCGTATGTGAATGGTTCATTCGATCACTAAAGTCATCGTTGAATATGTGGGAGCCATTATGGATCTCCGATCCCGCTATTGGTTATTGGTCGGAGTAAGTACTCAACCATGTCCGCATAGTTCGCGAACCGTAGGGTGACACACTTAAAGTTGGATGTTGAAATGGTAGTACTTGAATATGGAATGAAGTTGGAATATTTGTTCGGAGTCCCGGATGTGATCCCGGACATCACGAGGAGTTCCGGAATGGTCCGAGAATAAGATTCATATATAGGATGTCATTTTATGTGAATAAAATGATGCGGAAGGTTCTATGGAAGGTTCTAGAAGGTTCTAGAAAAGTCCGGAAGAAACCACCAAGGAAGGTGGAGTCATGGGACTCCACCTCCATGGCCGGCCAACCCTAGTGGGGGAGGAGTCCCAAGTGGACTCCCTAGGGGGCCACCCCCCCTATGGAAGGTGGAATTCCCACCTCTAGTGGGAGGGAAAGTTTCCCACCATATGGAAGGTTTTGGTTCGGGTCTTATTCGAAGATTTGGACACCAACACTTGGGATCCACCTATATAATGAGGGGCCAAGGGAGGGGCCGGCCACCCCAAGACCACAAGCTGGCCGCCCCCAGAGTGGCCGGCCACCCCCTCCCAAACCCTAGCTTTGCTCCTCCACTTCATATTGCCCGCATAGCTTAGCGAAGCTCCGCCGGACTTCTACGCCACCGACACCACGCCGTCGTGCTGTCGGATTCAAGAGGAGCTACTACTTCCGCTGCCCGCTGGAACGGGGAGGTGGACGTCGTCTTCATCAACAACCGAACGTGTGACCGAGTACGGAGGTGCTGCCCGTTCGTGGCGCCGGAACCGATCGTGATCAAGATCTTCTACGCGCTTTTGCAAGCGGCAAGTGAACGTCTACCGCAGCAACAAGAGCCTCCTCTTGTAGGCTTTGGAATCTCTTCAAGGGTGAGTCTCGACAATCCCCTCGTTGCTACCGTCTTCTAGATTGCATCTTGGCTTGGATTGCGTGTTCGCCGTAGGAAAATTTTTGTTTTCTATGCTACGTTATCCTACAGTTTGGGACGTTCCAATGAAGATCTGATCAAAACCAACGTCACGCTAAGCGATTTCAATGGCCAAGCGTCAGAAGCCAAGGGTGTTCTGAACGTGGACTTAACTGTCGGCCGAAAGACCATCCCTACGTCCTTCTTCATCGTCGACAGAAGAGCACTTACGCTGTCCTGCTAGGAAGGGATTGGATCCACGCTAATCGTTGCATTCCATCCACAATGCATCAGTGCATCATACAATGGGATGGAGATGAAGTGGAGGTTGTTCATGCAGACGATTCGGTCGAAATCTCTTTGGCCGCCATGAACATTTGGGAAGCAAACGACCAAGAGCCGCTCTCTGGAATCAATCTGGACCGTGAGCGCATCGAAGCTTCAAAAACGGGTGAGGCTGGTCTTATCCACCGGCCTGACAGAGTAACAAGTTCCGAGTCTATGGACGTACGTGGCAAGGCCGATCCCTGCGATCGGCCCCAAAAAATAAAAAGCAAAGATCTCACCTCAAGCATGTCACGTAGCCATAGCGGAGAACCAAAAAGTTGTGAGCCCTCAGTAAACATTGCAATGAAAAAGGAGGCCGATTCTAGCAATCGGCCAAAATTAGCCTCAACATGCCTTCGCCGTGTTCATCATTGATTTAGCAGGCGATGGGAAGTGGGGAATGGGTTTACAGCATCTGATGGACAGGAAGAGTAGAGACCTTTACTTGGCGATACAACTGCAAGGGAGGCCGATTCCAGCAATCGGCCAAAACACATTCTCACCACATTTGCAAGTCGCTGTGCTATTTAGCATGGTGAGTGATGTGAAAGGCTTATAGTTGGCTGAAAAGCCGATATCTTCAATCACTTGAAGGATTCGGCTCGGGGGCATACACACAGAGAAGATACAAGGCCACGAAGTATGTACCCAGGAGGAGCCGATTCATGAAATCGATCGGCTAATAAAAAATCGAAAATAGAAAAATTTTAAGCACAGCCGATGCTCGGACATCGACTTCAGAATAAAAAGCCGATGCACAGCCATCGACTCTAGAATTTGACTCTAGAATTTGAGCAGGCGTCTCTGATGAGCCAACTGCACCCTTGACCTGAAGGCACGACGTCACGACTGGCCGAGCTTCAACTGCAGCGTCATTGGGACGTGGGGCTGGATTTCTTCAAGGATGTTCTTCACCTCCTCGGAGTTTTCGACCAATGTCTCAATGGGGGAAGAAAGCAGAGCTTTGAGGCGTTGGAGCTGGGACTTGGTTCATCACATGCTGTGGAGGGGCCGGCTCGATAGATTCAGGGTCGACGACGCCCGAGAGATCACAACCCCGACAGACAACAAGAACAGCATAAGCATGCAGATCAGGGTAAGGGCGAGCCTAGCAAAGAAAGCATACCTCTCCTAGGACCATGGGAACAGCCGACTACGATACAATCGGCTGTGGCATTTTTGCCTGGAGTTTGGCCAAGGTGGCGACTTAGTCGATGTCACCTTTAGAGATTGTTGCGTCCAGAGGTGTGGAGGGCATCAGAACTTCATCAGCATCCCCATTGGAAGCTTCATCAGTCTGCAAGAAAAAGATGGTGAGCCGATCTGAGCAGCAAAGCACAATGCCGTCACCAAAGATGGTGCCTTGTTTTGATGGGAGCTGGAGGGGCAGCAGGTTCAGGGGCTGACCTTTTCTTGGAAGCCGATGGTGGCACATCTGGTTGGTTTTACGTGGTGATGTCTTCAGAAGTGCCCGAGCCTGCCTCGTCGGCTGGACTGCGTCTCCTCGCTGGTATCATCTTCAGAGGTCTACAAGAGCAGGTTACTGAATCGAACATGCTACTAAAAGGGTGTTTGCCCTTCAAAGTTTTCCTGGCAGCCACCTTTCTCACTGTTATTCTCGCCCTGACCGAGGCTCTGGGCAGCTGGCCCTGAAGATTCTTTGCTCTTGGGAGCCGATTTGGTTGGAATCGGCTGGCTCTGCGTTACAACCCTTTCAAAAGGTGGTGAGTTCTTACAGAAGAGAACCACCAGAGCTGGTGGGAGGAATTTGAAGAGAGAGCCATCTTCATTGATAGGCTCTGGGCCATCTTGTTGCTGCAAAGAAACTATGGTACCTGTTCCGCAGAAGTATCAGCTTCAGCGTCAAGGTGTTTCAACAACGGTCCTAGAGCTCTCCTGAAGGCATTGATTCAGGAGTTTTGCCGTTAAATCTAACATTAAGCTCAGGTGGTTTGGAGTCCAAGATCTAGGGTTTGCGCGGCTGCGGGCTGGACCTGTTCGATTGGAAATTTGGGATCTGAATTTGAGCAAGGGTTGCAGGTTACCGTCTGAGAGGATAGCTGAATTGACCTGCCTCGCAATTCATCGTGAAGGACTGATGCGTTGCCATCGGCTCATTGAGCATTGACCAAGTTAACAATCGGCAAAGTCAGAAGGGGAAATCGGCTAAATCAACATGAAGGAAATCGGCAAAATCGAATTGAAGGAAGTTCTTCATTGATAATAGGATTTCTTACATAAAAGAGTTGATTGCTCTCAAAAGGAAGAACTAGGGGATACATTGCCCCATCTACTACTACTGGGGATGCATTGACCACGTGTATATACTAAGGATCCTATCTACGGGCCGTCACTGCCCTCGTCGTCGCCGTCGTCGCCGCTGTCGGAACTACTCCCTGCGGGCTCGTCGTCGCTGCTGCCGCCGCCGGCGGGCCCTCGTTGTCCTCGTCCTCCTCGTCGCATCGTCGTCGCCGTCGAAGTCGCCTTCCCGGGGACAAGCGCTTGGCCGGTGGCTCGTCGGAGGAGGTGTCGTCCTCCTCATCCTCTTCCTCCTTCTCCTCCTCGGAGGAGGTGAAGTCCTCCCAGGAGAGGCGATCGTCATCGCTCTCCTCCTCCGTTTCCCCGTCGGCGGGGAAGCGGAGGTCACTCTCCTCGTCGGTCGAGGACTTGTCGTCCTCGACCAGACGGAGAAGTCGTGGCTGGCCTCGTCTCCGTCTTCTAGGGCGCGGCGAACGTGGTCCGCCATTGGGACCCACTCCGCGCGGCTCGGGGGGGGAGGATTGGACGGAAAGACCCGATGAAGCGGAGGAGGAAGAAGAAGAAGAAGACATGATGGCAGAGGAGGGTTTTTGGAGTGCTAGTGCGAAGGGAACTGCAGGATGCGGCTAAATAAAAGGGGATATAGCGGAGATTTAATGCTCAAGCAGTTTTCGAGGATGTGGTGCCACAACTATCAAATCATGCAGAGAAGTTGAGAAGGCAAGGCATCATGATGAAGAATACTGTGACGGTTCTGCTCTGCCACGACACGACCCCTCGAAGGAAAAATAGAGTGGTTTTGAAATTATCATTACCAAAACCAGGGGGCATGTGTTATCACCAGATTTTGGCCAAATAAGGAGATGGACCGTAACTGAAGATGGGCTCGAAGGATATACACGTGGAGCGTCTTTGAAGCGGCCTTGCACGAAGAGTTTGGGCTAGATTGCCCGTGTATCTGTAATATAGTAGATTGCATCTTAGTTTAGAATTAAAAGATAGAGTTTAACCCGTGCACGGTTAGGTGCACGCTCGAATTAGAAAGTCCCTTGGACTATAAATATGTATCTAGGGTTATCGAAAAGGAGGACAATCACGTTCACAACAAACACAAATCAGGCGCATCGCCACCCCTACTTTCGAGGGTTTCTTCCGGTTGCGATCTAGGCAGACGCGTTTATTCGTTACCTTGTGTTGCTCGTGCTGAAGCGTTGTTGATGGCGAGTAACACTATTTATCATAGGTGTTTTGGGGCTGGCATGTATGCTTTTCTTATACATGCTTGCTTAGCTATGCTGCCCCACGATATCTAGCTGCCCTTACACCTACCTAGGTGTAAGGGCAGCACCTTGCTTGTTCGTCATTTAGTAGATCCAATCTGTTATAGTTGCTCCTTGATTCTTCAAGGATTGGTTTAATATCTGTATGATTAGGCCTTGTAAACGGGTTGAACGATCCGGTAGCACGTAAGGTATGGTTTGTTAATCCTAAGAGGGATGTTCCGGGAATTAACTTAACGTTGGTTTTTAGGCCTCTGTTAGGGTTAGTTTTCCATTATCTTTCATGTCTATTAGGCTCAACTACGCGTAGGATGTTCCGATCATGTGGTGAAAACCCTAAACTGTCGTAGATTATATTAACTTTATATTGATCAAGCAGGAGCCCCGTGTCATCGTTGACCCGACGTGAACCATGGGGCGATCGGCTCTTTGAGCCGATCCACAGGGCAACCTGAGAGCCGATAGGGCTCGTATTTAATGTTTACGTGTCTGCCATGCAGGAAACTAATCGAAGCATTCAACACCTTCCTGACCAGGTATAGGTCAGGTGGCACGCCCTGCAACCGCTAGACGTGTGTCGGAACATTTGCGGGACGACGTCGAGGGACCAGGGCCCCCGTAGCCTTGGAAGCCTCCCGCCGTGTTGCTTAACCATCGTCACGGTGGGTTTTGGCAGGCAACAGTTAGTTCTTGGTTTATTTTGCAAAGATCTATTATGCTCTAAGGTTACTTAAATATGAATGCCGAATGTTGTGGCGCTTGTTAACTCCGGCTTGAGGGAGCTCTTGTAGCCCTACACAACGAATGGTGTTTGTCATCCAATAAAAGAGTGTATGTAGCACAAATGAGAGAAGTTATTATTTATTATGCGATCAATGTTGAGAGTGTCCACTAGTGAAAGTATGATCCCTAGGCCTTGTTTCCAAACATCGAATCACCGCTTACTTATTGTTCTGTTGCATGTTTACTCGCTGCCATATTTTATTTATATTACTATTACCACTCATATACATCCATACTACTTGTATTTCACTATCTCTTCGCCGAATTAGTGTACCTATACATCTGTGTTGGAGATATGCCCAAGAGGCAATAATAAAAGTGGTTATTATATATCTTTATGTTTATGATAAAAGTTTATATACCATGCTATAATTGTATTAACTGAAACATTGATACATGTGTGATATGTAAACAAACAAAGAGTCCCTAGTAAGCCTCTTAACTAGCTTGTTGATTAATAGATGATTAGTTTCATAATCATGAACATTGGATGTTATTAATAACAAGGTTATATCATTGTATGAATGATGTAATGGACACACCCAATTAAGCGTAGCATAAGATCACGTCATTAAGTTATTTGCTATAAGCTTTCAATACATAGTTACCTAGTCCTTATGACCATGAGATCATGTAAATCACTTATACCGGAAAGGTACTTTGATTACATCAAACACCACTGCGTAAATGGGTGGTTATAAAGGTGGGATTAAGTATCCGGAAAGTATGAGTTGAGGCATATGGATCAATAGTGGGATTTGTCCATCCCGATGACGGATAGATATACTCTGGGCCCTCTCGGTGGAATGTCGTCTAATGTCTTGCAAGCATATGAATAAGTTCATAAGAGACCACATACCACGGTACGAGTAAAGAGTACTTGTCAAGAGACGAGGTTGAACAAGGTATAGTGTGATACCGATGATCAAACCTCGGACAAGTAAAATATCGCGTGACAAAGGGAATTGGTATCGTATGTGCATGGTTCATTCGATCACTAAAGTCATCGTTGAATATGTGGGAGCCATTATGGATCTCCAGATCCCGCTATTGGTTATTGGTCGGAGTGAGTACTCAACCATGTCCGCATAGTTCGCGAACCGTAGGGTGACACACTTAAAGTTGGATGTTGAAATGGTAGAACTTGAATATGGAATGGAGTTCGAATATTTATTCGGAGTCCCGGATGTGATCCCGGACATCACGAGGAGTTCCGGAATGGTCCGGAGAATAAGATTCATATATAGGATGTCATTTTATGTGTATTAAAATGATTCGGAAGGTTCTATGGAAGGTTCTAGAAGGTTCTAGAAAAGTCCGGAAGAACACACCAAGGAAGGTGGAGTCCACATGGGACTCCACCTCAATGGCCGGCCAACCCTAGTGGGGGAGGAGTCCCAAGTGGACTCCCCCTTAGGCCACCCCCCCCCATATGGTAGGTGGAATTCCCACCTCTAGTGGGAATCCTAGCTTGGGAAGGTTTCCCACCATATGGAAGGTTTTGGGTTCGGGTCTTATTCGAAGACTTGTAGTCCAACACTTGGGGCTTCCACCTATATATAGAGGGCCAAGGGGGGGGCCGGACACACCAAAGCCTCAAGCTTGGCCGCCCCCATAGTGGCCGGCCACCCCTCTCCCCAAACCCTAGCGCCCCGCTCCTCCACCATATCCCGCACGCTTAGCGAAGCTCCGCCGGATTTCTCCACCGCCACCGACACCACGCCGTCGTGCTGTCGGATTCAAGAGGAGCTACTACTTCCGCTGCCCGCCGGAACGGGAGGTGGACGTCGTCTTCATCAACAACCGAACGTGTGACCGAGTACGGAGGTGCTGCCCGTTCGTGGCGCCGGAACCGATCGTGATCAAGATCTTCTACGCGCTTTTGCAAGCGGCAAGTGAACGTCTACCGCAGCAACAAGAGCCTCCTCTTGTAGGCTTTGGAATCTCTTCAAGGGTGAGTCTCGATAATCCCCTCGTTGCTACCGTCTTCTAGATTGCATCTTGGCTTGGATTGCGTGTTCGCCGTAGGAAAATTTTTGTTTTCTATGCTACGTTATCCTACAGTGGTATCAGAGCCGTGTCTATGCATAGATGGTTGCACGAGTAGAACACAATGGTTTGTGGGCGTTGATGCTCTTGTTATCTTTAGTTGAGTACTTTGCATCTTTGTGGCATAGTGGGATGAAGCGGCTCGGGCTAACTTTACATGACCGCGTTCATGAGATTTGCTCCACGCTTGACATGCAACTTGTATTGCATAAGTGGCTTTGCGGGTGTCTGTCTCTCCTACTATAGTGAAGATTCAATTTACTCTTCTATTGACAACACTAGTATCACCGTTGTGGTTCATGTTCGTAGGTAGATTGGATCTTGCTCGAAAACCCTAAACCACGTAAAATATGCAAACCAAATTAGAGAACGTCTAACTTGTTTTTGCAGGGTTTGGTGATGTGATATGGCCATAATGTGATGATGAATATGTATGAGATGATCATTATTGTATTGTGGCAACCGGCAGGAGCCTTATGGTTGTCTTTAAATTTCATGTTGAGTAGTATTTCAAAGTAGTTGTAATAGTTGCTACATGGAGGACGATCATGAAGACGGCGCCATTGACCTTGGTGCTTCGCCGACGATGATGGAGATCATGCCCGTTAATGATGGAGATCATGTCCATGCTTTGGAGATGAAGATCAAAGGCGCAAAGACAAAAGGGCCATATCATATCACATATGAACTGCATGTGATGTTAATCCTTTTATGCATCTTATTTTGCTTAGATCGCGACGGTAGCATTATAAGATGATCCCTCTCACTAAAATCTCAAGATAATAAAGTGTTCATCCTTAGTAGCACCGTTATCAAGTCTTATCGTTTCGAAGCATCTCGTGATGATCGGGTGTGATAGATTCGATAAGTACATATAACGGGTGCAAGACAGTTTGCACATGCGGATACTAAGGTGGCCTTGACGAGCCTAGCATGTACAGACATGGTCTCGGAACACGTGATACCGAAAGGTAGAGCATGAATCATATGATTGATATGATGAACACTTTGAGTGTTCGCCATTGAAATTACATCTTGTCTCGTGATGATCGGGCATAGGTGTGATGGATTTGGTTCGTGTGATCACTAAGACAATGCGAGGGATATTGTTTTGAGTGGGAGTTCACCTAGATTTTTAATTATGTTGAATTAAAATTTGAACTCAATTTGTCATAAACTTAGTCTAAACTATTGCAAATATGTTGTAGATATGGCGTCCCCAATCAATTTTAACCAGTTCCTAGAGAAAGAAAAACTTAAGAGCAACGGTAGCAACTTCACCGACTGGTTCCGTCATGTGAGGATCTTCCTCAATGGCGGAAATCTGCAATATGTGCTTGATGCACCGCTAGGTGACCCTCCTGCAGAAACTGAAACCGATGAAGTAAAGAATGTTTACGCGACTCGGAAAACTCGGTACTCTCAAGTTCAGTGTGCCATCTTATGCAGTCTGGAATCCGATCTTCAAAAACGTTTTGAGCACCACGATCCTCATGAGTTGATGAAAGAGTTGAAGACTATTTTTGAGACTCATGCGGCCGTGGAATGCTATGAAGCATCGAAACATTTTTTCAGCTGTATGATGGAAGAAGGCAGCTCCATTAGTGAGCACATGCTCGTCATGACCGGGCATGCGAAGAAACTCAGTGACTTGGGAATAGTGATTCCTAACAGACTGGGGATTAATCGTGTCCTTCAATCACTGCCACCAAGTTACAAGAACTTTGTGATGAACTACAATATGCGGAACATGAACAAGGAGTTTCCTGAACTCTTTGGCATGCTAAAAGCTACTGAGATTGAGATCAAGAAAGAGCACCAAGTGTTGATGGTCAACAAGACCACCACTTCAAGAAACAGGGCAACTCTAAGGGAAAATTCAAGAAGGGTGGCAAGAAAGCTGCCACGCCTCCTATGAAACCTAAGAACGGCCCTAAGCCTGATGCTGAGTGCTATTACTGCAAGGAGAAGGGACACTGGAAGCGTAATTGCTCCAAGTATTTGGCGGATCTGAAGAGCGGCCTTGTCAAGAAGAAGAAAGAAGGTATATCTGATATACATGTTATAGATGTTTATCTCACTAGTTCTCGTTCTAGTACCTGGGTATTTGATACTGGTTCGGTTGCTCATATTTGTAACTCGAAACAGGAACTAAAGAATAAACGACAACTGCTGAAAGATGAAGTGACGATGCGCGTTGGAAACGGATCCAAGGTCAATGTGATCGCAGTCGGGACACTTCCTCTACATCTACCTTCGGGATTAGTTTTAAGCCTAAATAATTGTTATTATGTACTGCGTTGAGCATGAACATTATATCTGGATCTTGTTTAATGCAAGACGGTTATTCATTCAAGTCTGAGAATAATGGTTGTTCTATTTTTATGAATAATATCTTTTATGGTCAAGCACCACAAAAGAATGGCTTATTTCTGTTAGATCTCGATAGTAGTAATACGCATATACATAACATTGATGCTAAGCGAATTAAATTGAATGATAATTCTACTTATATGTGGCACTGTCGTCTTGGTCATATTGGAGTGAAACGCATGAAGAAACTCCATACCGATGGATTACTTGAATCACTTGACTTTGAGTCACTTGATAGATGCGAAGCATGTCTGATGGGAAAAATGACTAAGACTCCATTCTCGGGTATGATGGAGCGAGCTACTGACTTATTAGAAATCATACATACAGATGTGTGTGGACCAATGAGTGTAGCATCGCGGTGGTTATCGTTATGTTCTAACCTTCACAGATGATTTGAGTAGATATGGGTATATCTATTTAATGAAACATCCGAAACTTTCGAGAAGTTTAAGGAATTCCAAAGTGAAGTAGAAAATCAACGTAACAAGAAGATTAAATTTCTACGATCTGATCGCGGAGGTGAATATCTGAGTTATGAGTTTGGCATGCATTTAAAGAAATGCGGAATACTTTCACAATTGACACCGCCGGGAACACCACAACGAAACGGTGTGTCCGAACGTCGTAATCGAACTCTCTTAGATATGGTTCGTTCTATGATGTCTCTTACTGATTTGCCGTTATCATTTTGGAGTTATGCATTAGAGACAGCCGCATTCACTTTTTTTTTTGAACAGAAACTAGTAGGAGAGGCTCCTACTATGGTATTATATTAAAACCACAAGTTTACATCATCTCGGGTGCATACACCCAATTTACATCAGATCACCAAATGAATCAAATTCTATCTATAAATAAAGAGATTGTGGTTTCCAGGTTTTGGCTAACCCTGAACCTTAAAAGATTAATGTCTGCTACTACCCTTGCCTTCCAGGATGCTATTGAGGGTGTTACTCCTTTAAAAATGAAATCATTCCTTTCTTTCCAAATCCCCCACGCAGCTCTAGTGAAAATCTCAAAGAAAAGGCTCCCCTGGAAAGCTGATTTTGCTTGTGTCAACATATCAAATCTGCTCACACCATTGTTCCAATAGATATTTAACCTTGACCAACATGAGATGCTAAAGGAGCAAGTGAAGAACATATGTTCTACGGTTTCTTCATCACCAGAATTGCAAAGTACACAGGAATAATTATTGCCAATATTGAAATGTCTTCTTCTGAGCATATTTCTAGTATTAAGGCGATCCACCAGCAGCAACCAAGAAAATACCTTGAGCTTCGGCCATAGTTTAGATTTCCAAATCCATGAAAACGGAGTAGGAGGGTCCACCAATCTGAACATAAATTTGTAATACTTTCTAGATGTGTATGAATCTCCCCATTTAAATGTCCATGTATCATTATTACTTTGTGAGAGATTCAAAGTCTGAGTGATTTGCTGAATTTCATTGTATTCCTGAAAAGCCTCAGGGGATAGTGGTAAATGGAATATATCACCTATATTATCCAGTGAACAGAAATCCTTAACAGAAGTATCCTCATTCAGCACATAAGAAAATAAGCATTGGTACTGATCTTGCATAATACAATTATTCCATTCATCCTTCCAAAATAGTGTTGTATCACCTTGACCAATCTGGCAAGCCGCAATGCCTCTAAATATAGGGGATAATTTCATGATAGCTTTCCACCAAAAGGAACCACAAGTATTAGAGGCATGTGGGACTGAATTCTGATAATAAGTTGACCAAATCAGCTTCACCCAAGGGATGTCTTTCTTGTTGTAAAATTTGTCTAAAAATTTCAGAAGTAGTCCTTGATTTTGAATTTTCATATTGAGGACGCCTAGACCCCCTTTATTTTTTGGTTTGCATACCATATCCCAGGCAGCCAAAGAAAGACACTTCTCACCATCATCTGTCTTCTTACTCCAAACCACTCTTCTTCTTATCTTTTCAATATGATTCAGAATCTTTGGATTTATTTCAATAGTACACATAGTGAAATTGGCAATGGACGTAAGAATTGCATTAACATATGTTAATTTGCCAGCATGAGACATTAGGAGAGTTGTACTTGACACTCTTCTTTCAATTCTATCAACCAACGGGAGCATTTCAGTCACTGTGGGTTTAGTAGTACCCATAGGCAGACCCAGGTATGTGAAAGGCATAGATGCAACTGAACAACCAAAAATATTAGCAAGTTCCAATGCTCGCTGGTCTGAAATATTCAGTGGCACAAGATTTGATTTCTGAAAATTTATTTTTAAGCCTGTAGACGTGGCATAGTCAATGAGCACATTTTTCAGATGGGTTACCTCAATTGGATTCGCTTGCATAACCAGAATTGTGTCGTCAGCGTACTGTATAACCGGAAAACTGTCTCCATATGGCATTGGCAATGACAGCCTGCCATCTCTTAGTTCCTTATTAATAACCACTTGCAACAATTCAGCAGCAGCTACAAATAAAAGAGGTGATAGTGGGTCACCTTGTCTTACTCCTCGTTTGCAATGAAATTCTTTACCTGCTACTCCATTTAATAGAATTGAGGAATGCCCAGAGGATAGAATACATTTGATCCATCTAAGCCACAAATCATCAAAACCCATATGTCTTAATATATCCAAAATTGTGTCATGCTCGATCGTATCGAAAGCTTTCTCGAAATCTAGTTTAAGAATGATGATCTCTCTTTTAGAGGATTGACATTGATGCAGGAATTCAAACGCCCAAGCCAGGCAATCCTGAATGGTTCTTCCTCGAATAAATCCATATTGATTCTTACTGACCAGCTGTAATATCCACTGCTGTAATCTATCGGCCAAAAGCTTTGTGAGCAGCTTGATACAAGAATTTAGCAAAGAAATGGGCCTGTAATCATTTACTGATATTGGTGCTTGCTTTTTTGGGATCAAAGTTATCAGAGAGTTGTTGATACTGTCCAGGAAAGCATTTCCGTCAGCAAATTCTTGACACAGGCTGTAGAACTCAGGCGCAACAATTTCCCAGCAAGTTTTAAGAAAACACCCATTGAAACCATCTGGGCCTGGCGCTTTATCCATTGGTATTTTTTGTATAACATTATCTATCTCTTCCTTAGTAAAAGGTGATGAAATGCCCTGCAGCCCTGGCAAAGGATCAAAGAGTTCTTGCAGATTAAATCTCATAGAATGTGTTTCAGTGACCCCAAGTCTCTTTTTATATGCCTGAAAAAGTTCATTAGCTTTTTCTTCATGCTCTAATACTTGTGGTTCCTTACTTGAACAGGAGCCGCATTCACTTTAAATAGAGCACCATCAAAATCCGTTGAAACGACGCCGTATGAATTATGGTTTAATAAGAAACCTAAGCTGTCGTTCCTAAAAGTTTGGGGTTGCGAAGCCTATGTAAAAAAGTTACAACCGGACAAGCTAGAACCCAAAGCGGAGAAATGCGTCTTCATAGGATACCCTAAGGAAACTATAGGGTACACTTTCTATCACAGATCCGAAGGCAAGATCTTTGTTGCTAAGAACGGAACCTTTCTTGAGAAAGAATTTCTCACTAAAGAAGTGACTGGAAGAAAAGTAGAACTCGATGAGATTGAAGAATCTCTACTCGTTGATCGAGTAGCGCAGTACCGGAAAATGTTCCTGTACCACCTACACCGGCAACAGAGGAAGCTAATGATAATGATCATGAAACTTCAAATGAGACAGCTACTGAACCTCGCAGATCGACAAGGGATCGTGCCACTCCAGATTGGTATGATCCTTGTCTAAATGTCATGATTGTGGATAACAATGATGAAGACCCTGCGACGTATGAAGAAGCGATGATGAGCCCAGATTCCAACAAATGGCAAGAAGCCATGAAATCCGAAATGGGATCCATGTATGATAACAAAGTATGGACTTTGGTAGAATTACCTGATAGCCGCAAGGCTGTCGAGAATAAATGGATCTTCAAGAGAAAAACAGATGCCGATGGTAATATTACTGTCTATAAAGCTCGACTTGTCGCAAAGGGTTTCCGACAAATTCAAGGTGTTGACTACGATGAGACTTTCTCACCTGTAGCGAAGCTAAAATCTGTGAGGATTTTGTTAGCAATAGCTGCATTTTTCGATTATGAGATTTGGCAGATGGATGTCAAAACGGCGTTCCTTAATGGAGACATTGAGGAAGAGTTGTATATGGTACAACCCAAAGGTTTTGTCGATCCTAAAAATGCTGACAAAGTATGCAAACTTCAGCGTTCAATCTATGGACTGAAGCAAGCATCGAGAAGTTGGAACCGACGCTTTGATAAGGTGATCAAAGACTTCGGGTTTATACAGTGTCATGGAGAGGCCTGTATTTACAAGAAAGTGAGTGGGAGCTCTGTAGCATTCCTGATATTATATGTAGATGACATATTATTGATTGGGAATGATATAGAACTATTAAGCAGTGTAAAGGGTTATTTGAATAATAGTTTTTCAATGAAAGACCTTGGTGAAGCATCATACATATTAGGCATCAAGATTTATAGAGATAGATCAAGACGTCTAATAGGGCTATCACAAAGTACATACCTGGACAAGATTCTCAAGAAGTTTAGAATGGACGAAAGTAAGAAAGGATTCTTACCTATGTTACCAGGCAAGGTCTTGAGTAAGACTCAAGGACCGGCTACGGCAGAAGAAAGAGAAAGGATGAGTCAGATCCCCTATGCCTCGGCAGTAGGCTCTATCATGTATGCCATGCTATGTACAAGACCGGATATAGCACATGCCGTTAGTTTGACTAGCAGATATCAAAGTGATCCAGAATAGAACACTAGACAGCGGTCAAGAATATCCTGAAGTACTTGAAAAGAACTAAGGATATGTTTCTTTGTTATGGAGGTGACCAAGAGCTCGTTGTAACAAGTTACACCGATGCAAGTTGGAACACCGATCCCGATGACTCTAAGTCACAACTGGGTACGTGTTTATATTGAATGGTGCTGCAAGCAGGGCAAGCTCAAGCACGGAAGAAATCAACATTGGAGTACATAGCTTCAGAGGCTTCATCGGCGGTATGGATGAAGAGGTTCATTGTAGAGCTCGGTGTGGTTCCTAGTGCATTGGACCCACTAGTCATCTACTGTGACAACATGGGTGCCATCGCCAATGCACAAGAACCAAGGTCACACAAGAGGGAAGCATATCAAGCTGCGTTACCACTCGATTCGCGAGTACATCGAAGATGGAGAAGTAAAGATTTGCAAAGTACACACTGATCCGAATGTAGCAGATCCGTTGACTAAAGCTCTCCCTAGGGCAAAGCATGACCAACACCAGAATGCCATGGGTGTTAGGTACCTTACAATGTAATCTAGATTATTGACTCTAGTGCAAGTGGGAGATGTTGGAGATATGCCCAAGAGGCAATAATAAAAGTGGTTATTATATATCTTTATGTTTATGATAAAAGTTTATATACCATGCTATAATTGTATTAACTGAAACATTGATACATGTGTGATATGTAAACAAACAAAGAGTCCCTAGTAAGCCTCTTAACTAGCTTGTTGATTAATAGATGATTAGTTTCATAATCATGAACATTGGATGTTATTAATAACAAGGTTATATCATTGTATGAATGATGTAATGGACACACCCAATTAAGCGTAGCATAAGATCGCGTCATTAAGTTATTTGCTATAAGCTTTCAATACATAGTTACCTAGTCCTTATGACCATGAGATCATGTAAATCACTTATACCGGAAAGGTACTTTGATTACATCAAACACCACTGCGTAAATGGGTGGTTATAAAGGTGGGATTAAGTATCCGGAAAGAATGAGTTGAGGCATATGGATCAATAGTGGGATTTGTCCATCCCGATGATGGATAGATATACTCTGGGCCCTCTCGGTGGAATGTCGTCTAATGTCTTGCAAGCATATGAATAAGTTCATAAGAGACCACATACCACGGTACGAGTAAAGAGTACTTGTCAAGAGACGAGGTTGAACAAGGTATAGTGTGATACCGATGATCAAACCTCGGACAAGTAAAATATCGCGTGACAAAGGGAATTGGTATCGTATGTGAATGGTTCATTCGATCACTAAAGTCATCGTTGAATATGTGGGAGCCATTATGGATCTCCAGATCCCGCTATTGGTTATTGGTCGGAGTGAGTACTCAACCATGTCCGCATAGTTCGCGAACCGTAGGGTGACACACTTAAAGTTGGATGTTGAAATGGTAGAACTTGAATATGGAATGGAGTTCGAATATTTGTTCGGAGTCCCGGATGTGATCCCGGACATCACGAGGAGTTCCGGAATGGTCCGGAGAATAAGATTCATATATAGGATGTCATTTTATGTGTATTAAAATGATTCGGAAGGTTCTATGGAAGGTTCTAGAAGGTTCTAGAAAAGTCCGGAAGAACACACCAAGGAAGGTGGAGTCCACATGGGACTCCACCTCCATGGCCGGCCAACCCTAGTGGGGGAGGAGTCCCAAGTGGACTCCCCCTTAGGGGCCGGCCACCCCCCCATATGGTAGGTGGAATTCCCACCTCTAGTGGGAATCCTAGCTTGGGAAGGTTTCCCACCATATGGAAGGTTCTTATTCGAAGACTTGTAGTCCAACACTTGGGGCTTCCACCTATATATAGAGGGCCAAGGGGAGGGGGCCGGACACACCAAAGCCTCAAGCTTGGCCGCCCCCTATAGTGGCCGGCCACCCCTCTCCCCAAACCCTAGCGCCCGCTCCTCCACCATATCCCGCACGCTTAGCGAAGCTCCCGGATTCTCCACCGCCACCGACACCACGCCGTCGCTGTCGGATTCAAGAGGAGCTACTACTTCCGCTGCCCGCCGGAACGGGAGGTGGTCGTCTTCATCAACAACCGAACGTGTGACCGAGTACGGAGGTGCTGCCCGTTCGTGGCGCCGGAACCGATCGTGATCAAGATCTTCTACGCGCTTTTGCAAGCGGCAAGTGAACGTCTACCGCAGCAACAAGAGCCTCCTCTTGTAGGCTTTGGAATCTCTTCAAGGGTGAGTCTCGATAATCCCCTCGTTGCTACCGTCTTCTAGATTGCATCTTGGCTTGGATTGCGTGTTCGCCGTAGGAAAATTTTTGTTTTCTATGCTACGTTATCCTACAATCTGACAAGTGTATTAGGTGTGTTGGGGACAGAAGAGACTTCTTGTATCATGATTGCAGGGTTGCTTGAGAGGGATATCTTTGACCTCTTCCTCCCAGAGTTCGATAAACCTTGGGTGATCCACTTAAGGGAAAACTTGCTGCTGTTCTACAAACCTCTGCTCTTGGAGGCCCAACACTGTCTACAGGAAAAGAAGCGTGAGTAGACATCAGTCACGATGTTGGAGATGGCCTTAATGGACGATAAGTAGGCACGGCCTCCATCCTGGGGCCTCTTTGGTTCCAATCATTTTAAAAACACAAAAATATGAAAAGCGTCTGGATCATCCCAGCTGAAACAATTAAAAGCTAGAGCTGGTTCGGTTTAACCACGGAAAAAATGCACCAATTTGTTGTAGAGATCGAGTACATGTGTAGCTATCATAGACACATAAAAATAAAATAAAACTTGCACATTGGTTATTTTGTATGTGGTAGCTGCAAGAAATGCTAGACATGAATTTTGACATATTTTCTAGAAGAAACTTCCCAAAATGCACTATCATGCATCTACATTTATGACCTTTAAGCGAAATGACCATGTTTGCGGCTATACTAATGATATAATTTGTAATAATGTGCCCATAGTTGATATAAAGATGCATCTTGGTATGACAAACAATACTAGTTGAGTGCCCGTACGTTGCTACGGAAATATAAAAAACAATCTATAAACAATTTTTAGATGGTTTTATATTTAATGAATGTGTGTAGAGAGTGATCTAAATGTGATGCCTTACTATATCCCAAATTAATCGCGTGTTTTACCCTGAATTATTGCTATATGGCAACCAACATTCACCCCTTCCCCTCTCTAGGGATTTCATTTCTCACCCTCTTACCCTTGAGTGTCGCTTCCTCCTCCCTTGATCATCTCCCCTTCAACACCACGGATATAGATAAAAAATGATATATTTATTTAAATGAGATTTTCCCCCTTAATACTGACAATGAAGGCGCGCAAGAAACAATATCAACATCATTCACCCTCTTTATCATGACCCTCACACGGTCCTACAGTTTGGTTTCTCATCTCCACCCCGTCTGGAAAGAAGACAATGTGTCAAACTCTTCTCTCTTCTTCCCACTCTCGCTGTCCCCATCGATCAGTTGCACCATCATTTATCCTGATCTTGAAAAAAGCAGTAGATCCCATGCTTCACTCTCTCCTTCGAAACCAATGGATCAATGCGCTACCCTGTTGAATCAAAGCAAAAGATTCCATGTTTCTCCTGGCATTCAAAAAGAATGTATCGACAAGTTTTAAATATTCAGCTACCAACATATCTTTTAATTTATAGTATATAATCTTGGTGTACAGCGATTAACCATTTATTAGGTCAAATTCTGTTTAGATGCACTTGGGCTAGGAATTATGCAAATCTTGATATGTCTGCATCATCATAAATCAGTGCAAGAAGCAAAAAGAAAAAAAACATCTCTTACTTAAGATATTAAAAAACATATAAGATACAAGTGTATATGCCATGCCTGTACGAGCAGCAACCTGAAGTCTCCCGAACATAGTATCATAAAAGTGAATGTGTGACATATAAGTGAATGAGGAATCCATCTTTTTCACGATTGCTATTTTCTAATGCAAAGTAGTTGAGTACATCACAAAGCAAAGCATGAGACCTCGTATATGCAAGGATGTAAAATAAATTACTAATGGAAGCAAGTAGTAGTTAAATAGCTTGTTAACTTCGTATGACTCTATATATCTAGCTAGAAGGCAAACTAAATTGATACAAGAATAATTCGATTCAACTGGATTTTTCTAATAGAAATATGGCACATGAAACAATGTTTAAAAGATAGCAGATGGCGACAACAATGCTCAAACAGTCAAATACAGAGAGAGTAAGAATTTGTAATTCATGGGATAAAGGTCTCAATGATCACAGCAAAGACAAGGATGTTAGTGACACAAAGTAGAATATATTTTGCCATAATTTTGCATTTTCCATATTGCAGAAAAAACATGTCCAGAAATATTTACCATGCTGATATCTCAGGAGATTGAGCATGTGACAATTGGGGAAATCCAATAAATGACATATATATATATAAATGACAATTGAGGTTTTGGTACGTAACCTTACCCCAGCGCATGTTATCATTGCCGTCCATATGCTTTGAGATTGGTACTTCTTTTCTCTTACTAGTTTCAAGTGTGACCCATAGAAAAGGAGTGAAAAAGGGATTTCTCTCTCCTTGGTCTGGCACATGGATCAGAGCTGTGCAGGTATTTTGAATTTGTTGCTGTTTCGGTGGTCAACATGATTGCAGGATCCGTATAGATTTTGAAAACGTTCTATTTATAAAAACGTTGTGCATGGCACTGGGCTAGCCGCGTCAGGACTGTGGGCTTAGCAGGCCTAGCGACCGTTCCCGTTTCGGCAAAAAATGGTTCAAAGTGGTCTGTGGTCTCGGTTGTATTTGGTACTAGAGTCCAGTATTTGAAAATCGAACACCAATCTTGTGTCCTCGTCGCTGTCCGGTACCGGAAGCCCAGCACCTGGTTGACCAAATCATATTCACTCCATGGCGACATGTCTATAGACTAATTTCTTGAAGAGCAGAATCCCTTGTCCTGAGTAAATGCTCTCTTTCTTCAGCAAACAGCTTTGCTTTTTCTTCTGATTCCATTAATTGTTAACATAAAAGCCAGTTGAGGATGGAGACTATGGCTTTCATTACATCGATTTTGTGCAACTGCAGGCACGCTTCCATTTGACTTCGAGTCTAGTGGTGCAGGCTCTTTACTTGCAAATTGGAATTTCAGAGCACTTCAAGTCGAGTCCAGTTATGCATACATGAGTTATCTATGGATGTTTGGTCTTCACGTAGCTTTCTAATGTACCATCTTGCTTAATTTCCCTTTTGAGGATATCAAATGTCAAAGAGCTGAAGTTGAAGTAGTTGTCATCGTCGTCATCCTCCGGATTTACCGCCGGTGCCGAAGCGCCCCCATTGAGGTAGATGATGTTGTCGTTGTCAAACTCCACCTCCCACCACTTCTTCTCCGGCGACGGCGGGAGAACTGGCTCCCTTCGGCGGGTCAAAATTCGAAGTACCTAAATTTCATCTTAGAAGATAACCTAACATGCAAATCGGCACGTTCTGATGCCGGAAGTCCTTCTATAGGTCATGCAAAATTACTCGGCACCACAACTTAACTATTCACGCACCCTCCTAATAATTCATCCGGCACCCGCTCAAAATTTTGAAGTCCCTAAAATTCTTCTCAAAATATAATCAAACATGCAAATCAGCACGTCCGATGTCGCGAGTCATTTTGTAGATCAAGAAAAATTATACGCACCACAACTTGACTACTCCTATTGACACATGCAGCACCACGATGGACATTGTTAAATACCTATGTTGTGTCTCGGTTAATATATAGTTGATACCCATGAATAAATAAAATCTGTACCCAGGAAATTCAAGTACTAAAAGAATCTAATTATACATTGCCCGATTTATATATTTAGCATAAATAGATCCGACACCTGAAAATTAATCGGCACCATCACTTAACATTTCAAGCACCCTCCTAAAAATCCATCCAGCACCTGGTTGAAACTTCTAGGTACCTAAAATCCGTCTAAAATAATTGGTACCACAATGTAATTTTTAAGCACCATCGTATTAATAAAATCGGTACCCGGGAAATTCTGGTACTAAATGAATCTAATTATACATTCCCCTATTAATATCTATTTAGCATAAATAGATTTGGCACCCAAAAAATTACTCGACACCACCGCTTAACAATTCAAGCACCCTCCTAAAAATCCATCCAACACCTGGTTGAAACTTCTAAGTACCTAAAATCCGTCTCAAAAAATCGGTACCACAATTTAATTTTTAAGCACCCTCCTATTGATACATGGCGCACCACGATGGACATTGTTAAGTACCTATATCATGTCTCAGTTAATATATATTTGATACCCATGGATAAATAAAATCGGTACCTAGGAAATTTTGGTACTAAATGAATCTAATTATACATTCCCCGATTTATATCTATTTAGCATAAATAGAACCGACACCTGAAAAACTATTCGGCACCATCACTTAACATTTCAAGCACCCTCCTAAAAGTCCATCCAGCACCTGCTTTTAACTTCTAGGTACCTAAAATCCATCTCAAATAATCGGTACCACAATTTAATTTTTAAGCACCCTCTTATTAATACATGCTGCACCATGATGTACATTGTTAAGTACCTATGTCGTGTCTCGGTTAATATATAGTTGATACCCATGGACAAATAAAATTGGTACCCAGGGAATTCCGGTACAGAATGAATCTAATTATACATTCCTCAATTAATATCTATTTAGCATAAATAGAACCGGCACCAGAAAAATTAATCGGCGCCGTCACTTAACATTTCAAGCACGCTCCTAAAAATCCATCCAGCACCTGGTTGAAACTTCTAAGTACCTAAAATCCGTCTCAAAAAATCGGTACCACAATTTAATTTTTAAGCACCCTCTTATTAATACATGCCACACCACGGTTGACAAAGGATTAACTTGTCAATGCCTACAGATTGTAGACTAGGGTTTTGCTAGAAGTAGAGGGCAAGTAGATCTCGAAGGTTTAGGCGAGAAGTGTTGGAGATATGCCCAAGAGGCAATAATAAAAGTGGTTATTATATATCTTTATGTTTATGATAAATGTTTATATACCATGCTATAATTGTATTAACTGAAACATTGATACATGTGTGATATGTAAACAACAAAGAGTCCCTAGTAAGCCTCTTAACTAGCTTGTTGATTAATAGATGATTAGTTTCATAATCATGAACATTGGATGTTATTAATAACAAGGTTATATCATTGTATGAATGATGTAATGGACACACCCAATTAAGCGTAGCATAAGATCACGTCATTAAGTTATTTGCTATAAGCTTTCGATACATAGTTACCTAGTCCTTATGACCATGAGATCATGTAAATCACTTATATCGGAAAGGTACTTTGATTACATCAAACGCCACTGCGTAAATGGGTGGTTATAAAGGTGGGATTAAGTATCCGGAAAGTATGAGTTGAGGCATATGGATCAATAGTGGGATTTGTCCATCCCGATGACGGATAGATATACTCTGGGCCCTCTCGGTGGAATGTCGTCTAAATGTCTTGCAAGCATATGAATAAGTTCATAAGAGACCACATACCACGGTACGAGTAAAGAGTACTTGTCGGGAGACGAGGTTGAACAAGGTATAGTGTGATACCGATGATCAAACCTCGGACAAGTAAAATATCGCGTGACAAAGGGAATTGGTATCGTATGTGAATGGTTCATTCGATCACTAAAGTCATCGTTGAATATGTGGGAGCCATTATGGATCTCCAGATCCCGCTATTGGTTATTGGTCGGAGTAAGTACTCAACCATGTCCGCATAGTTCGCGAACCGTAGGGTGACACACTTAAAGTTGGATGTTGAAATGGTAGTACTTGAATATGGAATGAAGTTGGAATATTTGTTCGGAGTCCCGGATGTGATCCCGGACATCACGAGGAGTTCCGGAATGGTCCGGAGAATAAGATTCATATATAGGATGTCATTTTATGTGAATAAAATGATGCGGAAGGTTCTATGGAAGGTTCTAGAAGGTTCTAGAAAAGTCCGGAAGAAACCACCAAGGAAGGTGGAGTCCACATGGGACTCCACCTCCATGGCCGGCCAACCCTAGTGGGGGAGGAGTCCCAAGTGGACTCCCCCTTAGGGGGCCGGCCACCCCCCCTATGGAAGGTGGAATTCCCACCTCTAGTGGGAGGGAAAGTTTCCCACCATATGGAATGTTTTGGTTTCGGGTCTTATTCGAAGACTTGGACACCAACACTTGGGATCCACCTATATAATGAGGGGCCAAGGGAAGGGGCCGGCCACCCCAAGACCACAAGCTGGCCGCCCCCCATAGAGTGGCCGGCCACCCCCTCCCAAACCCTAGCTTTGCTCCTCCACTTCATATTGCCCGCATAGCTTAGCGAAGCTCCGCCGGACTTCTACACCGCCACCGACACCACGCCGTCGTGCTGTCGGATTCAAGAGGAGCTACTACTTCCGCTGCCCGCTGGAACGGGGAGGTGGACGTCGTCTTCATCAACAACCGAACGTGTGACCGAGTACGGAGGTGCTGCCCGTTCGTGGCGCCGGAACCGATCGTGATCAAGATCTTCTACGCGCTTTTGCAAGCGGCAAGTGAACGTCTACCGCAGCAACAAGAGCCTCCTCTTGTAGGCTTTGGAATCTCTTCAAGGGTGAGTCTCGACAATCCCTCGTTGCTACCGTCTTCTAGATTGCATCTTGGCTTGGATTGCGTGTTCGCCGTAGGAAAATTTTTGTTTTCTATGCTACGTTATCCTACAGTGGTATCAGAGCCGTGTCTATGCATAGATGGTTGCACGAGTAGAACACAATGGTTTGTGGGCGTTGATGCTCTTGTTATCTTTAGTTGAGTACTTTGCATCTTTGTGGCATAGTGGGATGAAGCGGCTCGGGCTAACTTTACATGACCGCGTTCATGAGATTTGCTCCACGCTTGACATGCAACTTGTATTGCATAAGTGGCTTTGCGGGTGTCTGTCTCTCCTACTATAGTGAAGATTCAATTTACTCTTCTATTGACAACACTAGTATCACCGTTGTGGTTCATGTTCGTAGGTAGATTGGATCTTGCTCGAAAACCCTAAACCACGTAAAATATGCAAACCAAATTAGAGAACGTCTAACTTGTTTTTGCAGGGTTTGGTGATGTGATATGGCCATAATGTGATGATGAATATGTATGAGATGATCATTATTGTATTGTGGCAACCGGCAGGAGCCTTATGGTTGTCTTTAAATTTCATGTTGAGTAGTATTTCAAAGTAGTTGTAATAGTTGCTACATGGAGGACGATCATGAAGACGGCGCCATTGACCTTGGTGCTTCGCCGACGATGATGGAGATCATGCCCGTTGATGATGGAGATCATGTCCGTGCTTTGAAGATGAAGATCAAAGGCGCAAAGACAAAAGGGCCATATCATATCACATATGAACTGCATGTGATGTTAATCCTTTTATGCATCTTATTTTGCTTAGATCGCGACGGTAGCATTATAAGATGATCCCTCTCACTAAAATCTCAAGATAATAAAGTGTTCATTCTTAGTAGCACCGTTATCAAGTCTTATCGTTTCGAAGCATCTCGTGATGATCGGGTGTGATAGATTCGATAAGTACATATAACGGGTGCAAGACAGTTTGCACATGCGGATACTAAGGTGGCCTTGACGAGCCTAGCATGTAAAGACATGGTCTCGGAACACGTGATACCGAAAGGTAGAGCATGAATCATATGATTGATATGATGAACACTTTGAGTGTTCGCCATTGAAATTACATCTTGTCTCGTGATGATCGAGCATAGGTGTGATGGATTTGGTTCGTGTGATCACTAAGACAATGCGAGGGATATTGTTTTGAGTGGGAGTTCACCTAGATTTTTAATTATGTAGAATTAAAATTTGAACTCAATTTGTCATAAACTTAGTCTAAACTATTGCAAATATGTTGTAGATATGGCGTCCTCAATCAATTTTAACCAGTTCCTAGAGAAAGAAAAGCTTAAGAGCAACGGTAGCAACTTCACCGACTGGTTCCGTCATGTGAGGATCTTCCTCAATGGCGGAAATCTGCAATATGTGCTTGATGCACCGCTAGGTGACCCTCCTGCAGAAACTGAAACCGATGAAGTAAAGAATGTTTACGTGACTCGGAAAACTCGGTACTCTCAAGTTCAGTGTGCCATCTTATGCAGTCTGGAATCCGATCTTCAAAAACGTTTTGAGCACCACGATCCTCATGAGTTGATAAAAGAGTTGAAGACTATTTTTGAGACTCATGCGGCCGTGGAATGCTATGAAGCATCGAAACACTTTTTCAGCTGTATGATGGAAGAAGGCAGCTCCATTAGTGAGCACATGCTCGTTATGACCGGGCATGCGAAGAAACTCAGTGACTTGGGAATAGTGATTCCTAACAGACTGGGGATTAATCGTGTCCTTCAATCACTGCCACCAAGTTACAAGAACTTTGTGATGAACTACAATATGCAGAACATGAACAAGGAGTTTCCTGAACTCTTTGGCATGCTAAAAGCTGCTGAGATTGAGATCAAGAAAGAGCACCAAGTGTTGATGGTCAACAAGACCACCAGCTTCAAGAAACAGGGCAAGTCTAAAGGCAAGAACAAGAAGAGTGGCAAGAAAGCTGCCACGCCTCCTGTGAAACCTAAGTCTGGCCCTAAGCCTGATGCTGAGTGTTATTACTGCAAGGAGAAGGGACACTGGAAGCGTAATTGCTCCAAGTATTTGGCGGATCTGAAGAGCGGCCTTGTCAAGAAGAAGAAAGAAGGTATATCTGATATACATGTTATAGATGTTTATCTCACTAGTTCTCGTTCTAGTACCTGGGTATTTGATACTGGTTCGGTTGCTCATATTTGTAACTCGAAACAGGAACTAAAGAATAAACGACAACTGCTGAAAGATGAAGTGACGATGCGCGTTGGAAACGGATCCAAGGTCAATGTGATCGCAGTCGGGACACTTCCTCTACATCTACCTTCGGGATTAGTTTTAAGCCTAAATAATTGTTATTATGTACCCGCGTTGAGCATGAACATTATATCGGATCTTGTTTAATGCAAGACGGTTATTCATTCAAGTCTGAGAATAATGGTTGTTCTATTTTTATGAATAATATCTTTTATGGTCGAGCACCACAAAAGAATGGCTTATTTCTGTTAGATCTCGATAGTAGTAATACGCATATACATAACATTGATTCTAAGCAAATTAAATTGAATGATAATTCTACTTATATGTGGCACTGTCGTCTTGGTCATATTGGAGTGAAACGCATGAAGAAACTCCATACCGATGGATTACTTGAATCACTTGACTTTGAGTCACTTGATAGATGCGAAGCATGTCTGATGGGAAAAATGACTAAGACTCCATTCTCGGGTATGATGGAGCGAGCTACTGACTTATTGGAAATCATACACACAGATGTATGTGGACCAATGAGTGTAGCATCGCGCGGTGGTTATCGTTATGTTCTAACCTTCACAGATGATTTGAGTAGATATGGGTATATCTATTTAATGAAACATAAATCCGAAACTTTCGAGAAGTTTAAAGAATTCCAAAGTGAAGTAGAAAATCAACGTAACAAGAAGATTAAATTTCTACGATCTGATCGCGGAGGTGAATATCTGAGTTATGAGTTTGGCATGCATTTAAAGAAATGCGGAATACTTTCACAATTGACACCGCCGGGAACACCACAACGAAACGGTGTGTCCGAACGTCGTAATCGAACTCTCTTAGATATGGTTCGTTCTATGATGTCTCTTACTGATTTGCCGTTATCATTTTGGAGTTATGCATTAGAGACAGCCGCATTCACTTTAAATAGAGCACCATCAAAATCCGTTGAAACGACGCCGTATGAATTATGGTTTAATAAGAAACCTAAGCTGTCGTTCCTAAAAGTTTGGGGTTGCGAAGCCTATGTAAAAAAGTTACAACCGGACAAGCTAGAACCCAAAGCGGAGAAATGCGTCTTCATAGGATACCCTAAGGAAACTATAGGGTACACTTTCTATCACAGATCCGAAGGCAAGATCTTTGTTGCTAAGAACGGAACCTTTCTTGAGAAAGAATTTCTCACTAAAGAAGTGACTGGAAGAAAAGTAGAACTCGATGAGATTGAAGAATCTCTACTCGTTGATCAGAGTAGCGCAGTACCGGAAAATGTTCCTGTACCACCTACACCGGCAACAGAGGAAGCTAATGATAATGATCATGAAACTTCAAATGAGACAGCTACTGAACCTCGCAGATCGACAAGGGATCGTGCCACTCCAGATTGGTATGATCCTTGTCTAAATGTCATGATTGTGGATAACAATGATGAAGATGCGACGTATGAAGAAGCGATGATGAGCCCAGATTCCAACAAATGGCAAGAAGCCATGAAATCCGAAATGGGATCCATGTATGATAACAAAGTATGGACTTTGGTAGACTTACCTGATAGCCGCAAGGCTGTCGAGAATAAATGGATCTTCAAAAGAAAAACAGATGCTGATGGTAATATTACTGTCTATAAAGCTCGACTTGTCGCAAAGGGTTTCCGACAAATTCAAGGTGTTGACTACGATGAGACTTTCTCACCTGTAGCGAAGCTAAAATCTGTGAGGATTTTGTTAGCAATAGCTGCATTTTTCGATTATGAGATTTGGCAGATGGATGTCAAAACGGCGTTCCTTAATGGTGACATTGAGGAAGAGTTGTATATGGTACAACCCAAAGGTTTTGTCGATCCTAAAAATGCTGACAAAGTATGCAAACTTCAGCGTTCAATCTATGGACTGAAGCAAGCATCGAGAAGTTGGAACCGACGTTTTGATAAGGTGATCAAAGACTTCGGGTTTATACAGTGTCATGGAGAGGCCTGTATTTACAAGAAAGTGAGTGGGAGCTCTGTAGCATTCCTGATATTATATGTAGATGACATATTATTGATTGGGAATGATATAGAACTATTAAGCAGTGTAAAGGGTTATTTGAATAATAGTTTTTCAATGAAAGACCTTGGTGAAGCATCATACATATTAGGCATCAAGATTTATAGAGATAGATCAAGACGTCTAATAGGGCTATCACAGAGTACATACCTGGACAAGATTCTGAAGAAGTTTAGAATGGACGAAAGTAAGAAAGGATTCTTACCTATGTTACCAGGCAAGGTCTTGAGTAAGACTCAAGGACCGGCTACGGCAGAAGAAAGAGAAAGGATGAGTCAGATCCCCTATGCCTCGGCAGTAGGCTCTATCATGTATGCCATGCTATGTACAAGACCGGATATAGCACATGCTGTTAGTTTAGCAGATATCAAAGTGATCCAGGAATGGAACACTGGACAGCGGTCAAGAATATCCTGAAGTACTTGAAAAGAACTAAGGATATGTTTCTTTGTTATGGAGGTGACCAAGAGCTCGTTGTAACAAGTTACACCGATGCAAGTTGGAACACTGATCCCGATGACTCTAAGTCACAATCTGGGTACGTGTTTATATTGAATGGTGCTGCAGTAAGCTGGGCAAGCTCGAAAGTGCACGGTGGCGAAATCCTCAACAGAATCGGAGTACATAGCGGCTTCAGAGGCTTCATCAGAAGCGGTATGGATGAAGAGGTTCATTGTAGAGCTCGGTGTGGTTCCTAGTGCATTGGACCCATTTGTCATCTACTGTGATAACATGGGTGCCATAGCCAATGCACAAGAGCCAAGGTCACACAAGAGGCTGAAGCATATCAAGCTGCGTTACCACTCGATTCGCGAGTACATCGAAGATGGAGAAGTAAAGATTTGCAAAGTACACACTGATCTGAATGTAGCAGATCCGTTGACTAAAGCTCTCCCTAGGGCAAAGCATGACCAACACCAGAATGCCATGGGTGTTAGGTATATTACAATGTAATCTAGATTATTGACTCTAGTGCAAGTGGGAGACTGATAGGAGGCAATAATAAAAGTGGTTATTATATATCTTTATGTTTATGATAAATGTTTATATACCATGCTATAATTGTATTAACTGAAACATTGATACATGTGTGATATGTAAACAACAAAGAGTCCCTAGTAAGCCTCTTAACTAGCTTGTTGATTAATAGATGATTAGTTTCATAATCATGAACATTGGATGTTATTAATAACAAGGTTATATCATTGTATGAATGATGTAATGGACACACCCAATTAAGCGTAGCATAAGATCACGTCATTAAGTTATTTGCTATAAGCTTTCGATACATAGTTACCTAGTCCTTATGACCATGAGATCATGTAAATCACTTATATCGGAAAGGTACTTTGATTACATCAAACGCCACTGCGTAAATGGGTGGTTATAAAGGTGGGATTAAGTATCCGAAAGTATGAGTTGAGGCATATGGATCAATAGTGGGATTTGTCCATCCCGATGACGGATAGATATATTCTGGGCCCTCTCGGTGGAATGTCGTCTAAATGTCTTGCAAGCATATGAATAAGTTCATAAGAGACCACATACCACGGTACGAGTAAAGAGTACTTGTCAGGAGACGAGGTTGAACAAGGTATAGTGTGATACCGATGATCAAACCTCGGACAAGTAAAATATCGCGTGACAAAGGGAATTGGTATCGTATGTGAATGGTTCATTCGATCACTAAAGTCATCGTTGAATATGTGGGAGCCATTATGGATCTCCAGATCCCGCTATTGGTTATTGGTCGGAGTAAGTACTCAACCATGTCCGCATAGTTCGCGAACCGTAGGGTGACACACTTAAAGTTGGATGTTGAAATGGTAGTACTTGAATATGGAATGAAGTTGGAATATTTGTTCGGAGTCCCGGATGTGATCCCGGACATCACGAGGAGTTCCGGAATGGTCCGGAGAATAAGATTCATATATAGGATGTCATTTTATGTGAATAAAATGATGCGGAAGGTTCTATGGAAGGTTCTAGAAGGTTCTAGAAAAGTCCGGAAGAAACCACCAAGGAAGGTGGAGTCCACATGGGACTCCACCTCCATGGCCGGCCAACCCTAGTGGGGGAGGAGTCCCAAGTGGACTCCCCCTTAGGGGGCCGGCCACCCCCCCTATGGAAGGTGGAATTCCCACCTCTAGTGGGAGGGAAAGTTTCCCACCATATGGAAGGTTTTGGTTTCGGGTCTTATTCGAAGACTTGGACACCAACACTTGGGATCCACCTATATAATGAGGGGCCAAGGGAGGGGGCCGGCCACCCCAAGACCACAAGCTGGCCGCCCCCCATAGAGTGGCCGGCCCCCCCTCCCAAACCCTAGCTTTGCTCCTCCACTTCATATTGCCCGCATAGCTTAGCGAAGCTCCGCCGGACTTCTACACCGCCACCGACACCACGCCGTCGTGCTGTCGGATTCAAGAGGAGCTACTACTTCCGCTGCCCGCTGGAACGGGGAGGTGGACGTCGTCTTCATCAACAACCGAACGTGTGACCGAGTACGGAGGTGCTGCCCGTTCGTGGCGCCGGAACCGATCGTGATCAAGATCTTCTACGCGCTTTTGCAAGCGGCAAGTGAACGTCTACCGCAGCAACAAGAGCCTCCTCTTGTAGGCTTTGGAATCTCTTCAAGGGTGAGTCTCGACAATCCCCTCGTTGCTACCGTCTTCTAGATTGCATCTTGGCTTGGATTGCGTGTTCGCCGTAGGAAAATTTTTGTTTTCTATGCTACGTTATCCTACAAGAAGTACTCGACGATTATGAAAACTAGGGTTATATTGACAGTAGATTCGATCCTTTCTTTGTCCCTCGACTCCCCCTTATATAGGAGGCGGAGCCGAGGGTTTCGTAATGTACAAGTTACAGAGTCCGGGACGGTTTCTAACTCATCCCGCCAGATTTACAAATAACACTTCCTATTACAACTCTAGCTTTCCTTAATGTATCTTGGGCTCCCGAATCTTCTTATTCTTCGGATAGTAGGCCTTCAGTAAACTCCGGGTACTATATTCGGCAGGCCCATTTGGGGTGCCTATGTCAGTAGCCCCCGAGATTTTGCTTGAATCGTAGAGTCAAGGAAAATCTCGACTGTTTATATTTATTCGAGAGCCTTTATTTATGCTTCTTTACATAAAATTCTATATTGTACATGGATAATGGTAGTTGGGGCTAGTTCATCTGACGGATCAGGTACTAGTTAAGTGCTCTAGTGGCAATCCGCAAAAACCTACTTCAAGATCACGTCCCTGGACATGATCCCGGGTACTGGTGTAAACTTCGACAAGTGCCGCTTAAGGTCTTACCATTCTGTCGAGTCCCAGTCAAATTTATCGGGTACCTAACGCGTCCGTTAGGATTTTTCTTCGTATCCGTTGATACGGATAAAAGTAGCAGAGCGCAGTCTTTGGGATGCCACGCCCACAGAACGGATCTGGGGTCTTACCTTCGCAATTTTGCGGCATTCAGAAATTGATCGCAACTTTGGCGTTCGAGAATATATTGTCGAGTGCTTTTCGCCTTTGGAATAGCACATTTTATCGAGTCATATTTGATGACTTTATTTTGTCTTCCCGATGGGAGTATATGTAGAGTTATCGTGTAACTCGAAATATACTCACTTCTTTTTTCTATTTTTGAAAAATTCATCGGGCACGCGAACGCTTCCCGATGGGAGTAGCCCCGAGGCTACAGCCAAGAACTTGTGCTTGGGTGTAGGCTCCACAGATTAGTATCCTTTGCCGCTATATTTATAGCCCTTCTCGATATTTTTATATTTATCGGGTGCGCGACCAGCGCTCCCGATGGGAGTAGCCCCCGAGGCTATGAACAAATTCTTGGATTTGGTCATAGGCTCTCTCCATTTCTATATTGTTATACTCGAAATTTTATTTTTCCAAAGTAGCCCCCGAGCGTTTGGGCAAAAACTTGTATTTGATCAAAGGCTCCAAGAGTATTCAAATGATTTACCCTATCGCCATTCTCTTTTTATTTTTCTTGTCGACATATTTTCCTTTGTCAAATTCTCTTCATCTCTATCAATAATTGGGATTTTTTCTGCCTTGTGGGTCCATTGTTTTCACCACGTTGACACGTCGTGCAAGTGGGGGACACACGTCCTCCGCTTTTCCTGGCGCACGTACGGTAACGCCTGTTCCATTCCTTCCCAGTAAAAATACCTTTTTACCCTTGTATCTACGAGATCCTTTTTCACCACACGATTTCTTCATCCAACGGTGCACTGCTTCGTCCGAATCCTATATAAACCTTTCTTCAACCTCGGTCCAGTCCTTCGCTTGCGCCGCACATCTGTTTCCCTCTGCAAAAACTTCCCCTGCGCCCAACTCTGTTTGATCTTCCGCACGCCCAAGCATTGCTTTGTCCCCTGCCTTTGATGCCACCACGCACGCGACTCACGCGCCACAGCACTCCAGAATCCGAGATGGCCGCCGAAGATCTTGAGTGGGAGAGATCCAAAATCTCCAACCAAGACCTCAACATGATGAAGAAGCTTGGCCTGATGAAGAAGGAAGATGCCATCCGCTTTCCCAGCGAAGAAAGCTATCCCAACCCTCCAATGGAGTACCGGGTTAGTTTCGTCGATCACCTCATCCGCGGCCTTTCTGCCCCAATTCATGATTTCCTCCGCGGCCTTCTTTTTGTTTATGGGATTCAATTGCACCAATTGACCCCCAATTCCATCCTCCACATTTCCATTTTTATCACGCTGTGCGAATGTTTCCTTGGAATCCCTCCTAACTGGGCTCTTTGGAAACGTATTTTCCTTCTCCGCCGCAATGCCTCCCGCAATGCCACTTATAACATAGGCGGCGTTGTTATCTGTGTTCGAACTGACGTTGATTACTTCGACGTCAAATTTCCCGATTCTGTCCAAGGGTGGCGCAAAAAGTGGCTCTACATTCACGAAGAAAGTGCCAACTCTGTGGAACACAACATAATCCCCTTCGATGGAAATGCCAAAATTCAGCGCCGCCGCTCCTGGGATGCTGAAGCTTCCGAAGAAGAGAAAAAGGCGACAGAAGCACTTATGTCTCGTATTCGTCAGCTTCAAAATACTCGAGGCAAAGAGCTTTCTGGTGTTCAAATCACTGCCTACTTTCTTAGAATTAGAGTGCAGCCTCTTCAGGCTCGCAAAAATCCCCTTTGGACATATGCTGGTGGAAACGACGCCAATAGGCTCTCCAGTGATCTTTCTGCAAAGGACTTGGAGAAGCTGATTCGAAGAATTTCCCGTTTAAACAAGAAAGACCCTATTCCTTCCTCTTGCCGTGTGGAACCATACAGCTCCACCAATCCTCTCCCCGAGGTATTTTGTCTTCTCGAATTTTTATCTTGTTCCAAATGTTCCCTGCATCTCACTGTATTGATATCTCGCTAATTTTTCTTTTGTCGCTATTTTGTTTGCAGAACCATCCTACTATGGCTTCTCTTCCTCCCCTGCCTGAGGATGGAGAAGTCGAAGAACAAGCTATCGTTGCCGAAGACAATCAAGGTTCTTCTCTTTATGAAAGTGAAGTCGCAGGTTCTCACAAATCTGCGGCTTCCCATGAAAAGGAAGTTGAATCTGAAGCCAGCGAGTCGACGCAATCCCTTCCTCCTGCTGTTTCCCCAAAGAACAAAAGGAAAAGGGATGACGCCGAAGCTTCCGGCACCTCCAAACCCGAAGAAATTGTTCCTTCTCATCCGGAGTCGGCTTATGATCCATACCTCGGAACTCTTATCAGTTCGTAAGTACCATCTCCCTGTTTTTTTGTACTTTGAAGATTTCTTGTCTATCTTGCCTTTATATTGTCGACTTGTACTCGTAGTGATGATGAAGAAGTGTTACCAACTGTTGATGTGGCTACTCGAACGAGTACGTCACATACATTAGTCGCCTCGGAAACGCCAGTCGAAGGGGAAGAAACGTCGCCTCCTCGACAAAATGTCGGCACCGCGACTCCTCCGACAAGCCCCCGAGCCTCTTCACCGAAAAGGGCAAGGACGGAGATTATCGCGGAACCTACTCTCCAATTGAGTAGCTCCTCGAACCTTCTCATGGAGGATGTAAGTTCTTTACTTTTTTGTCATTGTTTATGTTTCCTCTGTTTACTTCTGTGTATCATCATATTTTTCTCATACCCCCATTTTCTCTTTGTCCTCTTTGTTTATCAGCCTATGATCAAGGATCTTCTTCGCATCGGTGCCCAATTTGTTGGGTACCGTGAATATGCTAATAAAACTGAAGGTAATATTTTGCTACTTCTTTTTGCCTCTGTTTTTGCTCCTTTGTTGTCGAAGTTTTTAACTATATTTTTCTTCTTTGCCAGAAAAACTGCGGAAGCCAATGAGCGTGCCAACACACTTGCTCAACAGTTAGAGCATAGTGAAAAGGCTCGCAAAAAGGCCGAATTGGATGCTACTGAAGCTAGAGCAGAAGCTGACAAGGCCAAGGCTGACGCTGCTGGTGTCGAAGATCTTAGAAAAAGGCTTCACACCGCTGAAACTTCACTGAGCGATCACATGGCTGCCCAATCTGCTCGCGAAGAGGCGATCCTTAAGCGCTTAAGGACACAAAGTCGCCGCTTCGTCGGTAAGTATCACTTATTATTTTTGTATTTTCTTCTCTGCGCTCTTTTGTTGCTCAATAAGTTTCATTTTTGACAGCTAGAACAGCTCAAGAGTTTCAACTTGAAGAACCCGCCAATGATCCTCTTCTTGACGCCCTTTCATTCCTCGAGGTTCATGGGTCAGAGGCACGCGAAGGCATTGATCAGGCCAAAGCAGGGTTGTCGCGGCTTTTTCCTTATTTTTTCCCGAAGAAAGAGGAACCCGCAACTTTCCTTGACCTCGCCAAGAGCTTCAATTCATCAGAAGACCTTGGACTGAAAATGCGCCAAGAAAACATGAAGGTTGCTGTCGAAAGTACTGTTGCCCTGGTTGCTGACAGCCAACAAGCTATTGCTTGGATGAAGGTTGGCGACACCAATCAAATAGAGCAGTGGAGGTCGCTGATTAAGGCAGCCAAACCCAACACGAAGAAAATCTTGGCATATCTCGGGATCAAGCCACCCTCGACTCCCAGCTCATCAAGGCCGGAGGTCTAGTTTCATATTCTTTTGCTTTGTTTTAGTTTACCTCCTCCTTTTGGTACTGTCGCTGTAATGCTCCTGGCGATGATTAGGTCTTGTAGAGGTCCTCTTTTGTAATAGACATGTATATACAAGAATGAATGGAAGTCGAACTTTGTCTCAATGATTGATATCGACGTTTTTCTATTTTTCAGTTGATTTTTGACAATTATTCGTCAATTCCTGGTCCTCCCGAAGTTTTTCCTTCATCCCTTTCGAAGAAGTCTTCTGTCCCTGTTAACCTTGATGATTCTTCGAGTATGGATCTGATAGAAGAATTGAAAGAACTTCGAGTACAACTCCAGTCTGTGAAGAAGCAGTCGCTTATACTTATGGAGCAGTCTCGAGAATCTTCTCAAAGGGAGAAAATTGCGTTCCAACAAGCTCAGGATGCCATAGCTGAGAAGGACGCTGCTGTTGCTGAGGCTGCCGCAGCTACATCTCGAGAAAATTATATGCTCCAGCTGCTAACAGATCCTAGCTTGGATATGGCGGGTAAGTTTCATTGTCTTTATCTCGCTTCTTCATTTCCTTTGCTGCTTGCCTCCTTATTGCCCACTGAATTGTTTTAAGAAACAATAGGTGCTTTTTTGGAAACTACAACTGAAGATGAACGTGTCGAGGCTCGTTCCAATGTTCTTCTTCGGCTTGCACGTGAACATGAGTCGACTTTTTGGGGTACACCTGAACGGACCCGCCAAATCGTGAGATTTCAAGATCGTGCACTTCAGGTTCGCGAGTATCTTGACTTCTGTACAAGGACTTTGTCTCTGGTTTATGGTACCATGTTTCCTCGCAATAAGATGCCAGAGACCCTTCCTGCGTTGATGGACAAATTTCGAGATGCTCCTCGCATCCACGGCTTTGTACGAGCTCAACTAGCTGCTGGTGCAAGGTTTGCGATGATCATGATAAAAATTTGCTACCCGAAATTAGACGTGGGGCAAGTTGTTCCAAAGTGCTTGGAGAAGATGTCGAAGAAGAAAAGAAACTTTGGCAAATATGATGACATTGTTACTCCTGTTGCCGAAGATATGATGGATGAACTTCTCCGGATGGATTCCGAATTCTTCGTGAAGGGTAGCTACGCTGAGCATAGTACTCGCGCTGTAAATAACGAGCGCTTAACCATAGACAATATATTGGGAAATCCTTGAAGACGAACTTATTCCGAAGTTTGTATCCTGTATAAACGAGCTATATTGTAAAGTCATTGTATTTTATTTTTATCGCCAAGCCCCCGGGCGTTTTGATTGCAATATCTTTTGTTTATTATAATGCGAGGTTGTCCCAAGGCAAGATAATATACACTGTATACTATTTTTGTGGGTGTAAGCCCCCGAATCTTTTGTTGATCACTATTTTGTCTGTGTCTCTTTTTATTTTGGCGAGGTATGTTTACCAAGGCAAGATGCTTCTTTTGCGTTTGTCGACACTGTGTTTATATATATTGTATCATGTAGGGGAGGAACCCCTGATCTCGTCGAGAAGAAGATATATAATTCCACTATCTTTATTATAGTGCAGCACCGCGAGTCCGCCTCATTAAAAACCTTCTCCGGCCCCACTCGGTGCCCCGAAAAAGGAAAAGAGTGCGTCTGAAAACTCGCGGGCGTTTCAGTACATTGTAGCTTTACAAAGGGAGACTATATTTTCGACGTCTAGGCGTAGAAACGCCTGAGCTGTGCCAATTCCAGGGATTTGGCTCGTCAATCCCTGTCTTCTTGTCTTTAATTCTGTATGCTCCTCCTTCGATTACTTCGTGACGATGTAGGGTCCAAGCCATGGTGATTCGAGTTTTTCGTGACTTTTTTGGTTGAGCCGCAGAACTAAGTCACCAACTTGAAAAGACCTTGGGCGCAATCGTCGGCTGTGGTAATTCTTCAGGTCCCGTTGATATTTGGCGACTCGTGACAGGACTTCATCTCGAACTTCGTCAAGTGCATCAACGTCGTCCTCTAAGGCTTCCCTCGAGGTTTCTTCATTATATTCCGTGACTCTTGGAGAATCATGCTCTATTTCTATCGGCAGGACTGCTTCTCCATGGACCAGAAAAAACGGTGTTTCTTGTGTCGCCGTATTTGGTGTTGTTCGGATACTCCACAACACACTTGGTAACTCCTCCGGCCAAGTATGCCGAGCTTTTTCCAAGGGCCTAGCAGGCGCTTCTTGATGCCATTGCAGATGATGCCATTGGCCTTCTCGACTTGTCCATTGGTCTGAGGATGTGCGACAGACGCAAAACTTAGTTTTATGCCCACTTCTCGCACAATATGCTTTGAACTCCTTGGAAGTAAAGTTACTGCCGTTATCTGTGACGATGCTGTGAGGTACTCCGAAGCGAAAGACAATGCTCTTCACAAACTTTATTGCGGATGCTGCATCTGGTGAATTTATTGGCTTCGCCTCTATCCACTTGGTAAATTTGTCGACAGCCACCAGCAAGTACTCATATCCTCCTGGCGAAGCTTTGTGCAATTTACCCACCATGTCGAGACCCCATTGAGCAAAGGGCCAAGATAGTGGGATTGGCATAAGTTCTGCTGCTGGCGAGTGAGGTCTTGCCGCAAATCTTTGGCACGCATCGCAGGTTCGCACTATTTCCTTCGCATCCTCGATTGCTGTGAGCCAATAAAATCCTGCTCTGAAAACCTTAGCCGCGATGGCTCTGCTACTCGCGTGGTGCCCGCATATTCCTTCATGCACGTCCTTTAGGATGATCCTTCCTTCTTCGGGTGTAACACACCGTTGTAGCACACCCGAAATACTGCGTTTGTACAGTTCCCCTTTACCACAGTAAAGCTTTTGATCGCCTAATTATTCGCCTTGCTTCGACTGGATCGTCGGGTATGGTTTTCCTTAGGATATATGATATGTAAGCCTGCATCCATGGAATTTGCACCATCATGACTAGCTCTTGCTCTTCTTCTTCTTCTGTTGTGTCTTTGGCAATACTCGAGGATGTCTCTTTTTTCTCCTTCTTTGTTTTTGCTGGCTTTGTTGATCTCTCGCTAATCTCTTCCCAGAACACACCTGGAGGAATCGCGAGGCATTGTGACCCGATGTTTGCGAGAACGTCGGCTTCATCGTTGCTCATCCTGCTGATGTGGTTTACCTCACAACCATCGAATAGCTTCTCCAGCTCATTGTACACCTCTTTGTATGCTATCATACTTTCGTTGACTGCGTTGCATTGATTCATGACTTGCTGTGCTACCAACTGTGAGTCGCCGAAAATTTTCAGTCGGGTTGCACCGCAAGCTTTCGCCATCTTCATCCCATGTATGAGAGCTTCATATTCTGCTTCATTGTTAGATGCGTTTGGGAACGTCATCCGCAGAACATACTTCAACTTGTCGCCTTCGTGATACTAATATCACGCCTGCTCCAGCACCTTCCAATCTTTTGGACCCGTCGAAGTTCATGGTCCAAGTCCTCGATAAATCTGGGGGTCCCGTGTTTTGTAGCTCCATCCACTCGCAATGAAATCTGGTAAGACCTGCGACTTTATTGCTTTTCTTTTTCATACGTGATGTCCCGAGGGAAAGTTCTATTCCCCAAAGGGAGACACGACCCGTAGCTTCTGGGTTATTCAATATATTTGATATGGGAGCCTCGTTGACCACTATTATCGGGTGCGCCGAAAAGTAGTGTCGCAATTTTCTTGCTGTCGTGAATACTCCATAAGCTAGCTTTTGATATTGCGGGTACCGCTGTTTTGACGGGCAGTTTCGCTGATGAAATATACCGGCCTTTGAACTCCATGAAGCTTGCCTTCTTCTTCCCTTTCGACTACTAGGGCCGTGCTGACCACCTGAGGTGTGGCTGCAATATACAAGAGGAGAGGTTCTTTCTCTTTGGCGCCACCAATATCGGTGGTGTCGAAATTGCTCGCTTGAGATTCTCGAAAGCTCTGTCTGCTTCCTCGTTCCATTGAAATTTTCCCCTTGCTTGATCAATGCATAGAACGGCACGCCTTTTCTCCTAGTCCTGGCGACGAATCTGCTTAAAGCTGCGACTCGCCCCGTTAGTTTGTATTTCTTTCAACTTTGTTGGCTTTCTCATAGTAACGATAGCCTGTATTTTTTCGGGATTAACTTCAATCCCTCTTGCCGATACTAAGAACCCGAGAAGTTCTCCAGCGGGAACTCCAAAGAGCACTTTGTCGGGTTCAGCTTGAGGCAGAACTTGTCGAGGTTGTCGAAGGTTTCTTTCAAATCTTCGATCAAAGTCGACCCTTTCTTTGATGTTATTACGACATCGTCGATGTAGACTTGTACATTTTTCCCGATCTGTGTTGCTAGGCACTTCGCATCATCCGATATGTTGCTCCCGTTTTTCAGACCAAAGGGCATTGTTTTGTAGCAAAACACGCCATAAGGTGTGATGAACGCTGTCTTGGCTTCATCTTCTTCTTTTAATCTGATCTGGTTATAACCAGAATATGCGTCCAAGAAGGAAAGACGTTCGCATCCTGCCGTGGAGTCGATGATTTGATCGATCCTTGGGAGGGGAAAGTGATCCTTGGGACAATGTTTATTGAGACACGTGAAGTCGACGCACATGCGAAGGACTATTGTGTGTTTCTTCGGCACCATCACCGGGTTAGCTACCCATGTGGCTTCTGTAGATATTTCTCTGATGAACCCAGCATCTTTGAGTCGATCTATTTCTGATAACATGGCTTTGCGGCTAGGTTCCGAAAAACGTCGCAAAGGTTGCTTTGGTTGTGCGAGAGGATCCAAATTGAGGTGGTGCTGCAAGTTCCCTGGGTACTCCTATGTCGGCTGGACACCATGCGAAGATTTTCCAGCTCACGGAGGAACTCGACGACGCGCTTTCCTATGCGACATCCATGTTTGCGGCAATGGACGTCGTTTTCTTTGGATCTGTCGGGTGGATCTGTACTTTTGAATCTTTGTTTATATTGAAAGTTGGCTCCTTAGAAGATCTTCCTTTCTGGCAGCACATCATAATCAGTGAACCCTGGGTCTGCTTGCATCCCGAAAGTTTCTGATGGTCGATGAAAATCCTTGTCGCATTTATCAGATAACGCGAAACTTCCTTTGATTGTGATAGGTCCCTTAGGCCCAGGCAACCTCCACAACAGATACGTATAATGTGGCACTGCCATGAACCTGGCATACGCTGGTCGTCCCAACAAAGCATGATATCGTGACGGGAAATCCACCACTTCAAACTCCGATTCTCTATCCTGTAGTTTTCTCGGGAACTGAACGTCGAGGTTGATCTTGCCCAATGGGTAACTTGGCTTCTCGGTGTAATCCCGTGGAAACGTGTGTCGTTGGTTTCAGATTTGCTAGGGATATGTTCATCTTCCTCAATGTATCTGCATACATGAGGTTTAAGCTGCTGCCGCCATCTATGAAACTCTCGACACGTCAAAACCAGCGATTAACGGGTAAGATGAGTGCCGATTGTCCTGGTCGAGGGACTTGCTGCGGATGGTCTGCGATTGTGAAGCCGATATCTTGCCCCGACCAATTTAAGTACTCGATCGTTGGTGGAGGCATCTTTTCTGCCATGAACACTTGTCGAGATATTACCTTCTCGCCCTGTTGGACGGCCTAGCTTTCTGAATCATCGAGACCACACCGTTAGAGTTGGGGTCAACATATGGAGGTGGGTGTGGTGCTGCCGCAATTCTAAGCTGGTGTCGATTTTCGTCGGTAATTGCGGGAGGAGGTGGAAGGTGGATTTCGCTCCTTGGCTCCCGAGGGTTTCTGTTATTTGCTTGGGCATTTGCAATTCCTGCGGCTCGCAACATTGCCTGAAAATTTCGACAGTCTTTTTGGAGATGTCCTGACTGCCTCTTTCCATTGTTGTTGAGGTAAAAGTGCATTTGACACGGACCGTTCATCATCTCCTCGGGAGACACGTAAGGTCTTTGAATCCTGGGTCCACTATTTTGCCTGTTGCCGCGAAAGTCACCTCTATTGTCGCCTTGCTGCTCATTACTTCTTTGATAATCATCTCGATTATTTCCTCCAGGATTTCCTCGAAAACCAGCCGATATATGGCCGGGAGCATCATTGTTATAAAACTGGCGAGAAAATCGTCTTCTATTTTGATAATTTCGACCACGATCCTCTTCTGGCGACCTGTGTCGCTTGTTGTATATTGCGTCTTCTCCATCTGCCCATTTATTGGCTATCTCCATGAGTGCTGATATGGTCTTAGGGTTAGTTCTCCCTAAGTCCTCGATGAAATCTGCTCTCGGACTGCCACGAACGCATCTATTGCCCTCTCGTCGGATATATCCTCCGCCGAGTTCTTTATGATGTTCCATCGCTGTATATACTTCCTCATCGACTCGTCGTGTTTTTGTCGGCATGCCCTCAGCTCTTCCAACGATGCAGGTTTCTTGCACGTGGATCGGAAGTTTTTCACGAAGATGTCCTCAAAGGTCTCCCAGCTGTCGATGGAATTTAAGGGGAGTTTCTTTATCCAAGATCTCGCGGCACCACTCAAGTGAACTTGGATACTTTGCATAGCTGTTGCGCTGGTTCCTCCTACCAGCTTTACCATCTCGAGATAATCCACGAGCCAATCCTCGGGATCTTGCAGGCCGTCGAACTTCTTGAAATTTTCGGGTAACTTGAACCCTTTTGGGACTCGAATTTTTCGAACTCTTCTCGTAAAGCACGGGAGCCCACACATATCTTCGTCGGCAACTCTGGCGAGTGCTGACGCTCCCTCCTTTCTTGTCGCGTCTGTCCACCCTTACTTGGACTGCTGTGTCTCTTGCTCCACTTGCTCTTGGTGGGTCTTGAACTGCTGCAGTGGGTCGTGGACTATTTTGCCTAGGATTTTCTTCGGGAGGCGTTGTTGCAAACGCTGTTCCCATAACTCCTACTCCAGCCATCGCCATATTGAACAATGGTTCTCTCGGGTCCCCCAGGTGGTCTGGATGCCAAGATATAAGCTTGTGTTGCCATGTAACCTGCCTCTGGCGTTTTTGGGATGATATTTCCTCTTTCATCGATCGACATAAAGGACATGTCGAGATTTTGGATTATGTTTCCTCTCTCTGCTTCGGGTATGTTTTGCAGCCGAGACATTGCTCTCCTCCGACCTTCTCTGTGACTGTCTCCCGAAGTTCTAGATTGTCGACTTAAATCTGCTCGGCGTCTGCTTGATGCGGAAGCTGCTTCTTTTCTCCTATTCAGGGATGCTGTCTGTTTTTCCAACTCTCTGCTTACTCGAGCAAGTCTATATTGATATGCTTGAAGTTCTTGTACAGAGTGTGGTGGTCATAGGTTCTGAACCATCCATGGCTTTCAGCCCTATCCCACGCTTCTTGCGGGAGCTGTACTCTTGCGCGAGTTGAGGATCCAGGATATTTAGTGCCCAAGCCATGTCTGAGATCAGCGGGATCGACGTATGGATTTCCCAACTCGTCGAAAGCCTCTGATGTTTGCGGGTCTGATGTGCCTGCTCCTTCTACCACATAGATCTGATGATATTTTGTGCATTGATTTTTATCAGGATTGGTGACACCATCATATAGAGTGGTGAAGACCTTTCCGATGGCAGCAGACTTGTCGATGAAGTTGAAGCTGTCGACGCTGTCGGAGTCGCTGCTTATAAAGGAGTCCGCAAACGACTCGAAGGATGTATTGCTGAAGATCTTGGCGAGCTTTCCGCTTGCCTTGTTGTCGACGAAGTATGGCGACGAAAACTCCTCGTCACTCGACGAAAAGTTAGAATCGACCGCTGAAAATTCCGACGAGATCGGAACTTCGAGACGGTAGGATCCTTCCTTGTTGACGCCAAATCGGAATTCTCCGAACGTCATGATGATGGGCTCCTCCAGATAGGCACATGCATCCATACGGGAGGGTGGGTGAGGAATAAAATTGAATAGATCAGTTTTTTCCTTGTTACCTCGATCCATCGCGTTGCTTGCTGTTGATGAAGTCGAAGATCTTGAACGTGCCATCGAGATCAGATCCTTGCAGCCTCTAATTCCCACAGACGGCGCCAATTGACAAAGGATTAACTTGTCAATGCCTACAGATTGTAGACTAGGGTTTTGCTAGAAGTAGAGGGCAAGTAGATCTCGAAGGTTTAGGCGAAAGTACTCGACGATTATGAAAACTAGGGTTATGTTGACAGAGATTCGATCCTTTCTTTGTCCCTCGACTCCCCTTATATAGGAGGCGGAGCCGAGGGTTTCGTATGTACAAGTTACAGAGTCCGGGATGGTTTCTAACTCATCCCGCCAGATTTACAAATAACACTTCCTATTACAACTCTAGCTTTCCTTAATGTATCTTGGGCTCCCGAATCTTCTTATTCTTCGGATAGTAGGCCTTTAGTAAGCTCCGGGTACTATATTCGGCAGGCCCATTTGGGGTGCCTATGTCAACGGTGGACATTGTTAAGTACCTATGTCGTGTCTGGATTAAAATTATTCGGTACCCCAATATAACTTTTAAAGCACCTTCTAATATAACTTTTAAAGCACCTTCTACAAATACATCAGCACCCCTAGAACTTAAGTAAATCGTCAGGTGCGATGTCGCATGCCATTCATAGGCCGATCAAATTATTCAGCACCACGACTTCAATATTTAAGCACCCCATCTAAAAATACATCCGCCCCGGTTGAAATAGTGAAGTACTTAATCGTCTAATAATCACACATGCGGACTGCCGGCTTTGCTGTCACATGTCATTTTATATGTCAAGCAATTTATTCAGCACCGGAATCTTAATATTCTAGTACCATTCAAATACTACATCAAGCACCTCTGTTGGAACAGTAAAGTGCCTAGAACTTAAGTAAATCGTCAAGTATGATGCCTCATGTCATTCATAGGCCAATCAAAATATTCAGCACCGTCTTATATATACACGTGTCACCTCGGCTAAATTTTCAAATACCTCGAAATAGACTAAAAAAATCAAACTTCCGAATCAGAATTGCATACATTCCAGCAATCAGAATACAATGTTAGTTCATAGTTCATACGAACTTGGAGATCAAGATGACCCACTAGACCCAGTTATGCTTGGTTACACTTGGTATAAAGATTGGGACCAGGAAGCCAGACGTTGGCACAAGCACTAAATGGAAAAAATCGGTGAAATACTACTAGAAAATTAGCATCTGTTCTTAAAGAGGCAGATCTAAAACAATATGCAATCCAGGCAAGAAAAAAAATCATCATTCAAATACCAAACAACATGCTCTCTTTGACATTGTCTTGATGTCTTCCAACTATTCCCTTTACAAGGTAAGAAGGAAGGATACTCATTTTTACAAGTGCTTATGAACTACATTAAAAGAACACAAAATTCAGTTCTTCATGTGGTCACACCTCCCATCTTTTCTTCTCTTTTCAGTTCAATCAGCGCCAGTAACCAAAAACAAAAAGTTCAGTCAGTGTCATCACCATGGTGCCGATTCAGCTCTTCGGTACAATACACACATAGTTTCAGGCTTTCAGTTCAGCTCAATCAATTTTAGCAGAACAAGCGCACAACATTTCCGTAAATTCATTGCAGTCTTCCAACTTGATTTGTACACCAGAGGGAAATCCTACTAGTGTTCGGTGTTCTTCATACAGACATGGGCGCACTACACTCTGACTCTTCTAATAACCCGCAACACGGACACTTGCAAGGCATTGCTTTGTATCAGCCAGGATGGTGTTCCCATAAAAATACCTGAATACATGGCAGGAACAAAAAGAGAACATGAAGCTGCTTCCAAGCATTACCACAAACATCTGCTAGGACCATGCATAGAAATGTGAAAAACAGGAACATATTCAGTTCTTTTAGTCATACGCAAAAACAGGTAAAGGGCACAGAATCACAAGCAGCAAAACATACTCTTTGTGTATTTTTCCGAGATTGCTCTACATCAAAGCAGCACATCGTAGATCAGCAGATCAACTGCACTTGTTGGGACACCAAATTGCAAAGGAAAAAAACATAGTTTCAGGCAAACTGAATTCAAGGTTTCTTTTGATCTTTGATTATAACTTTTAACTGAACCAAAACAAAATAATAAGAGAAGGAAGCAGTAATCTGATTTGGAGATTTCTAATGAATTTGGAAGGGCACAAAATTCTGGCTCATGTTAGCACAGCGAGCAGCTGAGAAAGTGAGGTTGCAGGACGTGCGACTGCGTGATGATGTTACGGACGAGACGAGGCCGCGCTGCCTGCTCATACCGGAGGCGTGTGGTAGACACCCTGCATCACGAGCACCTCCGACTGAATATAACTTCATGTATTAATATTATTAGGCCACAATTTTCAATTATGAATAACAAAAATGTAGAGATGAAATAAGGAGGTTTCAATTGGAAAAAACTCCATCTGGAATTGGGCCAGCACAAGACGAATATGATTACAGTCAAAGAAACGAAAATCTCTGCAGAGCCAAGATCCAAAACCATTGCTATTCATCGCGTACACGTGGATTGAGGGTGCATGACACACTAATCAATTTGGAATTTTAGACACAGCTCTATCGGGATAGAGATCTTCAGAGAAACAAGACACATGATAAAAAAGGAGCAGGAGTAAAACCAAGGGATACAGATATCGATTTTTAAAAGATCTAGATTCATCTTGTTCAACAAGAGATGTACATTTAATACGTACAAAACATCAGGGAATGCATAAGACCAAAAGAATGTTGAATGTAGATGGGCTGCAGCCCAGTAAGGCAGCCCATGTAGTCTACAATTTCTGAAATCTCAAGGCCCATCACGTTGGCAGCTTGGGACAGCCTTGGGGGACAAAGTTTAGTCCCACATTGCTAGTTGAGTGAGTTGGAGTGGTATATAAGGGCTGCTGTTCTACTCCTTCCAAGTGAGTGAGAATAGAAGGAGCCCTCGCGCACTCCTCCTCCTCCGCCCGCCCTGCCTCGTCTCATCACGCACGCACGTCGCGTTTCGTGACTCGAGTTCGAGTTCGAGACACACTCAAGGAAGCCTAAATTTTTGCTTGGTGCACCAACTGTGTTGGGTACGTGTCGGCCTGCATGTGCATGCTCGCCGCGTGTCCCTGGCTTCCTACGCGTGTCAACGCGGTCGGCCCTCCTCCCAGGCTATACCAAGAGACGGATCAGATCTGGAGTCTCATACGCTACAGTTCATCTCTCTCACGAAGAAGTTCCTTTTGCTGAGCTACTCTCTAGTCTTCCCCATCCCGGCGACTGCGTGCACAGCCGTCCGGGAGAGCAGGCCTCCGAAACTCCGTCCGTTGAGATCCTGCACCGGGAGACGGGTGATAAGGTTTTTGGGGAGCGTCTCGGCGCGACTGCTCGCTACTGTTCGTGCTCTTCTTCGACGGATCGGCGCTTCATCGACAGATCCGACTACACCATGGGCGACATCAACAATACCCATGGTGGTGCTGCTGGTGCGACCTTCCCGGTCGCGATGTACGTGCTTTTCCTCTCCTACCTTGCACTGCTACTTGTTCCATGTTCAGATCTGATGCATGTGCTTAGTCCGATGTGCGTGGTTAAGTATGCTTGTGCATCTGTAATGTTGCTTTCGGTAATTAATCTCATACGGAAATTGCCTAATAATCCAACAATCCAAAAACCTTATATGCATAGGCAATTTTCACCGTCTGGTTTTGCTGCTGCGCTTAAACCGAGCCCGTTTACGGGATCTCATTTCAAGAGATGGCAGAATAAGATCCTCTTGTGGCTCACTGCTATGGGCGTGCACCGAGTTGCGGAAGGTATTCCCAGAGGTCCGCTTACTCCTGAAGAGGATAAAGCGTTCGGGGATGCCACCGTAATCTTTGTGGGTGCCGTCCTAAGTGTGCTTGGAGACAAGTTGGTTGATGCTTATCTGCACTTACGAAATGGGAAGGAACTGTGGGATGCACTGGACGCTAAGTTTGGTGCCGCCGATGCCGGAGGTGAACTGTATGCTATGGAGCAGTTCAATGACTACAGAATGGTTGAGAACCGATCTGTAGTAGAACAGGCTCATGAGATACAGATCATGGCAAAGGAACTTGAGCTCCTCAAGTGTGTGCTACCGGACAAGTTTGTCGCGGGATGCATTGTCGCTAAGCTCCCCCTTCATGGAGGCCACTTCTCTGAAACATCAGAGGCATGAGTTTTCTGTTGAGAATATCATGGGCTCTCTGGATGTTGAGGAGAAGGCGAGGGCAAAAGACAAACACACTGGAGGAACCGAGGGACGTTCTGCTGCCAATATGGTACAGAAAAATGCCCACAAGTCCAAGGGAAAGAACAAGGGAGTCTCCCAGACTACCAACTTCAAGAAGAAGGGGAAAACGGAGAAGAAAGATCCTTGCTGGGTGTGTGGCGAGACGGGCCATTGGGCTAATCGCTGTCCACAACGCAAAGGAAAGAAATGTCAAGCTGGACAGAACTCAACTTCTGTCAACATGGTCATTGGTAACACAGAGGAAGGAACTACAGGGTATGGTAATATATTACCTACTGTTCTTTCGGTGTTTCAGCCCACAGAATGGTGGGTTGATACAGGTGCCAATGTTCATGTGTGTGCTGACATCTCCATGTTTACCTCTTATCAGGCACGAGGTTTCTCAGTAATGATGGGGAATGGGTTACATGCTACTGTTCGTGGTGTTGGCACGGTAGATCTGAAGTTTACTTCGGGAAAGATCGTGCAACTGAAGAACGTGCTGCATGTCCCTTCTATCAAGAAGAATCTCGTTAGTGGCTCCCGTCTTATGAAAGATGGGTTTAAGTTGGTGTTTGAGTCCAATAAAGTTGTACTGTCTAAGTATGGAACTTTTGTTGGAAAGGGATATGAATGTGAGGGAATGTTGCGCTTCTCTCTAGAAGACTTCTGTGATAATGTTGTGAACCATGTAAGCACTAGTGCTAATGAAACTAATGTTTGGCATTCACGACTTTGTCATGTTAATTTCGGTTGTATGACGCGGCTTGCTGATATGAGTTTAATTCCGAAATTCACCTTTGTCAAAGGCTCTAAGTGCCATGCTTGTGTGCAAGCAAAGCAGCCTCGCAAGCCTCACAAGCCTGCGAAGGAAAGAAACTTGGCACCACTAGAGCTCATACATTCAGATCTATGTGAGATGAATGGTGAGTTGACAAGAGGCGGAAAGAAATATTTCATGACTTTGATTGATGATTCCACTAGGTATTGTTATGTGTATCTCCTGAAAACTAAAGATGAGGCTCTTGATTTCTTTAAAATCTATAAGGCTGAAGTTGAGAATCAACTTGAAAGAAAGATAAAAAGAGTTCGGTCCGATCGTGGTGGAGAGTACTTTTCTAATGAGTTCAATTTATTCTGTGCGGAACATGGTATAATCCATGAGAGGACGCCTCCCAATTCCCCACAATCCAATGGGATTGCGGAAAGGAAAAACCGTACTCTAACAGATTTGGTTAACGCCATGTTAGATGTTTCGGGTTTATCCAAGGAATGGTGGGGGAGGCTATATTGACTTCGTGTCATGTCCTAAACCGTGTTCCAACCAAGAATAAAGAGATTACCCCTTATGAGGAGTGGGAAAAGAAAAGACCAACACTCTCCTACCTACGAACTTGGGGTTGTTTGGCTAAAGTGAATTTGCCAATCACTAAAAAGCGAAAGCTTGGACCAAAAACCGTGGACTGTGTCTTTCTTGGCTATGCTTCCCATAGCATTGCTTATAGATTTCTTGTGGTGAAATCTGGAGTGGACGACATGAATGTTGGCACCATCTTTGAATCAAGAGATGCTACATTCTTTGAGGATATATTTCCTATGAGAGATATGCATGGCATGTCTAGTTGGGAATCTGATCCAATACATGAAACTCCTATGGAGTTTGATGAGGAATCTGATGATGAGAGTTCAGATTCTGATGAGGATGACAATGAAGCTCCAACGAGGAGTAAGAGACAAAGGACTGCAAAGTCTTTTGGTAATGACTTCATTGTGTATCTTGTGGATGATACTCCCACTACCATTTCAGAAGCTCTCGCATCTCCAGATGCAGACTACTGGAAGGAAGCGGTTCAAAGCGAGATGGATTCCATCTTGGCTAATGGAACGTGGGAGTTGACTGAGCGTCCTTATGGGTGCACACCTGTAGGATGTAAATGGGTATTTAAGAAGAAGCATCGAGCTGATGGTACTATTGAGAAGTACAAAGCTCGGCTTGTAGCCAAAGGCTATACCCAAAAGGAAGGCGAAGATTTCTTCGATACCTACTCACCTGTGGCGAGATTGACCACCATTCGTGTACTACTGTCATTGGCTGCCTCACACGGTCTTCTCGTTCATCAAATGGACGTTAAGACGGCTTTCCTAAATGGAGAGTTGGACAAGGAAATTTACATGGAACAGCCTGATGGTTTCGTACTAGAAGGTCAAGAAAGAAAGGTGTGTAAATTAAAGAAATCTCTGTATGGCCTTAAACAAGCACCCAAACAATGGCATGAGAAGTTTGAAAGAACTTTGACATCTGTGGGCTTTGTTGTCAATGAAGCCGACAAATGTGTGTACTACCGCCATGGTGGGGGTGAGGGAGTTGTCCTATGCTTGTATGTGGATGACATACTAATTCTTGGGACAAGTCTCAAAGTGATTGAGGAGGTAAAAACCTTCTTATCTCAATGTTTCGAGATGAAAGATCTTGGAGAAGCTGATGTTATATTGAACATCAAGTTATTGAGAGATGGGAATAATGGGATTACACTTGTGCAATCTCATTATGTTGAGAAGGTGTTGAGCAGATTTGGTTATGCTGATTGCAAATCTTCTCTCACACCTTATGATCCTAGTGTCTTGCTTCGAAAGAATGAAAAGGCAACTAGAGATCAGTTGAGATACTCTCAAATCATCGGTTCACTCATGTATTTAGCTTGCGCTACGAGGCCTGATATCTCTGTATGCAAACTTAGCCGGTTTGTGGCCAACCCGGGAGATGATCATTGGCATGCTCTTGAGAGAGTGATGCGCTATCTAAAAGGAACCATGAGTTATGGAATTCATTATACCGGGTATCCAAGAGGATTGGAAGGGTATAGTGATTCCAAATTTTGATGCTAAAATGAAAGCCACAAGTGGATATGTTTTCACTCTTGGTGGTGGCGCTGTTTCCTGGAAGTCTTGCAAGCAGACCATCTTAACGAGGTCAACTATGGAAGCAGAACTCACAGCATTAGATACAGCTACTGTCGAAGCGGAATGGCTTCGTGAACTCTTGATGGACTTGCCCATGGTTGAAAAACCAATACCGGCCATCCTCATGAACTGTGATAATCAAACTGTGATTGTCAAAGTGAAAAGTTCTAAGGATAACATGAAAAGTTCCAAACATATCAAGAGGAGATTGAAGTCTGTCAGAAAACTGAAGAACTCCGGAGTGATAGCATTGGATTATGTCCAAAGTGCTAAGAATCTGGCAGATCCTTTCACAAAAGGACTATCAAGAAATATGATAGACCTTGCATCAATGGAGATGGGTTTGAGACCCACTTGAGTTGCCGAGGGGGTAACCCAACCTATGTGATCGGAAATTCCGTGAAGTAGGACCTGGGAAAACAAACCGGAGTAACTGAGTTGAGAGAAAATTTAATACTCCCACTCCGCTGCAGATGCAATTCTCTCATAGTTACTGTAAGGCAGGTTGACAATGTCTTAATGTGTTCTGAGCGGCTCTTAATGAGCGAAGACGCTGGCCTACAGGGCGATCTTTTGAAGAACACACCTATATGAGCGACACTACTGGTCATAGTGTGGGAGATTTGGGTGAATCTCTAGTAAGCTCATGAAAGGCCGAGGAGTATGACTTATAAGTTCCACCCGAGGGGAAGGCTATGGTAGCCTAGTACCGTGCCAGCATTGAGCGAAACTTGCTGCACAAAGACTGACAATTCAAGACATAGTCCATTGTTCAGTTGTAGACAAGCGTAGCACCTTGCCTAAGTGGAAGTTCAACTTAACAGTCTCCACTGAAGTGCAGGTATATTAAATAGTAAATGGAACTAATGTGTCATCTGATGTGCATATGAGATCTGGTGGGGATTGTTGAATGTAGATGGGCTGCAGCCCAGTAAGGCAGCCCATGTAGTCTACAATTCCTGAAATCTCAAGGCCCATCACGTTGGCAGCTTGGGACAGCCTTGGGGGACAAAGTTTAGTCCCACATTGCTAGTTGGGAGTGAGTTGGAGTGGTATATAAGGGCTGCTGTTCTACTCCTTCCAAGTGAGTGAGAATAGAAGGAGCCCTCGCGCACTCCTCCTCCTCCGCCCGCCCGCCTCGTCTCATCACGCACGCACGTCGCGTTTCGTGACTCGAGTTCGAGTTCGAGACACACTCAAGGAAGCCTAAATTTTTGCTTGGTGCACCAACTGTGTTGGGTACGTGTCGGCCTGCATGTGCATGCTCGCCGCGTGTCCCTGGCTTCCTACGCGTGTCAACACGGTCGGCTCTCCTCCCAGGCTATACCAAGAGACGGATCAGATCTGGAGTCTCATACGCTATTCTCTCTCTCACGAAGAAGTTCCTTTGCTGAGCTACTCTAGTCTTCCCATCCCGGCGATCGTGCACCGTCCGGAGAGCAGGCTCCGAAACTCCGTCCGTTGAGATCCTGCACCGGGAGACGGGTGATAAGGTTTTTGGGGAGCGTCTCGGCGCGATCGCACGTTCGTGCTCTTCTTCGACGGATCGGCTGCTTCATCGACAGATCCGACTACACCATGGGCGACATCAACAATACCCATGGTGGTGGTGCTGCTGGTGCGACCTTCCCGGTCGCGATGTACGTGCTTTTCCTCTCCTACCTTGCACTGCTACTTGTTCCATGTTCAGATCTGATGCATGTGCTTAGTCTGATGTGCGTGGTTAAGTATGCTTGTGCATCTGTAATGTTGCTTTCGGTAATTAATCTCATACGGAAATTGCCTAATAATCCAACAAAGAACGCTTAATGACCGCAAACAGCAAATAGGGTCCTTCTCGAACCATGGACATGACAAAGTTGAAATCAGAAACGATACGGGAAAGAATAGGCAGCTTCCAGGAATTACCACGAACATCTGCTAGCCGACAACCACCATGGATCAATTAAACCCATCAATTGCAAGAGATGTAAAGAAAAAAGAAGCAGAAGGAACAAGGAAATTTTGGAGTCTGAACTTGGTCGTCCACCGCGTGGACTCGCGCTGATGGCGGCATTGCTGAAGGGAGCGCTGGAGCGCGTCTGCGGTGAAGGGACGCCGGGGCGCGCCGTCCGTATCGGAGGGTGGACATCAATAGAGACGAGGAGCACCAGCGCCTCATCCACATTTACCACCACGAGCAGATCATGGCGGCAAAGCTTCAGCGCCGGCGGTTCCCCTACGGCATCGGCGCTATGCAGGGGAGCCGACGATGGCAGGGGCAGGGGCGTCGAGCAGGGGGCCCATTCCTCGCAGGCTGGGAGTGGAGAGCAGGCCGCCACGGGAATCCGCTCGAGGCATGGAACTGCGGGGCGCCGCCGGTCACCAAAATTTTGGGATTCAGGCGCTGAGAGAAACGGAACGCCACAAAAATCCGTCGATGCAGGGGGGAGGGCGCGGTGGCCTCGCGCTGGAGTGGGGGAGGGCAGGGGCGGCGGCGCCGCGGGCAACTAGACTGGGCAGGGATGAGTGGCAGGTTGAGGGGATGGAGGCGTGGAGGATAGGGAGGAGGGGATGGCTTGGTAGGTGGATGCTGAGAGAAACAGCAGGGCGCCACGGGCATCCGCTCGATGCAGGGGACTGCGGGGCGCCGCCGGCCGCCGGCCGCCGGTAAGTGGTGAGCTCCACCGGCAGATCTTCGTGGATGGATGCGTGGGGTAGCTCCGTAGCTGTAGGGGGAGCGGAACGGCAGGCCGAATCCGCGCGAAGCAGGGATCTGCTAGGGGACTGCGGGGCGCCACCGGCCGCCGGGAAGTGCCAGACTCCTCCGGCAGAAATTTTGCCTAGATATGCGCGGGGCAGAACTGCCGAGGGCGCCGCCGATCGCCAGAACGGGCAGGGTCGGGGAGAGATCTCAATGTGCATGGATTGGGGGAGGGTGGAGGTCGGGGCTGCTCTGGAGAGAATTGGCACGAAGCCTGGGCGATATGCCCTTCCATGAAGAAATAGCCAAGCCCAACGGCTTCTCTCTAGCTGACCTGTCGCATACTGCTGCCTGGCCAGAACAGCCTGCAACGCATCAGGCCACTAAAAGAAAATATGCCTATTTAGAAAAGAAATTGACCACAATCAGCACGGATCTTGGCACAAAGGTGGACGGCAATGATAGCATGCACTGCAGTTTGGTTACATACGAAAACTTTTGTCTATATATATATATATATATATACTGGGTTAATATCAAACGGTACCATCACTGTAAATATTGTTCCATCACTTATTTGAATCTATCAATTCTGAATGTGAAATTTTCCGGAAGCTTCCCTAACATGAGCACTACGGATGGAGAGGGGATATTCCGCAACTAGTTGCGCCCGCACCCTATTTTTTGTTGGCACACTTTCAAGTTTCCAAAAAATGCAAACTAAAATTCAAGACATACATTGTGTTGTATCTTGTGCATCTGTAAAGTTTCATCCAAAAAAAAAGTCAAAATGTGACCTACACAAAAAAGAACAAATGATGTGTAAATAGTACGTGAGACTATTTACGTATGTCTTCTCTTTTTTACACAGGTCACATTCTGACATATTTTTTGATGAAACTTCACAGATGCAGAAGATACAACATAATATTTGTCTAGAATTTTAGTTTGCATTTTTTTGAACCTTGGAAATGTCACACAAAAAATGGGTTGCAGGTACAACTAGTTGCAAATGAGAGTTTCCCACTACGGATGACAGGACTTTAAAATCCAGCAAATATTACCTAGCTAGAGTAAGCAAATAATGTGCAGTTTTTTTAGAGCAAGTGCAGCCTTATGAAATTTTCAGTAAGATACAAAGAGGGAAGGACATAATCAGTTCTTATTCAGTTTTTCTATTTAGCAAAGACGAATGTAGCTGTTTAGGTCCTAGCAGGCCAGAAGTTTTGACAGTTAGAGGGGCACCACGTGAGTTCAGCATGCTTATAAAATCTCCCACTTAGAACCATTACCTCATAGCTAACTGAACCAAACTACTTACACTGTGCACATATATGTAAGCTATCTGCATTCAATCATCTCTTGCTCTAAATGTACACGGTCACCAGTCCTTTATCTATTTTTTTTAGACCAGGCTGAATATAGAATAAGACAAAAGTCCAAAATTACCAAAAAGGAAAATGTACTCTGAAGTGAATGCCAGAAACAATCCAATTTAAAAATGCACTCAATCTTAAATAATGTACCATAGAACCATGATGTTGCATATAGCATACAATTTTTAGAAGGAAATCATACTCAGCTTGCTCCCTCTTGCTACATTATGAAATGTATCACATTCTTAATCCGACAAGACATGTTATTTTGTTTAGGTAAGCGGCGTCAATTGAATCCTCAGTTCACTGAAATTATTGGCATCAACGACTAATTGACGCATATGACATTTATGAGACCCATTTATTAGGATATTGAATCATTCTTAAAGCATTACGACCGCGAATAAGAGAGTCCTAATCTCCTAGAGCTGCAAAATAATTTCTTATTGACACGGTAGGATCTTAACATAGATAACTATTCAATGATGAAATATTCAATATGCAATTAGGACTTATCTCAATTCAGATTTTCATTAAAGAATATTTAATCAGTAGACATAGACACTTCAAGAATTAAGAATAAAAAAATTGTTCAAGAGCATGAATGGTGATATCACCTGTTATATCTTACAATACGTATTTTCCTGCAAGGTGTCTTGGACTTAGCAGGATTCCACTACCTTCTTCCGATAATGGTGACAATGTCAGGACTAAGAGAGTTCATAATACTGCTCTGAATATTATTATTAGTCCAAAAACAAGAATAATTTCCATCCCACAAAATCTTATTATGGAGGCCTCGATGATTTCCCACAACACAGGGAAACATGATATATTTAGGTCGGACATGATGCAAACCTTGATTGATACATACTTTTTACCAGGTAGATGATACATAATATTTGTATTAGTATGCATAAGCCCTGATTGGGAGGAAAGCTTCTGATTCAAATGATAAATATATTTAGATAGTTATGAACAGAGATGACACCACACAATAGATCTAATGGGATTTTTTTTATGTCGCTCTAATTTTTTGTTTGTTTTTTCGTGTTGATATAATGCATGTACATGGTTAAAAGAGGAAATATGGATCAGAAAAGGCTAGCTTAACCCTATCTAGCTTGAAGTAAAAAACCATTCAGTGGCCAAATGTTGATTGGAATGTATCCTGATGTGCGGTTCACGCCTGCAATAAAAAAATACAAAGAAAAATAATTTTAATATATAAATTATCATGTGAAAGTTCAGAGCAGATTAATGCAAGATTACCCTGCTAAGAAGCTACAATTTTGTGACAAAGTCAAGCTAAAAAAATTAGAAGAGATACTTGCAAACTAAAAGTAGCAACTTTTTTTTTTAGCTCCATCAAAGTAGATAAAACCTGACTTGGTCCTAGCCTATTCTGAAAGAATGTTCTCAGATTTGCTTTTAACTATGAGTACGTAGGAGTATTTGATCATACATCTTGTTGGTGTTTGTGCAGAAGGAGGCGACGATAATTAACAATCCTACCAGACAAAGACATCTGGGAAAGAAGATGGCATTGCCACCGTCGGAAGTTCCTCGGTGGTCCAGCGTCAACAATTGGCACCTCGTCTTTCAATGGCTACTGAGCCGGTGGAAGACATTATAATGTCTTATCAAAGTGGCCCCTTCGGAAGAGGCGGAGAGAATTGCCAGCGTGTTTGAAGGAGAATTTGAAGCGGAAGAGTCGATTGTCCTGGCGCGCGATGGCTTGCTGCTTGCTGCACACATGCGCCGGATGATGAGCACCGGAGGCTCCAAAGCGTGGGGAGACGACACCGACCACATGCGGCCGCTCTCGGAGGAGGACGAGGAGCCCCCCGCTGTTGATGTTACTTGCAGCGGTGGCGTTGAAGCCTCCATCCTCGAACTTCGATCGCTGATGTGGCACTGGAGCTGCGGAAGATTGCGCCTCACCACACCGGTGTTGGCGCCGAGCGCGGACGCCTTAAACATGGTTGCTGCGCCGGTGGATCCTAGGAACGTCGGGGAGTAGGTGCGCCGCAGCTTGAGAGGGGAATAAGGCCGTGTGAAGCTACAAGAGGGGAGATGGCATGGGTGGCCAGAGATTGCATCCTGAATAGAAATATAATGGGATCCATATCTATCACATCGAATCTGAGAGAAAGGAAGCGTGGGATAAGAAGAGGAAAGGTATCTTTCCTAGTTAATTTGTAGCCTGGTTGATTGATACCATCGTTATGTTGGACACGAAGTGCTTTAGATTGTTTCCAACTTAATTTGTACCGTGATGGTTGTGATTTTTTTTCCGAGGCAAGAAAATATATCTTTCCTAATTGATCGATGGCGTGATTGATGATACCATGATTGCTATGAAATTAGATCCAACGAAGCGTAAACCATGAGATTGATTGGACGGATGAGATGGTTTCAATGACGATCATCAAATTGCGTTGAGTGTCAAATGACCAACTCCCATTTAATAGTAAAGATTAGCAATGGGAGTTTAAATGCTGCCAAAAGCGATGAATCCAAGTCGAGCTGGTCGTGGGTGGCTGCTATGGAATCTAGAAAATGGTGGTGCTTGCAACTTTCATATCACTTAACTTGAGAAGGCAAATTACTTTTGGGGATTTTTTTTTTCATTACGACTTGTTGCTAAGACGCGTATTTTCCCTTTCAATGATTCTACCCTGATATGTGTAAGCTTACAAGCCACTCATCTGTAGAGAGGCCAAGAGCAAGCAAATTAGGAGGCTCTACAGGACCGTTCCACAACGATTATGAGTTGATCAAGCGTGCAGATTGTTGCATACCAAGTTCATTGCCAATACACAATGGCAATGGCTCTATCAAAGTAGCCTGCGGTGCTCCGACCAAAATTGCCATTCCACACCGGTTAGGAGTGAGATGCATGGAAACCGTGTTAGTCACTGAGTGCATATTATAACTCTAGTTTTTTGCCGGCGATTCCCGGTGCCTTCTATGCCCATGCCTATCAAATTCAAAGGTGCCTTCTATGCTATACGGTTATACCTATCAAGTCTAAATCCTTGCTACACCAAGTAATGCACAAAACTAGATTGGATATGATTCCGGGATAGAGATAAAATGACGAGTAAGATATTTATTTATTTCCTTAGGGCAGGCCTTGCTCCTTGTAAGCAACCAGTAATATCAATTCATTGGTCCTCTAGTAGATCAAAAGTTGAGAATCTCCTCGTTATGAGGTTTGTCCTTGGGTAGGTCGGATGCCATGAGGGTTTTAAACGAGCATTTTCTCTTCTTTTTTTAAACGAGCTTTTTCTCTTTAAAATGGTACTCTCCCATATATTGATTTGCTTCCCCTGCTTCGTCTCCAATATCTAACTTCCTCGTGCGGCCCACAAACCTTGGCCGAATCCCGCATCATTCCCTCGACCGATGTCCATGCTCTCTCTGTCATGTCCGCGAGTGCCAGCTGCGCGTGCACGCTACCGTTGTTCCCGCAAGCGCCATCCGCGGCCACACTAACCTGGCCCAAATTTAGGCCGAGTTTGGGTCCTCCCGGAGACCGCGGCCATCCGCATTTGGGATGCGTGGCCGCGTTGGCCGTGTTTTTGTCCAACACGATCTATCCGGACGTGTGGACGCATGATGGGTCACGACGTTGGAGATGCCCTTAATGGGCGATAAGTAGGCACGCCCTCCATCCTGGGGCCTCTTTGGTTCCAATCATTTTTAAAACACAAAAATAGGAAAAGCGTCTGGATCATCCCAGCTGAAGCAATTAAAAGCTGGAGCTGGTTCGGTTTAACCACGGAAAAAATGCACCAATTTGTTGTAGAGATCGAGTACATGTGTAGCTATCATAGGCACATAAAAATAAAATAAAACTTGCACATTGGTTATTTTGTATGTGGTAGCTGCAAGAAATGCTAGACATGAATTTTGACATATTTTCTAGAAGAAACTTCCCAGAACGCACTATCATGCATCTATGAACATTTATGACCTTTAAGCGAAATGACCATATTTGCGGCTATACTAATGATATAATTTGTAATAATGTGCCCATAGTTGATATAAAGATGCATCTTGGTATGACAAACAATATTAGCAATGGGAGTTTAAATGCTGCCAAAAGCGATGAATCGAAGTCGAGCTGGTCGTGGGTGGCTGCTATTAGCAATGGTGGTGCTTGCAAATTTCACATCACTTAACTTGAGAAGACAAAATTACTTTTGAGGATCTTTTTCATTACGACTTGTTGCTAAGACGCGTATTTTCTCTTTCAATGATGCTACCCTGATTTACGTAAGCTTACAAGCCACTCAGCTGCAGAGAGGCCAAGAGCAAGCAAATTAGGAGGCCCTAGAGGACCGTTCCATATCAACTGCGAGTTGATCAAGCGCATAGATTGTTGCACACCAGGTTCATTGCCAATACACAATGTGAATTGCTCTTTCAAAGTAGCCTGCGGTGCTCCAACCAAAATTGACATCCAAATCTGGACAGGAGCAAGATGCATGGAAACCGTGTTAGTCACGGAGTGCATATTATAATTCTAGTTTTTTGTCGGCAATTCCCGATACCTTCTATGCCCATACCTATCAAATTTAAAGGTGCCTTCTATGCTATACGGTTATACCTATCAAGTCTAAATCCTTGCTACACCAAGTAATGCACGGAACTGGATTGGATATGATTCCAAGATAGAAATAAAATCACGAGTAAGATATTTTATTTTTTCCTTAGGGAAAGCCTTGCTCCTTATAAGTAACCAGTGATATCAGTTTATTGGTCCTCTAGTAGATCAAAAGTGGAGAATCGATCTCCTGGTTATGAGGTTTGTCCTTGGGTAGGTCGGATGCCATGAGGGTTTTAAACGAGCGTTTTCTCTTTAAGATGGTACTCCCTCTACATTGATTTGTCCCCCTACTTCCTCGCGTGGCCCACAAACCTTCTCCGTGCCCTTGACCGATGGTTGTAGCGTCGATCTCCGTTCTATTTGTCTTGTCCGCGAGTGCCAGCCGTGCGTGCTCGCTACCACCGTTCCCGCAAGCACCGATCGTACCCGCGGTTATTGTTTGCGCAAAGTTAGGAAAGCATGCTTGGTTGGACATGCGTCCTTGTGGGACATTCGTAAGTTAGGGAGGATAAGTACACCTTTGTGGGGAAGACTAAGTTAGGAGAGGAGAGGTAGCACACATTTATCACTTCATGAAGTTTGACGAAATTTGTAGTATGCGAAAATGGAACAAACAGCGCCACCATTATAAAAGAAAAACAACACACTACTAGAAAAAATGGAGCGGAAATTCTTCAGACATGATGGATTCGAGATTGTTTTGACAAAAGTGGTCCATTTTAGATATACACCATCAGCTAGATAATAGACTTTGGTATATTGGTGGCCATTGATCTCATAGTTGCATGGTGGAGCATGCCCTTCCACTAGTCTGCTGAACACCGGAGACCGCTGCAACACGTTGATGTCATTGTGTGATCCCGCCATGCCAAAGAAAGAATGCCAAATCCACAGGTCATAATCTGCCACAGCTTCAAGCATCACACTACAATATCTATGACGGCCTTTGTATATACCTTGCCAAGCAAACATGCAATTCTTCCATGACCAGTGCATGCAATCGATGCTTCCAAGCATTCTAGGAAATCCTCTGGCAGCATTTTGTGCCATGATCATTGCAGTCTCTTCCTCATTTGGCCATCTCAAGTAGTATTTGCCAAACTTTTGATGGGGTTCGTTGCATAGAAAACAAAAAATTTCCTACCGCAAAGCGAATAAAACCAACAGATCTAATCTATGGAACACCCAAGATCCAATCTACTAGATCTAAGCAACGAGATGGAGATGAGACTAACCCTCGAAGATTCCAAAGCCTACGAGATTAATCTCGTTGTTGGTGTAGACGATCGTCCCCGTGCTGCAATCCGGGCACTTCCGTACTCGGTCGCGCGTACGGTGTCGATGAAGCTCCTTCCTCTCCCCGTTCCACCGGGCAGCGGAGGTGTGGTAGATCTCCACGGAATCCCAGCACGACGGCGTGGTGGTGGTGGTGGAGAAGAATTCCCGCAGGCTTCGCCGCCGGAGCAGGAGAAACTGGGAGGGAGGAGAGGTGGCACTTTAGGGTTTCGTACGGAGCAGCAATGGCCGGCCAAACTACCCCACTATATATAGTCGGAAGGTAGGGTTAGGGTTTCGCGAAACCGATCTAGGGCCGGCGCCCCACACCACACCGGCGCGGCCAAGGGGGGCCCGCGCCGCCGTGTGGTGTGGCCCACTCCTGGCCTTTCTCCGTCTCCCCTTTGGACTCCGTCTGCGCGACAGAAAAATAAGAACTTCTGTTTTTATTTCGTCCAATTCCGAGAATGTTTCCAGAACAACTTTTCTTGAAATACAAAACAGCAGAATTCTTCCAGAACAATTCGGCTCTCCTCGTGATGTCTTGGATCCTATCCGAGACTCCGAACAACATCGGTCTCCATCTCATATTCCAAATCTACTTATGCGACATCGAACCTTAAGCGCGTCACCCTACGGTTCGTGAACTATGCGTACATGGTCGAGACTCCTCTCCGAGCAATAATAGCGGGACCTGGAGATCCATAATGGTTCCCACATATTCAACGATGACTTAGTGATCGATTGAACCATTTACATACGATGCCAACCCTTTGTCTCGCGATATTTTACTTGTCCGAGGTTTGATCATCGGATCTCCATACCTTGTTCAACCTCGTTACCGACAAGTACTCTTTACTCGTATCGTGGTATGTGATCTCTTATGAACTATTCATATGCTTGCAAGTTATCCATGACATTCCACGAGAGGGCAGAGTATATCTATCCATTATCAGGATGGACAAATCCCACTCATTGATCCATATGCCTCAACTCACACTTTCCAAATACTTAATCCCACCTTTATTGTCACCCATTTACGCAATGACGTTTGATGTAATCAAAGTACCTTTTCGTGTAAGTGATTTACATGATCTCATGGTCGAAGGATTAACAACTATGTATCGAAAGTTTATAGCAAATTGAACTTAATGACTTGATCTTATGCTACGCTCATTTGGGTGTGTGTCCATTATATCATTCAATTAATGACATAACCTTGTTATTAATAACATCCAATGTTCATGATCACGAAACCATGATCATCTATTAATCAACAAGCTAGTTATACAAGAGGCTTACTAGGGACTCCTTGTTGTTTACATAACACACATGTATCAATGTTTCGTTAATACAATTATAGCATGGTATATAAACATTTATCATAAACACAAAGATATTATAATAACCACTTTATTATTGCCTCTTGGGCATATCTCCAAAGTCTCCCACTTGCACTAGAGTCAATAATCTAGATTACATTGTAAGGTACCTAACACCCATGGCATTTTGGTGTTGGTCATGCTTTGCCCTTGGGAGAGCTTTAGTCAACGGATCTGCAACATTCAGATCCGTGTGTACTTTGCAAATCTCTACTTCACCATCTTCGATGTACTCGTGAATCGAATGAAAACGCAGCTTGATATGCTTCAGCTTCTTGTGTGACCTTGGTTCCTTTGCATTGGCGATGGCACCCGTGTTGTCACAATAAATGACTAGCGGGTCCAATGCACTAGGAACCACACCAAGCTCAACAATGAACCTCTTCATCCATACCGCTTCCGATGAAGCCTCTGAAACCGCTATATATTCAGATTCCGTTGAAGATTTCGCCACCGTGCATTGATTGGAACTGCTCCAGCTTACTGCCGCACCATTCAATATAAACACGTACCCGGACTGAGACTTAGAGTCATCAGGTCGGTGTTCCAACTTGTATCGGTGTAACTGGTTACAACGAGCTCTTGATCACCGCCATAACAAAGAAACATATCCTTAGTCCTTTTCAAGTACTTCAGATATTCTTGACCGCTATCCATGTTCCATCCCCTGGATCACTTTGATATCAGCTGGTCAAACTAACAGCATGTGCGATATCCGTCTAGTACACAGCATGGCGTACATGATAGAGCCTACTGTTGGAGATATGCCCAAGAGGCAATAATAAAAGTGGTTATTATATATCTTTATGTTTATGATAAATGTTTATATACCATGCTATAATTGTATTAACTGAAACATTGATACATGTGTGATATGTAAACAACAAAGAGTCCCTAGTAAGCCTCTTAACTAGCTTGTTGATTAATAGATGATTAGTTTCATAATCATGAACATTGGATGTTATTAATAACAAGGTTATATCATTGTATGAATGATGTAATGGACACACCCAATTAAGCGTAGCATAAGATCACGTCATTAAGTTATTTGCTATAAGCTTTCGATACATAGTTACCTAGTCCTTATGACCATGAGATCATGTAAATCACTTATACCGGAAAGGTACTTTGATTACATCAAACGCCACTGCGTAAATGGGTGGTTATAAAGGTGGGATTAAGTATCCAGTATGAGTTGAGGCATATGGATCAATAGTGGGATTTGTCCATCCCGATGACGGATAGATATACTCCCTCTCGGTGGAATGTCGTCTAATGTCTTGCAAGCATATGAATAAGTTCATAAGAGACCACATACCACGGCACGAGTAAAGTACTTGTCAGAGACGAGGTTGAACAAGGTATAGTGTGATACCGATGATCAAACCTCGGACAAGTAAAATATCGCGTGACAAAGGGAATTGGTATCATATGTGAATGGTTCATTCGATCACTAAAGTCATCGTTGAATATGTGGGAGCCATTATGGATCTCCAGATCCCGCTATTGGTTATTGGTCGGAGTGAGTACTCAACCATGTCCGCATAGTTCGCGAACCGTAGGGTGACACACTTAAAGTTGGATGTTGAAATGGTAGTACTTGAATATGGAATGAAGTTGGAATATTTGTTCGGAGTCCCGGATGGGATCCCGGACATCACGAGGAGTTCCGGAATGGTCCGGAGAATAAGATTCATATATAGGATGTCATTTTATGTGAATAAAATGTCGGAAGGTTCTATGGAAGGTTCTAGAAGGTTCTAGAAAAGTCCGGAAGAAACCACCAAGGAAGGTGGAGTCCACAAGGGACTCCACCTCCATGGCCGGCCAACCCTAGTGGGGGTGGAGTCCCAAGTGGACTCCACCATAGGGGGCCGGCCACCCCCTATGGAAGGTGGAAATCCCACCTTTGGGTGGGAGTCCTAATTGGGCTAGGTTTCACCACCATATGGAAGGTTTTGGTTTCGGGTCTTATTCGAAGACTTGGACACCAACACTTGGGATCCACCTATATAATGAGGGGCCAAGGGAGGGGGCCGGCCACCCCAAGACCACAAGCTGGCCGCCCCCCATAGAGTGGCCGGCCACCCCCTCCCAAACCCTAGCTTTGCTCCTCCACTTCATATTGCCCGCATAGCTTAGCGAAGCTCCGCCGGACTTCTACACACCACCGACACCACGCCGTCGTGCTGTCGGATTCAAGAGGAGCTACTACTTCCGCTGCCCGCTGGAACGGGAGGTGGACGTCGTCTTCATCAACAACCGAACGTGTGACCGAGTACGGAGGTGCTGCCCGTTCGTGGCGCCGGAACCGATCGTGATCAAGATCTTCTACGCGCTTTTGCAAGCGGCAAGTGAACGTCTACCGCAGCAACAAGAGCCTCCTCTTGTAGGCTTTGGAATCTCTTCAAGGGTGAGTCTCGACAATCCCCTCGTTGCTACCGTCTTCTAGATTGCATCTTGGCTTGGATTGCGTGTTCGCCGTAGGAAAATTTTTGTTTTCTATGCTACGTTATCCTACGGTATCGAGCCGTGTCTATGCATAGATGGTTGCACGAGTAGAACACAATGGTTTGTGGGCGTTGATGCTCTTGTTATCTTTAGTTGAGTACTTTGCATCTTTGTGGCATAGTGGGATGAAGCGGCTCGGGCTAACTTTACATGACCGCGTTCATGAGATTTGCTCCACGCTTGACATGCAACTTGTATTGCATAAGTGGCTTTGCGGGTGTCTGTCTCTCCTACTATAGTGAAGATTCAATTTACTCCTCTATTGAAAACACTAGTATCACCGTTGTGGTTCATGTTCGTAGGTAGATTGGATCTTAAACCCTAAACCACGTAAAATATGCAAACCAAATTAGAGAACGTCTAACTTGTTTTTGCAGGGTTTGGTGATGTGATATGGCCATAATGTGATGATGAATATGTATGAGATGATCATTATTGTATTGTGGCAACCGGCAGGAGCCTTATGGTTGTCTTTAAATTTCATGTTGAGTAGTATTTCAAAGTAGTTGTAATAGTTGCTACATGGAGGACGATCATGAAGACGGCGCCATTGACCTTGGTGCTTCGCCGACGATGATGGAGATCATGCCCGTTGATGATGGAGATCATGTCCACGCTTTGGAGATCAAGATCAAAGGCGCAAAGACAAAAGGGCCATATCATATCACATATGAACTGCATGTGATGTTAATCCTTTTATGCATCTTATTTTGCTTAGATCGCGACGGTAGCATTATAAGATGATCCCTCTCACTAAAATCTCAAGATAATAAAGTGTTCATCCTTATTAGCACCGTTATCAAGTCTTGTCGTTTCGAAGCATCTCGTGATGATCGGGTGTGATAGATTCAATAAGTACATACAACGGGTGCAAGACAGTTTTGCACATGCGGATACTAAGGTGGCCTTGACGAGCCTAGCATGTACAGACATGGTCTCGGAACACGTGATACCGAAAGGTAGAGCATGAATCATATGATTGATATGATGAACACTTTGAGTGTTCGCCATTGAAATCACACTTTTTCTCGTGATGATCGGGTTTAGGTGCGGTAGATTTGGTTCGTGTGATCACTAAGACAATGCGAGGGATATTGTTTTGAGTGGGAGTTCACCTAGATTTTTAATTATGTTGAATTAAAATTTGAACTCAATTTGTCATAAACTTAGTCTAAACTATTGCAAATATGTTGTAGATATGGCGTCCCCAATCAATTTTAACCAGTTCCTAGAGAAAGAAAAACTTAAGAGCAACGGTAGCAACTTCACCGACTGGTTCCGTCATGTGAGGATCTTCCTCAATGGCGGAAATCTGCAATATGTGCTTGATGCACCGCTAGGTGACCCTCCAGCAGAAACTGAAACCGATGAAGTAAAGAATGTTTACGCAACTCGAAAACTCGGTACTCTCAAGTTCAGTGTGCCATCTTATGCAGTCTGGAATCCGATCTTCAAAAACGTTTTGAGCACCACGATCCTCATGAGTTGATGAAAGAGTTGAAGACTATTTTTGAAACTCATGCGGCCGTGGAATGCTATGAAGCATCGAAACACTTTTTCAGCTGTATGATGGAAGAAGGCAGCTCCATTAGTGAGCACATGCTCGTTATGACCGGGCATGCGAAGAAACTCAGTGACTTGGGAATAGTGATTCCTAACCTGGGGATTAATCGTGTCCTTCAATCACTGCCACCAAGTTACAAGAACTTTGTGATGAATTACAATATGCAGAACATGAACAAGGAGTTTCCTGAACTCTTTGGCATGTTAAAAGCTGCTGAGATTGAGATTAAGAAAGAGCACCAAGTGTTGATGGTCAACAAGACCACCAGTTTCAAGAAACAGGGCAAGTCTAAGGGAAAATTCAAGAAGGGTGGCAAGAAAGCTGCCACGCCTCCTATGAAACCTAAGAACGGCCCTAAGCCTGATGCTGATTGCTATTACTGCAAAGAGAAGGGACACTGGAAGCGTAATTGCTCCAAGTATTTGGCGGATCTGAAGAGCGGCCTTGTCAAGAAGAAGAAAGAAGGTATATCTGATATACATGTTATAGATGTTCATTTCACTGGTTCTCGTTCTAGTACCTGGGTATTTGATACTGGTTCGGTTGCTCATATTTGTAACTCGAAACAGGAACTAAAGAATAAACGACAACTGCTGAAAGATGAAGTGACGATGCGCGTTGGAAACGGATCCAAGGTCAATGTGATCGCAGTCGGGACACTTCCTCTACATCTACCTTCGGGATTAGTTTTAAGCCTAAATAATTGTTATTATGTACCCGCGTTGAGCATGAACATTATATCAGATCTTGTTTAATGCAAGACGGTTATTCATTCAAGTCTGAGAATAATGGTTGTTCTATCTTTATGAATAATATCTTTTATGGTCGAGCACCTGAAAAGAATGGCTTATTTCTGTTAGATCTCGATAGTAGTGATACACACATACATAACATTGATGCTAAGCGAATTAAATTGAATGATAATTCTACTTATATGTGGCACTGTCGTCTTGGTCATATTGGAGTGAAACGCATGAAGAAACTCCATACCGATGGATTACTTGAATCACTTGACTTTGAGTCACTTGATAGATGCGAAGCATGTCTGATGGGAAAAATGACTAAGACTCCATTCTCGGGTATGATGGAGCGAGCTACTGACTTATTGGAAATCATACATACAGATGTGTGTGGACCAATGAGTGTAGCATCGCGCGGTGGTTATCGTTATGTTCTAACCTTCACAGATGATTTGAGTAGATATGGGTATATCTATTTAATGAAACATAAATCCGAAACTTTCGAGAAGTTTAAGGAATTCCAAAGTGAAGTAGAAAATCAACGTAACAAGAAGATTAAATTTCTACGATCTGATCGCGGAGGTGAATATCTGAGTTATGAGTTTGGCATGCATTTAAAGAAATGCGGAATACTTTCACAATTGACACCGCCGGGAACACCACAACGAAACGGTGTGTCCGAACGTCGTAATCGAACTCTCTTAGATATGGTTCGTTCTATGATGTCTCTTACCGATTTGCCGTTATCATTTTGGAGTTATGCATTAGAGACAGCCGCATTCACTTTAAATAGAGCACCATCAAAATCCGTTGAAACGACGCCGTATGAATTATGGTTTAATAAGAAACCTAAGCTGTCGTTCCTAAAAGTTTGGGGTTGCGAAGCCTATGTAAAAAAGTTACAACCGGACAAGCTAGAACCCAAAGCGGAGAAATGCGTCTTCATAGGATACCCTAAGGAAACTATAGGGTACACTTTCTATCACAGATCCGAAGGCAAGATCTTTGTTGCTAAGAACGGAACCTTTCTTGAGAAAGAATTTCTCACTAAAGAAGTGACTGGAAGAAAAGTAGAACTCGATGAGATTGAAGAATCTCTACTCGTTGATCAGAGTAGCGCAGTACCGGAAAATGTTCCTATACCACCTACACCGACAACAGAGGAAGCTAATGATAATGATCATGAAACTTCAAATGAGACAGCTACTGAACCTCGCAGATCGACAAGGGATCGTGCCACTCCAGATTGGTATGATCCTTGTCTAAATGTCATGATTGTGGATAACAATGATGAAGACCCTGCGACGTATGAAGAAGCGATGATGAGCCCAGATTCCAACAAATGGCAAGAAGCCATGAAATCCGAAATGGGATCCATGTATGATAACAAAGTATGGACTTTGGTAGACTTACCTGATAGCCGCAAGGCTGTCGAGAATAAATGGATCTTCAAAAGAAAAACAGATGCTGATGGTAATATTACTGTCTATAAAGCTCGACTTGTCGCAAAGGGTTTCCGACAAATTCAAGGTGTTGACTACGATGAGACTTTCTCACCTGTAGCGAAGCTAAAATCTGTGAGGATTTTGTTAGCAATAGCTGCATTTTTCGATTATGAGATTTGGCAGATGGATGTCAAAACGGCATTCCTTAATGGAGACATTGAGGAAGAGTTGTATATGGTACAACCCAAAGGTTTTGTCGATCCTAAAAATGCTGACAAAGTATGCAAACTTCAGCGTTCAATCTATGGACTGAAGCAAGCATCGAGAAGTTGGAACCGACGTTTTGATAAGGTGATCAAAGACTTCGGGTTTATACAGTGTCATGGAGAGGCCTGTATTTACAAGAAAGTGAGTGGGAGCTCTGTAGCATTCCTGATATTATATGTAGATGACATATTATTGATTGGGAATGATATAGAACTATTAAGCAGTGTAAAGGGTTATTTGAATAATAGTTTTTCAATGAAAGACCTTGGTGAAGCATCATACATATTAGGCATCAAGATTTATAGAGATAGATCAAGACGTCTAATAGGGCTATCACAGAGTACATACCTGGACAAGATTCTGAAGAAGTTTAGAATGGACGAAAGTAAGAAAGGATTCTTACCTATGTTACCAGGCAAGGTCTTGAGTAAGACTCAAGGACCGGCTACGGCAGAAGAAAGAGAAAGGATGAGTCAGATCCCCTATGCCTCGGCAGTAGGCTCTATCATGTATGCCATGCTATGTACAAGACCGGATATAGCACATGCTGTTAGTTTAACTAGCAGATATCAAAGTGATCCAGGAATGGAACACTGGACAGCGGTCAAGAATATCCTGAAGTACTTGAAAAGAACTAAGTATATGTTTCTTTGTTATGGAGGTGACCAAGAGCTCGTTGTAACAAGTTACACCGATGCAAGTTGGAACACTGATCCTGATGACTCTAAGTCACAATCTGGGTACGTGTTTATATTGAATGGTGCTGCAGTAAGCTGGGCAAGCTCGAAGCAGTGCACGGTGGCGAAATCCTCAACAGAATCGGAGTACATAGCGGCTTCAGAGGCTTCATCAGAAGCGGTATGGATGAAGAGGTTCATTGTAGAGCTCGGTGTGGTTCCTAGTGCATTGGACCCATTTGTCATCTACTGTGATAACATGGGTGCCATCGCCAATGCACAAGAGCCAAGGTCACACAAGAGGCTGAAGCATATCAAGCTGCGTTACCACTCGATTCGCGAGTACATCGAAGATGGAGAAGTAAAGATTTGCAAAGTACACACTGATCTGAATGTAGCAGATCCGTTGACTAAAGCTCTCCCTAGGGCAAAGCATGACCAACACCAGAATGCCATGGGTGTTAGGTATATTACAATGTAATCTAGATTATTGACTCTAGTGCAAGTGGGAGACTGTTGGAGATATGCCCAAGAGGCAATAATAAAAGTGGTTATTATATATCTTTATGTTTATGATAAATGTTTATATACCATGCTATAATTGTATTAACTGAAACATTGATACATGTGTGATATGTAAACAACAAAGAGTCCCTAGTAAGCCTCTTAACTAGCTTGTTGATTAATAGATGATTAGTTTCATAATCATGAACATTGGATGTTATTAATAACAAGGTTATATCATTGTATGAATGATGTAATGGACACACCCAATTAAGCGTAGCATAAGATCACGTCATTAAGTTATTTGCTATAAGCTTTCGATACATAGTTACCTAGTCCTTATGACCATGAGATCATGTAAATCACTTATACCGGAAAGGTACTTTGATTACATCAAACGCCACTGCGTAAATGGGTGGTTATAAAGGTGGGATTAAGTATCCGGAAAGTATGAGTTGAGGCATATGGATCAATAGTGGGATTTGTCCATCCCGATGACGGATAGATATACTCTGGGCCCTCTCGGTGGAATGTCGTCTAATGTCTTGCAAGCATATGAATAAGTTCATAAGAGACCACATACCACGGTACGAGTAAAGAGTACTTGTCAGAGACGAGGTTGAACAAGGTATAGTGTGATACCGATGATCAAACCTCGGACAAGTAAAATATCGCGTGACAAAGGGAATTGGTATCATATGTGAATGGTTCATTCGATCACTAAAGTCATCGTTGAATATGTGGGAGCCATTATGGATCTCCAGATCCCGCTATTGGTTATTGGTCGGAGTGAGTACTCAACCATGTCCGCATAGTTCGCGAACCGTAGGGTGACACACTTAAAGTTGGATGTTGAAATGGTAGTACTTGAATATGGAATGAAGTTGGAATATTTGTTCGGAGTCCCGGATGGGATCCCGGACATCACGAGGAGTTCCGGAATGGTCCGGAGAATAAGATTCATATATAGGATGTCATTTTATGTGAATAAAATGTCGCGGAAGGTTCTATGGAAGGTTCTAGAAGGTTCTAGAAAAGTCCGGAAGAAACCACCAAGGAAGGTGGAGTCCACAAGGGACTCCACCTCCATGGCCGGCCAACCCTAGTGGGGGTGGAGTCCCAAGTGGACTCCACCATAGGGGGCCGGCCACCCCCCCTATGGAAGGTGGAAATCCCACCTTTGGGTGGGAGTCCTAATTGGGCTAGGTTTCACCACCATATGGAAGGTTTTGGTTTCGGGTCTTATTCGAAGACTTGGACACCAACACTTGGGATCCACCTATATAATGAGGGGCCAAGGGAGGGGGCCGGCCACCCCAAGACCACAAGCTGGCCGCCCCCCATAGAGTGGCCGGCCACCCCCTCCCAAACCCTAGCTTTGCTCCTCCACTTCATATTGCCCGCATAGCTTAGCGAAGCTCCGCCGGACTTCTACACCACCACCGACACCACGCCGTCGTGCTGTCGGATTCAAGAGGAGCTACTACTTCCGCTGCCCGCTGGAACGGGAGGTGGACGTCGTCTTCATCAACAACCGAACGTGTGACCGAGTACGGAGGTGCTGCCCGTTCGTGGCGCCGGAACCGATCGTGATCAAGATCTTCTACGCGCTTTTGCAAGCGGCAAGTGAACGTCTACCGCAGCAACAAGAGCCTCCTCTTGTAGGCTTTGGAATCTCTTCAAGGGTGAGTCTCGACAATCCCCTCGTTGCTACCGTCTTCTAGATTGCATCTTGGCTTGGATTGCGTGTTCGCCGTAGGAAAATTTTTGTTTTCTATGCTACGTTATCCTACCTACTGCCGAAGCATAGGGGATCTTGCTCATCCTCTCTCTTTCATCTGCCGTAGCCGGACCTTGAGTCTTACTCAAGACCTTACCTGGCAACATAGGCAAGAACCCTTTCTTGCTTTCATCCATTCTAAACTTCTTTAGAATCTTGTCCAGATATGTACTTTGTGAAAGGCCTATTAGGCGTCTTGATCTATCTCTATAAATCTTGATGCCTAAAATGTATGCTGCTTCACCAAGGTCTTTCATTGAAAAAGACTTATTCAAATAACCTTTAACGATGCTTAATAGTTCTATATCATTCCCAATCAATAATATGTCATCTACATATAATATCAGGAACGCTACAGAGCTCCCACTCACTTTCTTGTAAATACAGGCCTCACCATGAGTCCGTATAAAACCAAAGTCTTTGATCACTCTATCAAAGCGTAGGTTCCAACTCCGGGATGCTTGCTTCAGTCCATAAATGGAACGCTGAAGTTTGCATACCTTGTCAGCATTTTTAGGATCGACAAAACCTTTGGGTTGTACCATATACAACTCTTCCTCAATGTCACCATTAAGGAACGCCGTTTTGACATCCATCTGCCAAATCTCATAATCGAAAAATGCAGCTATTGCTAACAAAATCCTCACAGACTTTAGCTTCGCTACAGGTGAGAAAGTCTCATCGTAGTCAACTCCTTGAATTTGTCGGAAACCCTTTGCGACAAGTCGAGCTTTATAGACAGTAATATTACCATCAGCATCTGTTTTTCTCTTGAAGATCCATTTATTCTCGACAGCCTTGCGGCTATCAGGTAAGTCTACCAAAGTCCATACTTTGTTATCATACATGGATCCCATTTCGGATTTCATGGCTTCTTGCCATTTGTTGGAATCTGGGCTCATCATCGCTTCTTCATACGTCGCAGGGTCCTCATCATTGTCGTCCACAATCATGACATTTAGACAGGGATCATACCAATCAGGAGTGGTACGTTCCCTCGTCGATCTGCGAGGTTCAGTAGCTTCCTCGTTCAAAGTTTCATGATCTTCATCATTTGCTTCCTCTCCTATCGGTGCAGGCTGCACAGGAATTTCTTCCGGCACTGCGCTACTCTGATCTATGAGAGAAGGTTCATCAACCTCGTCGAGTTCTACTTTTCTTCCAGTCACTTCTTTAGTGAGAAACTCCTTCTCAAGAAAGGATCCGTTCTTAGCAACAAAGATTTTGCCTTCGGATCTGTGATAGAAAGTATACCCAATTGTTTCTTTAGGGTATCCTATGAAGACGCATTTCTCCGCTTTGGGTTCTAGCTTGTCAGGTTGTAACTTCTTTACATAAGCATCGCAACCCCAAACTTTAAGGAACGACAGCTTAGGTTTCTTTCCAAACCATAATTCATACGGTGTCGTTTCAACGGATTTAGATGGTGCCCTATTTAAAGTGAATGCGGCTGTCTCTAAAGCATAACCCCAAAACGATAGTGGCAAATCGGTAAGAGACATCATAGAACGAACCATATCTAAGAGAGTTCGATTACGACGTTCGGACACACCATTGCGCTGTGGTGTTCCCGGCGGTGTCAACTGTGAAAGTATTCCGCATTTCTTTAAATGCATGCCAAACTCATAACTCAGATATTCGCCTCCGCGATCAGAACGCAGAAACTTAATCTTCTTGTTACGTTGATTTTCTACTTCACTTTGGAATTCCTTGAACTTCTCAAAAGTCTCGGACTTGTGTTTCATAAAGTAAATATACCCATATCTACTCAGATCATCCGTGAAGGTTAGAACATAACGATAACCACCGCGCGATGCTACGCTCATTGGTCCGCACACATCGGTATGTATGATTTCCAACAAGTCTGTAGCTCGCTCCATTGTACCAGAAAATGGAGTCTTAGTCATTTTTCCCATTAGACATGCTTCACATCTATCAAGTGACTCAAAATCAAGTGACTCAAGAAGTCCATCGGAATGGAGTTTCTTCATGCGCTTCACTCCAATATGACCAAGACGACAGTGCCACATATAAGTAGAATTATCATTCAATTTAATTCGCTTAGCATCAATGTTATGAACATGTGTATCACTACTATTGAGATTTAACAAGAATAAACCATTCATCTCAGGTGCATGGCCATAAAAGACATTACTCATATAAATCGAACAACCATTATTCTCAGACTTAAACGAATAACCGTCTTGCATCAAACAAGATCCAGATATAATGTTCATGCTCAACGCAGGTACCAAATAACAATTATTGAGGTTTAAAACTAATCCCGAAGGTAGATGTAGGGGGAGCGTGCCGACGGCGATCACATCGACCTTGGATCCATTTCCAACGCGCATCGTCACCTCGTCCCTTGCCAGGCTTCGTTTATTCCGCAGTTCCTGTTTCGAGTTACAAATGTGAGCAACCGAACCAGTATCAAATACCCAGGCACTACTACGAGAACCAGTAAGATAGACATCTATAACATGTATATCAAATATACCTTTCTTCTTGGCATGGCCGCTCTTCAGATCGGCCAAGTATTTGGTGCAGTTCCGCTTCCAGTGCCCCTTCCCCTGGCAGTAGTAGCACACAGTCTCAGGCTTAGGACCAGCCTTAGGCTTCTCAGGAGGCGCTGCAACTTTCTTGCCGCCCTTCTTGAAGTTGCCCTTGTTAGGCTTGCCTGCTTCTTGAAACTGGTGGTCTTGTTGACCATCAACACTTGGTTCTCCTTCTTTATTTCTACTTCAGCAGACTTCAGCATGGAGAAGAGTTCAGGTAACTCTTTGTTCATGTTCTGCATGTTGTAGTTCATCACGAAGTTCTTGTAACTTGGTGGCAGTGATTGGAGGACACGATGAATACCCAGCTTGTTAGGGATCACAATCCCCAAGTCACTGAGCTTCTTCGCATGTCCGGACATGGCGAACATGTGCTCACTAACGGAGCTGCCCTCTTCCATCATGCAGTTAAAGAACTGTTTCGAGGCCTCATAGCTCTCCACGGCCGCATGAGTTTCAAAGATAAGTTTGAGCTCACACATCATATCACAAGGGTCGTGGTGCTCAAAACGCTTTTGGAGCTCTGCCTCTAAACTGCACAGGATGGCACACTGAACTTCGGAGTACCGAGTTACCCGAGTCTCATAAACATTCTTTATGTCCTCGGATACTGCAGGAGGTGGTGGGGAACCTAGCGGTGCTTCGAGCACATATTGCAGGCTTACCAGCGAGGAAAATCCTCACATGACGGAACCAGTCAGTGAAGTTGCTACCATTGCCCTTAAGCTTTTCTTTCTCTAGGAACTGGTTAAAATTGATGGAGGGGGCGCCATGATCTACAACATATTTGCAAAGAGTTTAGACTAAGTTTATGATAAAATGAGTTCAATTTTAATTCTTAAATTAACTAGGTGAACTCCCACTCAAAACAACATCCCTCGCATTGTCTTAGTGATTACACGAACCAAATCCACTACACCAAGTCCGATCTTCACGAGAAAAGATGTAGCTTCAAAGGCGAACACTCAAAGTGTTCATCATATCATTCATATGACTCATGCTCTACCTTTCGGTATCCCGTGTTCCGAGACCATGTCTGTACATGCTAGGCTCGTCAAGGCAACCTTAGTATCCGTGTGCAAATCTGGCTTGCACCCGTTGTATGCACATGTAGAGTCTATCACACCCGATCATCACGAGATGCTTCGAAACGACAAGTCTTAGCAACGGTGCATACTTAGGATGAACACTTTATTATCTTGATATTTAGTGAGAGGGATCATCTTATAATGCTACCGTCGCGATCTAAGCAAAATAAGATGCATAAAAGGATTAACATCACATGCAATTCATAATGTGTGATATGATATGGCCTTTCTTCTTGTGCTTTTGATCTCCATCTCCAAAGCACGGACATGATCTCCATCATCACCAGCATGGCGTCAAGGTCAGTGGCGCCGCTTCATGGTTGTCCATCACTTATAGCTACTATAACAACTACTTGAAATAAAGCTATTACATGATGAATAGACACGCAGGTCTTTAACAAAAATTAAAAACAACCATTAGGCTCCTGCCGGTTGCCATAATACAATAATGAACATCTCATACATCAAATATAATCATCATCACATCATGGCCATATCACATCACCAAACCCTGCAAAAACAAGTTAGACGCCTCTAATTTGGTTTGCATCTTTTACGTGGTTTAGGGTTTTCGAGTAAGATCCAATCTACCTACGAACATGAACCACAACGGTGATACTAGTGTTGACAATAGAAGTGCAAATTACAATCTTCACTATGGTGGGAGAGACAGACACCCGCAAAGCCACTTATGCAATACAAGTTGCATGTCGAGCGTGGAGCAAGTCTCATGAGACGCGGTCATGTAAAGTTAGCCCGGGCCGCTTCATCCCACCATCCCGCAAGAAGCAAAGTACACAAACTAAAGCAACAAAAGCATCACCGCCCACAAACCATTGTGTTCTACTCGTGCAACAGATCTATGCATAGACGTGGCTCTGATACCACTGATGGGGTTCGTTGCATAGAAAACAAAAATTTTCCTACCGCAAAGCGAATAAAACCAACAGATCTAATCTATGGAACACCCAAGATCCAATCTACTAGATCTAAGCAACGAGATGGAGATGAGACTAACCCTCGAAGATTCCAAAGCCTACGAGATTAATCTCGTTGTTGGTGTAGACGATCGTCCCCGGTGCTGCAATCCGGCAGCACTTCCGTACTCGGTCGCGCGTACGGTGTCGATGAAGCTCCTTCCTCTCCCCGTTCCAGCGGGCAGCGGAGGTGTGGTAGATCTCCACGGAATCCCAGCAGCACGACGGCGTGGTGGTGGTGGTGGAGAAGAATTCCTGCAGGGCTTCGCCTAAGCCGGAGCAGGAGAAACTGGGAGGGAGGAGAGGTGGCACTTTAGGGTTTCGTACGGAGCAGCAATGGCCGGCCAAACTACCCCACTATATATAGTCGGAAGGTAGGGTTAGGGTTTCGCGAAACCGATCTAGGGCCGCGCCTGGTGGGCCCACACCACACCCGGCGCGGCCAAGGGGGAGCCCGCACCGCCGTGTGGTGTGGCCCACTCTGGCCTTTCTCCGTCTCCCCTTTGACTCCGTCCGCGTGACGAAAAATAAGAACTTCTGTTTTTATTTCGTCCAATTCCGAGAATGTTTCCAGAACAACTTTTCTTGAAATACAAAACAGCAGAATTCTTCCAGAACAATTCCGGCTCTCCTCGTGATGTCTTGGATCCTATCCGAGACTCCGAACAACATTCGGTCTCCATCTCATATTCCGAATCTACTTATGCGACATCGAACCTTAAGCGCGTCACCCTACGGTTCGTGAACTATGCAGACATGGTCGAGACTCCTCTCCGAGCAATAACCAATAGCGGGATCTGGAGATCCATAATGGTTCCCACATATTCAACGATGACTTAGTGATCGATTGAACCATTTACATACGATGCCAATTCCCTTTGTCTCGCGATATTTTACTTGTCCGAGGTTTGATCATCGGTATCTCCATACCTTGTTCAACCTCGTTACCGACAAGTACTCTTTACTCGTACCGTGGTATGTGATCTCTTATGAACTATTCATATGCTTGCAAGCTAATCAGATGACATTCCACCGAGAGGGCCCAGTGTAGGATAACGTAGCATAGAAAACAAAAATTTTCCTACGGCGAACACGCAATCCAAGCCAAGATGCAATCTAGAAGACGGTAGCAACGAGGGGATTATCGAGACTAACCCTTGAAGAGATTCCAAAGCCTATAAGAGTAGGCTCTTATTGCTGCGGTAGACGATCACTTGCCGCTTGCAAAAGCGCGTAGAAGATCTTGATCACGATCGGTTCCGGCGCCACGAACGGGCAGCACCTCCGTACTCGGTCACACGTTCGGTTGTTGATGAAGACGACGTCCACCTCCCGTTCCAGCGGGCAGCGGAAGTAGTAGCTCCTCTTGAATCCGACAGCACGACGGCGTGGTGTCGGTGGTGGTGGAGAAATCCGGCGGAGCTTCGCTTAAGCGTGCGGGATGTGGTGGAGGAGAGAGACCGCTAGGGTTTGGGAGAGGGGGTGGCCGGCCACTAAGGGGTGCGGCCAAGCTATGGCTTTGGTGTGGCCGGCCCCCTCCCCTTGGCCCTCATTATATAGGTGGAACACCCAAGAGTTGGTGTACAAGTCTTCGAATAAGACCCCAACCCAAAACCTTCCATGTGTAGGGAAACCTACCCAAGGTGGGATTCCCACCTCAAGTGGGACTCCCACCTTTCCATGAGGGGGGGTGGCCGGCCACCTTGGGGGGAAGTCCACCTTGGACTTTCCCCTCTAGGGTTTGGCTGGCCAAGCTTGTGGAGTCCTTCCGGGACTCCACCTTCCATAGTGCGTTTCTTCCGGACTTTTCTAGAACCTTCTAGAACCTGCCATAAATGCACCGGATCATTTCCAAACTTGGAATATGACTTCCTATATATGAATCTTATTCTCCGGACCATTCCGGAACTCCTCGTGATGTCCGGGATCTCATCCGGGACTCCGAACAAATATTCGAACTCCATTCCATATTCAAGTTCTACCATTTCAACATCCAACTTTAAGTGTGTCACCCTACGGTTCGTGAACTATGTGGACATGGTTGAGTACTCACTCCGACCAATAACCAATAGCGGGATCTGGAGATCCATAATGGCTCCCACATATTCAACGATGACTTTAGTGATCGAATGAACCATTCACATACGATACCAATTCCTTTTGTCACGCGATATTTTACTTGTCCGAGGTTTGATCTTCGGTATCACTCTATACCTTGTTCAACCTCGTCTCCTGACAAGTACTCTTTACTCGTACCGTGGTATGTGGTCTCTTATGAACTTATTCATATGCTTGCAAGACATTAGACGACATTCCACCGAGAGGGCCCAGAGTATATCTATCCGTCATCGGGATGGACAAATCCCACTGTTGATCCATATGCCTCAACTCATACTTTCCGGATACTTAATCCCACCTTTATAGCCACCCATTTACGCAGTGGTGTTTGGTGTAATCAAAGTACCTTTCCGGTATAAGTGATTTACATGATCTCATGGTCATAAGGACTAGGTAACTATGTATCGAAAGCTTATAGAAAATAACTTAATGACGAGATCTTATGCTACGCTTAATTGGGTGTGTCCATTACATCATTCATACAATGACATAACCTTGTTATTAATAACATCCAATGTTCATGATTATGAAACTAATCATCCATTAATCAACAAGCTAGTTTAAGAGGCATACTAGGGACTTCTTGTTTGTCTACATATCACACATGTACCAATGTTTCGGTTAATACAATTATAGCATGGTATGTAAACATTATCATAAACACAAAGATATATAATAACCATTTATTATTGCCTCTTGGGCATATCTCCAACAGTCTCCCACTTGCACTAGAGTCAATAATCTAGTTTACATTTGTAAAGATATAACACCTTGGCCTTTCTGGTGTTTTATCATGTTTTGCCTACGGGAGAGGTTTTAGTCAACGGATCTGACATGCTCAGAAACGTATGTATTTTGCAATTCATATGCGTCTCACGCATCACTCATTTTCCAAATGAGTCGGCATATATGCTTAGTCCTCTGGTGGAACCTTAATTCCGCGGTCTGAAATATGTCACTAATATTGTCACACACAATATAGCTTCAAAGTTCTGACTTTGTCGGAACTACACCAAGTTCTCAAAGAACCTCCTGACTTAACATCCTTTGTCATTGTCAAAACAATGACATATTCTGCCTTCTTTTGTAGAATCCATCACAATATTTAGAACTCTTCTAAATCTAGCATAGACAACTTCTATCTCATTGTGCTACCTTTTAAACAACACTTAGTCTAATTTGAGATTGAAATTATATTTTATATGTGACAAAACCAATATCGGTGTAACACCTTACAGCGATTTGTTTGTCATTTCCTCATACAAAATATATATATATATCCTTAGTTCTTCTAAAGTACTCAAGGATATTCTTACTGTCGTCAATGATCATCATATGAATCATTCTGGTATATGCTCATAACACTTTATAGCACATGACATCTGATTGTGTACATATTATTCGTGATCTATAATCACTCATGTGTTTTTACTCATTGAGTGTCAGATACACTCAAGTCTTGTTAAACCTTCACATGACAAGAACATTTTCTTAATATTTCTATATTGAACTACTTCAATATCCATCATATGTACTTTGACTTAAACTTATTTATGTGTTTCAATCTATCTTCATAGATCTTGACACTAAATTTGTTTCAGTCCATATCCTTTCATTGAAGTTAATTCTCAATGAAACCTTTTAATCAAGTATATAATTACATCATTTATAACCAACTATATGTCACCTACATAAAGTATTATAAATGTGTCTTAGCGCTCCCACTTAATTTCTTGCAAATGCAAGCCTCTTCATCGTCTCTGATGAAATCAAAAACTCTTTGACTATTTCATCTGGTGAAGATTCTAACTCCGTGATACTTACTTCATCCAATTGAAGTTCGTATACCTATCTAGTATTCCACGGACCAGCAAAACTCTTGGTTGTATCTTGTATACACCTTTAATATACACTTCTGTTAAGTAGTGTATTTTGCCATCCTACTAGCATATCTCATAAAAGAAATATGTAGTGATTACTAGAATAATCCACATAGACTATAAGCATTGCTACGGAAGATCTAATCTTATCGTAGTCAACTCTTTGAACTTTGTCGTAAACAATTTTTCGACAAGTCGAGCTTCTTTAAGGATATTCCATCCAAGTCCATCAATTTTATAAATCCATTTACTTTCAAAAAGTATTTATCTATCTTGGATTTCATGGCGTATAGCCATTTTAACGGAGTCAGGGCCCATCATAACTTCTTTGTTTGTAGTTGGTTTATCATTATTCAAAATCAATCCTTTGTTCACAAATCATTTATTTGATCACAAAGTAAACCATACCTACAAGGTTCAATATGTACTTCGATCTCCATGGCTAAAACACTTTGTAGTCATGGGAGCCATGATCGTCGTGGCCGCTTCCGAAACAAATTCCGATGCTGCGCTACTCTGATCATTATGCTCAGGTTCATAAACCTTATCAAATTATATTGTCCTCCCACTCAAATACTTCACTAGAAACAATTTCTCGGAAATAAGAAACATTGACAAACACTTTTGTCTTTGTCTCGTGGGAAGAATTCCCAATTAATTCTCTGGGATAACCAACAAAGACATTCATCCGATTTTGGTTGTAAACTCTTAGACCAAAATTTAAAGAAAGACTATTAGGGTTTATACCCATACCATAACTCGTATGGTGTCATTTCAACGGATCATGATGATGCTCTATTCAGTGTAAAAGCGGTAGTCACTAAAGCATAATCCACAAAAATATAATGGCGTCATAATATTTTATCTCATCATTAATCCAACAAGGTTTGGATACATATCTTGGATACTATATCATCATTATGATACTCCAAGAAATGTGAGTTGTAGAACAATTTCATAACTCTCTTAGATGTTCGCTAAAACTCGTAATTCAAATATTTCTACCATGATCCAATCATAGATATTTTTCTATTACGATGATTTCCACTTCATGCTGAAATTTATTTGAATCTATTCAAATGTTTCAAACTTCTTCTTATTGAATATATCCACATATATACTCAATTCATTGTTGGAAGTTTTCATGAAGTAGAAGAATCTCCCGCACACAACTATGCCCAGTGAACTACATACATCATCATGTATATTTCCACTAAGTTAGTTGCCCGTTTCAACTCTTGGCCTATGAACGGTATTTTAGTCATTCTCTTTAGAAAAGATTTGCAAACGCCAAACGATTCAAAAATCAAATGACTCCAAAAATCCATTTGCATGGAGTTCCTTCATGCGTTCCTTTCTAACATGACCTAAATGGCGGTTCCACAAATAAGTGGAATTCAAATCATTTGCCTTATGGCATTTTAGCGTCAGTGTTATGTATGTGTGTTTCACCATTAAGATTTATAATAACTTATCCATCATACATGGAGTAATGTCATAATTTGAACAACTCATTGTTTTTATTTGACCAGAGCAAAATAACAATTATTAAGTTCTTTATTATAAATTCTAAGGGCTAGATAGAATGCCAACGATGAACATAATAACACTTTATTTTTGTTCCAGACGTGCATACCTATCATATTCCTTGTCAGTCACTTAGGCCATTGTATTCTTGTATTGTGTTGTTTTGTATGACACTTCATACCAACCAATATAGCACTAATACCCAAGAATTTCATTGTGTGACTAAACTAGGAATACATCCATAACATGTATATCATTTATATACACCTGAGCTAGACTTTCTAGTCTTTTCTTTATTTCTGCCAGAATATCTTTTGCAGTTTCTCTTTTAGCTTTCCTCATTATTCAGAAAAACACTTCAACATCAATAACTTCTAGGTTTGTTGGTCAAATACCAATAACCTTGAGGTTTTTACTTTGAAGTTGTTCATCATATGACAAGTGTTCTAGGTTTCACTTATTAGTAACTATGATGAACAATTTCACTCATAATTTTATCCATCAATTCATGACAACTTTTTGAGACCATGTCTGTACATGCTAGGCTCATAAAGTTTAACCTTAGTATTTGTATGTGCAAATCTGGCTTGCACCCATTGTAAGCACACGTAGAATCTATAACACCCGATCATCACGTGATGCTTCGATACGACGAGTCTTAGCAACGGTGCATACTAAGGATGATAACTTCATGGATATGCGAATATCGTTAGTGCTCCAATAGTTGGAGGATTGTGACGGCGTCTTCAACCTTCATACATTCCCATAAAACTTATGAGTTTATGTAGTCTCACCAAATTATATTCTATCATCTTGCAATAAGGTCTTAGATATCACATATATCTCATGCCTTGATTATTTCTGAAAACTAAATTTTCAGCTCCTTACTTTTCAAACAGATTTGAACTTCAAGTTTCACGGAGACAAGATAACTTTAGGTACTAATTGAAACCATAGCTCTCTGAATCAACAAAGTGAGTTTCACTAAAAGTTTGCAATAGGACTTAATCAATTCTTGATTCTTTAACAATACGGTACTAATCCGTAAAGTTTCTTATCAGATTTTAACAGTATTTCTATCTCAATAACAAGACTAGCGCATAGTAGTAAACGGATGCCAATACTACAAAATTAATTCAAAATACTACTCAGACTATGTTTATGATAATTAGTTCATGTTTTAATCTAATTACTAATGAACTCCCACTTAATACAACATCCCTCATAGTTGTTAAGTGGTACACGATCCAAATCCACTACATCAAAACCGATCATCACGTGAGATGATGTAGCTTCAATGGTGAACATCAACATGTTGATCATATCATCCATATGACTCGTGTTCAACCTTTCGGTTTCCGTTGTCCCGAGGCCATGTCTGTACATGCTAGGCTCGTCAAGCAAACCCAAGTATTCCGCGTGTGCAACATGGCTTACACCCGTTGTATGTCGAGTTTATCACACCCGATCATCACGAGATGCTTCAAAACGTCGAACAATGCAACGGTGCATACGAGGGAAGAACACTTTATTATCTTGATATTAATGTGAGGGATCATCTTATAATGCTACCGTCGCGATCTAAGCAAAATAAGATGCATAAAGGATTAACATCACATGCAATTCATATGTGATATGATATGGCCCTTTTGTCTTTGCGCCTTTGATCTTCATCTCCAAAGCACGGACATGATCTCCATCATCTTCGGGCATGATCTCCATCATCGTCGGCGTAGCGTCAAGGTTCATGGCGCCGGCTTCATGGTTGTTCACCTCATGTAGCAACTATTACAACTACTTTGAAATACTACTCAACATGAAAATTAAAGACAACCATAAGGCTCCTGCCGGTTGCCACAATACAATAATGATCATCTCATACATAGTCATCATCACATTATGGCCATATCACATCACCAAACCCTGCAAAAACAAGTTAGACGTTCTCTAATTTGGTTTGCATATTTTACGTGGTTTAGGGTTTTCGAGTAAGATCCAATCTACCTACGAACATGAACCACAACGGTGATACTAGTGTTGTCAATAGAAGAGTAAATTGAATCTTCACTATAGTAGGAGAGACAGACACCCGCAAAGCCTCTTATGCAATACAAGTTGCATGTCGAACGAGGAACAAGTCTCATGAACGCGGTCATGTAAAGTTAGTCCGAGCCGCTTCATCCCACTATGCCACAAAGATGCAAAGTACTCAAACTAAAGATAACAAGAGCATCAACGCCCACAAACCATTGTGTTCTACTCGTGCAACCATCTATGCATAGACACGGCTCTGATACCACTGTAGGATAACGTAGCATAGAAAACAAAAATTTTCCTACGCGAACACGCAATCCAAGCCAAGATGCAATCTAGAAGACGGTAGCAACGAGGGGATTATCGAGACTAACCCTTGAAGAGATTCCAAAGACTATAAGAGTAGGCTCTTATTGCTGCGGTAGACGATCACTTGCCGCTTGCAAAAGCGCGTAGAAGATCTTGATCACGATCGGTTCCGGCGCCACGAACGGGCAGCACCTCCGTACTCGGTCACACGTTCGGTTGTTGATGAAGACGACGTCCACCTCCCTGTTCCAGCGGGCAGAAGTAGTAGCTCCTCTTGAATCCGACAGCACGACGGCGTGGTGTCGGTGGTGGTGGAGAAATCCGGCGGAGCTTCGCTTAAGCGTGCGGGTGGTGGAGGAGAGAGACCGCTAGGGTTTGGGGAGAGGGGTGGCCGGCCACTAAGGGTGCGGCCAAGCTATGGCTTTGATGTGTCCGGCCCCCTCCCTTGGCCCTCATTATATAGGTGGAACACCCAAGAGTTGGTGTACAAGTCTTCGAATAAGACCCCAACCCAAAACCTTCCATGTGTAGGGAAACCTACCCAAGGTGGGATTCCCACCTCAAGTGGGACTCCCACCTTTCCATGAGGGGGGTGGCCGGCCACCTTGGGGGAAGTCCACCTTGGACTTTCCCTCTAGGGTTTGGCTGGCCAAGCTTGTGGAGTCCTTCCGGGACTCCACCTTCCATAGTGCGTCTCTTCCGGACTTTTCTAGAACCTTAGAACCTGCCATAAATGCACCGGATCATTTCCAAACTTGGAATATGACTTCCTATATATGAATCTTATTCTCCGGACCATTCCGGAACTCCTCGTGATGTCCGGGATCTCATCCGGGACTCCGAACAAATATTCGAACTCCATTCCATATTCAAGTTCTACCATTTCAACATCCAACTTTAAGTGTGTCACCCTACGGTTCGTGAACTATGTGGACATGGTTGAGTACTCACTCCGACCAATAACCAATAGCGGGATCTGGAGATCCATAATGGCTCCCACATATTCAACGATGACTTTAGTGATCGAATGAACCATTCACATACGATACCAATTCCTTTTGTCACGCGATATTTTACTTGTCCGAGGTTTGATCTTCGGTATCACTCTATACCTTGTTCAACCTCGTCTCCTGACAAGTACTCTTTACTCGTACCGTGGTATGTGGTCTCTTATGAACTTATTCATATGCTTGCAAGACATTAGACGACATTCCACCGAGAGGGCCCAGAGTATATCTATCCGTCATCGGGATGGACAAATCCCACCGTTGATCCATATGCCTCAACTCATACTTTCCGGATACTTAATCCCACCTTTATAGCCACCCATTTACGCAGTGGTGTTTGGTGTAATCAAAGTACCTTTCCGGTATAAGTGATTTACATGATCTCATGGTCATAAGGACTAGGTAACTATGTATCGAAAGCTTATAGCAAATAACTTAATGACGAGATCTTATGCTACGCTTAATTGGGTGTGTCCATTACATCATTCATACAATGACATAACCTTGTTATTAATAACATCCAATGTTCATGATTATGAAACTAATCATCCATTAATCAACAAGCTAGTTTAAGAGGCATACTAGGGACTTCTTGTTTGTCTACATATCACACATGTACCAATGTTTCGGTTAATACAATTATAGCATGGTATGTAAACATTATCATAAACACAAAGATATATAATAACCATTTATTATTGCCTCTTGGGCATATCTCCAACAGTCTATCCGTCATCAGGATGGACAAATCCCACTGTTGATCCATATGCCTCAACTCACACTTTCCAAATACTTAATCCCACCTTTATTGTCACCCATTTACGCAATGACGTTTGATGTAATCAAAGTACCCTTTCGGTGTAAGTGATTTACATGATCTCATGGTCGAAGGATTAAGGCAACTATGTATCGAAAGCTTATAGCAAATTGAACTTAATGACTTGATCTTATGCTACGCTCATTTGGGTGTGTGTCCATTATATCATTCAACTAATGACATAACCTTGTTATTAATAACATCCAATGTTCATGATCACGAAACCATGATCATCTATTAATCAACAAGCTAGTTATATAAGAGGCTTACTAGGGACTCCTTGTTGTTTACATAACACACATGTATCAATGTTTCGGTTAATACAATTATAGCATGGTATATAAACATTTATCATAAACACAAAGATATTATAATAACCACTTTATTATTGCCTCTTGGGCATATCTCCAACAACTTTCCCACCACAGCTCAGCAAAACTTGTACATGCACTCAATGGCATTAGACTTACTCATGCGAAGGTAGTCGTCATGTGTATCGGCAGGTGCTTCGTATGCAAGCATCCTCATGGCGGCGGTGCACTTCTGAATCGATGAGAACCCGACAACGCCTACAGCGTCGAGCTTGAGCTTGAAGTAGGGGTCGAACTCTCGAACGCCATGGAGGATATTCATGAATGGACCCTTGCTCATCCTGTACCGGCGCCAAAAATTGTCTTCATGTGTTGCACCATCTGTGAAGTAGTCGTTGTGCAGCATGGTATGCCCCTCCATCCTCTGCCGAGGCTTGGACTTCTTTCTCCTCGGCAAATGCTCCCGGAGGTCGTCGTCGAAGGCTTGCTCGTCCTCCAGCAGCAGGGCAAGCATCTCGTCGTCGCTATCCATGTCTAAAGCAAAATCAATGGTTAAAATCGCACTGAGGCAGACGAGGCAACGAACAGCGGCCAATCGCGCCTACCTGGCAAGTCGTCGAGCACCTTGTGTGCGTGGAGGCTTTGACGGACGCCGCTCGGGACGCGCCGGCGCGGCAGCGGCGGAACGACCGACGGGAGCGCCAGCCGCGACGACGGTGTCGACTCTCAAAAGAGATCAGACGTCGAAACGGCCTGCAAATCCATCGGCGGCGGAGGGGTGGGAGGCGCGGGAAGGAAGGAGCGACGAGAAAAAAACACGTGAATCAACGGTTTATGCAAATAGTCGCCGACATGTGAGAGCCCGCCTCGCTTTTCGTTGTGTCCGCGTGTCGGTGCGTCCCCGTGGGGCGGGGACGGGCGGGACGGAGACCGATCGGGGGCGCCGACAAAAAGGCTTTGGGGGACGCGGCTAGAAGCGTTTTTTTGTCCGGCGCGCCCCAAATCGCTTTGGGGAACGCTTCAGGGGGACGCGACTGGAGTTGTTCTTAGATCGATTTTGCTCTCCCACTCATCTGTCTTCACCACACACACTCTGTCTAGTTTTTTCTTTCTTTGCTTGCGGGCTGGGCTAGGCCCTTGGTTTAGCTGGTTTTGAACCCAAACAGTGGATGGGCTTAGGTGCCATAAGGGCCCATCCTGGGGCCTCTTTGGTTCACATCATTTTAAAAACACAAAAATCCCAGCTGAAGCAAAAAAAAATGCATAAATATGTAGCAGAATTTGTTTGGTTTAACCACGGAGAAATGCACCGATTTGCTATAGAGATGGAGTGCAAGTCTAGTTGTCATAGCATATAAAAAAGTGTAAAACTTACGCAGTTGGTCCTTTAGCGTGTGGTAGCTACAATCACAAATGCTAGACATGAAGTTCGACACAATTTATAAAAAAAAACATCCCAAAACGCACTATCATGAATCTATGCAAATTTATGACTTTAAGCGAAATCACCATGTTTGCGGCTACACTAATGACATAGTTTGCAGTAATGTGTCCATAGTTGGTACAAAGATGCATCTTGGTTTGACAAATAATATTACCAATGGGAGTTTAAATGCTGCCAAAGGCGATGAATCGAAGTCGTGGGTGGCTGCTATGGGATCTAGAAAAGGGTGGTGTACGTTCGCAACTCTTTTTTGATAGTTCACCGAGAGGAGAACAAAGGCTCCCACGTGAATGTGTTTTGTTTTCGTTTCATCATGTGATCGGGTGAAGACCTCTACGGGAGATTACAACAGCAGAACACATGGGGTTTGTGAGGGAGACAGTACCCAACGAAGAGGGGGCGAGCTCGATCAAAAAGAAGGAAAAACAAGGGATCACGATCGCTCAACTTTCACATCGCTTAAGAAGACTAATCACTTTTGGGGATTTTTGCATCAAGACGCCTATTTTCCCTTTCAATGATGCTACCCTGATATGTGTAAGCTTACAAGCCACTCATCTGCACAGAGGCCAAGAGCAAGCAAATTAGGAGGCTCTACAGGATCGTTCCACATCGATTACGAGTTGATCAAGCGTGTATATTGTTGCATGCCAGGTTCATTGTCAATACACAATATCAATGACTCTCTCAAAATAGCCTGCGGTTCTCTGACCAAGCTTCCCATCCCAGACTCGTCAGGAGCGAGATGCATGGAAACCGTATTAGTCACGGAGTGCATATTATAACTCTAGTTTCTCGCCGGCAATTCCCGATACCTTCTATGCCCATGCCTATCAAATTCAAAGGTGTGCCTTCTATGCTATACGGTTATACCTATCAAGTCTAAATCCTTGCTACACCAAGTAATGCACAAAATTGGATTGGATATGATTCCAGGATTGAAACAAAATGACGAGTAAGATTTTTTTTTGTCCTTAGGGCAAGCCTTGCACCTTATAAGTAACCATTGATATCAATTCGTTGGTCCTCTAGTAGATCAAAAGTTGAGAATCTCCTGGTTAAGAGGTTTGTCCTCGGGTTGGTCCGGATGCCATGAAGGTTTTAAATGAGCATTTTCTGTTTAAAATGGGACTCGACCGATGGCCGCAACGCTGATCTTCGCTCTCTCTGTCTTGTCCGCGAGTGCCAGCCGTACGTGCTCGGAGAGCGGCGATTTTACAGGCATCTGTAGGTGTAGGTGTCACATCTACCGTCCACTCTCTGCTTTAAGATTGGTGAGGCTTTTGACATTTGTCTAATATAAAACTAATAATTAAAACATAAGTGAAACCTTTTTGAAACTAAAGTGATACATGGAAAACATTGTGAAACTGTCTGACAAAAAGTGAAACTGATGACATCATTGCTGACGTCACTATGGTTTGTTTCACAAAAATATTACTGTTTCAGTTGTGTTTCAATTATGTTTCAAATTTGTTTCACAATTTTGGAAAAAAATTGGTCAGCACATAGATGACGTCATTACTAACGTCACTCCGGTGCGCCTGTAAAAACAAGTTTTGGTACGTGCTCGCTACTGCCGTTCGCGCAAGCGCCGGCCGTTCCCGCGGTTATTGTTTGCGCTAAGTTAGGAATGCATGCTTGGTTAGACATCCATCCTTGTGGGACATTCATAAATTAGTGCGGATAAGTACAACTTTAATCGTGAACACTAAGTTAGGGCATCTCCAGCGGCGCGACGCATTTTAGCATCCGCGCGAGTCCGTTTGTGTCGGCCTTTTTGGTCGAAAATGACCGCGTCCGTTGTCGGGGTGGCTCCAGCAGCACGACAATTTTTTTAGGACGAATCATTTTTTTAAATTGAAACATAATTTACAAAAACTGAAACATAACTTACATACTTGAAAACATAAAAAACCTTAAACGCCTATCGCCGCGCATCGTGGCCGTGTCGCTTCTCGTCTGCCGAGCACGATGATCTCCGGTATGTCCCACGCCAGCCATCCGGGGAGCGTACGCGGCGCGCGATCGCGGTGCTCGAGGTTGTGGAGGCTGCGCCGAGGCGGCGGTGGAGGCGCCGGGCGGGGCCGTGGGCGGATGAGGCGCCCACCATAAGGCCGTGGCGGCGCGGTGGCGCCCAAGGTGTGGCGGGGCGGAGAGGCGCCGCCGAGTCCAGAGCCGTCGAAGGGCTTCATCCACCGACGGCCCGGCGGCATGACAGCGGTGGCGTAGGGCAACGGCGGCTGCACAGCGCGTCGTCGGAGACGAGGAGGCCGAGCTTGGCCATCTCGTCGTCCGTCATGTTGTCGGGGAACTCGAAGCTGCCCTCCGCCATGGCCTGCTGCCATTCGTGGAAGACGAGGCCGACGTAGTCCTCGCTGTCGTCCTTCACCACCTCGCTATGGTACGCGAGCGCCTTGATGTAGTCGTCGTCGTCGTACACGGCGTAGGCTTCGTCGCGCCGCCGTCCTCGTCGTGTGCGCGGCTGCCACGCGTCGGCGCCGCCGACGACGAGCCGACGGTGCAGGCCGAAGGGATAATCTCGTCGCCCATGAAGCCAGCCCTTCGTCTGTCCGTCTCCGTGGACAGGTACGTACGCCAACTCTCCGAGTCGATAGCGTACGCCGGATCGGCGCGAGGTCCGCCGGCAGATATCGCCTCTCGCGCCGGATCTCCTTGTTCCGCTCGTGCTCGCGCGCAGTGCGAGGGATGGGCACCCGCGGCAGCTGAGCCGCCACCGCCAGCAGCCGCACGGACTGGCGTCGCACGGCACCCATTTTCCGTGCATGAGCCTCCTCACCGTGACGGGGAGCGGCACCTTCTTGCTGCCGCTTGCCGCTGCCGAGGCCTCAAAGTCGTTCTTCTTCCCCATGGCGCAGCGGCGGTTGTGGTGCGAGTCGAGCTGTGGGCGAAGGAGCAACGCGGCGGTGGACTTTAAGGGCGGCCACGCGCGGGATACGATGCCATTGAAGGCGCTAGCCCGCCCGCCGCTGCACGCGCAGAACGGAAGCCGCAACATTCATGGCGGCGCGCGCACGTACGCGGAAGCGCTGACCGCGAAGCGATGGTCGAAGTGATGCCCTCCATGCAGGCTCGCTGGCGGTGGTGAGACCGGAGCGGACACTTTGCGCGTCCGTACCGAGACGCAAACCCGGCGCATATTTGGGCCAGATTTGCATCTCCGCGGACGGCCCGGTCACTTTGCGTCGTGCCACTGGAGAGGGTGCCAGACGCATTTACGACCAAAGCGGACGCAAACGGTCACTCAGCGTCCGTTTGCGTCGCGCCGCTGGAGATGCCCTTAGGAGAGGTAGTAATACATACTTAGAGCATCTCCAACAGAGGCTGTAAACTAGTGATGCGCTAAAAAACCCGTCAATATACAGCGCGGAACGCGCTTTTGCGCCGTCCAGCAGACGCTGCAAAATAGGCTGCACTGTAAATATTTGAGTGCGCGCGCGCCAATCTGCGCTATCTAGAGCGGTATATCTGCCTCGCTGGCTAAGGCGCGCTGTATTTTGGCAAAGCGATTCTTTCCACAGGGCGAAAAAAATGACTCCGAGCCTCGCCTCCACGCTGCGAGGAGGAGCTCAGCCGGCCGCGCCCAATCTTGCCCAGCCTTCCGCGCTGCGACTACCTCCTCCACGCCCCCGCCGCCGCCGTGCTCGCCTACCTCCTCCACGCCCCTGCCGCCACCGTGCCCAGCCCGCTCTCCCTCCGCGCGCCGTCGGCGAAGACGCCCATCCTGCCCCCCGCCGTTCGCCCGGGCCCCCCGCCGAGGCGCGCCACCGCCGCGGGCGCGTTCTCCACGTCGCTGCTCGAGGGCCCCGTGCTGCTCTGGGCCGGAAGGCTCTCATCCCCGCGCAATCCCTTCCTCTCCCATGCTAATCTTCCGCCAGGTCTGGTTCGACCTCAAGCTCAACCCTGCCCGTGTCGCAGCCGCCCCGGCTGCGCGGCTGATCGAACTTCCTTGTCGCGCCGCCGGACGGCTTTAGTTCCGTGTAACATGTGCCGCTGGTTCATAATTCGCACTTGGCAGGATCTTTGTTCCGTGTAATCTTGTTTGTTGGAGATGAATGAATGATGCGGCTGTATCCCTGCAATCTCTTCCTCGCTGCTCGAGTTTATTTTTTAGTTGATTTTTTTCAGATTTAACTGTGACATGTGTATGTATGTTGAAAAAACTTGTTTGTGGAGCTCTATTTTACAGCCTCTGGCGAAGGACTGTTTTTGGCTTCTTTGTTTGCGCTGTAAAATAGAGCCTCCGGCGAAGCTCGCGTCTGCGTCGCGCGCTATATCCGGAACGAGCGCGCTGCAAACGACTTTTACAGCGCCAAATTTTAGAGCCTCTGTTGGAGATGCTCTTATCACTTGATGAAGTTTGACGAAATTTGTAATATGCGAAAACGGAACAAACAACGGCACCGTTATAGAAAAACAGCACACTGCGAGTAAAGAAAGACGGATCCCGATGAGGACGAGCGACTGACTGGCCACGTCACTGACCTCACCCACAACACATGCGGCGCCTGCCCAGGTCCACGGCCCCCTTCGCAAGAAACCACAAACCAGCCGGGCCCCACCTCGCCCCAGAAAAAGAAATCCTCGGCCCACACCGCAAAAATCCCCAGCGCACCCCGCTCCCGCACCTCATCCAACGCCCGCCGTCCGATCCCGCCCACAGAACCCATCCGACGGTCCGACAACCACCATCCCAGTCGGCACGCAGCTACACGTACCCCGCCCTCGTCCCCCGGCCTGCAGCCCCCAGTGTCAGCCCGCCTCGCCCACCGGAAAGAACCAGAGCCGCCGGATTCCCCCCACCCGGCGACCAACCCACAGTAAAGCACCGCCATGCCGCGGCCGTCCCCCGCGGCGGCGGCGCCTTAAAACGGCTGCTTCCCCTCCCTGCTTCGCCCCCACCACAATCCACCCAACCTTCAATCACCTGATCTGAATCCCGGGAACAGAGAGCGCCCACATCCATTTCTGAACATCTACTTCTTCTTCTATCCCAAGAAATCCGCGATGAGCCGCCGCAGGTAACTCCCTCCTCCGAATCCCACTCTAAGCTCTCAGCTTTGCTCTCTACTGCTCGTTCGTTCTGCAACTAGGATTCATCTGCTGGTGCCGACTGTCGTTCTGCGCTGTGATGTGTGTCGCGGAATTTAGGGAGCAGCGGCGGCGCTGTGTACCTTGCAGAGCTGCTGCTGCTGCTGCTGTTGCGGGTAGTTGATTCTTTGTGAGGCGTCTGTTGTATGATAGTGGTGGGATCAAATGGGTTCCGGGCTGTTAATCTCTGCTCACTCATTTGCTCGGAGTTCAGTTTCTTGTGCTCGGGCTGGGCGGGGTTACTTCAGTCTGATGCTTTTACTCATCGAGTAGGCGTCTGGCTTCGAGCTACTACACGCGATCTAGCTATCCGATACTTGCATGCTCTGTCAAGTGATGACTAGAAACTGTTTGGGACTATAAGGATCTTCATCTGCCCGGCACTAGTAGTAATGACCACGCGTGCCTGCTAAGTGTGTTAACTAGATCAACAAGTAAATTAAGTAAGCTTAGTCACAAAAAGTTACTAGATCAAGAGGTAAATTAAATGCTTGCGGAACGACTCTGGTTGGTGCTGACTGCGAGTTAGCCAATTCACAAACTAAACATTGATGACTGTGTTGCCTGCTCAAACTGGTCTGCGCTGCTCCGGATCATTGCTTCATCATGCGAGCATCACACGTCGAGTTGCAGCGCCATAGCATCAGTGGGTAAGGATCGGAAATAGATTAGGCTGTAGCTTCCCGTTAGCGTGTAAATGTTTGTGTCAAAGTGGTAAACTGAGTAAGCTAGCTAGACACTACAGTAGGCTGCATACGTGTTAAACATACTTTGTTGATGTATTGGATGATCATATCTGTGCTCAAGGTTCACAGTTTTTTTCTCGTGAGCTTGTCTTTGCTGCTTCAGACTGATGCTTTTATTCATCAAGCATGCACTGCACATCCAGTTAATTAATATGTGTCTGTAACTAGTAATAGACGTTTACATTGCCTGGAAACAACGTAATATGATGGTTTCCCATAATGTTACAGTACAAATATAATTTGAAATTGAGTAAATATTAGGACTTTCCTACTCAATAAGCAAGCAATTAGAAGGTTGATGTGCTCAGTGTTACGGACTAACACTGCTTACGTAGTAGGCATACCAAGCTCTCTGCACAAGCTGTCATTGTCCTTCCATTCTCGGGGATACCGGGACGCCATCATGTGCTTCAATGCCATGGGATTATACCACAGCCTTGGTGTTGCTGTATTTGGCAATGTCCATGGGTTGAATCGAGAGCAACAATGGCAGATTTTACGATTTGGCCGCGACGCGAATATTTGTTCCAGCAGCAGCGTTGGCTTCTCTCTCCATCGTTGTTTACTGCTGAGCCCTCATGTTGCCACACCAGCAGCATCAGTGGTATGTTGGAGCAATGATGTGAAGCACAAATCTGCCATAGGTGGGAGTAAAGAATCAGAAAGGAATAGTTTTTAATAATTGCATACTACACCACTGTGTGGCATGAAAGAATTACATAAATGATCTGTGAGACAGTACTTTTTTTTTTCTTCCACCCATGCTCCCACTCTTTACATTTCTTTATTCCTTTTTTTTTCCTGCTTATGTCCCAGGTCCATTTCACATACCCTTGTGGATAACATGGCTCATTTTGGAGTTACTTTTGTGCAAACACAATCTAGGTTTCATTAACTAGGTTACCCTACACTATTTTTTACTTAGTGGTGTTAATCTGTAAAGATAGTCAATACTTGGTTTTAGTTGAGCTTTGTGTAAAATATGGAGAGGAAGAATGTAATGGCACTGGATGAACATATTATGGAAGCTACTGATCGCAAGAGGAAGCATGACTCTGTTGCAAAGAGTACTGACACAGATGCTGCTGCTGAGGTCTCCCGGCATGTTCAGACACAAAACCTTGTCATGCCTGCATGTAAGAAGTCTAAAATGACCTCCTGTGCTGGTCATATTCTGGAGTGGTACAACAAATTCAAGACAAGTGGGTTGCCCATGCGTGTGCTTTATTACCAACAGGGTAAATGGAGGGATTTTCCAGAGCATGTTGTGAATCTGGTTCAGCGGGACTTTCAGTTAAAGAGGCCAATTACTAATGCTGTATTCCAGAACCAGCAAGTACTGTTGGACTTCATGCACATGGTTTGCCTAGATTCTGCGACGGCAACAACCAAGCCAATAGCATGGATTGATGATCATGGTGGCCGCTTCTTTCCAGATTTATGTGCTAGACTGATAACTTCTAAACCTGTTGAGCATGACAGAAGTGACCCCAGTGGTAAATCTGAAGCTGATGAGATATCAACAGCTGCATCTGAAAGCTCGAGTTCAGATCATGTTGCTGAAGTACCTTCTCATGTAAAGAAGGTCAATAACATACTGGTGGAACAGAAGGTGCAAAATGAAGCTGCTAGTGGAGCCAGAAATGCTGCTACAGGTTTGCATAATAGTGGCCAACGCATTGATTCAGCTGTGCGGAGGTTATTACTGGAAGGATTAGGCCATCCTTTCAGTGAAAAAGATATTGTTGGTATCTATAGAACCCCACTGGTAGATCAGCAAGGGCAGGCTCGATTCAATCTTTTCCAGAAGGAACTTGAACTCACCAAAATACAGCGTGGGAACGCAAATGTGCGTTATGCATGGTTGCCTTGTTCCAAGGATGCTATGGAGGATATGATGATGCATGGTACTCTGAAAATTACCAAACCTCTGCTAGGCCCAGTTTATGGCATTGGGACACTCCTCGCTCCAGCCAACTGCGCCAATACCTGGTAAATATTTGTTCTTTTGCTGACTCGTTTATGTGAATCTATGCTAATCTCAACTTTAGGCCTTATGTCCATCTCGTCAGTTATCTTCACTGCAGAAATATAATAACTGTTTGAACATATACATCCTTAACTTGGCTGCTTGATTGCTCTTGCTTTCAATATTCAATATTTTCTTGTGGTCTTACTTGAAATTTATGTACAGTGCCAGTTACTCAGATGTTGACGAAAATGGCATCATAAGGATGATGCTGTGTCGCGTTATAATGGGAAATGTTGAGGTTGTACTTCCTGGATCAAAGCAATTCCAGCCAACAGCTGGAATATTTGATAGTGGCGTGGATGATCTCCAAAAGCCAAAGCACTATGTCATTTGGGATGCAAATGTGCATCAACACATCTATGCTGAATATGCTGTTATTATCAAATCACCTTCCATGACCAATGGTACTACTACAGCCACTCATATGGTTCTTGATTTTATCTCTCTTTCCATTTTTTACTTTGGTGTTATTTACACAAGAAAATTTATTTGATATTACTGCAGAATACTTGGTTAGAGAAAATACTGCATCCAACATATCTGAGATAGGAAATTCTAGGTCACCAGACAGTGTAACCAAGGTATGCTTGTTATGCTCTAATTGGTTACAAATTGTATCTCAACTTTGGTATGCAGTATGTCTTGAATAAAGTGAAGCATTAGCTATATTGTGCACTGGAATTCGAGAAATGTTACCTAGAGGTGATTTATTGCATGAAGTAGTGACATGCCTACTGTAAGGAACTTGCTTGTTTTACCTAGATACTGTACTCTTAGATTTTTAAGTTGTACTAGTAATGATTCCCCGCTTGTTAAATTCTATCTTATTATTATATTGTCCATGTGTTTGCTAAGGCTTGTCATAATTTGCTTCCAAGTTTGCAACGGACTCCATCTGGAGTGTTTATGTACTCCGTATGTAAGGAAAGACCTGCTTCGTTCTGTCTTTTGTTTTGACCATGCTCTGTTTGGGAAATAATGAAATGTACTGACGTTCTGTCGGTCTACCTTCCTTGTGTCGTCAGTGTGATAAATTCAGAAAACCGGCTGATAGTTGAATAGTTGGTATTAAAAGGATGAGCTTAGCACCTTAATTTCGATGTGAGCAATTTCCTTGAGAACTTCCAGTTCGTCATATTATCTTTTGTTTATTGTGTTCAGGATGACAGTTGTTTCCAAACTGTGGCATCTTCAGCTGATGAACAACACTTACCCAAGTTTGGGCGTGCTCCAAGTCCACGGGCTCCTAGCTCACCTTGGATGCCCTTCTCGATGCTTTTCGCGGCTCTCTCCACAAAAGTGCCTCGTTCTGATATGGACCTACTCCATCAATACTACGAGGAATTCAAGGTTGTTAATTCTGTTCTCCATTTCCCCTTTTGAGATACTCCGCTGCATTCAGTATGCATCCTTACGCTACCTGTTGTGTGCATCTTGATGTTGAAACAGAGGAGAAAGATAAGCAGGACTGACTTGGTGAAGCGGCTGAGACAGATCGTCGGTGACAAGCTGCTGGTTTCTACAGTAATGAGGCTACAACACAAGGTACTCAACTCGTTGTACCGATTGAATTCTTCAACATGTGCAGTGAAAGCCTGTTCTGCATTATTGTGGAAGATATACTATTAGACCATGGGTATATAAACAACCGTTCAAGAGTTCAGTTATAGGCGCTAACCTTATGTCTTCTCGATGACCTTCACAGGTCCCACCCACAGGAGCAGCCGAAATGCTACCACGAAGAGTACCTGGTAGGAGAGGGAACACCACCAGTCCTTGAGGACCCCCAGAAACAAGAGCTAGTCGACATAACACCGCAGGAAGTCGAGTTTGAATCTGAGGCGACATGCCTCAACAAAGTCCGCTGAAACGAAGGTCGCCATCTGTTGTATCACCCAGACCCAAAAGGTTTGGTACGTGATGTACAGAGCTAGTCAAAACTCGGTAGGTTAGTTGATATGTTTGTACTTGTTGCTTAACTCGCAGATATAGATAGTTCCATCTGCTTGTGCCGTCGGTTAGTTTCCTAGTGTCCAAAAGTTAAACCCTGTAACTGCTGTGCAGTGGTTTTTTTCTTTCAGTCGGAAATTACACTTTTGATCTCATGACTATATATGCAGCGCTGGCAGTTTCTATTTTTACCTGTTTGACCCTTTCTATATTTTTTTTTGTGGAGAAAATGAATCTGAATTGAACAAAGTCACGAAGAAAAGAAATGACATCCAACATTTTCATTTGGCTGTTAACAAGACCTTAACCAGATTCATTTGTCCTGCTCTTCTTGCTGGCAAGTATTTTTCCTCAAAAATGAAATGCCATCCTACCTCTAGATATAGGAGCCAAATAACATACTATGAAAGACCAACAACCAAGAAATTTGACAAAATTTGGTTTGTAGGATTTCAGCTCTTTATCTATCTTGATCAGGCCATCTGCTCGTTCTAAAGCTTTTGTCTACTGGAACCTAGTAGCTATGCAAATGTATGAAAGAAATAAGCTGTGAAACGGTGTTCTCCTTGGAATTCTGAACTTCAACTGTCGACACCTAGTACTATTGTGATTTTGCGACTTCAGAATTTTTTTTATCTGTATTTCTAAAATTGTAGGAATGCTTGATATGTTTTTTCTAAAATTAAAACATACCCCCTCTTTCCCCAAATATAAGACAGTGACTTTACTTGTCCTCAACGTATATCCTGGATTATAGTTTATAGTTGAAATATTTATGTACTATATAAAATTAGTATACATAAATATGAATGAGAATATTTTGCAAGACAAAATACAACAAACAGTTTATACTATGTGGTCAAAATCTAGCTCTAAATATCGTACAAAGGTCAATCGATGTGCTAAACTAATAATGGGATTAGTGTGAGTACTAGAAAATGAAATTAGAAAGGAAAAAAACAAGTGACACACGTACACATTCGCTCATTCTGGATCCCCTTTCCGCTCCGGCGACCGCCAGCCGCCGAGACTGACTCCACGGCCGGTTTGTCGGCGACGCACCCTAACGCTAGCGATGCCGCTCGAGCTCCGAATCTCCGAGCGCCGTGATGCAAAGTCCGGCTTCTTTAGTTGAGGAGCAGCCGAGCAGCAGGTCCGGTCCCGCGCGCGCGCGATGAAGAAGCCGGCGGCAAGGATTGCCAATGAGGCGGCGGATGCTGGCGTACGTTGGGCGGACATGGCGGCGCCGCGGCCCTGCCACACCGGCACCGTCGGGTGTTGGTGGCCGTCGGCGCCGCGTCCTGCAGCCTCCGCACACCGGCACGTACGTGGTACGTATCGTCGGCCACTGTCCACGTCTTGCCCACCTTCAGGGCGTCGGATGTCTCCCATGTATGGCATACCTCAGTTGCCTGGCAGTACACGGTGTCTGCAGAGTTCTGAGCTGATGAAGTGCTGTCAAAGGTTGAGCAGGTTGCATACAGTCCTCCACTAGAAAATCATCTGAATTGCACATACTAGCAGTTTTCATTTTCTTCCAGGCCGACGCAGCCAACCCGACAGCATCAATGGTTCTGGGAAGAACAGTAGTAAGTATAATTCTCTCTCTTAGTACATGTGAATCTTCTTGAATGGTCAATAATACTTTCTGCTCAATGAAAGTTAACGGCCACGGCGTGGAAAGGCAGGGCAACAGTTTTGGAATTCCATGGAATATGCGCTAACCTGTGTTATTATGGCTGTTGCAGTTACCACCCATGTCAGCAGCAGAACTTCTACCAAGTACGGGCCAAGCTCAAGGAAGGCCGCTAAATCAAATGGTATCCCCTGATCGTAGCACCCAGGCTTTGCTATTTGGCATGCGAAAGCAGTCGAAATTCGCTGGTAGGTTCAGTCAAAAGTTAAAGTTGTAAACTACTGTGAATTCATTTCCGGTGCCTGTTTTTATACATGATAGGTTCATTTACCTTTCAAATGAACCCACTAGTTGTTAGATCGCCTTCCTGTTTTCTTCACTTTCCCAGCATCAGAAGATTAAACAACTATCAAGACATCCCAAGCTGATCCAATACATGGACAGAGGATACAATTAGACACGAGATACTAAAAGACTATCCATTGACCACTAAACAATGTCCACATGATATTGAAAAAGATCATGGGCATCTGGTCATGTACCCAATGCTAAGTTTGGTTGTATCTTCTCACCTTAGTCGTCTCTCCATGCTCCAATCAAGATAATTAACAAGAAATGAATGAATAATGGGACTGTTCTGAACCCGGACGAGTCCTAGAAAGTATACAAATACACATTGAGTTTCTGAGCGTATAAGAAAGAGAGGCAGCTAGCTGGTCACGACTCATGAGTCACCAACCCAAAGATGATACCGATCCCCATTTCTGCCCTCAGTTGGAATTCTGTCTAAGCGCCATTTCGTTTGCAGCATCTAGGCGCTCTCTTGGAAGAATAAAGCTCCAGGTGCAGAGAGTTCAACTCAGGACCAAGGGAAATGAGTCAAGGCACGGTATGTACCTTCATCTAACAGAATGAATTCCTTCTACGTATGTCTCTTGCACATGTGTTGTTGCGTAAATTGAAATATTGTATTTTTGTGTTTGAATCTGGAGCCTGCAATCTTAAGTATATATATAAGAGATTTTTTTTTAAAGAGGTGGAAAGGAATCCAAACTTAAGTTAAAGAGTTCTTCTTGAAACTTGATATGGCTGCTTCGTACATCTACTCCTTCATCCAACTGATATAGTTGGAGCCAGAGATGGAAGTGATTGGTCTGGAACTGTACAATGGATTGTGCTTGTCTTTATCATTGACTTTTCATTTCATCCTAATATATTTATTACATTTGCTGTGGAAGTGTAATTGTTATGTGGCTGCTAGGGTTTGGGAGGGAGAGAGAGGGCTGCGAGGGCGCGAGAAGGCCGGCCGGGGGCTTTGCCCAACGACAGCGACAACGTCGGTGTGGATAGCAGCTGCAGCAGTGGCGTTGGTGGCGGCGGCAGCTGCTGCTGTTGCTGTAGCGTCCCGGGAGAAGGCGGCTGGCTGCTGGAGAAGAGGGACCCCGGCGCCGAGGTATGGCCCAACCCGGAGATGATGGACAGCGGCAGCGGGGACTGCAGCAGCCCGTAGGGATCGGCCAGAAGAGGCGGATCTCCTGGACAGCATTGGTGAGATCGCGGAGGGCTGCGGTGATCTCCGCCGGAGAGAACGCGGGGACATCGGCGGCGGTGGGTGGGAAGAACTCGGTGGAGGGCTGGACATGATCGAACCCGGGAAAGCGATACCAAATGTTAGGATCCGAGATCCTACCAGCCGACGTGATTGTAGGGGTGGAAGTGGCTGGACGAGGGATGTTATGACTGGCCTGGTGGCCCAACCGGCCAGGCCTAAGTTAGGGGCTTAGCCCAAGTTAGATTAGGGTTTCGCGATTCTCTTATAAATACAAGTTGTAATAGACCATATCGATCAAGCAATAAACAGATCTTATAGATCGTTATTGCCGACTCCTTGAGGAGTCGGTCTTCCCTGCCCTAGCCGCCGCTTGCGCGCGACGGCGGCCAGCCGCCGGCGCCGCCTTCCTCTCCCTCGTCCAGCACACTTCCACCCTACGTAACCGGCCTGGTAGGATCTCCTATCAATTTGGTATCAGAGACCTCTACGATCATGTCTTCGAGCCAGCCCACCGCCACCACCGCCGCCGCCTCCGAGACGCCGCCGGCCTCCTCCGCCGCCGCGCCCCTGCCGCCGCCCTCCACGGGCGTCGCGGCGCCCCTGGCAGATGTCGCCGGCGCCGCCCCCTCCTCTCGCAGCAAGAGCTCTCGACGGCCATCCGCGACCTCGCCACCGCCGTCCAAGGCATCCGCCTGTACCTGATCGGCACTCAGGGGATGACCCCGCCGCCGCGCCGCCGGCCCTCCACGCCTGTTCGGCCGCGCCGGCGTTTCCGCCCGTCCAGGGCGTGCCCGCCCCGCCCCGGCCTCGCCGCCCCCACCGCCGTGGTCGTCGTGGCAGCCGGCCCCCAGCACCGGGCCCGCCTCGCTACCCCAGGGCGTCCCCATCCAGCGGGTGTCGTTCCCACCATCGCCCTCGCGGCTCCCGGCGTGGGTGACCGCGACGGAGCCCCCGCCCGTCTACTCGTCCGCATCGGCGCCTCCTCCCGTCTACACGACCATCGGGGACCCTCCGAGGCCCTCCTTTCCGGAGCCGGCATACTCGCGCTTGGCGGAGCCTTCCGCTGGACGCGCGGAGTACCAGGGCGCTGCCGGCCCAACCCCCCCACGCTACGCCAAGCTCGACTTCGCCACGTACGACGGCGTCGAGGACCCCCTCAACTGGATCAACCAATGCGAGCAGTTCTTCCGAGGGCAGCGCACCCTCGCCTCGGACCGGACTTGGCTCGCCTCGTACCACCTCCGCGGCGCCGCCCGGACATGGTATTACTCCTCGAGCAGGACGAGGGCGGCATGCCCCATGGGACCGCTTCCGCGAGCTCTGCCTTCTACGCTTCGGTCCCCCGATTCGCGGCAATCGCTTGGCGGAACTTGGGCGTTTGGCGTTCACCACCACGGTGCAGGACTTCGCCGACCGCTTCCAGGCCCTCGCATGCCATGCGCCCGTGACGGGGCAGCAGCGCGCCGAGCTCTTCATTGGCGGACTGCCGGACCACATTCGCGTCGACGTGGAGATGCGGGATCCCGCAGTCGGCCATGTACTACGCTCGCGCCTTCGAGCAGCGCGCGCGGGCCATGCAGCAGGCCTTCCCGGCCAGCGACGTTCGGCCAGCCGACCGCCCTCCCCGACACCACCAGGCCAGGCGCTCACGGCCGTGACTCATGCGGGGCACTCCGATCCAGCCGCGACGCGGCCTTTCCGTCGGCTGACCACGGCCGAACAGCTCGAGCGCCGTCGTAAAGGGTTGTGCTTCAACTGCGACGAGCTCTATGTACCGGGCCACGTTTGTCCACGCCTGTTCTACTTGGAGACCGTAGACGACATTGCGGCTGATGTCGTCGCAGCTGGGCTGGCTGACGCGGCCGTCTCCCAGGCCGACACCGTTCCGGGATGAGTTCCACCAGCAGTTTCCAGCTATCCAGCTCGAGGACGAGCTGTTTGAGAAGGCGGGGAGAGATGTTATGACCGGCCTGGTGGCCCAACCGGCCAGGCCTAAGTTAGGGGCTTAGCCCAAGTTAGCAGATTAGGGTTTCGCGATTCTCTTATAAATACAAGTTGTAATAGACCATATCGATCAAGCAATAAACAGATCTTATAGATCGTTATTGCCGACTCCTTGAGGAGTCGGTCTTCCCTGCCCTAGCCGCCGCCTTCCTCCAACCTCGCGACGGCGGCCAGCCGCCGGCGCCGCCTTCCTCTCCCTCGTCCAGCACACTTCCACCCCTACAATCTACGTAACCGGCCTGGTAGGATCTCAGATCCTATCAGTAATAGTGTAAACAATATTTGTTTCGGCACATCTAACAGTACCAGTCCAATCGGAACATTTAAAAATAAATTCTTGCCCAAACAAATGCCAAGTATTTTCAAACAGCGAAAGTAGCCCGTGCATATATTGCTGAGAAAAATATGTGTATCACATTATTAATATGTATTAAAAATCAGTGACTATTATTTTGTATTTTTTGTTGTATGGGTTATCGGTGCACTTGCTATCGGTTCAGAAATTGCAGAGAAAGCATATCTAGTTATCTACTTGTGGCATGTAGTCGCAACTCACAAGTGCATCATGCTAATTGATACAAGGTATAAAACTACCATACACTTTGTATGCATATGAAGCATGGACAAAAAGATGGATATCTTAGACTGTTATTACATATAATATTGTGTGTATGTCTTACAGTAGTTGTACTGATATTGAACAGTAGTTGTACTGATATTGAAGGTTAGTGATCATGGTGAGGCGTGAAAGGGAGGGCTGCAAATTTGGAATACCACTGTAGCAAATGTGTCACATGGCGCAAAAGGCTTGTGGAAGAGCCCAGCGGTAACAATGATCCGCATTGAGGTACTTAAATCATTGGTTGTCGGTATACTAGCACTTCTGAGCATCTCTCTGGCTTCTTGTCGGTATACTAGCACCTCTGAGCATCTCTCTGGCTTCAATGCCCGATTATTGTTCATAATCACCTTACCTTTTCTTACCATCATCTCATCTGGTATTTGAGAGAAATAAATTTTGTCTTTGCAGAAACAACCAGGTTTGCTGTTGCCAAAAGAAAAGAAGAGAAACAATCAGATTTTTCATTTGCTTCCAGATCACCCCAGTGACTGCGAAAACGATGCTGGCGGTGGAGGCTGGCGAACTTCGGCACTTCCTTCCAGCATCTGAACGATGCTCTTCATTGCAGGCCGTGTCACCGGCACATTCTGAGTGCACCAGATAGCTATCCTCAGCATGCGCTCCAGCTCGATTTGGTTGACACCTTCACCGGCTGCCACTTCCATTACTTCACCTGATTCCACATACTCATAGGCCCACTCAGAAATGTTACATTCCTCGCCGGCCAGCTTCAGCTGCATGTTCTTCTTACAGCTAATCATCTCAAGAAGCATGATGCCATAGCTGTACACATCTGCCTTCACAGTGATTGCCATGTTCTTGCTCCACTCTGGTGCGAGATAGCCCCGTGTGCCTCGGATGCCAGTGAAAGTCTGTGTCTGGTTCCGCATTAGCAGCTTCGCCAGGCCAAAGTCTGCGATCTTTGCCACCCCGGAACTGTCAATGAGTATGTTCTCTGGCTTGATATCACAGTGGATTATAGGCCCCTCTATCTCTTCATGCAGGTACTGTAATCCCCTTGCAACATCCAGTGCAATCGCAAGCCTATTGCCCCAACAAGGGGGTGCATCCGACTTGAAAAGGATATCTGCAAGGGAGCCATTTGGCATATACTCGTACACAAGTACATGCCTTGGTTGCAGAAACCAAGCAAGCATACAAGGTTCCGGTGGTGTGTTCGTGCAATTGCACGCACTTCCCGGTGGAACTCCCGCTCCCCATTTTCTGCCATCTTCTCGAGCCTCTTCACTGCAACATCCTTGTTGTTGCTGGTCAAGACACCTTTGAACACGGTACCATATGCACCCCTTCCTAGCTCTTCAGCAAAGTTATTTGTGGACAACTCTAGATCATGGAAAGAATAGGATTGAATGCCGATAGTCTCATCAAGTTCGAAGTCTTGCTGTTGTGGAGGTCTCGTGTACCTCAAGGCCTGCCGATTCTTGCAAAGTAATGTGGACACAGAGAGTACAGCAATTGAGAAGATGGCCAATGCAGCACCTGATATCAACATGGCAACTGAACTAGCACTTTTTGAAGCCTTCTTTCTGATAACAACTCTGGTATCTCGTGTGTAAACCTTCACATATAGTGTCATGTTGCTACCAGGAACCATCCTGCCATATCTCATAGGAAGCATCTGCTTTGAGCAGTACGAGTCAAACATTGCAATCTCACAGGCACAGTCAGATTGGCAAAGTTCTTTGCAAGCTTCGATGCTTGTTGTCGGCGGTGGGACATTGTACGAATTATCTGACCAACTAGTGTTCTTCACCTGAACCATTGTGGATATCATTCTGATGTCATCATTATTTGCGCAACCGTCAATCTGCTGCACCCTCCAGCATCCTTGATTAGCAATTGAAAATTCAAAACCAGGGAGACAAGAGCAGCTAGTTTCCCCATTAGCAGTGACTTGGCAGTAGCTATTTGGACCACAAACGCCTTTGACAAGGCAGCGATCGCTGTTGGGCTGCAGCCATTTGACCTCTGTTATGGGCGCTTTCCCATTACCAGAGAACACAAGGGAGTAAAGTCGCAAAATACCATCAGCACCCAATGTCAGATGGAAGAAGCTCTGTCGTCTGTCTGGGAAAGCATTAGAAGAAGACCGATTAGCCAGGAACAACACATCTTTATATGCGGAATTCTGGTCGAACAGCCATAAGGTGCCGTTGGGATCCAATGAGAGCGTGAGAAAATAGCCGCTGCCGAATGTGCCAGTATTCCAGTATGAACTATCAGGGTCTATCGCGCCCACAGGATACATCACAAGGTTACCATCTTCCTGATTGAAAAGGCGATACTTTCCTGTGGCATGGTTAGTGTCAGATACACTTGAGAAGAGTTGACTGCCAGGAGGTAGATTTTGCCCTGGTAATAAGGTGTCCGACGGAGAACTAAAGGTGGACCATATGACCTGTTTCTTCATGTCAAACAAGACGAAGTTACCGGTGTCCAACATGCCAGCAGAGGCAGCTGGAGTAGAGGTGGCAGATATGGACTTCCCTTGGCTACCTGCGTTAGCTGGAATCCATTGAAGTGAACCGCCATAGGTTAGCACAACTGAACCACCAGAAACAGGGGGATCATCTCTGTTGGCAGTCCACATGATGGATCTAGATGTGCCTATCACAAGCCACACCCCAATGGAGAATCCTTCACCCTCAGGATAGAAGCCAAAGGCGAAGCGCCCCGAGGGGGAGACCCAACTTTGGGTGCCAGCTGCGCCGATTCTGGAACCCAGAGGAATCTCTGTCTCGATGGTCATGGCAGGATTAGCTTGGTTGATGAATAGAATCACGGACAAAGAGAGGATATATGGGGATGACGACATGGTTTGGGCACAAGAGTATTGTTTGAATGTTCTTTGGTCTCTGCAAAATGAATTGCTTGGGTGTGGAACAAGGAGAGGAGTTAGGTTACAAATCATGATAGAGACTCGCACAATTTAGTCAATAGCTGCTAAAAGCTAGGAGAAACTAGAGCAAAGTGTCACTTTTTGAAAAGCACATGGACCAAAGACAGTCGTAGTGTACTGGTACGTCTTGCAACGGTAGCTTCTCCGTAGCTGCCAACTGCGAAGATCGAATCATCATTATCTTTTTTCTTATGACTTTGTTAATGCAACCATATTTTTTAGAGGTGTGTCTTTCTCGACCAACCGATCTATACTTATTTCATGGAGATACGTGCACCAGTCATAGCGAGGAACCAAGGGTACTTATTAGCTAAAGTGAGCAGTAATTGGATTACCATTAGCAGGTAGTGTACTTTCCCTCAAAACTTTCCTTTTCTTTTTCTTGAAGAGTATGTATGATCTCTGTGTAAATTAATTTGAATTATTTGAGGGGTGGTAATATCAAATTTACTCAAGTTTGCATTTTAGATGGGCATGAACTTTTGGAGTATTTACGTTCAATTAAAAAAAGGCTAAATTTTGAATAATGGTGTAGATAGGAAAATTTAGGTAATATATATCCACTACCAAAAAGGATATCTTCTATACCTAAAAATAAAAGTAAAAGGGTTTCTCCCTCGGTCGTCACTTTTGTTTCCAATTTTACCCCTGCAAGTTTGGGCTATTATGTTGTTCTGCCACCGCCAAGTCACCCCGAACGTTTTTTTTTTGGACACTTCGAGTTGCATCGTTTCTTTCGCCCTCCGGCTAACTTCACATCGCGTCGTTGGGCTCCGCACTACCCGCCTCCATGGCCGCACGGTCCGCCATAAGGTCCCCAACGAGCCCTCGTGCAAAGAAGTTGTGGTTGCATCGGCGGGATGTCCGCTCCACGCCGGTGGGGAGGGGCAGGGGAGGCGCCGGTGGGGAGGAACTAGGGCGGCACCTGTGGCCTGTGGGGAGGAGCAGGGGCGGCGCAGGAGCTGAGGAAGGTCGGGCGGCGCTTGCCGGTGGCCGTTGGGGTGGGAGAAAGAGGAGGGCCGGGCGGTCCTCGCTGGTGGATCGGGAATAATGGACAGAGCTTGGCGAGCGAGGCGTCTGGTGGTGCGGGAGTTGGGGGCGGTGAGGGCGAGAGCTCCTCTCGTTCGTCGACCCCTCCCTGCCCCTCGGTGATTCTTCGAAATTCCTCTGTCTCGGACAGGAAATAAATTGGCACCCTCTGATAGCCTGACACCTGGAATCCGCCGTTCTGAACGACGAGCGGCTTTGACCTCTATCCCTACAGCTTGCCGCTCCTGAAGGAGTCCCGGGATTTACTAGCCATGGCTGCCACCGCAGCTCTGGGGAGACGGCGTTCCGGCCGGCCGGTGGCCACAGGGGGAGAAGCTTGAGGCAGGAAACGCAAGCGGCGCAGCGGCGTTCAGTCAGTCAGGTGGGATCGATGAAGGGGATTAGAGGAGGCAGCGTTGCCCGAGGCCAAAGACTTCCTCATCTACAGTAGATCCATGACGCCGCAGCGCACTCCCGATCGGCCGTCAGGGCACGCGCGATTGAGGACGAGAATAATCTGCTTAAGCGGGTGTTGGCGAGGAGTGGGGACGAGGTCTGCAATCTCTCGGCGGTGCAGGCCTGCAGGGGTCACTCAACGAGTTGACGGATTGACGGAGGAGAGCAGACGGCTGAGTGATGCAAATGAAAAGAAAAGAGTCGTGGTCTGTGAACTGGATGACTCCAAGGCTGGAAGCATGGGAGCATCAACGATAAGTCTGCTACTATACACGAAGAAATTGATGCTCTTGGTATTTGCTTTCATAATGTAAAGAGGAAGATGTTGCCACCGATGCTATACATCCTAGCTCGGTCACGTGACTGTATGAAGCTGTTGGTGTGGATCAAAAAAGAAAATACTATATCAATCCTCTCCTCCAAGACTTGTGTGGCGCAAATTAGATGTATCTAGAGAGAAATCATTTTCTCATCAGAACCATGTCATTGAAGGCGAACTACTAGCTTGGTTGTTTCCTGTACAGAAAAGAAAAAGAAAGATACATAAATATTACTGCCATTGAATGCCGTTGTTGCATGTTTCTCTTACTCTTCTATCATTGGAATTGGAGGTGATTGAACGCGAACTACTAGCTGTTGTCTGGTTGTTTCCTGTACAGAAAAGAAAAAGGAAGATACATAAATCTTACTGCCATTGAATGCCGTTGTTGCATGTTTCTCTTACTCTTCTATCATTGGAGGTGATTACACAAAGACAATACAGTATGTTATCTATACCTAATAATAAAAGCAAAAGGGTTTCTTCCTTGGTCGTTCGTCCGATTCAAAACTGGCCTAAAAATTGGTACAAATTACCCACCACCGCCACCCGTAAGTTAGATAACTGTTGGCTTTTGGTTCGCCGATCGATCGTCCCACGTGGACGTTTTTTACTTCGAATATGTTATATTTGTACAAATTAATTCATGATCTTTTGCTTCACATCGGGGAGGTTGGGGAAGAGTGCACCGGGGGAGGTGGAGAAAGACGCCGCACCACACCAAGGAGGAAAAGCGAAGTGGGCGGACAAATCCAGCCACGAGGTTCGGGCAGTTGTCATCCTAGGCCACTCGACGAGGAGTCGAGGACACCTCTTCTCCGCATGTGGTCTGCTCCGCCAACACCTGCAGCCCCCCCGGGCAACAGATTGCTTCTTCTAATTATTGTTTTGCTTATGCGCCCCAAATCTAGCCAGAAGAACGTGAAGTCAACCAAGTACATGTGATGTGTGTTCATAATGTCGCTAGCATAATATTACACTTATAGAATTGATTTTTTTACTATCCTGATATAAATAATTCGTTGATTTAATGTGGTGCTGTGGCAACGCACGGGTTTTGTGCTAGTTACCTACAATGTGAAAACCACTTTTATGTGCAAAAGCAAATCTTCTGTCTCTAATATACTATGTGTATCCTGCACCCTTCACTGACAACCACCTCCGTGTAATTAGAATATTTTATGTGCGTGCTGCACCTAGTATCCTGCTGACTGAATTTTTGTGTTATCAATTTTTAGATTTCTCCAACACTTATTCTCTTAATTTTTAGCTGCAGTTTAAATTAAGTCAGTTAAAATTTTGTCTTTTAAATTTGGCATGAGCTCAACTTCTCACTGACATGACATAGGTAGTACTACTACTGTCCTTCCAGACCTGTAAAATTAGTGATCAGTTGTTGAGTCATTGTATTGCTGCGAGTTTTATTTATAGAGGATAAACTGTGGCCGGCCCTTCATGAACATTTGTGGAATAGACTTGTTGAGTTAGCGTTGTACTAGGATAGGGCGCGTTTGTGGATCCTGAAAACAATGTCCACGGATGACTAGCATACGTATCTATATGCATCTGATCACTGTCACCAATAATAGCGATTCCATTTGTAGTGACCATCATTATCTAGCCCAGAGCTGAATCTGGTGTGGAAAGCAGAAGCGTTCTGGTGCAGTGGTATCAATAGCATACAGAGTTAGCAGCTTTTAACATCAGCTCGGGTATTTGACTTGAAGAAAGAACAAGCTTAACTCCTGAGCACAACACCTCTCTTGCTGACTGGTGGATCCAATTGTGCTTGCTAACCACTTGCTGCTGATAGATGTTGCAGGTACCTGAACCGCCCACGGACCATGGCAGCAGCCGAAATGACACCGAGAAGAGCACCTGGGAGGGAAGGGAGCACAACCAATCTTTGAGAACATCTAGAAAAAAGAGCTAGTCGACATAACACCGCGTGGAGTGGAGTCTGAATCGGAGGGGACATGCCTCAAGGTCTGCTAAATCGAAGTTCACCATCAGTCGTATCGCCCAAACCCAAGAGGCCTAATTCTTGATGTACAGACTAGTCAAAGCTTGGTAGGTTAGCTGATATGTTTGTTGTTATTGTTTAACCTTGGAAGATATAGATAGTTTGATCTTCCTGTACGGCCCATTACATTTGTAGCGTGGACAGTTTAACTCTGTAACTGCTGTGGCAGATTCATTTCCAGTGCAGGCTTTGTTTTCTTCTTTCAGTCTGTAACTTTGTAACGCACATGGATGTATATATGCAGCGCTGGCAGTTCATATTTTTCTCGAGAAAAGACTCTGAATTGAACGAAGTACAGAGTCGTTGCACCAAGAAATGATATGCGAGCCAGCAGTTTCAATTGGCCATTAACAAGATTGATTTGTCCTGCTGTTCTTGCTTGCAAGATTTTCTTAGAAAAAAAATGGCATGGCACGTCTTATAGGTGGAACATGCCCTTTCTGGGCATCGATGTTTTAGAGTATGTATACTGGTCATGCCAGTTGATAAATCAAAGCTCATGGTACAATCTGCTCATGTTCATAACTCGGCAAAGAATCATATCTGTAATTTTTTTTTGACAAATTTATACAGAGAGAGGTCAAATAGAAGCATATAAATTTGATTTTGAAAAAAAACGCAATTCAGTATTACAATGTAAGTATTTTTTACATTCACTTATTTCAACTTAGATTTAATTGTTGGATTTGCCTCATTCTGGAAATGATCACGCTTTTCGGAATTTTCATGTTAATATTTTTACTATTTTATGAAACATGTAGATAGGATATTTTAACTATTTTGCAAGCCAAACAAGCCAAGTTCTTTGGTTCTTTCTTTGCACTAACTGAACCTTTTGTCTTTTGTTTGCATTCATCAAAAAGAAAATCTTGGAGACAAAGCACTTGCATTCACTTACGAAACAACTCCAGTTGATGATTTATTTTTATCATTTAGAGACAATCAGAAACATATACGACATGCCATGTAATGGAATGCTTTATAATGAGAACAAGGGTTATATATGTTAAAAACAGTGTGCTCTCAATATTTTTGGTTTCCTTGGATGAATAGTACACCTGATGAACACCACCAATCGCAATTTTCTGCAGTAATTTTTGCACATTATTTTCCTCAGTAAATTTTGACGGTAATTTTTTGACATTGATTTATTTATACATAGAAATCTTCTGTTTCAACTTTTCTGCGATAACTACCGATGGTTATTTCTGTAGTAATTTTCAACGGTTATTTTTAATTTCTTTTTTCCAAATCTTCAATTTCAAAACTAATTACCTTGCGGTAATTTTGTATGGTTATCTAACATTGATTTATCGATACATAAATTTCATTTTTTCTGCAGTAATTATTGATGGTTATTTTCAATAGTAATTTTCACATTCCTTAAAAGCACCTAATTCTTCAACGATAATTTTGCAAGTCTTTTTCTACAGTGCACTAAAGGTAATTCTTAAGTGCCAAATGAACAATGCTCTACATTAATTTTCAAAGGTATTTTTTCATAGTATTTTCTTATGCAAGCCTCAAACTCCAACGGTAATTTCTCAAAAGCTAATTATCTAATTATAATTTCCAGGCATAATGGAAGAAGTTTTCCTTATGATTGACCTTAAGACCAGAACAATGTTTTTTACTATTTTCTCAAACATGTAGATATGATTTTGCAAGCCAAACAATCCACGTGTCCTTTTTTAGTAGTACCGACAGTTTTTTTTTATTACCGATAGTTCTCTGGTTCTTTCTTTACACTAACTAATCCTTTTGTCTGTTTTTTGCATTCACCAAAAATAAAATCTTGACGACAAAGTGCTTGTGTTCAGTAACAAAACCACTCAAGTTGTACTTTAACACTCCAGTTGATGATTTATTTTTATCATTTAGAGAGATCACCAAAATATACGGCAGAATGCTTCTTAATGAGAAGAAACATAGTGTATCCTAACCGTGCGAATGCACATGTCACCTCGCTAGTTTATGGAATAGGCACATCAGTTGCATTGTGGATGCATCATTCCCAAAAATTCACTAGCTAATCAACGTAGTACAGGTACCATCTCTTATGTGTTGGGCGAGCCTCTAGTCTCGCTGCAGTACATTGTAACTGCTATGAGTATTTATTTATTTTCCACAACAGATACAGGGTTAACAACCTTGGCTCATGTGGACGAAATAAAAAAAATAGATGCAAAATTCGACTAGAACTTTACCACATATATTGAGCTAAGAGCTGAAACATTAAGATCTGGGCATGATCCCTTTCTTTAGTCTGAACCAAAGAAGCAGTCTTACATACATGCATTTCATTTGGTAGCCGAGACAGAGGGCACATGTTGATCGAACTGATCTAGTTACTTAAGCAACAGCATAAAACTAGGCTAGAGAAATACATGAACTCAACTTTTGACAAGACAGATCAGGAACCATGGATTCAGAACCTTGCTTAGCCCTTGCTAGGGCTGCGATAAACAGAGCATTTCACCTGAGGATTTGCCTCAAACATGCTATAGATTTCTTCACAATCTTGGTCGGTTGGTAAAGAAGACTCAGGGGCCAATACAACAGTCATGCTCTTCATCAAAGGTGCACATCTGAAGAGAAGCTTCAGGAGATCAACATCATTTTCAGTTCCATCACAACCTGTAAGTTCCACTTCTTCAAGAGCTTTCAAAGATATAATTTCATTTCTCCAGTTTTGGGGTTGATGACAAGGACAATTTGGTGAGCATTCTGTGTGCTGAAAGGAAAGTAACATTTTATGAATTATTTATGCTAATAAAACCCAACAACTTATATGTCTATCTGAACTCTGAAGAATCTCGGAGCAAAAGTTGAGAATTAATTACCCAATAGTATTGTCTAATATCCACCTTGAGTCTTCGTATAGATGAACAGACTCCAAGCAGATGTGATACTAGGGCTCCAATACCATGAATTTTCGATTGTAAATCTAACTCCAGCTCTAACTCCAGAACAGAAAAGGCAAGAAGCTGTGCTATCTCCTGAGAAAACGTCCGGTCAGGTAGCACATCATAACCCTACAAAATGAACAAAGAATGTCAAGTAAAGATAACAAATAAAAGTCGGCAACATGTCGCAAATCTAATTCAAGAAAGAAAATGGTAGCTAAATGAATGGGAAACTAAAGAGACTGTGCTATATAAATAAAAGACAGGCTGCAGGTATGGAGAGGAAGTAGATCAGGATTCAGGAAAGAAGTCGTCAACCTTCCAATATATCAACATATGTAGGACGCCTACGTTCTCCTCCATCACTAGTTTCAGACGGGACAGACGCCATTTCTCACCAAACCCGACATTATTGTCCTGAAACGAGCAAAACCAATAGATATTTTCCACCATCGGAGCTGAGAACGAAACAGTGGAATCCTTGGCCATGTTGACCCGCAGGCTGAAGCGCTTAAGCACGGGGGCAATGATGTCCAGTCTATCCAGTTGGACGTAAATATCAACCGCAAGGTCCTCAATCGTGGGTGAGTGGACTTTGATACGGTTTGCGGCGACATCTCTTGAGGGATAAAACTGGATCTCGAACACGCGCAGGCGAGGGCACCGACGGACCAGCTCCGCCGTGTCGATGCGGCTGCAGGCGACGGACAGCTTCTCCAGCAGAGGGAACTCGACGGCCCCTGCCGGCGGGATTAGATAGTGGTTCCTCACGCGCAGCTTGATGGAGGTGGCCCGCTGGAAGGAGGGGATCTCGAATGGAAAGTTGCCATATTTACAGTTCGCCCGGAGACTGAAACTGAATACGAGGTCTGCCGGCGCAAGGCGCGCCGCGGCATGGAGCAGCGCCGAGACGCGGGCAGGTTCCGGAACCCTGTGCTTATAAGGGATGTCTACCTCGAGGAAGGACAGAGCCTGGCCGGCGACCTGGCCGAGGGCTGCGTCGGCTGCGTCGGCCGACATGTCGCGGAAGGAGAGCTCGCGGAGGTGCCTCCAGAGGCCGCGCCAGCGGCGGGAGAGGCCGCTCGTGTGGGCGGCGGCGCGGGCGCAGCGGAGGCGGCCGAGGATCTCCAGCAGCATCTCATCCGGAAGGGCGCTGATCCTGTCCGACCCGTCGCCATCAGGGAAGCCCGGCGGCCGTCGACTAGGGCGAGGTGGAGGCGTAGGTAGCGAGCGGACGAGACGCCCTGACCGCAGCTCCATCTCCCAGCTCTCTCGGAAGGCGACGTAGGTACAAGTGCAGTAGTGCAGTCTGCAGTGCAGTCAGCCAGGAAGATGAAGCATAGCAGATGGGAAATGGCAGCAGGCTTTTAAGCTTGATTTGATTTGGAGGGGAAGCGGCACCGATGATAATGGCACCAAACTACGAATCGTCGGGTTATTAATCGCAACTCGCAAGACGAAGAGTTTCGGGGGCTAAGCTTTGACTACTCGTTTTCAAAAATTAAAACGAAACCACAGCATCTACTCCCCTCCAATTTAACCTATATAATTTAAATTATATAATACAAAATTATATCATTAGAAAATAGAATATCTAAACTTTCTGATGATATAATTTTTATAACATATAACTAATGCTAATTTGATCAAATTTGCGACCTAGAGATACATGCACGCCTAATAAACTGTAAGAGAGGAAGTAGTACTACTATACTACTAGTATGATATTGAGACTAAACGAAACCACAACATCTAGTACTCCGTGGTATGAGTTAATCAGGAGCATCTCTTGATAAGGGGTAGTCCGATCTTCTCAGTAAGCAACGGTGGTGATAATGATCACGGGGTAACGGTGGTGATGATGATCACGGGGTGATGGCAGCGGAGAAACACGATGATGTAGTGGATGATAACTTGTATGACGCAACGAGATCTCTCGATTGGTCCCTGTCGCCAATGCAACAACTCTCAACCCCGCAAGATATTCGCAACTCCACACACTTGCGCACGTAGCCGCCGACCACGAAGCGGTAAGTTGCAACCGTCTAATTCCCAATGGAACAACAGATCACACAAGACTTAAACGGATCTACACAATATCCAAGCAATATGGTGTAGGGAATTCAATAGTTTTGCAGAGCAAACAACTAAGAACTAGGGTTTATCTTAAACATGGTCTAAAGCAGCTAGGGGGTCGTCCAAGGCACTTATATAGGCGTCGGGACGAGTTCGTCGAAAATAAGTAAAAACCGACCTGCAATAGATCTCGAGACACGGTCCGGCTCGGGGATCCGTGGACCGGCCGGGTCCGGCTCGTGGTCCGTCAACCGGGCGCAACCGGAAACCGCGGTTTCCGGTTTCGCCCGCACGATGCACTCCCTCCGGCTGGCGGCTGGCCTGGTCGAGCCAGGGACCGCGGCGGCTGGGGCCGTCCGACCGGGCGCTAGACCGGCTGGACTTCTTCTTCTCCTCTCGTGCATTCCTCCCGCTCCTCCCTCGCGCGTCCATGAGATATCTTCATGTCCAGCTCCTTGTCCATCTTCACGTCCATCTTCACGTCCAGCTGCTCCTCTCCTCCTCGTGCGATGCTCGTCTCCTCTTGATACCTGATGATACACAAGTAATAGGACTTAGGCAGTATAAAGTCCTCATCAATCAAAGTATCGTTTAGAAACAAGTTCACCCGTTGCTTAAGTAGCTTCGCACGAGCTCGTGTCATTGGTCCAATCCTGACTTCATTGGACTTGAGCTTCACAGCAGGTTCATCTTCAGTTGGTAATGACGGAGGTAGTAGTGAGGTAGGGATGTCCTCATCATCTCTACTAGTGCCCCTAAAAATGCGAATCCAAAACCTGTACTTCAGTCTCCTCAATTTTACGGTTTCAATAGAAATCAAAAGACGAACTTGAAAAAATCAAAAGACGATTTTGGGGCGGACAGCGCAAGGGGAGCCGCCGTCGGACGGCCGGAGGGCGGAGGCGGCGAAGCTAGATCTTCTTCCCTCGACCTCGGAGTAATCGATCGATGATCTAATGGACAAATTGGGGACTGAGGCAGATGATCTTGATGACCTGATCTTTGAGGATGAAGAAGAGATACCCAAGGAGGGGATGAAGTGGATAGCCCTGGCTAGGGTTCATACGGATAATCCGTTTAGTCCGCAAACTTTTGAGCAGCATATGCGCAACGCATGGAGCCCCGCAAAAGAGGTGATATTCACGGCTTCAGAACCAAATCTTTTTACGGTCCAGTGCTTTTGTTTGAGGGATTGGCTGAAGATTGAAAAAGGAGGACTGTGGTTGTTTAGACAACATGCGGTAGTTTTTGAGCCCTATGATGGGTTTACTGATCCGGAGACAATCGATCTCAACAGTTTAGGTGTATGGATCCAGATTCATAAGCTACCAGTTGGATACAGGAATACATCGCTGATCACGAACCTAGTGAATAAACAAGTCGGTAGGACGATCGCTGTGGAGACTAATGTACAACGGGCAGGGAATTTTGTTCGTGTGCATGTGAAGGTTGATGTGAGGAAGGTCACCGCTCGGGTGGTTTCGATATCCAGAGGAGGTCAGCGAGAACTTTACCAGATTAAGTATGAGAAGTACCCTCGTTTCTGTGGAGCTTGTGGATTCCTAGGTCATACCTATCTTGAGTGCGGTACGGGGAGCACGATGCAGAGAAGCTGAAGTGGGGCAATTTTCTGAAGGACGATTGGGGAACATGGCGCGGGAGAGGCATTGGTGGTAATCGCGGAGGGTCTGGCATGGGTTCGGGAGCTCGCAGGGGAAGAGACCCTAGCGGGCGAGGGCATGGACCGGCTGGTGATACGTCTCCAACGTATCTATAATTTCTGATGCTCCATGCTTATATTATGACAATACCTACATGTTTTATTCACACTTTATATAATTTTTATGCATTTTTCGGGACTAACCTATTAACGAAATGCCGAAGTGCCAGTTCATGTTTTCTGCTGCTTTTGGTTTCAGAAATTCTACACAGGAAATATTCTCGAAATTGGACCCCACGAAAACAGAAGTCAATATTTTGCCGAGGCGGACCCAGAGAGCCAGAGAAGGGCCAGAGGGAGGCCAAGGGGCCCCCACACCATAGGGGGGCATGACCCACCCCTCTGTCGCGCCACCAGGTGGGGAGGGCACCCTCGGGGCCCCTCCGAGGCCGCCCTTCCGCCTATATATTCTTCCGTAAAAACCCTAGGGCATCGGTCTTCCTCCATGAAAAGTTACGTAGCCGCCGCCACAAGTTCGGGGGAGTCTCTGTTCGCCACCGGACGGGAAGTGCCCCCGGAATCCATCTCCATCGACACCATCTCCATCTCATCGTTGTTGTCTCCCATGATGAGGAGGGAGAGTTCTTCCCCCGAGGCTGAGGGCTCTACCGGTAGCTATGTGGTTCATCTCTCTCCCATGGTGTGATCTTTATGTGATCATGAGCTTTGTGATCTAGTTGAATATGTAGATGTTACTCTTGTCTATTATGCACTCTAGAGGTTACTTTAATATGAACTCTGGAGTTACTCTCCATGGTGTGATGGTGACAGTGTGTGCATCGTGTGTGATTCCTTATGAAGTTGTGGAGCTTGTTTACTCCGGCTTGAGGTGTGCTTTTATAGCCGTACACAATGAATGGTGTTTGTTATCCAACAAGAGAGTGTTTGAGAGTAGCATTTATTTATTCAATTATGTGATCGTTGTTGAGAGTGTCCACTAGTGAAAGTATGATCCCTAGGCCTTGTTTCTAAGCATTGAAACACCGTTTCCAACAAGTTCGCTACATGTTCGCTTGCTGCCATTTTTATTTCAGATTGCAATTACTACTTATAATCATCCATATTACTTGTATTTCACTATCTCTTCGCCGAACTAGTGCACCTATATATCGATAAGTGTATTAGGTGTGTTGGGGACACAAGAGACTTTTATCTTAATTGCAGGGTTGCTTGAGAGGGATATCTCGACCTCTACCTCCCCGAGTTCGATAAACCTTGGGTGATTTACTTAAGGGAAACTTGCCGTTCTACAAACCTCTTGGAGGCCCAACACCTCTACAGAATAGAAGCGCGCGTAGACATCAAGCTATTTTCCGCGCCATTGTCGGGAGGTAAGGTAAAAGGTATTCACATCCTCCGACTACTAAGCTATTTCTGTTGCCGGTGTGTGAGTGCTCGAAGTTATTTCCTTTAGATTCTGCAATTGCATCTTTTTGTTTCTTGTTTTTATTTTTCACTAGTTAGGCTTAATGGAAAACAACAAAAATATTAGAGATCTTTATACTATTTATCTTGAGTTAGGACATGAGGTGTTTGAAGAGAAAATTAAAAAACCTATGGAACTTTATATGCATGCTAATGGCAATGTTATTAGTATGAATGCTTTGAACACCATTGTTGCTAATGCTATGGAAAATTCTAAGCTTGGGGAAGCTGGTTTTGAGGAGCATGATATTTTTAGTCCCCCAAGCATGGAGGAGAAAATTTACTTTGATGATACTTTACCTCCTATATATGATGATTACAATGATGACTATCATATTTTCAGTCCACCTACTATTGAGGAGAAAATTAATTATGATTACAATATGCCTCCTATATATGATGATTATGGTGATGAGAATAATAATGATAGCTATCTTATTGAATTTGCTCACACTATGATTAATAGTAATGACTATGATTATGTGGAGAGTAATAATTTTATGCATGTAGCTCATGATAAGAATGATTCATGTGATAGTTATATTGTTGAGTTTGTTCATGATGCTACTGAAAATCTTTATGAGAGAGGACAATATGGTTGTGGGGATTTTCATGTTACTAAAACACCTCTCTTTTTGCTTAAAATCTTGAAGTTGCGCTTGTCTTGTTTTCCTATGCTTATTGCATTATGCTTACATGACTTGTTTATTTACAAGATTCCTTTTCATAGGAAGTGGGTTAGACTTAAAAGTGTTACTTATTTGCTTTTGATGCTCTCTTTTGCATCAACTCTTATTTCTTGCGAGAGCATCATTAAAATTACTGAGCCCATCTTAATGGCTATAAATAAAACACTTCTTGGGAGATAACCCATGTTTTTATTTTGCTACTATTTTGTTGTGTCTTGGAAGTTGTTACTACTGTAGCAACCTCTCCTTATCATGTTTATTTCGTTTTTGTGCCTGATACGTCTCAAACGTATCTATAATTTCTTATGTTCCATGCTACTTTTATTACAATACTTGAATGTTTTATACATACTTTACAGCATTATTATACATTTTCCGGCACTAACTATTAACAAGATGCCGAAGTGCCGCTCTTCATTGTTTTTGGTTTCGAAATCCTAGTAAGGAAATATTCTCGGAATTGACGAAATCAACGCCCGGGGCCTATTTTTACACGAAGATTCCAGAAGACCGAAAGGGAGACGAAGTGGGGCCACGAGGTGGCCACACACCAGGGCGCGCCCAGGCCTGGCCGCGCCGGCCTAGTGTGTGGGCCCTCGTGGCGCCCCCTACCCTTCCGCCTACAAATAGCCTTCGTCGCGAAACCCCCGTACCGAGAGCCACGATACGGAAAACCTTCCGAGACGCGCCGTCGCGAATCCCATCTCGGGGATTCAGGAGATCGCCTCGGCACTCCTGGGAGGGAATCATCCGGGAGGGGCTCTACATCATCATGCCCCCTCCGGATTGATGCGTGAGTAGTTCATCCTTGGACTATGGGTCCATAGCAGTAGCTAGATGGTTGTCTTCTCCGCTTGTGCTATCATTGTTTAGATCTTGTGAGCTGCCTAACATGATCAAGATCATCTATTTGTAATGCTACATGTTGTGTTTGCGGGATCCGATGAATATAGAATATTATGTTAAGTTGATTATCAATCTATCATATATGTGTTGTTTATGTTCTTGCATGCTCTCCGTTGCTAGTAGAGGCTATGGCCAAGTTGATACTTGTAACTCCAAGAGGGAGTATTTATGCTCGATAGTGGGTTCATGCCTCCATTTAATCTGGGACAGTGACAGAAAGTTCTAAGGTTGTGGATATGTTGTTGCTACTAGGGATAAAACATCGATGCTTTGTCTAAGGATATTTGTGTTGATTACATTACGCACCATACTTAATGCAATTATCTGTTGTTTACAACTTAATACGGAAGGGGTTCGGATGATAACCTGAAGGTGGATTATTTAGGCATAGATGCATGCTGGATAGCGGTCTATGTACTTTGTCGTAATGCCCTGATTAAATCACATAGTAATCATCGTTGATATGTATTGAATCTTTATTTGTCAATTGCCCGCCTGTAATTTGTTCACCCAACATGTTAGTTATCTTATTGGAGAGACACCTCTAGTGAACTGTGGACCCCGGTCCATTCTTTTACATCTGAATATATTCTACTGCAATCTATGTTTTTACCGTTCTTTGCAAACAAACACCATCTTCCACTCGATACGTTTAATCCTTTGTTTTCAGCAAGCCAGTGAGATTGACAACCTCACTGTTACGTTGGGGCAAAGTACTTTGATTGTGTTGTGCAGTTCCACGTTGGCGCCGGTTTCACCGGTGTTGCGCCACACTACATTCCTCCACCAACAACCTTCACGTGCTTCTTGGCTCCTACTGGTTCGATAAACCTTGGTTTCTTTCTGAGGGAAAACTTGCCGCCGTGCGCATCATACCTTCCTCTTGGGGTTCCCAACGGACGTGTGATTTACCGTCACAAGGAAGTTGTTGACTACACGCCAGCTATTTTTCCGGGCGCTGGAGATCAAGACACGCTGCAAGGGAGTCTCCACTTCCAATCTCTTTACTTTATTTTTGTCTTGCTTTACTTTACTTTATTTACTGTCTTGTTTGCTTCATATTAAAAACACAAAAAAATTAGTTACTTTACTTATTGTCTTGTTTACTTGTTCTATATCAAAACACAAAAAAGTTAGTTACTTGTCTTTACTTTATTTGCCTAGTTTACTTTTTGCTTATTTCATCATGCTTCATCCTAAGTTTACTCTGGAAAAGATACCGGTAGGACGAGGGTGTATGATTGGAAGAGATAATATAGAAGAATTTTTCACCCATGTTAGTATGGATGAAGATTTTGAAGATATACCATTATTAAAAACTGCTCCTACTTATGAAAGTGCTTCTGCCTGTTTGATACACATGTTGGAAACTAGATTTGTTAATCTCAATCCCATAATACAACATATGTTTCTTACACTTTCGGATATGGAGATGGGAGAAAAGAGAAATTTTGTTTTAAAAGTCCTTGTTAGAGAATTTGAGGATATAGTTAAAGAAGCTAGAAAAGTTTTTATTAAGCATAAGAGGCTTGGTTTCTTTCATAATTTTAAACAAATACTTGAAAAGATGGATATGGATAGAATTAAGTATACTAATAATGTTAATGATGGTAGGGAAATTAAAGCGCCAATACCTAGTAAGCTCCTAGGGATGCATGAAGCTTTGGAAAATAACTATGTTTGGCTTGTTCCTGAAAATTTGTTTGATGAGAATAGTAAGCCTAGGAGCAATGAGAGAGGAGTTACTTATATAGACCAGATACAATGCATTGTTGAGAAAACTCCCAACTCCCAAGGTAAGAATGTTAATGCATCATCTCTTGAAAATACTTAATTTGCACTTTCTGCGCCTAGCTGAAAGGCGTTAAAGAAAAGCACTTCTTGGGAGATAACCCAAGTTACATTTTATTTACTGTATTGTTGAGTCTTGGAAGTTGTTTACTACTGTATCAACCTCTCCTTATCGTGTTTTTGTGCCAAGTAAAGTTTCTATGCTAAAGTTGATGATATATTTGGGATCGCTGCGCAGAAACAGCATTGCTGACTGTCACGAATTCTCGCAGAAGTCTCTGTACAAAAATCGAAAAAATCTGCAAATTTACGAGCGTGATCCTCAGATATGTACGCAACTTTCATTAGTTTTGATTTTTTCCATTTGAGCAAGTTAAGTGCCCTGCCAGATTCATCTTTACGGACTGTTCTGTTTTTGAAGATTCTGCCTTTTATTTCGCATTGCCGCTTTTGCTATGTTGAATGAGTTTCTTTGTTCCATTAACTTTCAGAAGCTTTGTGCAATGTCCATAAGTGTTAATAATGATTGTGTCACCTCTGAATATGTGAATTTTTGGTTATGCACTAACCCTCTAATGAGTTTGCTTGAAGTTTGTGTGAAGGAAGTTTTCAAGGGTCAAGAGAAGAGGATGATATACTATGATCAAGAGTAAAGGTTGATACGTCTCCAACGTATCGATAATTTCTTATGTTCCATGCTACTTTATTGATGATACCTACATGTTTTATGCACATTATATGTCATATTTATGCATTTTCTGAACTAACCTATTAACAAGATGCCAAAGAGCCAGTTTTCTGTTTTTGGTTTCAGAAATCCTAGTAAAGAAATATTCTCGGAATTGGACGAAACTTTCGCCCAGGGTCCTATTTTTGCACGAAGCTTCCGGAAGACCGAAGACCTAACGAAGTGGGGCCACGAGGCAGCCGGGGTGGCCGGCGCGCCCAGCCCTGGCCGCGCCGACCTATCCTGGGCCCTCGTGTGCCCTCGCGTTGACCTTCCGCCTACTTAAAGCTCCCGTCGCGAAAACCCCACGAGAGCCACGATACGGAAAACCTTACGGAGGCGCCGCCGCGAATCCCATCTCGGGGATTCGAGATCGCCTCCGGCACCCTGGAGAGGGGATTCATCTCCCGGAGGACTCTTCATCGCCATGATCGCCTCCGAGTGATGAGTGAGTAGTTCACCCCTGGACCATGGGTCCATAGCAGTAGCTAGATGGTCGTCTTCTCCTTGTTGTGCTTCATTGTTAGATCTTGTGAGCTGCCTAACATGATCAAGATCATCTATATGTAATTCTATATGTTGTGTTTGTCGGGATCCGATGGATAGAGAGTACTATGATTATGGTGATTATCAATCTATTGTTCATGTGTTGTTTATGATCTTGCATGCTCTCCGTTATTAGTAGAGGCTCTGGCCAAGTTTTTACTCTTAACTCCAAGAGGGAGTAATTATGCTCGATAGTGGGTTCATGCCTTCATTGATACCTGGGACGGTGACAGAAAGTTCTAAGGTTGTGATGTGCTGTTGCCACTAGGGATAAAACATCGATGCTATGTCTAAGGATGTAGTTGTTGATTACATTACGCACAATACTTAATGCAATTGTGCTGTTGCTTTGCAACTTAATACGGAGGGGGTTCGGACGATAACCGAAGGTGGACTTTTTAGGCATAGATGCAGTTGGATGGCGGTCTATGTACTTTGTCGTAATGCCCAATTAAATCTCACTATATTTACCATGTCATGTATATGCATTATTATGCCTTTCTCTATTTGTCAATTGCCCGACTGTAATTTGTTCACCCAACATGCTTTTATCTTATGGGAGAGACACCTCTAGTGAACTGTGGACCCCGGTCCTATTCTTTCCATAGCATACAATCTACTTGTTTTCCTGTTTTCTTTGCAAACATCTTCCACTCGATACGTTTAATCCTTTGTTACAGCAAGCCGGTGAGATTGACAACCTCACTGTTTCGTTGGGGCAAAGTACTTTGGTTGTGTTGTGCAGGTTCCTAGTTGGCGCCGGAATCCCTGGTGTTGCGCCGCATCACATTTCGCGACCATCAACCTTCAACGTGCTTCTTGGCTCCTACTGGTTCGATTAAACCTTGGTTTCATACTGAGGAAACTTGCTTCTATACGCATCATACCTTCCACTTGGGGTTCCCAACGGACGTGTGCATCTACGCGTATCAAGCTAAATTTCTGGCGCCGTTGCCGGGGAGATCAAGACACGCTGCAAGGGGAGTCTCCACTTCTCAATCTCTTTACTTTGTTTTTGTCTTGCTTTATTTTATTTACTACTTTGTTTGCTGCACTAAATCAAAACACAAAAAAATTAGTTGCTAGTTTTACTTTATTTGCTATCTTGTTTGCTATATCGAAAACATAAAAAAATTAGTTACTTGTCTTTACTTTGTTTGCCTAGTTTACTTTATTCCTGTTATCATGAGTAATCCTGAAGTTGAAGTTCGTTCTTTTAAGCAACAAGGAGGAGAAAGTTTTAAAGATGCTTGGTATAGAATTAGTAATGCTCATCAAAGGTGCATTAAGAAACACTCTACCACTATCCTTCTTAGGAACTTTTATGTTGGTTTATCTAGTTGGAATAGATATGTTCTTGATACTCTTTCGGGAGGTAATTTCCTAGGTACTCCCGCTTTAGAAGCTAGTTGCATCATTGAGAGTCTAGTTGGAATACCACCTGTTAATGAAGTTAAAATTGAAATCTCTCTTGAAGATGTTATGAAAAAATTGGAAACCATAGAGAAAAATTTTCCAAGTATTGAAACTAAATTAGAAATGTTATTGGATAAAACTGATGAACTTGATAAATCCCTAGGAGGAATTGATGAAAGAATTAGTGTCCTAGGAACTTGTGTTATCCATGATAATCAAACCAATAGGATTGATGAACTTGAAAAAGCTATGGGAACCTTGGGTTCAACCTTTTCTTCTCTCAAGTATAATGAGAAAGCCTATGTGGGTAAAGAGCAAAAATTCATGTATGCCTCTAAAGTGCCTAAACAAAAGAATTACTATAGGCCTAAAATTGCTAAAACCCCTAGCACCACCATAGAAAATTTAGATAATGGAGCACCTAAAGCACCCTCCTCAACAAGTTGTGTTTGCATGAAAAATAATAATGTTGATGCTTCTCTCGATGTTACTTGATTTGCACTTTCTGCGCCTAGCTGAAAGGCGTTAAAGAAAAGCGCTTATGGGAGACAACCCATGTTTTTACCTACAGCAATTTTTTGTTTTATTGAGTCTTGGAAGTTGTTTACTACTGTAGCAACCTCTCCTTATCATGTTTTTGTGCCAAGTAAAGTTTCTATGACAAAGTTGATGTTATATTTGGGATCGCTGCTGCGAGAAACAGCATTGCTGTCTGTCACGAATCTGGGCATAATTCTCTGTAGAAAATTCGAAAAAATCTGCCAATTTACGAGCGTGATCCTCAGATATATACGCAACTTTCATTAGTTTTGAGTTTTTCCATTTGAGTAAGTCTGGTGCCATTTATAAATTCGTCTTTACGGACTGTTCTGTTTTTGACAGATTCTGCCTTTTATTTCGCATTGCCTCTTTTGCTATGTTGGATTTATTTCTTTGATCCATTAATGTCCAGTAGCATTATGCAATGTCCAGAAGTGAAAAGAATGATTGTGTCACCTCTGAATGTGTGAATTATTAATGATGCACTAACCCTCTAATGAGTTTGCTTGAAGTTTGGTGTGAAGGAAGTTTTCAAGGGTCAAGAGAGGAGAATGATATACTAAGATCAAGAGGAGTGAAAGCTCTAAGCTTGGGGATGCCCCGTGGTTCATCCCTGCATATTTTAAGAAGACTCAAGCGTCTAAGCTTGGGGATGCCCAAGGCATCCCCTTCTTCATCGACAACATCATCAGGTTCCTCCCTGAAACTATATTTTTATTCAGTCACATCTGGTGTTCTTTACTTGGAGCGTCGGTTTGTTTTCGTTTTTGTTTTTGTTTGAATAAGATGGATCCTAGCATTCACTTTGTGGGAGAGAGACACGCTCCGCTGTTGCATATGGACACATGTGTCCTTAGGCTTTACTCATAATGTTCAAGGCGAAGTTTCTTCTTCGTTAATTTGTTATATGGTTGGAATTGGAAAATGCTACATGTAGTAATTCTAAAAATGTCTTGGATAATGTGATACTTGGCAATTGTTGTGCTCATGTTTAAGCTCTTGCATCATATGCTTTGCACCCATTAATGAAGAAATACATAGAGCTTGCTAAAATTTGATTTGCATATTTGGTTTCTCTAAGGTCTAGATAATATCTAGTATTGAGTTTTGAACAACAAGGAAGACAGTGTAGAGTCTTATAATGTTTACAATATGTCTTTTATGTGAGTTTTGCTGCACTTGTTCATCCTTGAGTTTGCTTCAAATAACCTTGCTAGCCTAAACCTTGTATCGAGAGGGAATACTTCTCATGCATCCAAAATCCTTGAGCCAACCACTATGCCATTTGTGTCCACCATACCTACCTACTACGTGGTATTTCCGCCATTCCAAAGTAAATTGCTTGAGTGCTACCTTTAAAATTCCATCATTCACCTTTGCAATATATAGCTCATGGGACAAAATAGCCTTAAAAACTATCGTAGTATTGAATATGTACTTATGCACTTTATATTTTATTAAGTTGCTTGTTGTGCGATAACCATGCTTCTGGGGAACGCCATCAACTATTGTTGAATATCATGTGAGTTGCTATGCATGTCCGTCTTGTCTGAAGGTCTATCATTTTAGTGGTTGGAGCATGCAAAATTGTTAGAGAAGAACATTGGGCCGCTAACTAAAGCCATGAATCATGGTGGAAGTTTCAGTTTTGGACATATATCCTCAATCTCATATGAGAATAATAACTTTGCTACATGCTTATGCATTAAAGAGGAGTCCATTATCTGTTGTCCATGTTGTCCCGGTATGGATGTCTAAGTTGAGAATAATCAAAAGCGAGAAATCCGAAATGCGAGCATTCTCCTTGGACCTTTGTACGCGGCATGGAGGTACCCTTTGTGACACTTGGTTGAAACATGGCATGCGAAGACCCGGTAGTCCAAGTTAAGTAGGACGAGGTGCGGGCACTATTAGTATACTATGCGTGAGGCTTGCAACTTGTAAGATATAATTTTCATAACTCATATGCTTTATTACTACCGTTGACAAAATTGTTTCATGTTTTCAAAATAAAAGCTCTAGCACAAATAAAGCGATGCTTTCCTCTTAAGGACCATTCTTTTACTTTTATTGTTGAGTCAGTTTACCTATCTCCTTCCACCTTAAGAAGCAAACACTTGTGTGAACTGTGCATTGATTCCTACATACTTGCATATTGCACTTGTTATATTACTTTATGTTGACAATATCCATGAGATATACATGTTACAAGTTGAAAGCAACCGCTGAAACTTAATCTTCCTATGTGTTGCTTCAACACCTTTACTTTGATTTATTGCTTTATGAGTTAACTCTTATGCAAGACTTATTGATGCTTGTCTTGAAGTACTATTCATGAAAAGTCTTTGCTATATGATTCAGTTGTTTACTCATGTCATTACCATTGCTTTGATCGCTGCATTCATTACATATGTTTACAAATAGTATGATCAAGATTATGATGGCATGTCACTTCAGAAATTATCTTTGTTATCGTTTACCTGCTCGGGACGAGGAACTTTGGGGATGCTGATACGTCTCCAACGTATCGATAATTTCTTATGTTCCATGCTACTTTATTGATGATACCTACATGTTTTATGCACATTATATGTCATATTTATGCATTTTCTGGAACTAACCTATTAACAAGATGCCAAAGAAGATTCTGTTTTCTGCTGTTTTTGGTTTTGAAATCCTAGTAAAGAAATATTCTCGGAATTGGACGAAACTTTCGCCCAGGGTCCTATTTTTGCACGAAGCTTCCAGAAGACCGAAGACCTAACGAAGTGGGGCCACGAGGCAGCCGGGGGTGGCCGGCGCGGCCCAGGCCCTGGCCGCGCCGACCTATCCCCTGGGCCCCTCGTGTGGCCCCTCGCGTTGACCTTCCGCCTACTTAAAGCTCCGTCGCGACCCCCAGTACCGAGAGCCACGATACGGAAAACCTTCCAGAGACGCCGCCGCCGCGAATCCCATCTCGGGGGATTACGGAGATCGCCGCACCTGCCGGAGGGGGATTCATCTCCCGGAGGACTCTTCATCGCCATGATCGCCTCCGGAGTGATGAGTGAGTAGTTCACCCCTGGACCATGGGTCCATAGCAGTAGCTAGATGGTCGTCTTCTCCTTGTTGTGCTTCATTGTTAGATCTTGTGAGCTGCCTAACATGATCAAGATCATCTATATGTAATTCTATATGTTGTGTTTGTCGGGATCCGATGGATAGAGAGTACTATGATTATGGTGATTATCAATCTATTGTTCATGTGTTGTTTATGATCTTGCATGCTCTCCGTTATTAGTAGAGGCTCGGCCAAGTTTTTACTCTTAACTCCAAGAGGGAGTAATTATGCTCGATAGTGGGTTCATGCCTTCATTGATACCTGGGAGTGACAGAAAGTTCTAAGGTTGTGATGTGCTGTTGCCACTAGGGATAAAACATCGATGCTATGTCTAAGGATGTAGTTGTTGATTACATTACGCACAATACTTAATGCAATTGTCTTGCTTTGCAACTTAATACTGGAGGGGGTTCGGACGATAACCTGAAGGTGGACTTTTTAGGCATAGATGCAGTTGGATGGCGGTCTATGTACTTTGTCGTAATGCCCAATTAAATCTCACTATATTTACCATGTCATGTATATGCATTATTATGCCTTTCTCTATTTGTCAATTGCCCGACTGTAATTTGTTCACCCAACATGCTTTTATCTTATGGGAGAGACACCTCTAGTGAACTGTGGACCCCGGTCCTATTCTTTCCATAGCATACAATCTACTTGTTTTACCGTTTTCTTTGCAAACATCTTCCACTCGATACGTTTAATCCTTTGTTACAGCAAGCAGATTGACAACCTCACTGTTTCGTTGGGGCAAAGTACTTTGGTTGTGTGTGCAGGTTCCTAGTTGGAATCCCTGGTGTTGCGCGCATCACATTTCGCGACCATCAACCTTCAACGTGCTTCTTGGCTCCTACTGGTTCGATTAAACCTTGGTTTCATACTGAGGGAAACTTGCTTCTATACGCATCATACCTTCCACTTGGGGTTCCCAACGGACGTGTGCATCTACGCGTATCAAAGCTAAGCTTGGGGATGCGGTGGTTCATCCCGCATATTTTAAGAAGACTCAAGCATCTAAGCTGGGGATGCCCAAGGCATCCCCTTCTTCATCGACAACATTATCAGGTCACTTCTAGTGAAACTATATTTTTTATACCATCACATCCTATGTTCTTTACTTGGAGCGTCGGTTTGCTTTTATTTTTGTTTTCGTTTTGAATAAAGTTGGATCCCACCATTCTTATATTGAAGATATTACGCTCCGCTTTTTCATATGGAACACTTGTGTTCTTAATTGTGCTTTAATGTTCATGGCGAAGTCTAAATTGCTTTGTTAAATTGCTATTTGGTTGGAATCGGAAAATGCTGCATATGGTTTGGTAATTTGGCAATTGTTTGAGCTCTCATAGATCATGTTTAAGCTCTTGCATCATGTAGTTTAATCTATTAATGAAGAACTACCGTAGAGCTTGTTTAATTTGGTTTGCATGATTGGTCTCTCTAAGTCTAGATATTTTCGGGTAAAGTGTTTGAACAACAAGGAAGACAGTGTAGAGCCTTATAATGCTTGCAATATGTTTTGTGTAAGTTTTGTTGTACCTGTTCATACTTGTGTTTGCTTCAAACAACCTTGCTAGCCCAAACCTTGTACTGAGGAAATGCTTCTCGTGCATCCAAACACCTTGAGCCAAAACCCATGCCATTTGTGTCCACCATATCTACCTACTATGTGGTATTTTTCTGCCATTCCAAAGTAAATTACTTGAGTGCTACCTTTAAAATTTCATTCCTTTACCTTTACAATATATAGCTCATGGGACAAATAGCTTAAAAACTATTGTGGTGATGAATATGTAGTTATGTGTCTTAATTCTTATAAGTTGCTTGTTGAGCGGTAACCATGTTTCTGGGGCCGCCTGATACGTCTCCAACGTATCGATAATTTCTTATGTTCCATGCTACTTTATTGATGATACCTACATGTTTTATGCACATTATATGTAATATTTATGCATTTTCTGGAACTAACCTATTAACAAGATGCCGAAGAGTTGTTGTTTTCTGCTGTTTTTGGTTTCAGAAATCCTAGTAAAGAAATATTCTCGGAATTGGAAACTTTCCCAGGGTCCTATTTTTGCACGAAGCTTCCAGAAGACCGAAGAGATAACGAAGAGGGGCCACGAGGCGGCAGAGGAGGCCGGCGCGGCCCAGGGCCGCGCCGACCTACCCCCTGGGCCCTCGTGTGGCCCCCGCGTTGACCCTCCGCCTACTTAAAGCCCGTCGCGAAACCCCCGCCGAGAGCCACGATACGGAAAACCTCGAGACGCCGCCGCCGCGAATCCCATCTCGGGGGATTCTGGAGATCGCCTCCGGCACCCTGCCGGAGAGGGGAATTGCCCCGGAAGCCGTCTCCACCGCCATCTTCACCGCCATCGCTGCCTCCATGATGAGGAGGAGTAATTCACCCCCGGGCTGAGGGCTCTACCGTAGCTATGTGGTTAATCTCTCTCTTCTGTACTCCAATACAATGATCTCATGAGCTGCTTTACATGATTGAGATCCATATGATGAGCTTTGTATCGCTACTAGTTGTGTGCTACTCATGTGATGTTATTAAAGTAGTTCTATTCCTCCTACTTGGTGTAAAGGTGATTAGTGTGTGCACCCTGTGGTTCTTGTCGTAGGCTATGATCACGATCTCTTGTAGATTGTGGAGTTAATTATCATTATGATAGTATTGATGTGATCTATTCCTCCTTCATAGTGTAATATGGACAGCGTGTGCACTATGTTAGTTCTTGGTTTATTTTGCAATGATCTATTATGCTCTAAGGTTACTTACATATGAACATGGAATTGTGGAGCTTGTTAACTCCGGCATTGAGGGTTCGTGTAATCCTACGCAATGTGTTCATTATCAAACAAGAGTGTATGTAGCACATATGAGAAGAAGTATTTATTATGCGATCAATGTTGAGAGTGTCCACTAGTGAAAGTATGATCCCTAGGCCTTGTTTCCAATACTGCAAACACCGTTTACTTACTGTTCTGTTGCATGTTTACTCGCTGCCATATTTTATTCAGATTGCTATTACCACTCATATACATCCATATTACTTGTATTTCACTATCTCTTCGCCGAACTAGTGCACCTATACACCTGACAAGTGTATTTGGTGTGTTGGGGACACAAGAGACTTCTTGCTTTGTGGCTGCAGGGTTGCTTGAGAGGGATATCTTTGACCTCTTCCTCCCTGAGTTCGATAAACCTTGGGTAATCCACTTAAGGGAAACTTGCTGCTGTTCTACAAACCTCTGCACTTGGAGGCCCAACACTGTCTACAAGAATAGAAGCACCCGTAGACATCAAGCACTTTTCTGGCGCCGTTGCCGGGGAGGAAAGGTAAAAGGCACTCATACTTCGGTTCCAGGTAACAGTACTTTTCTGGCGCCATTGTGTGTGTGCTCGAAGCTATTTCCTTTAGACTCTGCAATTACATCTTTTTGTTTCTTGTTTTTATTTTCACTAGTTAGGCATAATGGAAAACAACAAAAAAATTAGTGAGCTTTTTAATCTTTTTCCTAATTTAGAATTATTTGATACGAAAATTAAAAAACCTATGGAACCTTATTTACATGATAGTAGCAATGTTATTAGTATGAATGCAATTACTGCTAATGCTATGAAGAAGTCTAAGCTTGGGGAAGCTAGTTTACATAAAAATAATCTTTTTAGCTCCTCCGCTTTGGAAGAAATATTTTGCTCTGATAATGCTTTATCTCCCATATGCGATAACTCTAATGATGCTTCTGATATTTTAAATCCACCTGCTGAAAGTATTCCGTATAAAATACCTATGGAAATTATTGAACGTGTTATGGATAACCGCTATGAAGGGGATGGAACTGTCCATCCTAGGAATCATTTACTGTTTTTGCATGAATTATGCGGGTTATTCAAGTGTGCAGGTATTTCAATGGATGAAGTTAGAAAGAAATTATTTGTTATATCGCTATCTGGTGAAGCGGCGCATTGGTATAAACTATTGAAGGACGGGCGCTCTCTTGATTGGAAGGATATTGTGCCTCTATTTTATTCCAAGTTCTATCCTCCAAGTGAAATTCACAAAGATCGAAACCATATATATAATTTTTGGCCTCATGATGGAGAGAGTATTGCCCAAGCATGGGAGAGATTGAAGACTTTAATGCTCAAATGCCCCAATCATGAGCTTCCAGGTAATATCATCATTGATAATTTCTATGCAAGACTTTCTTTTCAAGATAAGACCTTGCTGGATACTACTTGTTCTGGATCATTCACGAGCAATAAAGAAGAGTTTAAAAGGGACCTCCTTGATCGGATTAAGGAGAACGCTGAAGATTGGGAGAACGACAAAGGTAAAGAGTCAGGTATAAACTATGATTATGAATGCATTGAAACTTTTATGAATACTGATAAATTTCGAAATATGAGTGCTACTTATGGTCTTGACTCTCAAGTTGCTGCAAATCTTTATAAAGCTTTTGCTTCTCACATTGAATTGCCTAGGAAGAATTTTGATAAGTATCATGAACCTTTTAAAGACGCTTGCATGAAGAATGAAATTGTTGTTAATAATTGCAATAAGCATGCTCAAACTCCTAAGAATGCTATTTCCTATAAGCATGTTAATTTTTGTGGAATACATAGACCTTGTGGAATTAATCAAATAGAAGATGAATATTGTATCCATCACAGAAATGAAAAAACTAGAAAGTGGTCTAGAGCTCTAGATGATCTTGGAGAAAAAGTGTGTGCCTTCTATCCTTTTATTTGTGAACTTTGCCATAGAGTTGGTCATTTTAATTTTCAATGTTCCTCCAATGATAATTCAAACCCCATGAGTGCTGCAAATTTGTATTGTGATGATGAAATTATTCCTAATCAGCATGATGAACTTACCTTATTTTTGAAGTGTGAAGAGTTATCAAGAAAAATTTCTTTGTTAAATATTAACGATCTTGATATTGATGATGTCCTGCATGGTTGTCTTTCTTATTGCATTGATAATAGCCATACAAATACTTACATACAAAATATTTTAGAAGATGACACCTTGCCAAAATATGATAGGACCGCTGTGTGTTTTCAATTAATTAATGAAAAGGAGGGATCCTCCCAAGTTTCTTCTATTGTTTCTAAAAGTAAATCAGGTTATGCGGACAAGCCACCCTTCAAGCCTCTTCCTCCTAAAGAAGGGAATGAGGAGAAGGAAGAGAAGAAGAAGAAGAAGAAGAAGAAGAGACGAAGAAGAAGAAGAAGAAGAAGGAGAATAAAAAGAAAGAGGTAATGGCGTATCCCCGCGTGAATGAGATAACGCTAGGTAACCGTAAGTATGTTGCTCCTAATGATTATTGTGATAATGAATCTGAATACGATGATCTTCCTATGCCCTTTACATACATTAGCGATCATGATTTGAATGAGCACACTACCTTTGATATTGGAAATCTCTTTGGTACTGATTATGAAAGTAATGATGATAGCATTATTCATGTCCCCTTAAACGATGATATTGAAAGCCCTAAGCTTGGGGATGTTGTGCTTAAAGATCCTATATTTGAGACTTCTACTTTTAGTGAAAATGATGATACTACATATTCTGGTTTAGATAATTGCTATAGAGATGTATATGACACATGTTACAATTATCCTTATGAAACTTGTCATAGTTATGATGGGCTTGCTAAAAACCATTCCCTTAGTATGCAACTTGTTTACCATGTTCAAATTCTTGATAATAATCTTGCTCCAATTACGATTAATGAGAATAACTCTTCTTATGCCAAAATTAATGATACTTCTATGCATATGAACCATGATAAGAATGTTTTAAGTGACGGGTATATTGTGGATTTCATCAATGATGCTACTGAAAGTTATTATGAGAGAGGGAAATATGGTTATATGCATCTTAATAATATTAAGTTTCCCCTCTTTATGTTGAGAATCTTTAAGTTACTCGTGTTTTATCCTCTTATGCTTGCCACTTTGCTCTTCATGAATTCATTTGTGTATAAGATTCTTTTGCATAGGAAGCATGTTAGGCTCAAATGTGTTTTGAATTGCCTCTTGAAGCTCTCTTTTGCTTCAAATACTATTTCTTGCGGGTGCATCACCAAAATTGCTGAGCCCATCTTAATGGCTATAAAGAAAGAACTTCTTGGGAGATAACCCATGTGTTATTTTGCTACAGTACTTTGTTTTATATTTGTGTCTTGGAAGTTGTTTACTACTGTAGCAACCTCTCCTTATCATGTTTTTGTGCCAAGTAAAGTTTCTATGTCAAAGTTGATGTTATATTTGGGATCGCTGCGCAGAAACAGCATTGCTGTCTGTCACGAATCTGGGCACAGTTTTCTGTAGAAAATTCGAAAAAATCTGCCAATTTACGAGCGTGATCCTCATATATGTACGCAACTTTCATTAGTTTTGAGTTTTTCCATTTGAGCAAGTCTGGTGCCAGCTTTAAATTCGTCTTTACGGACTGTTCTGTTTTTGACAGATTCTGCCTTTTATTTCGCATTGCCGCTTTTGTTAAGTTGAATGAGTTTCTTTGTTCCATTAACTTTCAGAAGTTTTGTGCAATGTCCAGAAGTGTTAAGAATGATTGTGTCACCTCTGAACATGTGAATTTTGATTATGCACTAACCCTTTAATGAGTTTGCTTGAAGTTTGGTGTGAAGGAAGTTTTCAAGGGTCAATAGAAGAGGGTGATATAATGTGATCGAGAAGAGTGAAAGGTCTAAGCTTGGGGATGCCCCGGTGGTTCATCCCTGCATATTTTAAGAAGACTCAAGCATCTAAGCTTGGGGATGCCCAAGGCATCCCCTTCTTCATCGACAACTTATCAGGTTTCTTCTAGTGAAACTATATTTTTATTCCGTCACATCCTATGTATTTTACTTGGAGCGTCTGTGTGCTTTTATTTTTGTTTTTGTTTTGTTATCTTAGTTCTCTAAATAAGTTCATCCTTGTGTGGGAGAGAGACACGCTCCGCTGGTTCGTATGAACACATGTGTTCTTAGCTCATAATATTCATGGCGAAGTTTCCTCTTCGTTATATTGTTATATGGTTGGAATTGGAAAATGCTATATGTAGTAATTGGTAAAATGTCTTGGGTAATGTGATACTTAGGCAATTGTTGTGCTCATGTTTAAGCTCTTGCATCATATGCTTTGCACCCATTAATGAAGAAATACATAGAGCTTGCTAAAATTTGGTTTGCATATTTGGTTTCTCTAAGGTCTAGATAATATCTAGTATTGAGTTTTGAACAACAAGGAAGACGGTGTAGAGTCTTATAATGTTTACAATATGTATTTTATGTGAGTTTTGCTGCACCTGTTCATCCTTGAGTTTGCTTCAAATAACCTTGCTAGCCTAAACCTTGTATCGAGAGGGAATACTTCTCATGCATCCAAAATACTTGAGCCAATATTCATGCCATTTGTGTCCACCATACCTACCTACTACATGGTATTTCTTAGCCATTCCAAAGTAAATTGCTTGAGTGCTACCTTTAAACAATTCAAAATTTATCATCTCTTATTTGTGTCAATGTTTTATAGCTCATGAGGAAGTATGTGGTGTTTTATCTTTCGATCTTGTCATTTACTTCGGACAGACTTTCACAATGGACTAGTGGCTTCATCCGCTTATCCAATAACTTTGCATAAAGAGCTGGCAAAGGGGTTCCCAGCCCCAATTAATTAACTTCATTAATAATTCTCTTCACATGTGTTGCTCTGATTCATCAGTAAGCAACTTAATTTTGCAAATAGACACTCCTCCATGGTATGTGAAAAGTTGGTAGGCACCCGATGGAATCGGTTAGCCATGGCTTGAGAAAGCAAAGGTGGGGAGGAGTGTCATCATAATAAAAATAAAATAAAAAGGCACTCCTTCATGGTATGAGATTGTTGGCAGGCACCCGATGGAATCGGTTAGCCATGGTTTGTGAAAGAAAGGTTGGAAGGAGTGCCACCCCACTAAAATACATGTGTAAACAAAAGAGAAGAGGGATGATCTACCACGGTGGTAGAAATAACGTCCTTCATGGGAGCCGCTCTTGAAAGTCTGGTTGATAAGGTAGTTAGAGTACCCATTACCATTCGTTGACAACAACAAACACCTCTCAAAACTTTACTTTTATGCTCTCTTGATGTTTTTAAAACCAAAGCTCTAGCACAAATATAGCAATCGATGCTTTCCTCTTGAAGGACCATTCTTTTACTTTTATTGTTGAGTCAGTTTACCTATCTCCTTCCACCTTAAGAAGCAAACACTTGTGTGAACTGTGCATTGATTCCTACATACTTGCATATTGCACTTGTTATATTACTTTATGTTGACAATATCCATGAGATATACATGTTATAAGTTGAAAGCAACCGCTGAAACTTAATCTTCTTTTGTGTTGCTTCAACACCTTTACTTTGATTTATTGCTTTATGAGTTAACTCTTATGCAAGACTTATTGATGCTTGTCTTGAAGTACTATTCATGAAAAGTCTTTGCTTTATGATTCAGTTGTTTACTCATGTCATTACCTTTGTTTTGATCGCTGCATTCATTACATATGTTTACAAATAGTATGATCAAGATTATGATGGCATGTCACTTCAGAAATTATCTTTGTTATCGTTTTACCTGCTCGGGACGAGCAGAACTAAGCTTGGGGATGCTGATACGTCTCCAACGTATCGATAATTTCTTATGTTCCATGCTACTTTATTGATGATACCTACATGTTTTATGCACATTATATGTCATATTTATGCATTTTCTGGAACTAACCTATTAACAAGATGCCGAAGAGCCGCTTGCTGTTTTCTGCTGTTTTTGGTTTCAGAAATCCTAGTAAAGAAATATTCTCGGAATTGGACGAAACTTTCGCCCAGGGTCCTATTTTTGCACGAAGCTTCCGAAGACCGAAGAGATAACGAAGAGGGGCCACGAGGCGCGAGGGAGGCGGCGCGGCGGCCCGCCGCGCCGACCTACCCCCGGGCCCCTCGTGTGGCCCCCGCGTTGACCCTCCGCCTACTTAAAGCTCGTCGCGAAACCCCCAGCACCGAGAGCCACGATACGGAAAACCTTCAGAGACGCCGCCGCCGAATCCCATCTCGGGGGATTCGAGATCGCCTCCGGCACCTGCCGGAGAGGGGAGCCCCCGGAGCCGTCTCCACCCATCTTCACCGCCATCGCTGCCTCCATGATGAGGAGGGAGTAATTCACCCCGGGCTGAGGGCTCTACCGTAGCTATGTGGTTAATCTCTCTCTCTGTACTCCAATACAATGATCTCATGAGCTGCTTTACATGATTGAGATCCATATGATGAGCTTTGTATCGCTACTAGTTGTGTGCTACTCATGTGATGTTATTAAAGTAGTTCTATTCCTCCTACTTGGTGTAAAGGTGATTAGTGTGTGCACCTGTGGTTCTTGTCGTAGGCTATGATCACGATCTCTTGTAGATTGTGGAGTTAATTATCATTATGATAGTATTGATGTGATCTATTCCTCCTTCATAGTGTAATATGGACAGCGTGTGCACTATGTTAGTTCTTGGTTTATTTTGCAATGATCTATTATGCTCTAAGGTTACTTAAATATGAACATGGAATTGTGGAGCTTGTTAACTCCGGCATTGAGGGTTCGTGTAATCCTACGCAATGTGTTCATTATCAAACAAGAGTGTATGTAGCACATATGAGAAGAAGTATTTATTATGCGATCAATGTTGAGAGTGTCCACTAGTGAAAGTATGATCCCTAGGCCTTGTTTCCAATACTGCAAACACCGCTTTACTGTTTGTTGCATGTTTACTCGCTGCCATATTTTATTCAGATTGCTATTACCACTCATATACATCCATATTACTTGTATTTCACTATCTCTTCGCCGAACTAGTGCACCTATACACCTGACAAGTGTATTTGGTGTGTTGGGGACACAAGAGACTTCTTGTGTTGCAGGGTTGCTTGAGAGGGATATCTTTGACCTCTTCCTCCCTGAGTTCGATAAACCTTGGGTAATCCACTTAAGGGAAACTTGCTGCTGTTCTACAAACCTCTGCACTTGGAGGCCCAACACGTCTACAAGAATAGAATCTCAACGCCATCAACTTTATCTTTGTTGGATATCATGTGAGATGCTATGCATGTTCGTCTTGTCTGAAGTAAGTGCGATTTCATGATCAAATGGTTTGAGTATGCATATGTTAGAGAAGAACATTGGGCCGCTAACTAAAGCCATGCATCATGGTGGAAGTTTCAGTTTGGACAAACAACCTCAATCTCTTATGAGAATATTAACTGTTGTTGAATGCTTAAGCATTAAAATAGGAGTCCATTATCTGTTGTCTATGTTGTCCCGGTATGGATGTCTAAGTTGAGAATAATCAAAAGCGAGAAATCCAATGCGTGCTTTCTCCTTAGACACTTGTACAGGCGGCATAGAGGTACCCCTTTGTGACACTTGGTTGAAACATATGTTATGCGATGATAATCCGTGTCTTCCGAGCTAAGTAGGACAAGGTGCGAGCACTATTAGTACTCTATGCATGAGACTTGCAACTTGTAGGAAGTATTATGCATAGCACATATGAATTATTACTACCGTTGACAAAATTATTTCTATGTTTTCAAAACAAAAGCTCTAGCACAAAAATAGTAATCAATGCTTCCCTCTGCGAAGGGCCATTCTTTTACTTTATTGTTGAGTCAGTTTACCCACTTCTTTCTATCTTAGAAGCAAACACTTGTGTTAACTGTGTGCATTGATTCTTACATGTTTACTTATTGCACTTGTTATATTACTCTATGTTGACAAATATCCATGAGATATACATGTTACAAGTTGAAAGCAATTGCTGAAACTTAATCATCCTTTGTGTTGCTTCAATGCATTCTACTTTGAATTTATTGCTTATGAGTTAGCTCTTATGCAACTCTTATTGATACTTGTCTTGAAAGTACTATTCATGAAAAGTTTTGCTATATGATTCATTTGTTTAGTCATTATCTTTGTTAGCAATCTTTTGTTCAGATCACTCCATTCATCTTATATGCTTTACAATAATGTTGATCAAGATTATGTTGGTAGCATGTCACTTCATAAATTATTTGTGTTATCGTTTACCTACTCGAGGACGAGTAGGAACTAAGCTTGGGGATGCTTGATACGTCTCAAACGTATCTATAATTTCTTATGTTCCATGCTACTTTTATTACAATACTTGAATGTTTTATACATACTTTACAACATTATTATACATTTTCCGGCACTAACCTATTAACAAGATGCCGAAGTGCCAGTTCTGTCTGCTTTTTGGTTTCAGAAATCCTAGTAAGGAAATATTCTCGAATTGGACGAAATCAACGCCTGGGTCCTATTTTTGCACGAAGCTTCCAAGACCGAAAGGGAGACGAAGTGGGGCCACGAGGTGGCGCCACACGGCGCGGCCGGCCTGGCCGTCGCGGCTTTGTGTGGGGCCCTCGTGTGGCCCCCGACCTACCCTTCCGCCTACAAATAGCCTTTGTCGCGAACCCCCGTACCGAGAGCCACGATACGAAAACCTTCCGGAGACGCCGCCGTCGCGAATCACATCTCGGGGGATTCAGAGATCGCCTCGGCACCCCTGCCGGAGAGGGAATCATCACCGGAGGGCTCTACATCATCATGCCCGCCTCCGGATTGATGCATGAGTAGTTCATCCTTGGACTATGGGTCCATAGCAGTAGCTAGATGGTTGTCTTCTCCGCTTGTGCTATCATTGTTATAGATCTTGTGAGCTGCCTAACATGATCAAGATCATCTATTTGTAATGCTACATGTTGTGTTTGGCGGGATCCGATGAATATAGAATATTATGTTAAGTTGATTATCAATCTATCATATATGTGTTGTTTATGTTCTTGCATGCTCTCCGTTGCTAGTAGAGGCTCTGGCCAAGTTGATACTTGTAACTCCAAGAGGGAGTAATTATGCTCGATAGTGGGTTCATGCCTCCATTGAATCTGGGATCGTGACAGAGGTTCTAAGGTTGTGGATGTGCTGTTGCTACTAGGGATAAAACATCGATGCTTTGTCTAAGGATATTTGTGTTGATTACATTACGCACCATACTTAATGCAATTATCTGTTGTTTACAACTTAATACCGGAAGGGGTTCGGATGATAACCTGAAGGTGGATTATTTAGGCATAGATGCATGCTGGATAGCGGTCTATGTACTTTGTCGTAATGCCCTGATTAAATCACATAGTAATCATCATTGATATGTATTGAATCTTTATTTGTCAATTGCCCGCCTGTAATTTGTTCACCCAGCATGTTAGTTATCTTATTGGAGAGACACTGATACGTCTCCAACGTATCGATAATTTCTTATGTTCCATGCTACTTTATTGATGATACCTACATGTTTTATGCACATTATATGTCGTATTTACGCATTTTCTGGAACTAACCTATTAACAAGATGCGAAGAAGCCAGCCGGTTTTCTGCTGTTTTTGGTTTCAGAAATCCTAGTAAGGAAATATTCTCGGAATTGGACGAAATCAACGCCCAGGGTCCTATTTTGCCACGAAGCTTCCAGAAGAAGAGGAGTCGAAGTGGGGCCACGAGGCCGCCACCATAGAGGCGGCGCCCCAGGCCTTGGCCGCGCCGACCTATGGTGGGGCCTCGTGTGGCCTCCCACGTTGCCCTTCCGCCTACTTAAAGCCTCCGTCGCGAAACCCCGACCGAGAGCCACGATACGGAAAACCTTCCAGAGACGCCGCCGCCGCGAATCCCATCTCGGGGATTGGAGATGCCTCCGACGCCGGGAGAGGGGATTCATCTCCGGGAGGACTCTACACCGCCATGGTTGCCTCAGGAGTGATGAGTGAGTAGTTCACCCCTGGACTATGGGTCCATAGCAGTAGCTAGATGGTCGTCTTCTCCTAATTGTGCTTCATTGTTGGATCTTGTGAGCTGCCTAACATGATCAAGATCATCTATCTGTACTATATGTTGTGTTTGTCGGGATCCGATGGATAGAGAATACTATGTTATGGTGATTATCAATCTATTGTTTATGTGTTGTTTATGATCTTGCATGCTCTCCGTTATTAGTAGAGGCTCTGGCTTTGCTCTTAACTCCAAGAGGGAGTATTTATGCTCGATAGTGGGTTCATGCCTTCATTGACACCTGGGATCGTGACAGTAGGTTCTAAGGTTGTGATGTGCTGTTGCCACTAGGGATAAAACATTGATTCTATGTCTAAGGATGTAGTTGTCGATTACATTACGCACCATACTTAATGCAATTGTCTGTTGCTTTGCAACTTAATACTGAATGGGGTTCGGATGATAACCTGAAGGTGGACTTTTTAGGCATAGATGCAGTTGGATGGCGGTCTATGTACTTTGTCGTAATGCCCGGATTAAATCTCACTATATTTATCATATCATGTACATGCATTGTTATGCCCTTCTCTATTTGTCAATTGCCCGACTGTAATTTGTTCACCCAACATGCTTTTATCTTATGGGAGAGACACCTCTAGTGAACTGTGGACCCCGGTCCTATTCTTTACATCGCATACAATCTCTGCAATACTTGTTTTACTGTTTTCTTGCAAACAATCATCTTCCACACAATACGGTTAATCCTTTGTTACAGCAAGCCGGTGAGATTGACAACCTCACTGTTTCGTTGGGGCAAAGTACTTTGGTTGTGTTGCAGGTTCCACGTTGGCGTGAATCCCTGGTGTTGCGCCGCATCACATTTCGCCACCATCAACCTTCAACGTGCTTCTTGACTCCTACTGGTCCGATTAAACCTTGGTTTTTTTCTGAGGGAAAACTTGCCGCTGTGCGCATCATACCTTCCTCTTGGGGTTCCCAACGGACGTGTACATCTACGCGCATCAGACACCACTAGTGAACTGTGGACCCCGTTCCATTCTTTTACATCTGAATGAATTCTACTGTTTTTACTGTTCTTTGCAAACAAACACCATCTTCCACTCGATACGTTTAATCCTTTGTTTTCAGCAAGCCGGTGAGATTGACAACCTCACTGTTACGTTGGGGCAAAGTACTTTGATTGTATTGTGCAGGTTCCACGTTGGCGCCGGTTTCACGGTGTTGCACTACACTCCTCCACCAACAACCTTCACGTGCTTCTTGGCTCCTACTGGTTCGATAACCTTGGTTTCTTTCTGAGGAAAAACTTGCCGCTGTGCGCATGATACCTTCCTCTTGGGGTTCCCAACGGACGTGTACATCTACGCGCATCACATTCCAAAGTAAATTACTTGAGTGCTACCTTTAAAATTTCATTCCTTTACCTTTACAATATATAGCTCATGGGACAAATAGCTTAAAAACTATTGTGGTGATGAATATGTAGTTATGTGTCTTAGTTCTTATAAGTTGCTTGTTGAGCGGTAACCATGTTTCTGGGGACGCCATCAACTCTTTACCTTTGTTGGATATCATGTGAGATGCTATGCATGTTCGTCTTGTCTGAAGTAAGTGCGATTTCATGATCAAATGGTTTGAGTATGCATATGTTAGAGAAGAACATTGGGCCGCTAACTAAAGCCATGTATCATGGTGGAAGTTTCAGTTTGGACATACAACCTCAATCTCTTATGAGAATATTAATCGTTGTTGAATGCTTAAGCATTAAAAGAGGAGTCCATTATCTGTTGTCTATGTTGTCCCGGTATGGATGTCTAAGTTGAGAATAATCAAAAGCGAGAAATCCAATGCGTGCTTTCTCCTTAGACACTTGTACAGGCGGCATAGAGGTACCCCTTTGTGACACTTGGTTGAAACATATGTTATGCGATGATAATCCGTGTTTTCCGAGCTAAGTAGGACAAGGTGCGAGCACTATTAGTACTCTATGCATGAGACTTGCAACTTGTAGGAAGTATTATGCATAGCACATATGAATTATTACTACCGTTGACAAAATTGTTTCTATGTTTTCAAAACAAAAGCTCTAGCACAAAAATAGTAATCCATGCTTCCCTCTGCGAAGGGCCATTCTTTTACTTTATGTTGAGTCAGTTTACCCACTTCTTTCTATCTTAGAAGCAAACACTTGTGTTAACTGTGTGCATTGATTCTTACATGTTTACTTATTGCACCTGTTATATTACTCTATGTTGACAAATATCCATGAGATATACATGTTACAAGTTGAAAGCAACCGCTAATCATCCTTTGTGTTGCTTCAATGCATTCTACTTAGAATTTATTGCTTATGAGTTAGCTCTTATGCAAGTCTTATTGATACTTGTTTGAAAGTATTATTCATGAAAAGTTTTGCTATATGATTCATTTGTTTAGTCATTATCTTTGTTAGCAATCTTTTGTTCAGATCACTCCATTCATCTCATATGCTTTACAATAATGTTGATCAAGATTATGTTGGTAGCATGTCACTTCAGAAATTATTTGTGTTATCGTTTACCTACTCGAGGGCGAGTAGGAACTAAGCTTGGGGATGCTTGATACGTCTCAAACGTATCTATAATTTCTTATGTTCCATGCTACTTTTATGACAATACTTGAATGTTTTATACATACTTTACAACATTATTATACATTTTCCGGCACTAACCTATTAACAAGATGCCGAAGTGCCACTTGCTGTTTTCTGCTGTTTTGGTTTCAGAAATCCTAGTAAGGAAATATTCTCGGAATTGGACGAAATCAACGCCCAGGCCCTATTTTTACTAAGCTTCGTAAGAGGGAGAAAGGAAGTGGGGCCACGAGGTGGCCGACAACAGAGGCGGCGCGGCCCAGGCCTGGCCGCGCGCGTCGCCCCCGACCTACCCTTCCGCCTGAATAGCCTTCGTCGCGAACCCCCGTACCAGAGCCACGATACGGAAAACATTACCGAGACGCCACCGCCAATCCCATCTCGGGATTCGGGAGATCGCCTCCGCACCCGCTGGAGAGGGGAATCATCACCGGAGGGGCTCTACATCATCATGCCCGCCTCGGATTGATGCGTGAGTAGTTCATCCTTGGACTATGGGTCCATAGCAGTAGCTAGTTGGTTGTCTTCTCCGCATGTGCTATCATTGTTTAGATCTTGTGAGCTGCCTAACATGATCAAGATCATCTATTTGTAATGCTACATGTTGTGTTTGGCGGGATCCGATGAATATAGAATATTATGTCAAGTTGATTATCAATCTATCATATATGTGTTGTTTATGTTCTTGCATGCTCTTCGTTGCTAGTAGAGGCTCTGGCCAAGTTGATACTTGTAACTCCAAGAGGGAGTAATTATGCTCGATAGTGGGTTCATGCCTCCATTTAATCTGGACAGTGACAGAAAGTTCTAAGGTTGTGGATGTGTTGTTGCTACTAGGGATAAAACATCGATGCTTTGTCTAAGGATATTTGTGTTGATTACATTACGCACCATACTTAATGCAATTATCTGTTGTTTACAACTTAATACGGAAGGGGTTCGGATGATAACCTAAAGGTGGATTATTTAGGCATAGATGCATGCTGGATAGCGGTCTATACTTTGTCGTAATGCCCTGATTAAATCTCATAGTAATCATCATTGATATGTATTGAATCTTTATTTGTCAATTGCCCACCCTGTAATTTGTTCACCCAGCATGTTAGTTATCTTATTGGAGAGACACCACTAGTGAACTGTGGACCCCGGTCCATTCTTTTACATATGAATACATTCTACTGTTTTTACTGTTCTTTGCAAACAAACACCATCTTCCACTCGATACGTTTAATCCTTTGTTTTCAGCAAGCCGGTGAGATTGACAACCTCAGTTACGTTGGGGCAAAGTACTTTGGTTGTGTTGTGCAGGTTCCACGTTGGCGCCGGTTTCACTGGTGTTGCGCCACACTACATTTCGCCGCCATCAACCTTCAACGTGCTTCTTGGCTCCTACTGGTTCGATAACCTTGGTTTCTTTCTGAGGGAAAACTTGCCGCTGTGTGCATCATACCTTCCTCTTGGGGTTCCCAACGGACGTGTACATCTACGCGCATCACACCACTATTGTCTTAATTCCGAAGGTAAAAAACCCAGAGCATATTTCGCAATTTAGACCTATTAGCCTTTGCAATGTGGTCTATAAAGTTATTTCTAAACTGCTTGCTGCTAGACTAAAGATCTTTCTTCCTGAGATTATTTCCCCTATGCAAAATGCTTTTGTTCCCGGTAGACTAATATCTGACAACTTTCTTGTTTCCTTTGAGAGCTACCATGCAATAAGGAATAGAAGATCTGGAAGCTATGGTAATTATGCGGTAAAATTGGACATGCATAAAGCTTATGACAGGGTGGAGTGGAGGTTTCTGAAACTTATTATGATCCAATTGGGATTTCAAGTGGATTGGGTTGATCTTATCAGGACGTGCGTCACCTCTGTGCGTTACCAGGTGCGATTGAATAATTCTCTGTCCCAAGTTATTATTCCCTCCAGGGGGCTTTGCCAGGGAGACCCCCTCTCACCTTACTTGTTCTTGCTATGTGCGGAGGGGCTTTCAAGTTTAATTCTTCATGAGGAAAGGGAAAACAACCTGCAAGGAGTCAAGGTGTGCATGAATGCCCCTTCTGTTTCACACCTCCTTTTTGCCGATGATCGTTGATTTTAATGAGCTAGATAGTGATCAGCTTGTCTTAAAAATATACGGATGAATCTGTAATATCGGGTCAAATGGTTAGTGTGGCAAAATCAAGCGTGTTCTTAAGCCCATGCACTCACGTTGATAGAAGAGTTGAGGTTTGCACTACCCTAAATATTATGACAGAGGCAATAACGGATAAGTACCTCGGTTTGCCACCACTTGTTGGGGTGGATAGGTCTGATTGCTTCCAACATATTATTGATAAAGTTGTTAAACTTCTTAGTGGATGGAAGGAAAAGTTGCTTTCTTTTGGGGGAAGAGAGATTTTAATTAAAGCTATAATCCAGGCGATTCCGGTGTATGCAATGTCGGCCTTCAAGCTACCCAAGCAGATTTGTAAAAGGGATAATCTCGGCAATGTCCCAATTCTTTGGGAGATGATGATGTGAAGCATATACACTGGTTCGCTTGGTAGAAAATGTGCATCCCAAAAAATCAAGGTGGCATGAGATTTAGAGATATTGAGAGTTTCAACCTAGCTTTGCTTTCTAAACAATGCTGGAGACTTCTATCAGAGCCTAATTCTTTATGTGCCCGGGTCCTAAAGGCAAAATACTATCCTACAGGTGATCTCCTAAACTGTGAATTGAAGAAGGGCAGATCATTCACCTGGCAAAGTATTTGGGCTGGCATTCAGACTTTCAAAAGAGGGCATATTTGGAGAGTTGGCAATGGTGAAAATATAAATATCTGGGAGGATTCTGGTGGGGAGATGATGATCAGTAGAAGCATATACACTGGTTCGCTTGGTGGAAAATTTGCATCCCAGAAAATCAAGGTGGCATGAGATTTAGAGATATTGAGAGTTTCAACCTAGCTTTGCTTTCTAAACAATGCTGGAGACTTCGTAAACTGTGAATTGAAGAAGGGAAGCTCATTCACCTGGCAAAGTATTTGGGCTGGCATTCAGACTTTCAAAAGAGGGCATATTTGGAGAGTTGGCAATGGTGAAAATATAAATATCTGGGAGGATTATTGGATACCCTCTAGCAATAACAAGAAAATTATGACGCGGAGAGGAAATATTGTATACACTAGAGTGTCAGAACTTATTGACTCAGAAACAAGGACTTGGGATGAGGAGATAATCAGAGAAATTTTTTGGGCTGCTGATGCGGAAAGGATCTTGCGGATACCTCTAGCCGTGGGTATGATGGAGGATTTTATCTCATGGCATAATAATAAAAGTGGGGTCTTTTCGGTGAAATCTTCATATTACTTGGAATGGGACCATCAACACGGGCGGAAACTACGTCGAACTAGACCTTTCGACTCATCCGCAGTCAATCCGGTCTGGAGAGCTTTATGGTCTACTAAGGTTCCGGCTAAAATAAAAATCTATTGCTGGAGGACTTTGTTGGGAGCGATCCCTTGCTACGGCGTTCTGGCCAACAGGCATATTCCCATTTCAAGCCAATGCCCGATGTGCTCTGTCCACTGTGAGAGTGTGGCACACACTTTATTCAATTGTGCTCGGGCCATGGAGGTTTGGGATGGATTGGGTATGTCGCAGGTTTTGGAAAATGCCCGCAATGCTGAAGTGAATGGTTATACAATTCTCAAGTCACTCCTTCTAGATACGACGGCGGCGGCAATCTCCCCTGAGGTACGCCGTTGCGACCTAGTGGCGGTGGCAACTTGGTACATATGGTGGGAGAGAAGAAGAGCGACCCATGGCGACACAATACAAAATCCTACCCGATCAGCTCTCTCAATTCTCACCTTAACTATGAACTACGGGAGAGCGAAGAAGTTGGGGACTCCCCCTATTGATAGACACGGTTGGAAGAAACCGCCGGAGGAACTCTTAAAGTTAAATGTAGACGCTGCTTTTAATGTGGATACAGGGTCGGGAGGCACGGGTGCAATCCTGCGGGATCATACAGGAAGCTGCATAGCAGCAGGACGTTGGACACTGCAATATGTAGAAGAGGCGTCCACGGCTGAAGCTATTGCACTCCGTAATGGGCTACTCTTAGCTGGTGAAGTTGGGTGTAACAAAGTCATCATCGAATCTGACTGCGCCGAGGTGATTACACAACTATGCAGAATGGGGGCAATTCGTTGGGAATAGCAGCAGCAATATATGAGGAGGCTACTTTTTTATGTAGGGTTTTGCCCGTGTTATTTTCTCCCACTGTCCTAGAGAGGCAAATGAGGCAGCTGATAGCTTAGCCAAGCTCATGGAGGTGACCCAAGGTGTTTGGCATGGTGATCCCCCTGATGCTATTAGAGCGGTTATTGCAAATGATGTAACGATTATGTAATGAGCGGCAGCAAGTTTTTTCGCACTCTTTTCCTTACCAGGGTACATAAGGGGACTGAAAGGTTTTTAGTGAGGCGGCTTTCTTGCCATATTTATAATGAAAGTGTTAATTTCAAAAAAAAAAAAAGTCGCGTCGGCAGAGGAGGTAGTGTCAGATCATACGAACAGCCAACGCTTTTTCCCAATGATGAAGGCGATAGTTTTGTTTCAGAACAATTGAGAATCAATGAGACGTGGCTACCCCAGCCGTGAAGGGACTCAGCCCACGTAGGTGAACATTGTTTCTCCCACAATCAAAAGCTGGGAATTACACTTTCCGCCAAAACGCTTTCCATCCGGCGACCGATCGCTCGCCAATGATCGGTGTCCCTCGCTCCCGCGGTCCTATATGGGCCTGGTTTTTCGGCCAAAACTAGAGTGTTGCTTTTTTTTAAGAAATGCACCGTGTTGTTTCCAGATTTGTAACAATTAGATAAAAAATTTGTTGTAAACTCACACGACATAATTTGTAAGATTTTTCTAAGTGATACGTTACGAAAATGTGTGTTTCTTGATACGTTGTAAACGGATGACTTTTTTGTTGTAATTATTTGTGATTTTTGGTGTAATTGTTTTAGTCATGGACACTTTTTTCGTAGAGATGTTGTATATGTTCGTTAGTTTTGTAACAAATGCGTATAAAAGTTATAGAGAAAGCATGTCAGAGATGTTGTAATGTTTAGTTGTAAATTATTTTCTTAACAACTTTTGAATTATTTGCAAAAATATATTTTTTAGTTGTAAATAGTCTGTGGTTTTTGTGGATGATGTTTGCGACTTTTGTTGTAAACACCCAAATTATTTGTGGCCTGTGTTGCTAATTATTATTGTAAATATTTTACTGGTTTGTTCTAAAGATATTTCTGGAATGAAAGCAGACTTTTATTGTAAACATTCAAATAAAATAATGTTGGTTTTTGTTATTAATTATTGTTGTAAGTATGTTTCCGATTTGTTGTAAAGATATTATTGCATGGAAACTGACTATTATTGTAAACACCCAAATATAAAATATTGTTTCTGTTGTTAATTATTATTGTAAATATATTGATAATTTGTTGTACATATATGTGAAGATTTACTGTGAAAATTTTGTTGTAATACTTTTTTATTTTTTGTACACAAAGCGGCGGGTTTTTGTTGCTATACTAAACAACGGGTTTTGTTGTAAATATCTGAAAGTTTGGGGGCAAAGGGAAACACGTGTTCGGTTTAAACTGATAGGTTTAGGACCGCGGGTTGATTTTCCAAAAACCAGGGGCAAAATGCAAAAATCGAAATGCTGCTAATTACGGGCCGCCGGATTACGATCGAACGGCGCTGGTACGACCGATCCGCGCGCGGATCGGCCGACCGACGGCCAGCGCGCGCCTTCCGCGATGGCTTGAGGGGTGGCATGAAGAGTACTTAGGTGAAAACTTTTAAAAAATGGGAATCTATTAAGAAAGAGAAGATTTGGCCATCAATCAACTTTTAACCATAAGATTGTCCTAACCTCCCCGCGCATCTTCTCGCCGAAATTTTGGACCACTTTCCTTCTTCAGGTTTGTTCGTGAAACCATTTCTATTTTCCGTAGTTTCATTACCCTTGTTCGTTCGTGTCTAGGACGGGAGTCTCCTTATAATTTATTAGTAGTCAGATAATAGCAGCACAAAAGAAAGATTAGTGGAAAATTGAAAGCTAGAGATAGACATAAAAGTCTTGAGTTGTTGTTACTTCCTCTATACACATTAAAAAAATTCACCAGAGTGCAATTATGTTATTTTTACAATTTTTCATGTTTCAGATATATTTGATTATTGTGTGAGCACACATTTTAAGAATAAAATATGAAGGCTGGTTATAGTGCATAGTATCATATACTAGTATCATGCATATGATACTTGTCTTTCTCTATAGTAGTATCATATACTAGTATTAGGCTAGCCATAGTGCTAGTATCATAGCTAGTATCATGCATCCTAGGCCCACCAAAAATACTGATGTGGTAAGTAGGAGAGAGGAGATTAGAGTATCATAGGTAGATATTGTATCATAGCGCACATCACGAGAAAAGTTAGTATCAAATAAATCTTGTACACAAATTTGTATTGGGATTCTACAAATCAATTAATATAGCAAAACTATGATACTAGTCTATTGATACTATGCATTATGGATCTAGTATCATACAAAATTATCATATACATGATACCAATATATGATACTACCCACTATGGCCAGCCTTATAGAGTAGTGTCATAAACTTCTAAATTTATTGTTTTGTAGAATTCCAATATAAATCTATGTACAAGATTTGTTTGGCTTTATTTTTCTCGTAACGTGCGCTATGATACAGTATTCACCTATGTTACTCTAATCCTATCTCTCCTCCTTAATTGCATGTCACATCATCATTTTTGTGAGCCTAGTATGCATGATACTGTTAGGATGATCTCCAACCTGGTCGAACCCAACGGATCAAGCACGACCCTTTGACCTCGTCCGCGCCCTGATCGGGGGCGCCCAACCGCATCTCTGGTTGGTGGGCCCTGTCGCACGTGCTATATATAAGTGGTGGGGGCGGTGGCACAGTCACGAGGTTGACCGGTGCCACTCGCCCCACCAACACACCTACCGATCTAGGTCAGCACAGAGCCGACGGGAAGCTCCATCGCCATGACCCTCCCCACCTACGCTCGCCTCGACCCACGCTTCCCTCTCCTGGGAGGACCACATCGTCTTTCCTCTCGTTCTCTCTCTCTCGCAGCACATGGACACGTTCTTTACAGAGATATTGAGTACCCGTCATTAGATCTCACATTATTCGATCTAGCACATATAACATTGGTATCAGAGCCACTAGTGTGTAGATCTTGTGCTTTTTTCGGGTAGAAAAGAAACAGTAAATGAAACCCTAGTTCACCCCTGTGACCAAACCCGACCCAACGAAAAGGGAAAAGAAAGTGTCCTACCGGCCGAGGCCTTGGGCTTGATACGTCCAATTTGCATCACTATTTTGTATCATAATTTGCTGTTATTCATTGATATATTTCATATTGGGACACAATACTTATGTTATTTCATCTATTTTGCATGTTTCATCTTCATTGGAGGATCAGCACCGGAGCCAGGATTCTGCTGGAAAAAGCACCGTCAGAACGCAATATTTCGGAAGATCAACTGTGGAAGGGAATTTCACGTAAATTCCTATTTTTCCAGATGACGGAGGGAGCCAGAAGGGGAAGAAGAGAGGAGCCACTGTGGGCCCAGACCATAGGGCGGCGCGGCCCATGGCCTGGCCGCGCCACCCTATGCTCTGGGGGGCCCCACAGCCCCTTTCGCCTCCTTTTCTTCGCGTACTCCTTCGTCCCGAAAACCTAAGCCACAGAGAGAACCTCACGAAGGGTTACAGCCGCCTCTGCGGGGCGGAGAACACCAGAGAGAAAAGAGCTCTCCGGCGGGCAGGAATCCGCCGGGGAAATTCCCTCCCGGAGGGGGAAATCGACGCCATCGCCATCGTCATCGAGCGGGACATCATCTCCATCATCATCATCATCATCATCATCTCCACCATCTACACCGCCATCACCACCGCTGCACCTCGTCATCGCTGTAGCAATTCGGGTTAAATCTTGATTGTTTGATAGGGGAAACTCTCCCGGTGTTATTCTATACTTGTTGTAGATGCTATTGAGTGAAACCATTGAACCAAGGTTTATGTTCAGATTGTTATTCATCATCATATCACCTCTGATTGTATTCCATATGATGTCTCGTGAGTAGTTCGTTTAGTTCTTGAGGACATGGGTGAAGTCTAAATGCTAGTAGTGAATCATGGTTGAGTAATATTCAATGTTATGATATTTAAGTTGTGGTGTCATTCTTCTAGTGGTGTCGTGTGAACGTCGACTACACGACACTTCACCATTTATGGGCCTAGGGGAGTGCATCTTGTATTCGGTTGCTAATTGCGGGGTTGCCGGAGTGACAGAAACCTAAGCCCCCGTTAGTATATCGATGCAGGAGGGATCGCAGGATCTCAGAGTTTAAGGCTGTGGTTAGATTTATCTTAATTACTTTCTTGTAGTTGCGGATGCTTGCAAGGGGTATAATCACAAGTATGTATTAGTCCTAGGAAGGGCGGTGCATTAGCATAGGTTCACCCACACAACACTTATCAAAACAATGAAGATTATTTAGCTACATGAAGCGAAAGCACTAGACTAAAATCCCCGTGTGTCCTCAAGAACGTTTGGTCATTATAAGTAAACAAACCGGCTTGTCCTTTGTGCTAAAAAGGATTGGGCCACTCGCTGCAATTATTTCTCTCGCATTTTATTTACTTGTACTTTATTTATCTGCAATATCAAAACCCCCTGAATACTTGTCTGTGAGCATTTACAGTGAATCCTTCATCGAAACTGCTTATCAACACCTTCTGCTCCTCGTTGGGTTCGACACTCTTATTTATCGAAAGTACTACGATACACCCCCTATACTTGTGGGTCATCAAGACTATTTTCTGGCGCCGTTGCCGGGGAGTGAAGCGCTATTGGTAAGTGGAATTGGTAAGGAAATTTACTGTTTGTGCTGATTTTATTTCTGCCTGCTGCTATAAATCATTATGGAGAGATCTTCTCTTCAATTTCTATTTGGGAAATCTACTACTACTGCAACGGTAGTGGATGAAGCGCCAGGTGAGGAAGTAGTACCATATAAAATACCTATGAAAATTATTGAACGTGTTATGGATAACCGCTATGAAGGGGATGGAACTGTCCATCCTGGTGATCATTTATTGTTTTTGCATGAATTATGCGGGTTATTCAAATGTGCAGGTATTTCTATGAATGAAGTTAGGAAGAAACTATTCACTATATCGCTGTCTGGTAAAGCGGCGCACTGGTATAAATTGCTGAAGAATGGTGATTCTATTGATTGGGAGGACATTGTGCCTTTATTTTATTCCAAATTTTATCCTCCAAGTGAAATTCACAAAGATCGGAACCGCATATATAATTTCTGGCCTCATGATGGAGAGAGTATTGCCCAAGCTTGGGGGAGATTGAAGTCTTTAATGCTCAAATGCCCCATTCATGAGCTTCCTGGTAATGTTATTATTGATAATTTCTATGCAAGACTTTCTTTTCAAGACAAGACCTTGCTGGATACTTCTTGTTCTGGATCATTTACACGCAACAAAGAAGAGTTTAAAAGGGACCTTCTTGATCGGATCCAAGAAAATACTGAAGGATGGGAGAACGACAAAGATAGAGAATCAGGTATAATTTATGATTATAAATGCATTGAAGCTTTTATGGATACTGATAAATTTCGTAATATGAGTGCTACATATGGTCTTGATTCTCAAGTTGTTGCAAATCTTTATAAAGCTTTTGCCTCTCATTATGAACTGCCTAAGAAGAATTTTGATAAGTATCATGAACCGTATAAAGATAAAGTTGATTCATCTGTAAACAAATGTGTAGTGATTGAAACTGTTGATAATGTTATTCCTGAAGCTTATATTGAAAAAACTCCTTTCCCTGCTAAAATGAAGGAGTACTCTGTTATAACTAGTGCGGTTAATAAAAGTGAAAAGAAACCTAAAGAACCTGAAGAACAAATTAAAATTGAACCTGCTGTTGCAATAGTTAAGGATCTTGTGACTGAAAATGTGGAGGATGGTCATATTATTTTCTGTGAAGATGCTTCTAATATTGTTTCACATCCTAATAAATCCAAACAAGTTAGTGTTCCTATGCTATCTGTTAGAATTGGTGATCATTGCTATTATGGTTTATGTGATATTGGTGCAAGTGTTAGTGCTATTCCTTATGAGCTTTACACGGAGATTATGCACGAAATTGGTTCTTGTGAACTTGAAGATATTGATGTGGTTATTCATTTGGCTAATAGAGAAACTATTTCTCCAATTGGTATTGTTCGAGATGTGGAAGTTCTATGTGGTAAGATTAAATATCCTGCTGACTTTTTGGTACTTGGTTCTGCTGCTAGTGATCATTGTCCTATCATTTTTGGTAGACCTTTTCTAAATACTTGTGGAGCTATTATAGATTGTAAGAAAGAGAAAATTTTGACTAGATTTGCTGGTGAACCTTATGAATTTAACTTTTCTAAATTTACCAAAACTCCTTATAAAGCTGACTTGCCTAGTAATGATTTTAAAATGGAGCAGTGTGCATCTATTGTTCTTGTTCCTAATAATCCTTTGCAGCAACATTTGGAGAATAGTGAAAGTGAAGCTTTTAGGAAAGAAAGAGATGAGCTTGAGGAAATTTTTCTTCGCCAACCTATTCTCAAGCATGATTTACCGGTGGAAGATTTGGGTACAACACCGCCACCAAAGGAAGATCCTGTTTTTGATTTAAAGCCTTTACCTGATAATCTTAAATATGCTCATATTGATGATAAGAAAATATATCCTGTTATTATTAGTTCTAAGCTTTCAGAGATTGAGGAAGAAAGGTTATTGGAAATATTGAAGAAACACCGAGGAGCTATTGGCTATACACTTGATGATTTGAAAGGGATTTCTCCTTCTATTTGCCAACATGCTATTAATATGGAAGAAGATGCAAAGCCTGTTGTTGAACATCAACGTCGTCTAATTCCGAAGATGAAGGAAGTGGTAAGGAACGAGGTATTAAAACTCCTTGAAGCTGGTATTATATATCCTATTGCTGATAGTAGATGGGTTAGCCCTGTGCATTGTGTTCCTAAGAAAGGAGGAATGACTGTTGTGCCTAATGATAATGATGAGCTTATTCCTCAAAGAATAGTTGTAGGTTATAGAATGTGCATTGATTTTCGAAAAGTTAATAAAGTTACTAAGAAAGATCATTACCCTTTACCCTTTATTGATCAAATGCTAGAAAGGTTATCTAAAAATACTCATTTTTGCTTTCTTGATGGTTATTCTGGGTTTTCACAAATTGCTGTTAAAGCTAAAGATCAAGAGAAAACCACGTTTACTTGTCCTTATGGAACTTATGCTTATAGGCGTATGCCTTTTGGTTTATGTAATGCTCCTGCTACTTTTCAAAGATGCATGTCTGCTATTTTTCATGGTTTTTGCGAAAGTATTGTAGAGGTGTTCATGGATGATTTTTCTGTCTATGGGAATTCTTTTGATAATTGCTTGCGAAACCTCGATAAAGTTTTGCAGAGATGTGAAGAAACTAACCTTGTTCTTAATTGGGAGAAATGTCACTTTATGGTTAATGAAGGAATTGTATTGGGACATAAAATTTCCGAGAAAGTGCTTGATGTCTACGTTCCCCCTCCTTTCCTGTAGACAGTGTTGGGCCTCCAAGAGCAGAGGTTTGTAGAACAGCAGCAAGTTTCCCTTAAGTGGATTACCCAAGGTTTATCGAACTCAGGGAGGAAGAGGTCAAAGATATCCCTCTCATGCAACCCTGCAACCACAAAGCAAGAAGTCTCTTGTGTCCCCAACACACCTAATAGGTGCACTAGTTCGGCGAAGAGATAGTGAAATACAGGTGGTATGAATATATATGAGCAGTAGCAACGGTGCCAGAAAATAGCTTGTTGGCGTGTAGTTGATGGTGGTAGTATTGCAGCAGTAGTAACGCAGTAAAACAGTAAACAAGCAGTGATAGCAGTATTTAGGAACAAGGCCTAGGGATTACACTTTCACTAGTGGACACTCTCAACATTGATCACATAACAGAATAGATAAATGCATACTCTACACTTTTGTTGGATGATGAACACATTGCGTAGGATTACACGAACCCTCAATGCCGGAGTTAACAAGCTCCACAATAATGCTCATATTTTAGTAACCTTTAGTGTAAGATAGATCAAAAGACTAAACCAAGTACTAGCATAGCATGCACACTGTCACCTTCATGCATATGTAGGAGGAATAGATCACATCAATATTATCATAGCAATAGTTAACTTCGCAATCTACAAGAGATCATGATCATAGCATAAACCAAGTACTAACACGGTGCACACACTGTCACCTTTACACACGTGCAGGAGGAATAGAACTACTTTAATAACTTTGCTAGAGTAGCACATAGATAGTAGTGATACAAAACTCATATGAATCTCAATCATGTAAAGCAGCTCATGAGATCATTGTATTGAGGTACATAGGAGAGAGATTAACCACATAGCTATCGGTACAGCCCCGAGCCTCGATGGAGAACTACTCCCTCCTCATGGGAGCAGCAGCGGTGATGAAGATGGCGGTGGAGATGGCAGCGGTGTCGATGGAGAAGCCTTCCGGGCACTTCCCCGCTCCGGCAGGGTGCCGGAACAGAGACTTCTGTCCCCGAATCTTGATTTCGCGATGGCGGCGGCTCCGGAAGGTTTTCTCCGTATCGTGGCTCTCTCGTGGGGTTTCGCACGGGGCTTTAAATAGGCGAAGAGGCGGCGCAGGAGGGCGACGAGGCGGCGTCACCATAGGGGCGCGGGCCACCCCCGCCGCGCCGGCCTATGGTGCAGTGGCACTGTGCCCCCTCTTTGGCGGTTCTCGGGTGTTGGATGCTTCGGGCAAAATATGAACCTGGGCGTTGATTTCGTCCAATTCCGAGAATATTTCGTTACTAGGATTTCTGAAACCAAAAACAGCAGAAAACAGAACTGGCACTTCGGCATCTTGTTAATAGGTTAGTTCCAGAAAATGCACGAATATGACATAAAGTGTGCATAAAACATGTAGGTATCATCAATAAAGTAGCATGGAACATAAGAAATTATCGATACGTTGGAGACGTATCAACATCCCCAAGCTTAGTTCTGCTCGTCCCGAGCAGGTAAAACGATAACAAAGATAATTTCTGAAGTGACATGCCATCATAATCTTGATCATACTATTTGTAAACATATGTAATGAATGCAGCGATCAAAACAAAGGTAATGACATGAGTAAACAAGTGAATCATAAAGCAAAGACTTTTCATGAATAGTACTTCAAGACAAGCATCAATAAGTCTTGCATAAGAGTTAACTCATAAAGCAATAAATCAAAGTAAAGGTGTTGAAGCAACACAAAGGAAGATTAAGTTTCAGCGGTTGCTTTCAACTTATAACATGTATATCTCATGGATATTGTCAACATAAAGTAATATAACAAGTGCAATATGCAAGTATGTAGGAATCAATGCACAGTTCACACAAGTGTTTGCTTCTTAAGGTGGAGGGAGATAGGTAAACTGACTCAACAATAAAAGTAAAAGAATGGTCCTTCAAAGAGGAAAGCATCGATTGCTGTATTTGTGCTAGAGCTTTTATTTTGAAAACATCAAGAGAGTATAAAAGTAAAGTTTTGAGAGGTGTTTGTTGTTGTCAACGAATGGTAGTGGGTACTCTAACCCCCTTGCCAGACAAACCTTCAAAGAGCGGCTCCCATTTTATTTTATTTTTGAGTGGCACTCCTTCCAACCTTTCTTTCACAAACCATGGCTAACCGAATCCTCGGGTGCCTGCCAACAATCTCATACCATGAAGGAGTGCCTTTTATTTTAGTTTTATTATGATGACACTCCTCCCCACCTTTGCTTTCTCAAGCCATGGCTAACCGAATCCTTCGGGTGCCGTCCAACAATCACATACCATGGAGGAGTGTCTATTTTTGTTAATTAATTTGGGACTGGGAATCCCATTGCCAGCTCTTTTTGCAAAATTATTGGATAAGCGGATGAAGCCACTAGTCCATTAGTGAAAGTTGCCCAACAAGATTGAAAGATAAACACCACATACTTCCTCATGAGCTATAAAACATTGACACAAATAAGAGGTAATAACTTTTGAATTGTTTAAAGGTAGCACTCAAGCAATTTACTTTGGAATGGCGGAGAAATACCATGTAGTAGGTAGGTATGGTGGACACAAATGGCATGAATATTGGCTCAAGTATTTGGATGCATGAGAAGTATTCCCTCTCTATACAAGGTTTAGGCTAGCAAGGTTATTTGAAGCAAACTCAAGTATAAAATGGTGCAGCAAGACTCACATATAAACATATTGTAAGCATTATAAGACTTTACATCGTCTCCTTGTTGTTCAAACACCTCAACCAGAAAATATCTAGACTTAGAGAGACCAATCATGCAAACCAAATTTTAACAAGCTCTATGTAATTATTCATTAATGGGTACAAGGTACATGATGCAAGAGCTTAAACAAGATCTATATGAGCACAACAATTGCCAAGTTTCACATTATTCAAGACATTACACCAATTACTACATGTAGCATTTCCCGTTTCCAACCATATAACAATTAACGAAGCAGTTTCAACCTTCGCCATGAAAATTAAAAGCTAAGAACACATGTGTTCATACGAACCAGCGGAGCGTGTCTCTCTCCCAAACAATCATTTATTTAAACAAAAACAAAAACAAAAACATACAGACGCTCCAAGTAAAGTACATAAGATGTGACCGAATAAAAATATAGTTTCAAGAGAAGAAACGATACTTTGTCGATGAAGAAGGGGATGCCTTGGGCATCCCCAAGCTTAGATGCTTGAGTCTTCTTGATCGTAGTATATCATCCTCCTCTCTTGACCCTTGAAAACTTCCTTCACACCAAACTTCAAGCAAACTCATTAGAGGGTTAGTGCATAATCAAAAATTCACATGTTCAGAGGTGACACAAACATTCTTTTCACTTCTGGACATTGCATAAAGCTCCTGGACATTAATGGATCAAAGAAATGAATCCAACATAGCAAAAGAGGCAATGCGAAATAAAAGGCAGAATCTGTCAAAAACAGAACAGTCCGTAAAGACGAATTTAAAGCTGGCACCAGACTTGCTCAAATGGAAAAACTCAAAACTAATGAAAGTTGCGTACATATCTGAGGATCACGCTCGTAAATTGGCAGATTTTTTCGAATTTTCTACAGAGGCCTGTGCCCAGATTCGTGACAGACAGCAATGCTGTTTCTGCGCAGCGATCCCAAATATAACATCAACTTTGACATAGAAACTTTACTTGGCACAAAAACATGATAAGGAGAGGTTGCTACAGTAGTAAACAACTTCCAAGACACAAATATAAAACAAAGTACTGTAGTAAAAAAACACATGGGTTATCTCCCAAGAAGTTCTTTCTTTATAGCCATTAAGATGGGCTCAGCAGTTTTAATGATGCACTCGTAAGAAATAGGAGTTGAAGCAAAAGAGAGCATCAAGAGGAAAATTCAAAACACATTTAAGTCTAACATGCTTCCTATGCATAGGAATCTTGTAAATAAACAAGTTCATGAAGAGCAAAGTAACAAGCATAGGAAGATAAAACAAGTGTAGCTTCAAAAATTTCAGCACATAGAGAGGTGTTTTAGTAACATGAAAATTTCTACAACCATATTTTCCTCTCTCATAATAACTTTCAGTAGCATCATGAGCAAACTCAACAATATAACTATCACATAAAGCATTCTTATCATGAGTCTCATGCATAAAATAATTACTACTCCCAACATAAGCATAATCAATTTTATTAGTTGTAGTGGGAGCAAATTCAACAAAGTAGCTATCATATATAGGAGGTATATTGTAATCATAATCAAATTTATCCTCCATAACAGGTGGTAACAAAAGACTACTATCATTATAATCATCATAAATGGGAGGCAAAGTATCATCAAAGTAAATTTTCTCCTCAATGCTTGGGAGACTAAAAATATCATGCTCATCAAAGCCAGCTTCCCCAAGCTTAGAATTTTCCATAGCATTAGCAACAATAGTGTTCAAAGCATTCATATTAATATGTTCCATGGGTTTTTTAATTTTCGCATCAAACCATCCATGTCTTAAATCAGGAAATAGAATAAAAAGGTCATTGTTGTCCATTATGCCTAACTAGTGTAAACAAGAAACCAAATGTCGCAATTGCAGAGTCTAAAGGAAATAGCTTCGAGCACACACACACAATGGGAAAAGTACTGTTACCTGGAACCGAAGTATGAGTGCCTTTTACCTTTCCTCCCCGGCAACGGCGCCAGAAAAGTACTTGGCGCGTAGTTGACGAGGGAGGAAAAGTGCTTAGTTGCCGGGCTTGCCAATGTGTGAGTGCCGTTTACCTTCCCTCCCCGGCAACGGCGGAAAAGTGCTTGATGTCTACGTTCCCCTCCTTTCCTGTAGACAGTGTTGGGCCTCCAAGAGCAGAGGTTTGTAGAACAGCAGCAAGTTTCCCTTAAGTGGATTACCCAAGGTTTATCGAACTCAGGGAGGAAGAGGTCAAAGATATCCCTCTCATGCAACCCTGCAACCACAAAGCAAGAAGTCTCTTGTGTCCCCAACACACCTAATAGGTGCACTAGTTCGGCGAAGAGATAGTGAAATACAGGTGGTATGAATATATATGAGCAGTAGTGCCAGAAAATAGCTTGCTGGCGTGTAGTTGATGGTGGTAGTATTGCAGCAGTAGTAACAGTAAAACAGTAAACAAGCAGTGATAGCAGTATTTAGGAACAAGGCCTAGGGATTACACTTTCACTAGTGGACACTCTCAACATTGATCACATAACAGAATAGATAAATGCATACTCTACACTTTTGTTGGATGATGAACACATTGCGTAGGATTACACGAACCCTCAATGCCGGAGTTAACAAGCTCCACAATAATGCTCATATTTTAGTAACCTTTAGTGTAAGATAGATCAAAAGACTAAACCAAGTACTAGCATAGCATGCACACTGTCACCTTCATGCATATGTAGGAGGAATAGATCACATCAATATTATCATAGCAATAGTTAACTTCGCAATCTACAAGAGATCATGATCATAGCATAAACCAAGTACTAACACGGTGCACACACTGTCACCTTTACACACGTGCAGGAGGAATAGAACTACTTTAATAACTTTGCTAGAGTAGCACATAGATAGTAGTGATACAAAACTCATATGAATCTCAATCATGTAAAGCAGCTCATGAGATCATTGTATTGAGGTACATAGGAGAGAGATTAACCACATAGCTACCGGTACAGCCCCGAGCCTCGATGGAGAACTACTCCTCATGGGAGCAGCGGTGATGAAGATGGCGGTGGAGATGGCAGCGGTGTCGATGGAGAAGCCTTCCGGGGGCCCCCGCTCCGGCAGGGTGCCGGAACAGAGACTTCTGTCCCCCGAATCTTGATTTCGCGATGGCGGCGGCTCTGGAAGGTTTTCTCGGGTCTCGTCTTCTCCGTAAGGGTTTTCGATGCAGGGGCTTTAAATAGGCGAAGAGGCGGCGCAGGAGGGCGAGGCGGCGACACCATAGCGCGGGCACCCCAGAGCCGCGCCGGCCTATGTCCGTGGGCTGTGCCCCCTCTCTGGCGGTTCTCGGGTGTTCTGGATGCTTCCGGGCAAAATAGGAACCTGGGCGTTGATTTCGTCCAATTCCGAGAATATTTCGTTACTAGGATTTAACCAAAAACAGAAAACAGGAACTGGCACTTCGGCATCTTGTTAATAGGTTAGTTCGGAAAATGCACGAATATGACATAAAGTGTGCATAAAACATGTAGGTATCATCAATAAAGTAGCATGGAACATAAGAAATTATCGATACGTTGGGAGAGAGGTATTGAAGTTGATAGAGCTAAAGTTGAAGCAATTGAGAAGATGCCCTATCCGAGGGATGTTAAAGGTATTCGTAGTGTTCTTGGTCATGCTGGGTTTTATAGGAGATTTATTAAAGATTTCTCTAAAATTTCAAAGCCTCTTACTAATCTTCTTCAAAAAGATGTACCTTTTGTTTTTGATGATGATTGTAAGGAAGCTTTTGAAACTCTAAAGAAAGCCTTAACAACTGCTCCTGTAGTTGAACCTCCTGATTGGAATTTGCCTTTTGAAATTATGTGTGATGCTAGTGATTTTGCTGTAGGCGCTGTTCTTGGACAGCGAGTAGATAAAAAATTAAATGTTATTCATTATGCTAGTAAGACTCTTGATGCTGCTCAAAGAAATTATGCTACAACTGAAAAGGAATTGTTAGCTGTAGTCTTTGCTTGTGATAAGTTTAGACCCTATATTGTTGATTCGAAAGTTACAATTCATACTGATCATGCTGCAATTAGATACCTTATGACAAAGAAAGATGCTAAGCCAAGGCTTATTAGATGGGTTGCAAGAATTTGATTTACATATTATAGATAGGAAAGGTGCTGATAATCCTGTTCTGATAATTTGTCTAGATTGGAAAATATTGCTTATGATCCTGTTCCTGTTAATGATAGTTTTCCAAATGAACAATTGGCTGTAATAAAGGTGAGCTCGCGAGAGAGCCCTTGGTATGCAGATTATGCTAACTTTATTGTTTCGAAGTATTTGCCTCCAACCTTTTCAGCTCAGCAAAGAGAAATTCTTTTATGACTTGAGGCATTATTTTTGGGATGACCCACACTTATATAAAGAAGGAGTGGATGGTATTATGCGAAGATGTGTTCCTGAATATGAACAACAGGAGATATTGAATAAATGTCATGGTAGTGTTTATGGAGGACATCACGCTGGAGATAGAACCGCGCAAAAGGTTCTACAATCAGGTTTTTATTGGCCAACACTCTTCAAAGATGCAAGGAAGTTTATCTTATCTTGTGATGAATGTCAAAGAGTTGGTAATATCTCTAGACGCAATGAAATGCCTATGAATTATACTCTTGTTATTGAACCATTCGATTGTTGGGGATTCGACTTCATGGGTCCTTTCCCTTCTTCAGATGGTAACACTCATATACTTGTCGTTGTTGATTATGTTACTAAATGGGTAGAAGCTATACCTACAAAAAGTGCTGATGGTGAGACCTCTATAAAAATGTTGGTAGATGTTATATTTCCTAGATTTGGAGTACCTAGATATATTATGACTGATGGAGGTTCTCATTTCATTCATGGAGGTTTTAGAAAAACTCTTGCTAAGTATGGTATTAATCATAGAATTGCTTCCGCTTATCACCCTCAAACTAGTGGTCAAGTAGAATTATCAAATAGAGAGATTAAAGCTATCTTAGGTAAGACTGTTAATAAATCTAGGAAGAATTGGGCTAGCAAATTGAAAGAAGCACTATGGGCTTATAGAACTGCTTATAAAAATCCTATGGGAATGTCACCTTATAAAATGGTTTATGGAAAAGCTTGTCATTTACCTTTAGAACTAGAGCACAAAGCTTATTGGGCTGTTAGAGAACTAAATAAAGATCCTAAACTAGCCGGTAATAAGAGGTTGTTGCAATTAAGTTCTCTAGATGAATGGAGAAGTGAAGCTTATGAAAATGCTAAACTCTTTAAAGAAAAAGTTAAGAAATGGCATGATAGAAGGATCATCAAAAGAGAATTTAATGTTGGAGATCAAGTTCTATTGTATCGGTCCCGTCTCAGGTTCTTTGCAGGGAAATTACTCTCAAAGTGGGAAGGACCATATGTTGTTGAGGAGGTGTATCGTTCAGGAGCAATCAAAATTATCTCTCTCCAAGGCAATGCCACACAAGTAGTGAATGGACAAAGACTCAAGCATTATATCTCGGGTGATTCTTATAATGTTGATGTTGATATTATTCAAGTGGAAACACCGGAGGCTTTCATCAAAGAGCAAATTGACAGTCATTGAACTGGACTTTGAATAGGTAACAGTACAGTAATAAAAGTCCGCGTTTACCTTTCCGAACATTATTTCTGCTGTTTTTAGAAAATATTACGGAATCGAAACGGAGTGGAAAAGACGCGCGAGGGCCCGTCACCACAGGCCAGCGCGGGCCCCACCCTGGCCGCGCCGACCTATGGTGACAGCCCCTCGGCGTCCCGTTTCCACTCGTTTTCCTGGAACCTTCCTTTTGTCGTAAAAATATTTGCTATATAATCCCCCGGACCCCTGGAGGTCCGTAATATCGTTTTCTCGTCGTGTTTTGTTTCGAGCTGTTTTCTGCCAGGATCTGCTTCGGATCTAGATCCACCATGTCCTCGTCGGGAACTCAGAAGGACAGCTTCTTTGAGGACGTCGTCAACCCGTACATGAACGAGCTGAAGATGCACCCCAAAGAGTTGCTGCTCGTGGATGGAGAGTTGCAGATCAAAGATGTCCAGGGTCCTAAGGGAGAAGGGAGTTTGGAAGACAGGATGGAGAAACTGGAACAAGAGGTTTTCAACTACAAGAAGATGGCTGAGCGTGAAGTGGATATCTTTCACAAGATTGTGTCCGAACTCATTGATGGGCACAAGAAGGAGACTGCAAAGTTGTGGGACGATATCTTCTCACTTCACGACACCACCAACAAACTCCAAGCTCAACTCTATGATGTTCATAATCAAAACTGTGAGTATGAAAACAGGTTTAAGCGCATAAGTCATGCTGCTAGTTTCAGGTTTCCGGAGACCAAGATGTCTTTTGTTGATGGAGGGCCTCTTCCATGGAAGTCTGATGACGACAAAGATTCACCATCATCACCGAAGGAGTAATTCATCATCGGTATTGGCATCCCCTTGGTTTGTTCCAAGCTTGGGGGAGTGCCGCGGTATCACATTACCCTTATCTTTTACTATCAAGTAGTGTCATATCATGAATAGGGAAGTTATCATATGGAATAGTATGCAATGTGGAAGTATCTCTCTTAGTTAGTTATCTATTTATCCGTTGGTGTGAGTTATCGTTATGGAATATTAATGAGAAGTCTTATCATTTACTTTTTGCACATCTTATTTTAGTTTGCAATCTCCATTATATGATTACTCTTGACATGAGTATGGATATCACTTTGGGAGCATCAAGTAAATCTATTTGGTTTTGGCAAACTTAGCATTGGTCAATAGCAGCAACACCATGATGTTTAATTAAAAGAGAGAAATACACTTAGATATATTACTCTATTATCTCTATGCTTAGTATTCTAAAGTTAAAATTGCTTGTGCTTATGAGAAAGATGCATGATTGTTCTATCATATGTATATTTGTTTGTTTCCCTCAACCTTTATGCTTGCTATCAAACCTTGCTAGCCAAAGACCTGTATCGAGAGGAGATGCTTCTCATACATCCATAACCTTAGACCAAACCTATGCCATTTGTGTCCACCATACCTACCTACTACATGGTATTTTCTGCCATTCCAAGTAAATACTTCATGTGCTACCTTTAAATAATTCAAACTACTACTCCTTATTTGTGTCAATGTTTTATAGCTCATGAGGAAGTATGTGGTGTTTTATCTTTCGATCTTGTCATTTACTTCTGACAGACTTTCACAATGGACTAGTGGCTTCATCCGCTTATCCAATAACTTTGCATAAAGAGGCAAAGGGGTTCCCAGCCCCAATTAATTAACTTCATTAATAATTCTCTTCACATGTGTTGCTCTGATTCATCAGTAAGCAACTTAATTTTGCAAATAGACACTCCTCCATGGTATGTGAAAAGTTGGTAGGCACCCGATGGAATCGGTTAGCCATGGCTTGAGAAAGCAAAGGTGGGGAGGAGTGTCATCATAATAAAAATAAAATAAAAAGGCACTCCTTCATGGTATGAGATTGTTGGCAGGCACCCGATGGAATCGGTTAGCCATGGTTTGTGAAAGAAAGGTTGGGAGGAGTGCCACCCCACTAAAATACATGTGTAAACAAAAGAGAAGAGGGATGATCTACCACGGTGGTAGAAATAACGTCCTTCATGGGAGCCGCTCTTGAAAGTCTGGTTGATAAGGTAGTTAGAGTACCCATTACCAGTCGTTGACAACAACAAACACCCCTCAAAACTTTACTTTTATGCTCTATATATGATTTCAAAACCTGAAAAGCTCTAGCACATGATTTAATCCCTGCTTCCCTCTGCGAAGGGCCTATCTTTTACTTTTATGTTGAGTCAGTAACCTATTTCCCTCTATCTCAAGCAAGCAATTGAGTTGTTGTGAACCAATCATTTATGCTATGATTCATTAATCATGTCTTTTATACTTTCTTGTTTAGTACCAATTTTATCTGAATGAATATGACTTTGAAGTTATCAATGATTATGAGGAGATTGTCATGCTTGAATATGAAAGCTCAGCTATAAAATCTAATATGAAAGCTTTGCTTAGAAGTACAATCCGTTAGTAGTTCTCTGACCAAGAACAAAGTTTGCCATCACCAATTATGATTTCTTATTACCTTTACTTGTGACTTCTCTTTACCTATATCAAGATGAGTTATATGAGGAAGTTGTTTACTAGAATGTCTTGTGTGAATGAATATGATGCTTCTTGTCCGTATTTTATTTATCGACTCTTCACTCCATAAACATGTGGTCTTGTTTATCGAGCTCAGTTTCGCTTGGGGACAAGCGAGGTCTAAGCTTGGGGGAGTTGATACGTCCAATTTGCATCACTATTTTGTATAATAATTTGCTGTTATTCATTGATATATTTCATATTGGGACACAATACTTATGTTATTTCATCTATTTTGCATGTTTCATCATCATTGGAGGATCAAGCCGAGCAGGATTCTGCTGGAAAAAGCACCGTCACGCAATATTTCGGAAGATCAATCGTGGAAGGGAATTTCACGTAAATTCTATTTTTCCAGATGACGGAGGGAGCCGAAGGGAAGAAGAGATGAGCCTGTGGGCCCAGACCAGGTGGCGCCCATGGCCTGGCCGCGCCACCCTATGCTGCGGGGCCCCAGCCCCCTCGCCTCCTTCGCGTACTCCTTCGTCCGGCTAAGCAGAGAGAACCTCACGAAGGGTTACAACCGCCTCTGCCGGCGGAGAACACAGAGAAAAGAGCTCTCGGCGGGCAGGAATCCCTAGGAAATTCCCCTCCGGGGAAATCGACGCCATCGCCATCGTCATCGAGCGGGACATCATCTCCATCATCATCATCATCATCTCCACCATCTACACCGCCATCACCACCGCTGCACTCGTCATCGCTGTAGCAATTCGGGTTAAATCTTGATTGTTTGATAGGGGAAACTCTCCGGTGTTATTCTATACTTGTTGTAGATGCTATTGAGTGAAACCATTGAACCAAGGTTTATGTTCAGATTGTTATTCATCATCATATCACCTCTGATTGTATTCCATATGATGTCTCGTGAGTAGTTCGTTTAGTTCTTGAGGACATGGGTGAAGTCTAAATGCTAGTAGTGAATCATGGTTGAGTAATATTCAATGTTATGATATTTAAGTTGTGGTGTCATTCTTCTAGTGGTGTCGTGTGAACGTCGACTACACGACACTTCACCATTTATGGGCCTAGGGAGTGCATCTTGTATTCGGTTGCTAATTGCGGGGTTGCCGGAGTGACAGAAACCTAAGCCCCGTTAGTATATCGATGCAGGAGGGATCGCAGGATCTCGAGTTTAAGGTTGTGGTTAGATTTATCTTAATTACTTTCTTGTAGTTGCGGATGCTTGCAAGGGGTATAATCACAAGTATGTATTAGTCCTAGGAAGGGCGGTGCATTAGCATAGGTTCACCCACACAACACTTATCAAAACAATGAAGATTATTTAGCTACATGAAGCGAAAGCACTAGACTAAAATCCCAGTGTGTCCTCAAGAACGTTTGGTCATTATAAGTAAACAAACCGGCTTGTCCTTTGTGCTAAAAAGGATTGGGCCACTCGCTGCAATTATTTCTCTCGCATTTTATTTACTTGTACTTTATTTATCTGCAATATCAAAACCCCCTGAAACCTGCATTTACAGTGAATCCTTCATCGAAACTGCTTATCAACACCTTCTGCTCCTCGTTGGGTTCGACACTCTTATTTATCGAAAGTACTACGATACACCCCCTATACTTGTGGGTCATCAGGGCTCGCCGGCGAGAAAGAACAGGGGCAGTGGGGCCTTCGCGCCGCCGCGCCGGATCACCACTGTTTTGTTGCCGAAAGAAGCTACGCCGCCTGCGCCGCGACGGCGCGCCCACCCTCGGGTGCACGCGCGTCGCCAAGAGGGGCACGGGAGCACCGCCATCACTCTCGCTCGTCGTGGTTTTTTTTTCAGTGGAGATGTGGTGGTGGGAACAGAGGAGAGAAAGCACGACTAGACGCCGGTGCGTGCTCGAGCGAGCAGCTACCGCCGCCGCAGAGAGGCAATCCGCCACAAAGAGGCGCGGGGGAGACTCGCGGGCGTGCGGCGAGTATGCGAGCGAGCGCGAGCGAAGTGGAACCTCCGCCGCCGCCGTTGTGCGAAGCTTCTGAAGAGGGGGGAGGAGCCGGGCCATGGTGCAGGAGAGAGAAGGGGGGAGAGCCACCGCCGCCGGACACAGCCGGCGGGCGGGATGGCTCCCGCGCCCGTGGGGAGATACGAACAGGGAGCGGCGCGCGTGTGTTGTCGACCTCTCCGCGCCGCCAGAGAGAAGAACAGAGAAGGCTACGGGGGGAATGGCCCTAGGGTTAGGGTTTGGGCCGTTGGCCAACCTTTTTATCCCGGCCGAAACGGAGAGGGGAGCAGTCGGATTCGATCGACGGCCGAGCGAGCTGCCACGTGGGCACCGTGGGCGGCGCGAGTGCGGCGCGTGCGGGCCGTTGTGAGCCGCGACAGGCTGCCACGTCAGTGCGCGTTTCGGCCACGTGGGTGTGCCGTTGCTGAGCGCCTCTCAGCGCGTGTGGGCCGTGTGGGCGACGCTGGCTGCACAGCGTGGGCGCCGCGTAGGCTGCGCGTCGCGCAGCGTGTGGTGGGCCGCGGGCCGCGCTGCACAATTGTATAGTTTGTCTGTTTTTTTAACAGAGGCTTTTTAGGCATTTTTGGACTGTTTTTTGGCCAAATTTTGTCTAGTTTTTTCTAAGCAAAATGAACCAACGAGATATTTGTTTTGAAATGAAAATAACGAGTAATGCCTCAAGAAAAGTTAATAGCTTAAAGTTAAAGTTTCCGCTGCAATAGTAAAAGAAGCATTTTTTGTCAAGTTTTTTTCCTGAGCAAATTGAACCAACGAGATATTTGTTTTAGGAAATAAAAAAGTAACAGAGATGCTTCTAAAAGTTTTAAAGTCCCATGAATTCAAAGTTTCCGCTGCAAATAGTTAAAGTTGCATTTAAAAAAAGGATTTCTATTTTCGTGCCCTCGGGTCCTTAGTTGTGCTCAGTTTTCCCCAGCTCCTTAGTTTTTCCTCAGTTTTACCCAAACGTTTGTCTGAACCGCAGAAGGAGCTCGGACGGAAGGAGTCCGTTAAGTTGACCGTTCCGTGCTGACGAGTGGGGTCGTGTCGTTTGTGGGGTCGCGTCGTGTGGGACCGCGTCGTGTGGGGCTGGTAGGAAGGGACCGCGTGGGACAGGACGAGGCCGTGTTTGTGTGGCCGTAGCGTGTGGGGCCGTAGCGTGTGGAGCCGTGTGGGTCCGGGACGGGGGCACAAGTGGTTTCTGTCTCTTTCGCCCAGATTAGCAGTTTTCAATGTACCTTTTTCCTCTCTATCGCTCGATCTCATTCATATTTGATAGCCCAAATTGGTAGCAAATCTAGAGCAGCTTCTCCTTCTGTTTTTTAACGCCATTCATTTCTTTATGCCTTCGTTTTTACCCAATCAGGTAGGAAATCTAGGGCACAAATCCGGAGAGAAAATATAGGATAAGCTGCATCAGCAACAACCATAGCATAGATATATTCGGGACAGATCAAAATGTAGTACCGATAGATCCAACATAAGCTACATTTTACATGAATTTAAGCTGCTCTAGATAGAGCAGTCACACGAGAGTGCAGTAGGCACGTTCCGCCTCCAGGTAGCGTGTGACTCGCTTGGAGGTTGCGGGTGAATCCCAAGTGCTTTGTGTTTGGCCATGTACGCATGCACGTTCACGGTCCTTCCAACTCTAGCGCCATATCTGCCAATGGATTCAACATGGTTCACCAGGGTGTTGAAGTTGGTGTCGCGGAGCCTCCTGTTGCAGAAGGGGCACTTGTAAATGCCTCGAGCAAAGGGGCCATCGTAATGGCCGGACTGCAGCCTCCTGAGGACGTGACGAGTCTTGGTGTGGAAGGACTCGTCGTCGCTGTCGACGTCGCTGCTCTCCACCTGTCACGTAGCACCAAAGATCGTGCAAAAAACACGGAGTCAATTGCAACGATGATTGAACAGAGAGTGAACAAAAAATCATGCATGATAATATGGGCTCGAAAAAAAGAGGTAGCCTCAGTTACATTGGACACACTTATATCCAGGATTTGAGTCAGTAAACCAAAGATCATGCACAACAAATTTGTACACACCAATTGTTTACTGACCAAACCCTGAATCAATTTAGGGATGCCCAAATATTCATCATCATCGGCACAAATCTTAAACAAAAGCAAATCACAAACACTAATAACGCAAGATCTAACACAAAAGGATCGAACTAGGAACAGACGAACAGTAATAACGCAAGATCTAACACAAAAGGATTGAACTAGGAACAGACGAATAGTAATAACGCAAGATCTAACACAAAAGGATTGAACTAGGAACAGACGAACAGTAATAACGCAAGATCTAACAAAAAGGATTGAACTAGGAAGAGACGAACAGTAATAACGCAAGATCTAACACAAAAGGATTGAACTAGGAACAGACGAACCGTAATAACGCTAGATCTAACACAAAATGATTGAAATGAGATAAGAACAAGGGAACAAAGGGTTACCTCCGGCTCGTAGTCGACGATGGTGGTGTCGTAGGGGTTCTCCGGCGCGTCGTACTGCACTGGTTCGTACGGGTCCCAATCGACGGGGGACGGACGGGGCGGCGGCCGATGCGCCGGCTGCTACGTTGGAAGCAGCGACAGGGGGCCTGGACGGGGGCGGCGGCGATGCGCCGGCTGCTACGTTGGAAGCAGCGACAGGGGCCTGGACGGGGGCGGCGGCCGATGCGCCGGCTGCTACGTTGGAAGCAGCGACAGGGGCCTGGACGGGGGCGGCGGCCGATGTGCCGACAATGGGCATCTCATTCTTCTCCATCGCCGGCGGTTTTCTTCGGGGTTTTTTCTTCGGTTGTGGAGAAGATGATGGGACAGGAGAGGCGGTTGCAGTGAGCCAGTGAGAACGTGCGTCGAGGGAGAGAAAGAGGGGCTCTATAAAGACGAAGGTGGCGTGTACCGCAACACGCGTCCGCTATGCACGGCTGCAGCGTGCACCGCTACACGAGTCTAACCCTGGGACGTTTGGTGTACTCAGTTATAACCTCAGGCCTTATACAGAAATTTTATCTGTACTCAGTTTTCCCCTCGAGGACTTAGACCGGCAAGTGCAATATACTCAGTTTTACCCTCAAGTAGCTGGTCAACAAATGAGATTAACATAGCTAATTGAGTCATTTCATGCGCAAAAAAACAAAAAAATAAAAACATAGTGGCAACTACTCATGGAGTCTTCCTACGCAACCTGCCACCTAGAAAACCTTAACAAACATATATAAATCAAGTTTTACCACAAATTGCCACTTCTCAGAATCACTAGTGTAGCTATGAAGATGCATGGTTTTCCACCCAAACCCCTTTGCAAAACATCTTTCCCAAAAACATAGTTTGTCTAAATGATGCCATAATTGTCACACTCATGTATATTTGAATTGCAAATAATTTGATGTAGCCCAATATGAATTATATTGTACAAAACACACATTTTTCATTTTGTAATTCTTTTGTTTGAATCCCTTAGTCTATTTACTATTTATGTGCCCTTGGATTCGTAGTACTACTCAGTTTTGCCCTCAAGTTCTGTCACAAATGCTCCAGAAGCCCAAACTTATCCTGATTGGTTGAGCCGTTGTCACACGGATCGACTCCACGAACCGTTGATCCACTGATCTAACGGGCAGTATACCCCTATCCGTCTCTTCGTGGCAACCTCTCTCTCTCTCTCTCTCTTCGTGGCCACCCATCTCTCTCTCTCTCTGTCGGTGGAGAATGCAATAACGAGTTTGCCACTTAATATAGTTTGGGATATAGTATTGGTATAAACATGAGGCATACATATTTGCGGATTTCGGTGATTGCATTATTTGTCACCCCTCTAACAATTATCAACTATCTTGAGCTGTCCTTTTCTTTTAGGGAATATAGTTTGGGATATAGTATTGGTATTTTGAAACGGCCTAAAAGTGGTATAATTTTGGTATAAACATGAGGCATACATATTTGCGGATTTCGGTGATTGCATTATTTGTCACCCCTCTAACAATTATCAACTATCTTTAGTTGTCCTTTTCTTTTAGGGAATATAGTTTGGGATATGGTATTGGTATTTTGGAAAGGCCTAAAAGTGGTATAATTTTGGTATAAACATGAGGCATACATATTTGCGGATTTCGGTTCTAACAATTATCAACTATCTTTAGCTGTCCTTTTCTTTTAGGGAATATAGTTTGGGATATGGTATTGGTATTTTGGAAAGGCCTAAAAGTGGTATAATTTTGGTATAAACATGAGGCATACATATTTGCGGATTTTGGTGATTGCATTATTTGTCACCCCTCTAACAATTATCAACTATCTTTAGCTGTCCTTTTCTTTTAGGGAATATAGTTTGGGATGTGGTATTGGTATTTTGGAAAGGCCTAAAAGTGGTATAATTTTGGTATAAACATGAGGCATACATATTTGCGGATTTCGGTGATTGCATTATTTGTCACCCCTCTAACAATTATCAACTATCTTTAGCTGTCCTTTTCTTTTAGGGAATATAGTTTGGGATATGGTATTGGTATTTTGGAAAGGCCTAAAAGTGGTATAATTTTGGTATAAACATGAGGCATACATATTTGCGGATTTCGGTGATTGCATTATTTGTCACCCCTCTAACAATTATCAACTATCTTTAGCTGTCCTTTTCTTTTAGGGAATATAGTTGGTAATTTCGGTGAATGCACACACTAACTTTGAAAACAACTACAAGTACATGTAACTGAATAATGGATTTGTAACAAGGTATCCCTTGTAACAACTTCTAGCGCCTAGTGAGCAATGATAAGAATCCGATCGTAATTATACAACAACAAAAACAACCAGCCATCAGATTAGCTTGCTTCTTCAACTCGATCAGCTGCCTTAACTGCTTGTTCATTTTCTTCAGTTCTCCCTTCACTTCCACCAGTTCTGCATTGGGAGCATTAGGCATAATCGGAAGGTCCCTAATCGGAACGGCTCCTCTCTCCGCCGCATTCTCTACAGCAAGTCCCCCTCCCAAATTGCGCCCCAATAGCGCCAATTGATTCCTGCAATTGAAGCCTCTGAACGTACACATCGATCCACTCGAAATGCCTGCATTTCTTCAAGATCTGAAAACAACAACGTGAACCCTAAATCCCAAATTCGAGGGAATAACAAGAAAATCGAGAGAAAACAGAGAAATTGGAGCGAGATCTAACCTTATCCCCTCTCTATATGGCAAGCTCTCGCATGCAACGAACTCACGTCCACGGTTGCCGTTCTCGTCCGTCTTACAGATCGACCGCTTCAGAGGCTCCTGGCGTGGGCAGTCAGGGCATCTTGTCAAAGGCACGGGTCCATACTGCGGCCATGAAGAACGGGAGGTCGAAGAGAAACTAGACATCACCCGCGTGCCGGAGAAGGGCTGCCGCTGGCGGAGAAGAAGAACAATGGGGCGCGGAGAAAGAAAGGGGAAGCAATGGCACGGGCACGGGCGCGGGGCTAGCTCGGGCTCCCATTTTGCAACGGTCACCTGGGTAAGCTGTGGGTCCGGCGCGCTAACGTGGACAAGTTGTGGGTCCCACGATGATCTGGATAAGTGGAGACGTGTCCACTGCGGGGCACCAACAGCGGCCCCACTTGCCAGCACCAACCAACGTCAACTAAACGGGATTCCTTCCGTCCGAGCTCTTTCTGCGGGTTATAGACAAGGGGTTGGGGAAAACTGAGGAAAAACTAAGGATCTGGGGAAAATTGAGTACAACTAAGGAGCCGAGGGCACGAAAATAGAAATCCCTTAAAAAATGATTAAAGTGAAAATTTGTGACAATTACGGTTATGTTATTTTTTGACCAACATTATTAATGACATGATCATGATTTGTTGCATGCAAAGAAGTGCATTTATCTCTATTTCTGCCCAACGGTGATATAGATTCAATTGCAGGAACAATCGTATGTTCTAATTTTGACCAACGTTGGATTATTGCATGCAATTGTTGTTAATCTCATTTCATTGTGGTTTAAAGGAGGGTACTACTTGATGAGCTGCATCAAGGATGTTCCAACCCTCAGAGGTGAAAACTACACTGAATGGAGAAAGAAGGTCGATTTGTGCTGAGGTGGACTGGGTTCCCACAGCCGGTCGGACCAAAAGATCCAGTCAGAAACAAGGATGATGATGCTGCATGGCAGAATAAAAGTGGCTAAGTGCCATCTATAAAGAATACAACTGAGAAAGAATAAAAAACCAGTTCACTGGTTTTTTCAAAGATATGTGCGACCCAGCTGCTGAAGCAACTGGTGACAGAAAAGTACACATGGACAGGAAGGACATGGCAAGTGTGCCATATGCTGTAATAATGCTTATGTGGGGTTGTTTTACTCCATGATGAGCTTTATTTATTGTCCTTGCGTGAAAAAGTATTGTCTGTGTAATATATGTGAGTGAAAAGTGTTGTCCTCGTTGGACAAAGAACAAAAGAAAAGAACTGATGAATCATCGAAATTATGGCATTGTCGCTTATGCCATATTTCGAGGGGGAGAATAGAAAGACTTGTTAAAAATGATATTCTTCCTCCATTAGAATTCTCAGACATAGAACAGTGCATCGATTGCATTAAAGGAAAATTTGTAAAGCAAATTAAAAGGGTGCAAATCGAAGCACACAACACTAGAAATAATTCACACCGATATATGTGGACCATTTCCTGTGAAAAGTGTGGATGGCTATGATTCGTTCATAACATTCACGGATGATTACTCCCGATATGGTTATATTTATCCAATAAAAGAAAGAACAGAAGTGTTGGATAAATTCAAAATATTCAAAGCTGAAGTTGAAAATCAGCATGATAAAAGAATAAAGATAGTCAGGTCTGATCGTGGAGGGGAGTACTACGGTCGACATACTCCATATGGCCAAGTCCCTGGACCTTTTGCAAGGTTCCTACAGGAGACTGGAATAGTCGCCCAGACTCGATGCCGGGCGAACCTCAGCAGAATGGGGTAGCTGAAAGGCGCAACCGTACTCTTATGGATATGGTGCGCAGTATGATGAGCTATTTCACCCTACCATTGGGATTGTGGATCGAGGCGTTAAAAACCTCTATTCACAGTCCAAACAGAGTACCAAGAAAATCGGTGCCCAAAACATCGTATGAGCTATGGACAGGGAGAGTGCCTTCTCTAAACCACCTGAAAGTGTGGGGGAGCCCTGCTGAGGCCAAAGTATTCAATCCAAATATCGCAAAGTTAGATACCAAAACAGTCAGCTGCCATTTTATTGGCTATCCTGAAAAGTCAAAAGGTTATCGTTTCTACTGTCCAGAGAAATACACAAAGTTTGTGGAAACGAGACATGCTGTCTTCTTAGAGGACGAAATGATGAGGGGGAGCATGGTAGCTCGGAAAATTGATCTTGAGGAGAAGAGGGTGCATGCACCTAATCCGATGACTCAGGAGCCATTTTTGCGCTACCATGTGCACCTGTACCGACGATCCCTGCGATTGTGGTGCAAGCGCCTGTTGTGACTCCACCCATGACAACAATGAGTGAAAATTCGGAACCTGTCCGTCAGGAGCCGAATGAACCATTTGTTGAGCATGAAAGGGAGCAACAACAACCACCTCCTGAAAAGTACAAAGCACGACTTGTGGCAAAAGGATTTACACAAAGAGAAGGGATAGATTACAATGAGACATTTTCTCCGGTCTCATGTAAGGATTCCTTCAGAATCATCATGGCACTAGTTGCACATTTTGATTTAGAGTTGCATCAAATGGATGTAAAGACGGCATTTCTAAACGGGGATTTAGAAGAAAATGTCTACATGAAACAACCCAAGGGTTTTATCATGGAAGGCAAGGAAGAAATGGGATGCCACCTAAAGAAATCCATTTATGGATTAAAGCAAGCCTCCAGACAGTGGTATCTAAAGTTCAATGAAACAATTAAGAGATTTGGATTTAAAGAAAATATTGAGGACAATTGCGTTTATGCAAAGTTTAAAAGTGGAAAATATATTTTCGTAATCTTATATGTGGATGATATTCTGCTTGCCATCAGTGATGTTAGTCTACTGCAAGAGACAAAGAAGTTCTTGTCCTCAAATTTTGATATGAAAGATCTTGGAGAAGCGTCATATGTTTTGGGCATAGAATTTCACCGAGATAGGAACAATGGAGTATTAGAACTATCGCAAAAGGCTTATTTAGAAAAGATTCTAAGTAAATATAATATGAATAAGTGCAGTGCCACACCTGCCCCTATAGTCAAGGGCGACAGTTTTGGGAAACATCAAAGTCCCCAAAATCAATACGAGCTCGATCAAATGAAAGCGGTTCCATATGCTTCGGCTATTGGAAGCCTACAGTATGCACAAGTGTGCACTCGCCCTGACTTAGCATTTATCACCGGAGTACTCGGTAGATATCAAGAAAATCCAGGCTTTGAACACTGGAAAATGGTAAAGAAGGCATTGCGTTATGTGAAAGGCACAAAGAACTACATGCTAACATACAGAAGATCCGATTCCCTAGAAATAAGAGGGTATTCAGATGCAGATTTTGCGGGGGATAAAGATGATAGAAAATCCACATCTGGATATGTATTCACCCTCGCAGGGGGAGCTATTTCATGGAGAAGCTCCAAACAGACGATAGTTGCATCATCCACGATGTATGCAGAATTTGTAGCATGTTATGAAGCCACGGGGTAGGCATTATGGTTAAAGAAATTTATACCCGACTTGAAAGTGGTAGATTGTATTGACAAACCACTAAAGATGTACTGCGACAATGAGCCTGCAATGATCTGCAGTATTTTATGCTCACAACAACAAGTCGAGTACAGCTACGAAACCGATTGAGGTTAAGTATTATGTTGTGAAACACAAGGTCAAAGATCAAACAATAAGTCTCGAGCATATAAGGACAAAAGATATGTTTGCGGATCCGCTAACGAAAGGCTTACCACCCAGCGTGTTCAAGGAGCACGTAGCGGCATGGGTTTAAGGGAAAGTCTTACCTATCCTGGATCATAAGAGGCCCAAAAGTAAAAGAATTTGTTTCAAAAAGAGAAGTGTATTGTGGCTGTCTGATTCTATCGGCAATAGAGCTGTGACGATGAAACATGCCCTATGGACTGATCCAAAATGAAACGAATAAAGTGAAAGTATAAAGTTAAAAGAAAAGTTCAGATCAAGGGGGAGAATGTTAGGATAATCTCCAACGTGGTCGAACCCAACGGATCGAGCACGACCCTTTGACCTTGTCCGCGCCCTGATCGGGGCGCCCAACCGCATCTCTGGTTGGTGGGCCCCTGTCGCCTGTCATATATAGAGTGGTGGGGGCGGTGGCACAGATCACGAGGTTGACCGGAGTGCCACTCGCCCCACCAACACACCTACAGATCTAGGTCAGCATAGAGCCAACGGGAAGCTCCATCGCCACGACCACTCCCTCACCTACGCGCCGCCGTCACCACCATGGCCACTGCTTCCGGTTCCTCCTCACAGGGAGAAGGTACATCGTCTTTCCCTCTCGATCTCTCTCTCACGCAGCACACATGGACACGTTCTTTACAGAGATATTGAGTACCCGTCATTAGATCTCACACTAGTCGATCTAGCACATATAACAGATTCCTATGATACTAGAACTATGGCCAGCCTAAGAAACATAGTGTATCCTGATCGTGCAAATGCATATGTCACCTCGCTAGTTTTTTTGACAGTAATGTCACCTTGCTAGTTTTTTTTGACAGTAATGTCACCTCGCTAGTTTATAATATGGAATAGGCGCATCCGTTGCATTGTGGATGCATCATTCCCCAGAAATGCACTAGCTAATCAATGTAGTACAGGCACCATCTCTTATGTGTTGGGCGTGCCTCTAGTCTCGCTGCAGTACATTGTAACTGCTATGAGTATTTATTTATTTTCCGTAACAGATACAGGGTTAACAACCTTGCCTCATGTGGACGAAATGAAAAAGTAGATGCAAAATTTCTACTAGAACTTTACCACATATATTGAGATAAGAGCTGAAACATTAAGATCTGGCCATGATCCCTTCCTTTAGTCTGAACCAAAGAACCAGTCTTAAATATATGCATTTCATTTGGTAGCCGAGACAGAGGGCACATGTTGATCGAACTGATCTAGTTACTTAAGCAACAGCATAAAACTAGGCTAGAGAAATACATGAACTCAACTTTTGACAAGACAGATCGGGGACCATGGATTCAGAACCTTGCTTAGCCCTTGCAAGGGCGGCGATAAACAGAGCATTTAACATGAGGATTTGCCTCAAACATGCTATAGATTTCTTCACAATCTTGGTCGGTTGGTAAAGATGACTCAGGGGCCAATACAACGGTCATGCTCTTCATCAAAGGTGCACATGTGAAGAGAAGCTTCAGGAGATCAACATCATTTTCAGTTCCATCCAAACCTGTAAGTTCCACTTCTTCAAGAGCTTTCAAAGATATAATTTCATTTCTCCAGTTTTGGGGTTGATCACAAGGACAATTTGGTGAGCATTCTGACAACTGAAAGGAAAGTAACATTTTATGAATGATTAGTGCTAATAAAACCCAACAACTTATATGTCTATCTGAACTCTGAAGAATCTCACAGCAAAAGTTCAGAATTAATTACCACATATTGTCGAATATCCACCTTGAGTCTTCGTATAGAGGAACAGACTCCAAGCAGATGCGATACAAGTGCTCCAATACCATGATTTTTCGATTCTAAATCTAACTCTAGAACAGAAAAGACAGGAAGCTGTGCTATCTCCTGAGAAAAGCTCCGGTCAGGTAGCATCCAACCCTTCAAAATGAACAAGAATGTCAAGTAAAGAAAACAAATAAAAGTCGGCAACATGTCGCAGATCTAATTCAACAAAGAAAATGGTAACCAAATCGGAAACTAAAGAGACTGCTACATAACTAAAAGCGGGTATGGAGAGGAAAGTAGATCAGGATTCAGGAGAGAAGTCGTCAACCTCACAAGATATCGACATCCGTAGGACGCCTACATTCTCCTTCATCACTAGCTTCAGGTAGTGCAGACGCCATTTCTCACCAAACCCAACATTTTCGTCCGCACAGAGGCAATCCCACAGGATATTTTCCACCATCGGAGCTGAGAACGAAACAGTGAAATCCTTGGCCATGTTGACCCGCAGGCTGAAGCGCTTAAGCACGGGGGCAATGATGTCCAGGCTATCTAGTTGGACGCCATCCACCATAACCGCAAGCTCCTCAATCGTGGGTGAGTGGACTTTGATACGGTTTGCGGCGACATCTTGTGAGGGAAAAGCCTCGATCTCGAACACGCGCAGGCGAGGGCACCGACGGACCAGCTCCGCCGTGTCGATGTGGCAGCAGACGACGGACAGCTTCTCCAGCAGCGGGAACTCGACGGCCCCTGCCGGCGGGATTAGAACGTGGTCCATCACGTCCAGCTTGATGGAGGTGGTTCTCTCGAAGGAGGGCATCTCGATAGGAATGTCCCCATCTTTATCGTAGGCGTTGCCCCAGAGGCTGAACACGAGGTCTGCCGGCGCAAGACGCGCCGCGGCAAGGAGCAGCGCCGAGACGCGGGCATGTTCCAGAACCCTGTGCTCCTCAGGGATGTCTACCTCGAGGAAGGTCAGAGCCTGGCCGGCGACCTGGTCGAGGGCTGCGTCGATTGCGTCGGCCGGCATGCCGCGGAAGGAGAGCTCGCGGAGGTGCCTCCAGAGGCCGCGCCAGCGGCGGGAGAGGACGCTCGTGTGGGCGGCGGCGCGGGCGCAGCGGAGGCGGGCGAGGATCTGGAGCAGCATCTCATCCGGAAGGGCGCTGATCCTGTCCGGCTCGTCTCCATCAGGGAAGCCCGGCGGCCGTGGACTACGGGGTGGTCCAGGCGTCGGTAGCGAACGGAGGCGAAGCTCCGACCGCAGCTCCATCTCACAAGGCGGGCGGCGCAGTTACGAGTGGAGTCAGCCGGGAGGAGCGTCTCTCAGCTCTGTACCATTAAAAGATCCAGACTTTAGGGGAGGAGAATCCCCAAGACTAACTTTACACCATGGAAGATGGAACGGCAAGAGAACAAGAGGGCGCACCATGGAGGCATGGAGGAGCCGCCGGGGAAGAGCGCCGCCGGGAGGTACGCCGCCAGCGCAGGTGGTCTTCGAAATCCCCTAGCTCCTCACTCTGCTGCGGCCCAAGTTTTGGCCTAAAATTTGAGTCTATCACAGCCCAACGCGACAGTGATCCGGCTGCCCTGCTAGCCTATATTTATTTAGGCCATCTCCAGCGGCCCGCCACGCATTTCGGATGTCCAAACGGACACGTCGTGTCCGTTTGAGCTAAATAGTAAACCGTCGGTGTCCGTTTACGTCGGGGTGCTAGCGGCACGACGCATAATTTTTTTTTCATTCATACGCCATAATTTACATGATAATAAAAGGGACATATAAAAGCCAGAAAGGCGTGCTAAAATACGCGCTGTCTACTGGTCGTCATGACTGACGAGGTCAATCAGCTGCGGCGTCGGCCATGGAAGCTCGTACGCCGGCGGTGGAGGAGGTCCCGCACGGTTAGGAGCCGTGGCCGTGGATCCCACGCTGAGCATCAAGAGAGCGGACGTTGGAACGCGACGGCGTGGCGGACCGACTCGCGGAGCGGATTGCGAGCCCGTCCCATAAGCGAGCTCGTTGAGCTCGTCCGCTCGGCTGGCTGCCATGGCAATGGCCTCCTCCCCGAAATGTCCGCGGATGGGTCTCCGATCCCACGCCGGTCCGTCGTCGTCGTGGTCGCATCGCAACATGGTCATGTCGTCCTCGTCTCGTCTCCGTCCTCGTCCGCGTCTCGTGGTCGTTCTCTTCTTCTTCGGCGGCGATCTCGCGCTCGAAGTAGTCTACGTCGGCGAGGTAGGCAGCGCGGCGCCGCGCGTCGAACTCCCACGTCCCGAAGGAAATCCGGTTGTAGGAGTTAGCGCGTACGCCGATCTCCCGCGATCCGGTGGCAAGACCGCACGGCGGCGCCGCATCTCGTCCCGCCGCTCTCGGCCCTCGCGCGGCACGGGGGGACGGCACGCGCCGCGAGTTGTACCAGCCCCGGAAGCAAGTTTGCGTCCGCCATGGTCCGACGGTTCTCCCATAGCTGCGGCGAGGTCAACGCGGACGTACCGGCCGACCCGTGCCTTCTTGCCGGAACGAGCCGCTAGCCTCCGGTCGTTCTTCGTCTTCGGAACGCCAACATTTCTTCCCCATGGCGTCGGTGTGTGGCTACTGTGGGATTTTGCCAATGGTGGTCGGGGAAATGGGCGCCTGCAGCGTCCCTTTAAGAGGCTCCGACGCCATCTCGCCTTCAATGGCGTGCCGGTACGCGCCTCAGCGCGCACGCTCGCGGGCCGAGGCACGCCGCCCTACAAAGGCTGCGACGCGCCGCCAGAAGTAATACCGCGGAAGACGAAGCGTTGTGCCGTGCGAAGCGGGCCCGTGCGAGACCGAGCGGACATTTTCCGCGTCCACGCAGCGTCGCCGAGCAAACCTGGCGCATATTTGGGCCAGGTTTGCGTCTCCGCGACGGCCCGGTCACTGCGTCGCCCCGAGGTGGGCCAGACGCATTCCGGTCACGGCGGACACAAACGGTCACTCAACGTCCGTTTGCGTCGCGCCGCTGGAGATGCCCTTAAGCCGCGTCCACCCGAATGCTGCGGACACCCGGTTCCGCCCGTCACGGACATCGATTTCCAGCAGACCGAAATCGCACCACCTTTCCTTCTTTGCATCCCTACGGTGACGATGCCATCTCGCCGCCAGCCGCTTCCCCCCATAGAGGAGAGACCTTCGTCCTTATTGGACGCCCATCTGCTGGGAGCCCCCACCGGCCCCAACCTCGATGTACAGGACTGTTCAGTCAATTGCGCGGTACAATACTCACAAACTTTTCGGCCAATTGGTGTTCATTTGCCAACACTATGTGGTCCATTTATCCATTGTTGTTGCCCCCACATATGGACCGGCCTCGGGCAGTTGCTAGAGATGCTGTGCAGGGAAGTCGTGGACACCTCGTCCGGCGAGGAGTCCAATGAAACATCGCGGCTCATGGTAGCCGCGGCCTCCCTCATCCACGAGCACAATGACATTCAGATGCCGGTCTACATGGGCTCGACGAAGGGCAGCTTGGCCAACTTGAAGCGCAACCGAGTGGGCGGCCACAACTGGCTCTATGAAGACTAGTTCCATCTGACCGATCTGCTCTACAAGAAAGTTATGTTCTGCCTCCGCTATCGGATATCAAGAGACCAGTTTTTGATAATTTTACGGGGTGTCAGAGACTATGATCCATATTTTCGATGTAGGCCCGATGCCACCGGTAAGATTGGCTTCATCTCTTACCACAAGTGTTCCGCAGCTATTCGCATGCTTTTATACGAAGTGTTCGGTGAGTGAGAGCACCTCCCTTAAACCCATATATTCTGTAAAAAAAGCATGAGAACATATGGAATTCATTACATGTTGCTGATAGATGAACCAGATGACAGGTACAAAATACAAATCTTCAGCAAAATCCAAATATAGAAGAGCAAGCGGTGATGTTCATGTACTTAAATTTTAAAACATTACACAAACGTGTTCTCAAGTAGATAGCGATGAGCAACATCATATAAAACACAAATGATCATTGCCAGTAGTCTAGTAACACTTCAAGCTCATTTTTCGCTTCAGATAAATGTAAATAAGCGCTACAAATCTGGGGACGCAAATTAGAACTTCAGCTCGCTGGCTTCCCCCAGTCGTCTTGGTCTTCCATTTCGCCACCCCACTGCATGCTGCACTATATCTGAAGACAAGTCATGCCAAAGGAAATGTTACAACGCTACATGCTGGATTCAGGACACATATCATCAACCAACAATTTTTTTTAAGAAAGAGTTGTTACCTGAATCACTCCAGCGTGAAGTTTACGCCAAGGATCAGGGGAATCTCTACCGTTGGTCCATCTTGCTGCCACACAAGCGTGGGATGGTTGGGATGTGCCTCCATCAGAACCTTCATGGCAGCCTTAAGCTGCTCTGCGGATGGACAGTGTTCATTACGGACAAATATATAGCGCAGATCGGGAATGCCTCCCAGGATCTCCAGATCTTCCTGACAGGGACTTGATAACCTGAGGCTCAATTTCTGGAGGTTGACAAGTGAACCTATCCATCTTGGCACCTTTGAGATCGAGTGGCCCCAAAGCCAAAGTTCCTGAAGGCTGCATTCAGCAGGGAGATTTAATTCCTCTACCAAGTTATTTAGTTTTCCCGAAAGACTAATAGCTAGAAAGCGAAGGTTTGCTTTCACCAGCTTGCGGAGCGAGCATGCCAGCTCTCTCTGAGCCTTATAACTGCTGACAGCCAACCGCAGCTTCCTTAGGTTTGTTAGATCACCAAGTCCTCGCCCAAAAAATACTGTTGACTGGTGACGGTCAAGAGAAGTTTCAAACACTTCCAATGCTTCGGTTCCTCCAATTTCATCAGGCATGATGCAACCGTAAGCAATGAAATGGACTAACCGTCCATGTTGAGAAATGGTCGACGGAACTAAAGCCTTTTGTGAGAAACAGTTTATGGCAAGTGTCTCTAAATACCGTAGTTTTCCAATTTCTTCTGGAACCTTTGTAATTTGTACTAGATTGAGCCTCACGTACTTCAGGTGATGCAAATTGCCTATACTGCAAGATGATGGTCTTGTACTTGCTTGCAGTATTCAAAGCCCAAAACACGCAAGTGTTTGCACTCCAACAGAGATGGGACTTTCACATCATTGCCAAAAATACTAAGTGACCGGGCAGCAGATAAATTTAGACCCACCGGTATCTCGCCATTATTTTGTACAGACAATCGACGAACCTTCTTATGTTGGTCTGAATTTATACCAGGTACACCAATTATGGTTACAAAGTTCTTTTCAATGGACTTGAATACAATGAACTCAAGTATTGTGTCATGAACTCGACAAACTATCACCTCATCCCATTTATCTTTCTCCAATCTAGGTTGGATCAAACTCCTATTTACTAGCTCATTAAAACACATCTCTCCAGCTTCATAGTGTGTGTATCCATGTTTTTTCTGAATAAATCCCTCGGCAATCCATCTCCTTATCAACATCTTCTTCTCAATAAAAGAGTCTTCTGGGAATATACTAAGGTATAATAAACAGGTTTTGAGATGAGGAGGGAGATCGAAGTAGCTGATTGATATTATCTGTAGCATTGCTTCAATGGTAGGATTTCTTTCTAGTCCACGGCCAATTGAACTTTCGACTTGACACCACTGATCTTTTGTTTTTTCCTTGTTAGATAACAAACCAGATATAGCAATGACTGCCAATGGTAAACCAGCACACTTTTTCAATATTTGACTAGAAACTTCTTCAAGGTGCGTTGGGCATTCTTCTGAGTTGAATAGTCTTTTGTGAAATAATTGCCTTGAGTGAACCATACTAAGAGGATCCATGTTATATATATGACCGTTGAATGATGAACGGCATGATTGGGCAACATTAATCACACGGGTCGTGGTGATTATCCTACAGTCGTAACCATTCCTTGGGAATGCCAGCTTAACAACATCCCATATTTCCTCATTCCATATATCATCAACTACAATAAAATACCTGCATAAATAAATGTAAAAATGTTTGTGAACGACCAAACAATATAATATAGAAATCCGGTTCAATTATAAAAAGTATGTTACATACATAACTGCTCCCTTCATCTCATAGTAAGTGAGAATCTAGTTTCTGTCCTAAGTTAAACCATCTCAAGTTTGAACAAGTTTATACAAAAAATAAATGTACTGAAATATATTTCATGATGAATCTGATGCTGTAGTAGACTAGCAGTGAGTCTGAATACTTGCTAAATATCTTGCGATAGATGTGCTTCTTTGTTTATATTAGCTGTACCATATTTGTCTCCCTTATGTTAATCTAATAGTTCAATGTTTTTCACTGACCAAATTTATAATATTGACAGAAAGTAAACAAAAGATTGTATATAATACCTTGTGTCTGCCAGGAAATCTAAGATCCGACTGATAAGTTGTGGTACGTCTTCAATGCTTGAAAGTGGTAAGCTCTGACCTTTGTTTTTCCGACGTTTGGATCGACTTTTGCATAATTCTGTGAAAATAGTTCCCAATACTTCCTTCAAGATTGGATGTTGTGACACTGACACAAAGGCATGGCAATCAAAATGCTCTTTTAGCTCTTCATATACTTGGCGAGCCAGAGTAGTCTTTCCTAGTCCTCCAAATCCAACAATAGAGATCATCTTGGGTTGTTGGTGCCTTGATTCACATCTGATCTCTTGATTGAACAGCTGGAGAAGCTCATTCTTTGGCCCATCAATACCCACAAGATTTGATACATCCTCAAATATAGCCAGAGCTCTGCTGCCAATGGTTACATTGTTGACTTTGGAGATGGAGTCACCAATCGCGTACCTCTTATGCCTCTCGCTCGCCTCGGTGACTTGCTTCTTCAACTCTTCAATGGCCTTGGCAATTTTGTGAGTAGCCTTGGTCCTATCCAGCAAGTTCTTGATCTTCTTCATGAAGCCAGGCTTGGAAGATTTGTCGTGAGCATGTTCTATGAAGTCGTCGAGGCTGTCCTCGATGTCATAGGACAACTCCCGCACCTCCGTCATCCAGAGCTTTACTTGTACATCAGGATCCTCCTCTGTTGACATCTTGACGAAAAAAGCTTCCATGAAGGAAAGCTCGTGAGTGAGGAACTCTATCCCTTCGTGCACCCGGCGCAAGCGCTTGTACTCGTCCCCCAACAGAGTGGCCAGCTTTCCCAGCACCGGCTTCAATGCTCCCGCGGCTACGCTCACTAGAGCGCCCTCCATGGCGCTCCTTTGCGGTAGCTCGGAGTTTGCCCCGCTAGTTCTGTGTGGATGGGTGTGGAAGTGTTGCGGGCTGAATGGATCACTATGGCCTAATCACCACCAACTGAACATGATTGTTTGCTATTTTATGTAAATATAAGTCACCACATTTAACATTAAATCACTTGATAACCATGTTGATTGAGACTGCGCACCAGATCTGTCTCTCGATAATTTATCAAAACCATTAGACGTAGATTCCCAGCGACTGTGAACGGAGGCCCATGTAATCACAAAATGTTAACCATGTGTCAGGTGCAAAACCGTGTGTTAGGCGGCATCGAAGACGCTAAGATCGAAAAACTATGTGTAGCGTGTACGTGCTGACAACTTGTTGCAACTTCCGAGCACTTACTCCAATAAAAAAAAAATCTACACGCGCTGAAGGTCATGTGAAGGAAAATAGCACTACCAAAAGCTATTTCTTTAATTTGTAGTACTCCTTTATCTAAAAATAGTACATTTGTATCTAGATAAAAGTGAGACATCTATTTTTAAATGGTGGAACTAGTACTTAATTACACTAGTGACGTGTGCCCTTTGAGACTTGCCAAGGACAGTTCAAGCCCATACCATATATTCTCACCTTTTTTTGTAGGTGTGCAAGTCCAAATTTTTTGCACATGCATCCTTCTGCTTTATAGAAATTGTTAGAATTTTGGGCATTTACAGATAGCCCAATACAATTCTGAACTTCTCTTTGGCCCATTTATGTATGGCAAGGTGTGGGACTACATTGCTCCTTGAGAAATATATGGAGTGATTTATAAGGGGGTTATTCTAGTCGTTATAAGTGAGTGAGAAAAGAGAAAGAGCCCTCGCGCACTCCGCCGCCCGCCTCGCCATGCCGCCGGTTGCGGTAATCTCGCCGAACTGAGCTCGTGGCTGTGTAGAATTGGACATGCGTACCACGAGCCCAGAACTTTCCCAAACAACACTATATAAACCTGGATGCAAACCGTAGCCGCATGTATGAGACACATATGTGACCTCTTCTTTCCAAAGTCATACGCCACAAGCTTCGTCTTCCTCATCCCGTCCTTCGGCATGCACCAACTGACAGGATAGTAGGCCTCCAGAACCCTGCCTCTTGTAGACATGTACTTGTGAGGGGCAATAAGGTTTTTGGGAAGCGCTTGCACGCGACTACTAGCAACATGACGTCTTCCGGCGACGAGTTCCAAAATGATGATTTCTTACCGAACATCGACAACCTCTTCGACAATCTTAACATGGGCGACAACTCTGACGCGACTATTGCTTCCAATGCCGCAGCCACAGCCAACGCTACACCGCATGTGATCTCCTCTTTCCTGTTTCAGGTTGTGCTAGAATTTCTAGTTCTAGTATTTCTAGTACGTGTGATCGGTTTATCTTGTCTAGATACAATTTGTTCATCTAATTTGCTGATCTACATATTTTACTTGTTGTTTCCGTAGTAATGATTTATTGTTTCCGCTACTACAATGCTGCCTCTTTTTAATGGTTCGCATTATAAGAGATGGCGCACGAGAGCAGTTCTCTCGTTTTGAACCATGAACTGTTATAGTGCCACTCTTGGCAAACCTGAGGGCAAGCTTTGAGGAAGCTTACGAGAAAATCAATGCGATTAAAGGTGGATCTCTTCAGTATTCTTGGGGACAATATTGTTGACCCGTACATGAGGTTGATCATGGCAAGGATGTGTAGGATGCTTTCTGGCCAAATTGGGGTCTGACACTAACTAAATTGTATGTGGGAAGATACATTACTGCAAGATAGGTGAGCTCTCCGTTTTGAGAAACCTCATGAGATACATTCAGTTGCCAATGATTTTGAGCAGTTTAAATGTACCTTACAAAATAAGTTTGTGGCCGGTGGCATTTTTGGTCAAGCTTCCTCCCTTGTGGAAGAACTTTGCAACTTCTGTGAAACATAAAAGACAAGAGTTTTGTGTTTCAGATCTCATTGTGTCTCTTCATGTGGAAGAAATGGTAAAAGCAAAGGACACACGTTCTCGAGACTTTGAGAAAGATTCTAGCGCTAATGTTGTATAGAAGAAAAATTTCCAATCCCACAAGCTCAAGCACGTGAATAAATTTGAAGGTGATAAGTTTGATGGAAGAACACAGCCTCACGCTCAACCAACTTCAAGAAAAATAATGATAAGAAGGAAGGGTATTGTCACATTATACCATGTTTAGTGGTCTCAAAAGCTGCTAGTTGCGCCTTTCTCGCCGAACAATAGCGCTAATGATAAACAAAAAGGAACAGGGGACGAACTTGCAGAGACTTTTGAAGCTAGCCAAATAATCCGGCAGGATTGGTTCACAAGCCTCTTTAATTAACATATTTTTTACAGAAAATTTGGAGGTTTAGGGCATCTCCAACCGGGCGACCCAAACGGACGCGCTGGGCTGTCCGTTTTGGGCCGTTTGGGTCGCCGCCCGGACACGCGGACAGCGTCCGCGTGTCCGTTTGGGTCGCGCGCTGCGCCCAACGCGCGGACGCATCGCAAATTGGAGAAACACGAAAACAAAATGAAAATGGCAAATTTAAACGATATTTGATTAAACATATGCCCTATTTTGGGCAAATTTAGTACATAGCCCTATTTTGGGCAAATAACTAACAAAAGAAGCCCCTATATGGGCTTTTAAATTTAAACTAAAAAAAATCTATCTAGGGTTTGGTCGGCGGCGCGGTGGCCGCCGGTGCGCCGCCTAGCCCCTGTGGGCGTCGTCGGCGACGTCGTCGAGGTCCCCGGGCGGCGAGGCACTGTTGTGGCTCGACCGCGCCGGGGACTCCGGCCAGGGAGACCACAGGGCCTCCTCCCACGGCGAGTGGGGGTCCGGAGCCAGCGCGCTTTGGAGGCGCTCACTTTCTCTGCGCGGCGTGCCTGCCTCCCAGCGCCGACTCCTCCGGCGGCGGCACCTCCTCTGGCGAGCGCTGTCGCCACGGCGCGGCGCTCGCCTCCTCCCCCGTGTTCTCTCCTCCTCCTTGAAGGAGATATGCCCTAGAGGCAATAATAAAGTGGTTATTATTTATATCTTTATGTTTATGATAAATGTTTATATATCATGCTAGAATTGTATTAACCGAAACATTAGTACATGTGTGATATGTAGACAAACAAGAAGTCCCTAGTATGCCTCTTAAACTAAGCTTGTTGATTAATGGATGATTAGTTTCATAATCATGAACATTGGATGTTATTAATAACAAGGTTATGTCATTGTGTGAATGATATAATGGACACACCCAATTAAAGCGTAGCATAAGATCACGTCATTAAGTTATTTGCTATAAGCTTTTCGATACATAGTTACCTAGTCCTTATGACCATGAGATCATATAAATCACTTATACCGGAAAGGTACTTGATTACACCAAACACCATGCGTAAATGGGTGGCTATAAAGGTGGGATTAAGTATCGGAAAGTATGAGTTGAGGCATATGGATCAACAGTGGGATTTGTCCATCCCGATGACTGATAGATATACTGGCCCTCTCGGTGGAATGTCGTCTAATGTCTTGCAAGCATATGAATGAGTTCATAAGAGACCACATACCACGGTACGAGTAAAGAGTACTTGTCAGGAGACGAGGTTGAACAAGGTAGAGAGTGATACCGAAGATCAAACCTCGGACAAGTAAAATATCGCGAGACAAAGGGAATTGGTGATGTATGTGAATGGTTCATTCGATCACTAAAGTCATCGTTGAATATGTGGGAGCCATTATGGATCTCCAGATCCCGCTATTGGTTATTGGTCGGAGTGAGTACTCAACCATGTCCGCATAGTTCTCGAACCGTAGGGTGACACACTTAAAGTTGGATGTTGAAATGGTAGTACTTGAATTATGGAATGTAGTTCGAATATTTGTTCGGAGTCCCGGATGTGATCCCGGACATCACGAGGAGTTCCGGAATGGTCCGGAGAATAAGATTCATATATAGGATGTCATTTTATGTGAATAAAATGTCGCAAGGTTCTATGGAAGGTTTCAGAAGGTTCTAGAAAAGTGGAAGAAACCCAAGGAAGGTGGAGTACGAGGGACTCCACCTCCATGCCGGCCAGCCTAGTGGGGTGGGTCCAGTCCACCATAGGGGGCCAGCCACCCCACATGGGAGGTGGAAATCCACCTTTGGGCGGGAGTCCTAGTTGGGCTAGGTTTCCCCTCCTATGGAAGGTTTTGTTCGGGTCTTGTTCAAGACTTGGACCACATCTGGGGTTCCACCTATATAATGAGGGCCAAGGGGAGGGCCGGCCACCCAAACACCACCAAGGTGGCCGCACCCCATAGTGGCCGGCGCCCCCTCTCCCTAGCCCCGCCGCCTCCTCCACATCCCGCATAGCTTAGCGAAGCTCCGCCGGACTTCTACACCGCCACACACCACGCCGTCGTGCTGTCGGATTCAAGAGAGCTACTACTTCGCTGCCCGCTGGAACGGGAGGTGGACGTCGTCTTCATCAACAACCGAACGTGTGAGTACGGAGGTGCTGCCGTTCGTGGCGCCGGAACCGATCGTGATCAAGATCTTCTACGCGCTTGCAAGCGCAAGTGATCGTCTACGCAGCAACAAGAGCCTCTCTTTAGGCTTTGGAATCTCTTCAAGGGTGAGACTCGATACCCTCTCGTTCTAGATTGCATCTTGGCTTGGATTGCGTGTTCGCGGTAGGAAATTTTGTTTTCTATGCAACGTTATCCTACAGGTATCAGAGCCGTGTCCATGCATAGATGGTTGCACGAGTAGAACACAATGGTTTTGGGCGTTGATGCTCTTGTTATCTTTAGTTTGAGTACTTTGCATCTTTGTGGCATAGTGGGATGAAGCGGCTCGGACTAACTTTACATGACCGCGTTCATGAGACTTGTTCCTCGTTCGACATGCAACTTGTATTGCATAAGAGGCTTTGCTGGTGTCTGTCTCTCCTACTATAGTAAAGATTCAATTTACTCTTCTATTGAAAACATTAGTATCAACGTTGTGGTTCATGTTCGTAGGTAGATTAGATCTTCTCCAAAACCCTAAACCACGTAAAATATGCAAACCAAATTAGAGACGTCTAACTTGTTTTGCAGGGTTTGGTGATGTGATATGGCCATAATGTGATGATGAATATGTATGAGATGATCATTATTGTATTGTGGCAACCGGCAGGAGCCTTATGGTTGTCTTTAAATTTCATGTTGAGTAGTATTTCAAAGTAGTTGTAATAGTTGCTACATGGAGGACAATCATGAAGACGGCGCCATTGACCTTGACGCTACGCCGACGATGATGGAGATCATGCCCGAAGATGATGGAGATCATGTCCGTGCTTTGGAGATGAAGATCAAGGCGCAAAGACAAAGGGCCATATCATATCACATATGAACTGCATGTGATGTTAATCCTTTTATGCATCTTATTTTGCTTAGATCGCGACGGTAGCATTATAAGATGATCCCTCACTAAAATCTCAAGATAATAAAGTGTTCATCCTTAGTAGCACCGTTGCCAAGACTTGTCGTTTAGCATCTCGTGATGATCGGGTGTGATAGAATCAACAAGTGCATACAACGTTGCAAGCCAGATTTGCACATGCGGATACTAAGGTGGCCTTGACGAGCCTAGCATGTACAGACATGGTTTCGGAACACGTGATACCGAAAGGTAGAGCATGAATCATATGGTTGATATGATGAACACTTTGAGTGTTCGCCATTGAAATCACACCTTGTCACGTGATGATCGGACATAGGTGTGGTGGATTTGGTTCGTGTGATCACTAAGACAATGCGAGGGATATTGTTTTGAGTGGGAGTTCACCTAGGTTTTTAATTATGTTGAATTAAAATTTGAACTCAATTTGTCATAAACTTAGTCTAAACTATTGCAAATATATGTTGTAGAGATGGCGTCCCCAATCAATTTTAATCAGTTCCTAGAGAAAGAGAAACTTAAGAGCAACGGTAGCAACTTCACCGACTGGTCCTGTGAGGATCTTCCCTCTGGCGGAAATCTGCAATTTGTGCTTGATGCACCGCTAGGTGAACCTCCCGCAGAAGATGAATCCGATGAAGTAAAGCTGTTCGCAACCGGAAAACTCGGTACTCTCAAGTCAGTGTGCCATCTATGCAGTCGGGAATCCGATCTTCAAAAACGTTTTGAGCACCATGATCCTCATGAGTTGATGAATGAGCTGAAAGCTATATTCGAGACTCATGCGGCCGTGGAATGCTATGAAGCATCGAAACATTTCTTCACTGTATGATGGAAGAAGGCAGCTCTTAGTGAGCACATGCTCGCCATGACCGGGCATGCGAAGAAACTCAATGACTTGGGAATAGTGATTCCTAACAGACTGGGGATTAATCGTGTCCTTCAATCAATGCCACCAAGTTACAAGAACTTTGTGATGAACTACAATATGCAGAACATGAACAAGGAGTTACCGAACTCTTTGGCATGCTAAAAGCCTGAGATTGAGATCAAGAAAGAGCACAAGTGTTGATGGTCAACAAGACCACGAGTTTCAAGAAACAGGGCAAGTCTAAGGAAAATTCAAGAAGGGTGGCAAGAAAGCTGCCACGCCTCCTATGAAACCTAAGAACGGCCCTAAGCCCGATGCTGAGTGCTATTCGCAAGGAGAAGGGACAACTGAAGCGTAATTGCTCCAAGTATCTGGCTGAAGAGCGCCTTGTCAAGAAGAAGAAAGAAAGTATATCCGATATACATGTTATAGATGTTTATCTCACTGGTTCTCGTTCTAGTACCGGGTATTTGATACTGGTTCGGTTGCTCATATATGTAACTCGAAACAGGAACTAAAGAATAAACGAAGACTACTGAAAGATGAAGTGACGATGCGCGTTGGAAATGGATCCAAAGTCGATGTGATTGTCGTCGGCACACTTCCTCTACATCTACCTTCGGGATTAGTTTTAAGCCTAAATAATTGTTATTTTGTACCCTCGTTGAGCATGAACATTATATCTGGATCTTGTTTAATGCAAGACGGTTATTCATTCAAGTCTGAGAATAATGGTTGTTCTATTTTTATGAATAATATCTTTTATGGTCGAGCACCACAAAAGAATGGCTTATTTATTGGATCTCGATAGTAGTGATACGCATATACATAACATTGATGCTAAGCGAATTAAATCGAATGATAATTCTACTTATATGTGGCAACTATCGTCTTGGTCATATTGGAGTGAAACGCATGAAGAAACTCCATAATGATGGATTACTTGAATCACTTGACTTTGAGTCACTTGATAGATGCGACATGTCTAATGGGAAAAATGACAAAGACTCCATTTTCTGGTATGATGGAGCGAGCTACAGACTTATTGGAAATCATACATACCGATGTATGTGGACCAATGAGCGTAGCATCGCGCGGTGGTTATCGTTATGTTCTAACCTTCACAGATGATCTGAGTAGATATGGGTATATCTATTTCATGAAAATAAATCCGAAACTTTCGAGAAGTTTAAGGAATTTCAAAGTGAAGTAGAAAATCAACGTAACAAGAAGATCAAATTTCTACGATCCGATCGTGGAGGTGAATATCTGAGTTATGAGTTTGGCATGCATTTAAAGAAATGCGAATACTTTCACATGACTTATGGGAACACCCACAACGAAACGGTGTGTAGAACGTAAATGTCAGACTCTCTTAGATATGGTTAGAAGTAATATGATGTCTCTTCTTGATTCATAGTTATCATTTTGGAGTTATGCATTAGAGACACGCATTCACTTTAAATAGAGAGCACCATCAAAATCCGTAGAAACGACACAGTATGAATATGGTTTAATAAGAAACCTAAGCTGTCGTTCACGAAAGTTTGGGGTTCTTGAAACTATGTAAAAGTACAGCAGGACAAGCTAGAACCCAAGCGAAGATAGTCTTCATAGGATACCCCCTAGGAGGCTATAGGGTACTTTCTATCACAAATCCGAAGGCAAAATCTTTATTGCCAAGAACGGAGACCTTTCTTGAGAAGAATTTCTCACTAAAGAAGTAACTGGAAGAAAGTAGAACTCGATGAGATTGATGAATCTATACTCGTTGATGAGTAGCCTTCGTCTGGAAGTTGTACTGTCACTTCTGCAGCATGAAGGTAATATTAATGATCTGTGAAACTTGAACGAGAAACTGCGAACCTCGCGAGATACGACAGAGACGATGCCACTCCTGATTGGTATGATCCTTGTCTAAATGTCATGATTGTAGATAACAATGATGAGGACCACTGCGACGTATGAAGAAGCAATGATGAGCAGGTTCCAACAAATGGCAAGAAGCCCATGAGAGAAATCCGAAATGGGATTCATGTATGATAACAAAGTATGGACTTTGGTAGACTTACATGATAGCCGACAAGGCTGTCGCGAATAAATGGATCTTCAAGAGAAAAGCAGATGCTGATGGTAATATTACTGTCTATAAAGCTCGACTTGTCGCAAAGGGTTTCCGACAAATTCAAGGAGTTGACTACGATGAGACTTTCTCACATGTAGCGAAGCTAAAATCTGTGAGGATTTTGTTAGCAATATCTGCATTTTCGATTATGAGATTTGGCTGATGGATGTAAAAGGCGTTCCTTAATGGAGACATTGAGGAAGAGTTGTATATGGTACAACCCAAGGTTTGTCGATCCTAAAAATGCGACAAAGTATGCAAACTTCAACGTTCAATCTATGGACTGAAACGCAAGCATCAAGAAGTTGGAACCGACGGTTTGATAAGGTGATCAAAGACCGGTTATACGGTGTCATGGAGAGAGGCTGTATTTACAAGAAAGTGAGTGGGAGCTCTGTAGCATTCCCGATATTATATGTAGATGACATATTATTGATCGGGAATGATATAGAACTATCAGTGTAAAGGGTTATTTGAATAATAGTTTTTTCAATGAAAGACCTTGATGAGGCATCTGTACATTTTGGGCATCAAGATTTATAGAGATAGATCAAGGCGCCTAATAGGGCTTTCACATAGTACATAGATGAGATTCTAAAAGTTTAGAGATGGTGAAAGTAAGAAAAGGTTCTTACCTATGTTGGGCAAGAATTATTGAGTAAAACTCCAAAAAGGACATTTACGGCAAAAGAAAGAAAGGATGAGTAACATCTATGCCTCGGCAGTAGGATCTATCATGTATGCCATGCTATATACTAGACGGATATAGCACATGCTGGTAGTTTGACTAGCAGATATCAAAGTGATCAAGGAATGGAACACTGGACAAGAATATCCTGAAGTACTTGGAAAGAACTAAGGATATGTTTCTTTGTTATGGAGGTGACCAAGAGCTCGTTGTAACAAGTTACACCGATGCAAGTTGGAACATTGATCCTGATGACTCTAAAGTCCCTGTCAGGTACGTGTTTATATTGAATGGTCTTATGATAGGTAGGCAAGTGAGTGCACGGTGGCGAAGTCTTCAACAGAATCAGAGTACATAGCGGCTTCAGAGGCTTCATCGGAAGCGGTATGGATGAAGAGGTTCATTGTAGAGCTCGGTGTGGTTCTTAGTGCATTGGACCCATTAATCATTTACTGTGATAACATGGGTGCCATCGCCAATGCACAAGAGCCAAGGTCACACAAGAGGCTGAAAAGCTGCGTTACCACTCGATTCGCGAGTACATTGAAGATGGAGAAGTAAAGATTTGCAAAGTACCACTGATCCGAATGTAGCAGATCCGTTGACTAAAGCTCTCCCTAGGGCAAAGCATGACCAACACCGGAATAATACCATGGGTGTTAGGTATATTACAATGTAATCTAGATTATTGACTCTAGTGCAAGTGGGAGACTGAAGGGAGGAGATATGCCCTAGAGGCAATAATAAAGTGGTTATTATTTATATCTTTATATTTATGATAAATGTTTATATATCATGCTAGAATTGTATTACCGAAACATTAGTACATATGTGATATGTAGACAAACAAGAAGTCCCTAGTATGCCTCTTAAACTAGCTTCTTTTTGATTAATGGATGATTAGTTTCATAATCATGAACATTGGATGTTATTAATAACAAGGTTATGTCATTGTGTGAATGATATAATGGACACACCCAATTAAAGCGTAGCATAAGATCTCGTCATTAAGTTATTTACTATAAGCTTTCGATACATAGTTACCTAGTCCTTATGACCATGAGATCATATAAATCACTTATACCAGGAAAGGTACTTTGATTACACCAAACACCAATGCGTAAATGGGTGGTTATACAGGTGGGATTAAGTATCCAGGAGAAATGTGAGTTGAGCATATGGATCAACAGTGGGATTTGTCCATCCAGATGACGGATAGATATACTCAGGCCCTCGGTGGAATGTCGTCTAATGTCTTGCAAGCTTATGAATAAGTTTAAGAGACCACATACCACGGTGCGAGTAAAGAGTACTTGTCGGGAGACGAGGTTGAACAAGGTATAGAGTGATACCGAAGATCAAACCTCGGACAAGTAAAATATCGCGAGACAAAGGGAATTGGTGATGTATGTGAATGGTTCATTCGATCACTAAAGTCATCGTTGAATATGGGGAGCCATTATGGATCTCCAGATCCCGCTATTGGTTATTGGTCGGAGTGAGTACTCAACCATGTCCGCATAGTTCTCGAACCGTAGGGTGACACACTTAAAGTTGGATGTTGAAATGGTAGTACTTGAATTATGGAATGTAGTTCGAATATTTGTTCGGAGTCCCGGATGTGATCCGGACATCACGAGGAGTTCCGGAATGGTCGGAGAATAAGATTCATATATAGGATGTCATTTTATGTGAATAAAATGTCGCGAAGGTTCTATGGAAGGTTCTAGAAGGTTCTAGAAAAGTCGGAAGAAACCACCAAGGAAGGTGGAGTCCACAAGGGACTCCACCTCCATGGCCGGCCAGCCTAGTGGGGGTGGAGTCCCAAGTGGACTCCACCATGGGGGCCGGCCACCACGGAGGTGGAAATCCCACCTTTGGGTGGGAGTCCTAGTTGGGCTAGGTTTCCCCCTCCTATGGAAGGTTTTTGGTTGGGTCTTATTCGAAGACTTGGACACCACCTCTTGGGGTTCCACCTATATAATGAGGGCCAGGGGGAGGGGGCCGGCCACCTCAAACACCACCAAGGTGGCCGCACCCCTATAGTGGCCGGCGCCCCCTCTCCCCAAACCCTAGCCGCCCGCTCCTCCACATCCCGCATAGCTTAGCGAAGCTCCGCCGGACTTCTACACCGCCACCGACACCACGCCGTCGTGCTGTCGGATTCAAGAGAGCTACTACTTCCGCTGCCCGCTGGAACGGGAGGTGGACGGCGTCTTCATCAACAACCGAACGTGTGACCGAGTACGGAGGTGCTGCCCGTTCGTGGCGCCGGAACCGATCGTGATCAAGATCTTCTACGCGCTTTGCAAGCGGCAAGTGATCGTCACCGCAGCAACAAGAGCCTCCTCTTGTAGGCTTTGGAATCTCTTCAAGGGTGAGACTCGATACCCCCTCGTTGCTACCGTCTTCTAGATTGCATCTTGGCTTGGATTGCGTGTTCGCGGTAGGAAAATTTTTGTTTTCTATGCAACGTTATCCTACACTCCTCCCGTCGCGCCTGGAGGGCCTGGGCGTACAGCTCCCAGCCCTCCGCGTCCTCCACCTCCCGCCGCGCCGCCTCCTCCATTTCGGAGGTGCGAATGGCCGCATGGAGTTGCGGCCATTTCGCCTCTCCTCCGCCGCCGAGATGAGGGCGGCGCGGAGGTCCGGGTCCTCCTCAGGACTCGGGCTTGGGCTCAGCAGCGCGGCGGCGGTTGCGGCAATGCAGCCGCGGCGGGCGTCTCTCCGATGTGGAGGCCGCCTCGGTTTCCGCACGATGGTCGCAGTCGGCGGACGACGCCGTGGCCGCTCGCCTCGTGCGTCGTTGGCCGGCAAAAACCCGCCGGGCCATGGCGGCGGTTTTGCGGGGAGTGGAGGGGGCCGGTGGAGGGCCGAGATCTCCGGTCCCCATTTAATAGACTCCCCGATCACCGACGGGCGGGCCCAAGGGAGACGAGGCGACAGCGCGACGCGAGCGGCCGCGTGCCATCCGCGGCCACCAAACCTAGCCCAGATTTGGGCCGGGTTTGCGTCGTTCCCGGCCGCCGGCGTCCGCTTTTGCGGTGCGTCCCCGCGTTGGGCCGGGTTTTTGTCCGTTTCGACCCATCCGGACGCGCGGGCGCGGGATGGGTCGCCCGGTTGGAGATGCCCTTAGACTTTTCTTTCGGAAACGAAAAATCATATGTTTGTGGTCCATTTGATTTTCTGCATTGAATCTTATTGCATTATTATTGAGAGTCCCATTTTTCTTTTCAATGGATTCTACAAGTCACACTTTTCTGCAAGGGATTCCGAAGTTCCATGCACTGCCGTTCACTGTTACATTACTCTATATTTCCTTCAAATTTTGATGCACGATCAGAAAGAGAGATGCATGTCTGCACCAAGCAAGCAGATACACATACACATAGCTTTGCTGGCCTACCCGTTTGTCTTTTTTGGTCAACTATCTTTGCTGTCTTACAGGTTTGTCTTTTTGGTTCAAGTGCACACGCGCCTCCTGTGTACCTGCACACACCTGTGTAATGCCGTACGTGTGCATGCATGCATGCCATGCTTACAAATGCAGCCAGTGTTCATCTCCACATGCATGCATGGCCTAGTCAGTTCACTGGCAGTTCCCTTGGCCATGAGACAAGCTTGCATGCATGCCAAAAGCAAGCAACATATGTGTGTGTACAGTGCCGATCTGATTCAGAGACGGCATGCATGAGGAAGGGACGAGATCTCAACTCTGGCATGTGTCATCTGTCATCCATCTATTTAAGGCTAGCTTGGTTCTTATGTTTGCTTGCCCGATTTTAGACTGTTTCAGAAAATAGTAACGAAGTAACAGGGAATCTTTGTGGGTTGGAATGTCAAATGTGTAACGTTGAATCTGCTCCTATCCTTTTTGGTCCGGTGGATGTGGTATCTTTGTTTTGCATTACAGATGCAAGTGGTTCATCATTAGGGTACTCCGCACACGAATAGATTTTTGTAGGCTGGGCCATATGTAGGTCGTTTTTTGGATATATCAAAATTTTATTTTAAACATGTTTAACAAATTCAAAAAAATACTGTGATATAAACAATATTGTAATCTACAAGTGTGTAAATTTTCAGAATGAAATATGTTATATTTTGGGCTCAGCAAAAATAACAAATCTTGATTTCATAATTGGTAAACATTAATGAACAGTACACTGCAATCTAGAATTGGTCATTTTATGATATTTTATCATTTTTATTTAGGGCAAAAATAATGTATTTCAATCTGAAAATTTACGCACTGATAGAGTACAACATTCTCTAAGTCTACAATTTTTTGTAAAATTTTCTAAAACTTTGAAATATAAAAAATTAAAGTTTGAAAAAAGACAAATAAATCGGGCTACATTTGAGGTTTCCATACTCTCTACCCTCTTTAGTCAAAAAAATGAACTAACCTGAGGATGTCATGGACAAAGGTTAGTTCAATTTTTAGACAAAGAGTTCACTATTTTGCATGTCCAAATTTTGACTACTGATTTTAATACTTATACATTTGTTATTTATTGTAAAAAAATACATCATAACAAACTTTATATGAACACGAATTTAATGATATAACATACATTATATATAATTAACTAAGTTAAAATAGTAAAAAGTTTGATTGTTTTGGGGGTGTTGAGTGCAAATAAGATAAATAAATATTTTTTGTATTTTCAGATAAAAATAGTGTAGCAAATAAAAAGTAAGATAACATCAATGTAAAGGTGTTTCTTATGATAAAAAGTGAACCGGGTTCATGATTTCACTTTACTATTCTCTCTTTTAAGTTGTAGTGGACAATAACAATTCAACAATAAGATATGAAGAATGAAACATTAATATGTGAAAGATACGCATTCATATGGGCATCGCGTCCTAACATAGAGATGATGCAATACATCTCTCTTATATTGCACAAGAAAGGGAAAACTCCATGCAATCTTGTTTTAAGAATTAACAGAGCATAGCTATAAGTAGTTTGACATGATGTTTGAATATCAAATATGCTAACTTGAACAAAGAAGATCGTCACTTTTGTCACGTGATGAACATAGCCCATGCATTACCTTTATCCCTAGTGAGGTATCAAAAGAAAGGGAAAAATCATAATAGATCATGAATTTGTTGTCACTATTCAATCAATAAAAACATGATACTTAACCCGCACACGCTCTTGCATATAAGTTGGATCAGAACCAATACTTAAGAACGGAGTATATAATATGCATCTATCAATATATCTTGCACATAAATATGATTAGATCTCATAGCACAATATCAAAGAATAAGGATCCATCACATAAGTATTACAAATATGACCATAATCATGTTGGGCAGTTTATATGGCACTAAGAACTATGAAGAACATGAGAGAAATAGATCAAGCTACTACCACAAACCCGTAGTCCAGAGGTGGAATACCCCCTGGACCATGGTGATGATGATGATGACGTTGGAGAAGGTGGAGATCCCTCCGCCGGTGATCCCGGCGGAGTTCCCCTTTCTATTTTTTGCTGATGCAACCGTTGTTTTCGTATTTCGATGTTTCTACGGCGCTATCCTTCCGAAAACTCTTTGGGGTCATATATATAATGGTTTTTAGGTCAAAATACATCGGTGCGCGAAAATATTATGCGATTTGGACGATCGACGGCCGAAAGAGTGTGGGAGGCGCGCCCATGCCACCTGGTCTCTTTCGGGCCTCAAGCCTCTCGAGGTGAGCTCCCGGAGGGTGCTTCTCCCGTTGAAAAAATGACCCTCCAAAATCCTTGCTCAATATTACTCCGTATAGGTCTCTAAAAGTGAAAAGGGGGAATTCTTGTTCTGCGGAGTTATAAACCAAATAAAGGGGGTCATTCGTAAATCCTCATAAATCAATGTAAAACATGGTATTATCATCATATATGTTGCAAATATGTGGGAATTCATTGTAATAAAGAACAAAGTTCATGTATGCATTTTACATGCATAACACGCTTGCATAATATGAAAAAAATAATTTCCAAATTAATTTTCTCTGCTTTGTCAAACTATAACTTGTCGATAGTCGTGACCTAGCTAATTTACCCATAAAACCATTTACCTTCGCATGCGGTACCTCATTTCTGTGAAGGGATTTTCAAAATAATTTCCATATTTCAAGTTTGTATTTTTTTATCGTAAGTAGGTCACATAAGATGACAATATGCGAAGGTTTCAAATTTGTTTTGCAAATTTTGAGTGAGTTGTATGCCAATATTTGGTCTCACTTTGAATGACATTTTGCTAGAACGGGGTACTTTGGGCACACTGGAATAAATCTCGCGAAATTGGCATTGTCCCATATTAAAACAACATATTGTGCAACAATTTTTTTTTGCAAAAATAAGGAAACAAGCAAAAGATGTCCGGTAGTTCAAATTTCCCCCACTTCCACATAAATTGGTAGAAAACTATACAAAATATTAAAAGTTCACAGAAAGCTAGCATCATCAACAAGTATGTGAATCTATGTACAAAAGTTGTCTACTAATTTTGTATTTAGGTTTCCACAAGTTCATATTGGTTTCTTGTACTTGCTTCACACAAAAAAACCTGGTTCACATTGGTGAAATCAAAATGTATTTTAGTGCAAATAAATTGGAAACTACATTCGTAGAAACTATTCATAATTCAAAGGTACACACTTGTTCACAACATGGGTTCATTCTAACAAACTATGCCTTGTCAAAGGTCATGACTTAGCTAAATTTCCCAAAAGGCCATTTATCTTTGTATCGTGGTAGCTTATTTGTTTTAAGGGTTATCTAGAATATTTATTGTATTCCAAGTTTCTAATTTTTCCTCGTAAGTAGGTCACATAAGATTACAAATGGAGACAGTTTTGTATTTTCTTATTTTATTTTAATTAGTTTTGCCCATATTTGGACTCACCTAAAATGATGTTTTCTCATAATGGCGTTGCGGGCACATCAGACGGAATCTCGCGAAATTGATATCGTTCCTTTATTCAAATAACACATTGTGCATGTAAATTTTATTTTTGCAGAAAAATAGGGACATGCAAAGATGATATGCCATTCAAATTTGACCCACTTCTAGTTAAATTGCCAGGAAACCATACAAAATGGTAAGTTAAAAGAAAGTCGGCGTCATCAACAAGTATGTCATCTGACATAGAAAAGTGGTTTACTACTTTTATATATAGGTTTTGAAAGTTCATATTGCGCTTCTTGTACACACACACAAAACCTGGTTTTGGCCCTTGGGAAAATGAAAATGAATGTTTCGTGCAAAGAAATACCCCCCTCCGTTCCTTTCTATAGTACCTATAGATTTTTGGCATTTGTTTCAAAATATAACGTTGTAGCTTAGCTTTTTTTCAATTACCCCCTCCCCGTTTAGCTCCCAAATCATTCAGCTCCCCAATTTGTTATGGTAAGTTAGGAAGATATGGATTTCCCAAATTTTACATTGGTCTCAAATCGTTCAACTAGGGGTCTTGTGTAAAAAATACTCTTGCGCTAATTTCCGTGCCAAAAAACTGTCAACATTGTTCGTCATTCCAATATACATGAGCATACATATTATAGGCTCATTCCGACAAACTATGCCATGGTTACATTCATGACCTAGCTAATTTTCCCTCGAATGGATTCAGAAAAAGACACTCATTTTTCGTACTTATGAAATGATTTTATTAAAAAAAATTGAAAACTCCCATTTTGCAACATTTATTTCAAATGGCAATATGAACTTATGCAAGAATTTTAGGCTCATTATAACTAAATATACAATGAAAATGAATAAATAAAAAAGGGTTTGCCAATGGTTCTTTGCCGAGTAGCTGGTCTTTACTGAGTGTATTTTACATTTTGTTGTCGAGTAGTGTGTTCGCCAAGTATTTTTACAACTCTTTGCCGAGTATTTTTACAGCTCTTTGATGAGTGTGTTTTCTCGTTTGACACTCAGAAAATAGTCCGAGTTTTGAATTAAAACACTCAGCAAACCGAGGTATACACGACAAAAACAAATTCTCTTGTAGGGCTTGTTGAGGGCGTTGTTAAGTAACAGCAATGACTTAGTTGTAGGCGTTTATCATATATTTTCATATTTCTCCATTGTCATTTATTCCATGTGATCTATTTGTTGATGCTTTTGCATTTCTATCTAATCATGTTCATGTAAATCCTGGCCATTGAACCGCAATTATTGGATGTTTCTTCTTCTTAGGTTCTCCGGCCTCCATTATGGAGGGGTGGCATACTTTTACTATTGTGCATATACTGATATACAGCGCTTGGCCTTTACCGCAAAAATGATTGCAAACTTCTTTCAATTTCGTCTGGATCAAAGAGGGTGTTGAACCTTTAGCATACGCCAAAAGAATGAACAGTGCAAACTGTCAAAAAAAGGAGTATGGGCATCGGCCCGTTCGTGTAACATTACCGACCGTTGACGTGCACTTTACTTGCTCCTGTCTGTATGTCACGATCTATCAACAGCGGGTCACCACAGATTTGCATCCTGTCCGCTAGCCACCAGTTAATTGTATCGCTGAATTCTGCCCTCCAACCAAAAAGAAAAGAACTTTCTCCCTCTCAGTGGATTGAGGGCTCCAATCGTTTGATTAATTTGATGATCGTAATTTCATAAGTCTCTCCACGAAAAAAAAACTAACAATTTCAAAGTCGCCATGTCATTGCTGCAACAATGTGAACTAAAACCTCATTTTATCCCCACCACTCCGAAAAAATCCTTATATGTTCTCTCTCTCTCTCTCTCTCTCTCTCTCTCTCTCTCTCTCTCTCTCTCTCTCTCTCTCTCTCTCTCCCGTCTGTCTCTTATTTCGCCAAACTTATTCTGAATATTCGTGAGATATATGAACCATCACAAGATATCGCTCAAAAAAATTCAATGTTTGGAAACCCTGTAGGCATACTACATGCCATGTATCTCATTCCCTCTTTCTGATTTTTTTTCTACATTCTTTAATCCTGACGAGCCAAAGAGAAATGTCCTAACCTGGCACTATAAGAAAAATACTCTTCCCAGTTTGTTAATTACCGAGGGGCTTTGTGCAGTTCACCACAAGTGCTATTAGTTTATGGTTAACATTTCAAACATCAAACCTAAAAAAATATGGATTACCAATATAAACAATGCACGACTAAAATACTAGTGGGATTGTGATACATACTTATGATTAGGCATGAGGCCACTCTCCCAAGGCATGGACTCTATTGAAATCTTAGTCATGTTAGATCTTGGTACACTAATATGGAATGATCATAAGAATTTTCCTACTAGTGGTAGATACAACTATCACAAGGCATTGCATATACTCCCTCTGTTTCATTCTATAGTGCTTATAGTTTTTTGGCACTGAAATTAGCGCAAAAGTATTTATTACACAGGACCCTCTGGCTGAACGATTTGAGATCATACTAAATTAGGGAAATTGATAACTTCCTAACTTACCATAACAAATCACACAAATCTGTTTAGTTGATTCTCCATATATGTGCAGTCAGGTTTAATTAAGAAAAGAAAAAACATTGTTTTCTAAATCTAAGCAATCCTTGGGACATGCATTAGGAATCTCAATTAATTGTTTCCTATTTTGTATGGATTTTTTTTCATGCATGTCGTGCGGGAGTTGACCAGTGGAGGGGGTAATTGAAAAAAAGCCAAGTTACAACCTTATATTGTGTAACAAATGCCAAAAATCTATAGACACTATAGAAAGGAACGGAGGAAGTATCTTACATAGGTTTTGTAATTATTATACTCGACCACTCCTCTATTAAGATTGTTTGAGTCTATATGGATGATAGCATACTATTTGCAGATATGTGCTCATAATTACGTTAATAGCCAAAAAATGAATGATTTCATTCATCTCTCCTACTTACTTATGCGTCACATATAGAAAATCTGACATAGCGACATGGCATGCTAAAAATAGTCCGTTGAAGCATTAGGAGCGGCTTGCCTGAGATAGTCTGGTACCCGGCCGTGTGATAACGACTAAACTAGGTTGTTGTACAAGTACAAATCACTTGATTTATGGTTTCCATGCATCATATTTTACATTCTTTTCCTTACGAATGCAACAAATATTTCTTATAGGCATCATTGTTACAACAATAGCCGAAGCAACAACACTAGTTTGACCCATTTAAAGAACAAAATATGTTAGCTCATCATATGGAGTTAGTAAATTTTATTTGAAAGGAGTCATTCTACAAGACTAAGCTATAGAAGTATAACAGTAAAAGACTAGCTTATGAATATATTAGTCAATATTAATTACTCTCTAAACTTGATTATTGTTTTCTCTAAATATGAACATTCGAGAGGAAAAGAAACTATTCTCTATAAAATATGAATATGGATGTACATCTCGCTACTTTCCTTCATTATTTTTGAGTGAATGTATAATATTGTGTATGAATTTAATATAAACAAACAGAAATGTATAGATGTCATTACAAGGATTTTATGTACATATCATTATGTATTTAGTAAAACTTGAAAACTGAAAATCTTGGAAATTTATATTTTATGTGCCAATTTAAAATAATTAAGAGATTGAATATATTTTCCAACAAGAAAAATAAAACATAATGCAATAGAAAGCTCTCCAGACATATTTAAAGAATTAGTCAGGTTAGAGCACATTGCTCCCAAAATTGACATCAGCCAAATATTGCACCTTTGGTACGGAATATATGTACTGCCTCTACTTTTATTTTGATAATCTGCAAATAAAAAATTACTAGTATAGAAAACATCAAATGTGGTATTACTAGATTTGATACTTGAATATACATATTTTAGTTGTATCATATAGAAAATAAACAACCTTATTAAAACTATAGAAGTAGCTAGGCATAATGCATGCAGATTTATTCTCTTCAATAACTAGGTTGTAAAACTATACAAATTTTTAGTCTACCATCATATATAGTATCAAATAATATTCTTCGTCCTCGTGTACAAATAAAGAAAAGGTGTTTTAACATAGTATATGGTCTAGAGCACTATATCAAAGCCGGCTGACGATGATTCATTAGAAGTATGATCATAACTTGTGCCACTCGTAATTACTACTTACCCCCCTGGAGTATACATTCACATTGACCAGCAGGGAACTATTATCAGGCTCCAACTCCTCAAGCTCTGCAAAAACCTCATCAGGCTGGACAACTCCATTGCTGGCCAATTCACACATCAGTCCACCACCCTCCCTAATGCCGGTGGATCCATCCCCGTCCACCGCCACCACCATTGAGTTAGAGGCTGTCTGGTTACCGCAGCCCATCACATTTTGCTCCGGAAGAAAATTATTATGGTTCGAAGGTGATGAGCTTGCGACGTTATCAGCGAAGCTGGTGATTTTTTGCTTCTTGGCAGCGGACGTAGTGACATCGGTGCTATGACCCCGAGCATAGCCGGCTAGGATGTTGCGGTGCATGGGCCAAGGGTGGTTGTGCTCCGCCGTGTAGGTGATGACCAGCATGTTGGGGTCGCTGCGGCTGCGCTCCACTTGCTTCCGGGCCATGCAACCCTTGGAACTGCTGCATCTATAGTAACCCCTGAATGAATGCACCATATTTGTTAGTTCTCAATAGATCAAGTTGCACGACATAAAATCCTTGACTGAGCAACGAAGATGTTTTTCTGCTATCTCTAGGTATAATAGTGTGTGTTGCATACAGAGAGAAAGTTATGGATCAGCTGGGTGTAGCCGTGTTGGTACACCCATCAAATTTTGAGGGCGATATGATATTATAATTGAAAAAAGAACTCCCCGGAAATGACAAGTTTAGTACAATATCACACAAAAAAGCGAAAGAAAGCCAATTATAATGTGTCTCATACGAAATGCCAGAACATATGAACATGAAAATTTTGCAACAAATTTTTTTAGTACTATAGTGTAGAATGGTTTTTGTCCTTTTGCGCAACAAAAGTATCCAAAACGAGTGGGGTTATCGGTGCACTCAAGCAAAGAAAATCCATTATCTAGCATATATCTAAGGAAACAAAATGTGAAACCATCCAAATAAAGTATTAGAGTTAGCTTGTCACTTAGAAATATCAATACATGGATTATATTATAGCTAGTTGTGTATAATGATTGTGTTCGTTTCTATAATTAACATACATAAACAGGACAATGGAACACTGAAACAACTCATCTGGCATCCCTCATTGATCCAAGGTGGCATTGTCTCTTAGCTGTTCATGCTAAAAAAATATCTACGTGGAGTAGGTTTAATTGTCTACGCAATTGCAAGTTGGAAATAGCCATCTTCTTGAGAAATTCCATTGAACTTTTCAAAGCGATCAACTGATATTTGTGTGACAGAATATACTTAATATATCACAATGAACAAGGCAAAATTAAGACTTCTTTTGTTGATAAATCTATTGGATTATGTAATTACGTAAGTAAACAAGCTGTGCAGACCTTGGATAAGGAGAACCCTTGATGGGTTTCTGGCCATACTTTCTCCATGCCCATAGATCAGATGGAATAACCTCTCCACCTCCACCCGCCCGGTTGCTCGTCGCTGGTGGCGCCGGAATGCAAACCACCTTCCTCACATCGTTCTTTCTGGAATATGGGATATGCTCGCAAGGCATAACACAATCACTTAATTGAAAGGAAGAACATACATTTAGGGGTTTTGAAGAAAAAGTAAATAATGTTTTGATAAAAAATAGAATTTATTGGAAAAAAGCAATGGGAAGCGATTAAAAAAGCCTCATTTAATTGACGACTAAAGTATGCATTGTCTAGTAGCCTTGAAATTAAACCATGCTGCACCTAGTGAGAGAATAATAGTGACCCAAAATGGCCAGCTGCATACGTTCAGAATGCATCAAATGTTCGGAATCAAATATGATAACAAAATTTTATCTTAACCAAATCTCCAGGATATAGTAGGTAGGGAGTTTCTCAATAATATATATACTGACGAAGATGCGGAAATGAATCAGCGTATTCATATGTTCTGGAAAATACAAATGAATCAGTGTAAAAAAAAAAGAAACGCAGGTAGGTTGGGTATACATGAACTAATGTAGTGTGGTAAGGGAAGTAGGAAAGTCGTAGAGAGGGGAATGGCAAGAAATGTCAAATCGATCAAAGCCTCTTAGTAGGAAACACTTTGAGAGTTAAAAAACCTGTTTATCATCTGATGAGCATGAGCAGATGGTGGCGAGATCTTTATAGCGTCTTCGCCAGCGTCGACATCCCCAGCAGAGGCGCCACAGCACGCGTGCTCAGAGATCTGGAAAGCCAGAGGTTGCTGGTGGTGCTGCTGCTGCGGCAGCCCATACGAGCCTGTCGGTGGCAGTAGGTACGGATCGAGGGCGACCGTGGGCAGTAGCACCGCCTCTAACATCGCCGCGTCGCCGACGCCGCAAGCGACGCTCATAGGCCGCCGCTGCTGCTCCTCGTAAGGGACCATTCTGTGAGCTGACGCAGGAGGAGGTGGTCGTGGTTGGGGATGGCTGGTGGAGGACGACGCCACTGCAATATTGGCGTGGGCCACGACGGCGGCGAGGTCGCCCTCTTGCGCACTGGCGGCGGCGGCGTTGGCCTGCATCTCCATATCCGTAGTGCTGTGTGTGTGCTCAATGCTCACCCTGTCGTTTCTTGTTTCTATCAAGCTGCTAGCTAGTCTACTCCTAGCTTAGCCACACTGCCAGCTGCTTGCTGGTGCAGCAATACACATTCACATGTAGTCACAGAGTCAGTTTTCTCTCTCCGATGGACACACGCAAAAAACTCGTTCTAAAAACTAAAAAGTCCTTAATTTACAAAATTCTCTCTCTCATTCATGAGCTATCTAGGCAGCTAGCAAAGGTCACAATGGAGCATAATTTGGCAGACCTGGATGGGATGTTTGTAGATACGGTGGTGAGGTAAGTGCGTGTGTGTCTTTTCATGCAGTAAACAGGCGATATGATGGCTACGGTAATAGTGAGAGAGATGGAGGTACGACGAAATAAGCGACCTGTATTTATTTGGGTGACGGCTACAGCTCCTGCCACTGTTGGTACCAACTGTGGGCAGCTTATTGCACCACAGAGATCGAGTACGACAGGGAGAACACATTACGGCACTCCATCCATCTCCTCTCCAAGGACTGCTGCTTTTGTGCCTCTCTCTCTCCCCCAAAAGTCCCATCCACATGGATCTCTAGCTATCCATGGTTCTAAAAAAATAAGCTGTCCAATTTTAGTCAGAAGTCACATCTTGTAAGAGCATCTCCAGCCGCGTCCCCAAAGAGTCCCCCAAACCGCGCCAGATTAAGCGTTTGGGGGATGTGTTTTGTTCGTGCCGTGTTTGAGGGTCTACTCGTCCCCACAACGCCCAAATGAATATTGGTGCACGAAAATAAAGGTTTTCATTCAATTTTGATTATATATTACAAAGTTTGAATAAAACGACTAGATTTCATCTAAACCTAGACTACGGACCGCCCGGTGGTGCGTTCGCCGGCCCAGCCCCGTCGTCGCCTCTACGCCGCAGCTCCCCTGCGCGCGCCTCCTCTCCTTGCGTACGGCGGTGGCCCGACGGCTCCGCTCCCGCCGCGTGTCCTCCTCCCGCCCTCCCTGCTGCGCCGCCTGGAGAGAGCTCGACGGCGCGACGAATCTGCGCCTCTTCGGGCACGGGCGTCGTCTTGAGCTTCTTCTCCGACTCGAAGGACTCGACGAGCGCGCGTTGCTGATCGGCCGTCTGTCGGGTGCGCCCGTCGTGTCGGACCACTCGACTGCCGTCGCGTGTGTCGTCCTCCACCTTCGTCTCCTTCGCCCTCGGCTCCTCCTCCTCCATTGCGCATCCTCCACATCTGTTGTGCCTCCATCATCTTCGCCGCCAACACGTCGGCCTCCGCGCCAACCGTCCGCCCGCTCCCGGATCGCCGCCGCCGCGCCGTGCGACACACTCCGCGCCAGCTGGGCAGCTCGATCGACATTGGCCGCGCGCGATCGACCCGCGGCTTCTGCAGCGCATCCCGCTCAACGCGTGGCGTGTCCTCTCCTTGCGTACGCGTGGCCCGACGCTCCGCTCCCGCCCGCGTCTCCTCCTCCCCCCTCGCGCCGCTCGGAGGGAGAGCTCGACGGCGCGACGAATCTGTGCCTCTTCACGGGCACGGGCGTTGTCCTTGACTTCTTCTCCGACTCGAAGGACTCGACGAGCGCGCGTTGCTGATCGGCCGTCTCGTCCGGGTGCGGCCCGTCATTGTCGGACCACTCGAACTCGTCGTCGTCGTCGTCCTTGAAGGAGATATGCCCTAGAGGCAATAATAAAGTAGTTATTATTTATATCTCTATGTTTATGATAAATGTTTATATGTCATGCTATAATTGTATTAACCGAAACATTAGTACATGTGTGATATGTAGACAACAAGAAGTCCCTAGTATGCCTCTTAAACTAGCTTGTTAATTAATGGATGATTAGTTTCATAATCATGAACATTGGATGTTATTAATAACAAGGTTATATCATTATATGAATGATATAATGGACACACCCAATTAGCGTAGCATAAGATCTCGTCATTAAGTTATTTGCTATAAGCTTTCAATACATAGTTACCTAGTCCTTATGACCATGAGATCATGTAAATCACTTATACCGGAAAGGTACTTTGATTACACCAAACACCACTGCGTAAATGGGTGGCTATAAAGGTGGGATTAAGTATCCAGGAAAGTATGAGTTGAGGCATATGGATCAACAGTGGGATTTGTCCATCCAGATGACGGATAGATATACTCAGGCCCTCTCGGTGGAATGTCATCTAATGTCTTGCAAGCATATGAATGAGTTCATAAGAGACCACATACCACGGTACGAGTAAAGAGTAATTGTCAGGAGACGAGGTTGAACAAGGTATGGAGTGATACCGAAGATCAAACCTCGGACAAGTAAAATATCGCGTGACAAAAGGAATTGGTATCGTATGTGAATGGTTCATTCGATCACTAAGTCATCGTTGAATATGTGGGAGCCATTATGGATCTCCAGATCCGCTATTGGTTATTGGTCGGAGTGAGTACTCAACCATGTCCCATAGTTCACGAACCGTAGGGGTGACACACTTAAAGTTGGATGTTGAAATGGTAGTACTTGAATATGGAATGGCGTTGGAATATTTGTTCGGAGTCCAGGATGAGATCCCGGACATCACGAGGAGTTCAGGAATGGTCCGGAGAATAAGATTCATATATAGGATGTCATTTTATGTGAATAAAATGTTGCGGAAGGTTCTATGGAAGGTTCAGAAGGTTCTAGAAAAGTCGGTAGAAACCACCAAGGAAGGTGGAGTCACATGGGACTCCACCTCCATGGCCGGCCAACCCTAGTGGGGGAGGAGTCCCATGTGGACTCGCCCAGGGCAGCCCCACTATGGGAGGTGGAACTCCCACCTTGGTGGGAGTCCTAGCTTGGCTAGGTTTCCCCCCTATGGAGGTTTTTGGTTGGTCTTATTCGAAGACTTGGAGACCAACTCTTGGGAATCCACCTATATAATGAGGGGCATAGGGGAGGGGGCCGGCCACACCAAAGCCACTTGGCCGCCGCCCGAGTGGCCGGCCACACCTCCCAAACTGGCAACCCCTATCCTCCCTAGCTCTGCATTGGCAGCTCCACCGAGTTCTCCACACTAGTAGGAAAACCCTTATAGGCGAAGCTTGGTTACGCGGCGCGTTTTAGGTGCGCCCACGAAGCTATTTTGTGGCGCACAAGCTCGGTGCGCCCGCAGTGCTTAATTTTGTGGCGCGATACGTCCAGACGTATCCACATATTCTAATAGTTCCATGCTTGTTTTATGACAATGCCTACATGATTTGCTTGCACTTTATGATGATTTCATGCATTTTGGAACAACCTTAACGAGATGCCCACGTGCAGTCCCTGTTTTTACTGTTGTTTGGTTCGAAAATTTGTAGGCAATATTCGGAATTGAAGCAATCGCAAACCTCCTATTTTTCCCGGGAGGCTCGAACAGAAGAAGAGTGGGAGGAGAGCCGAGGGCCCCACCATGGGCGCGCGGGCCGGACACGGCGCGCCGGCCTGAGTGAGCCACCTGTCGACCCTCTGTTGCGCCTCTTCGCCTATATATTGCCCCGACCTAAACGGTACCGGTGTGAAACTCGAGAAGAAGACTCCGGGGCGCATACCGCAAACTCAATTCGGGGGATGAACTCTGTCCGGCACCCTGGGAGAGGGGAAGTCCCGGAAGCATCCATCAACGCCATCGCCTCCATCATGCTCCGTGAGTAGTTCCCCCATGGACTACGGGTTCTAGCTGTAGCTAGTTGATATTCTCTCCCCCATGTACTTCAATACAATGATCTCATTGAGATTCATGATGTAATCGGTGTTGTGTTTGTCGGGATCGATGGATTGTTACATTATGATTGTCTATCTACAAAGTTTATGAAGTTATTGTTGTTGCAATCTTGTTATGCTTAATGCTTGTCACTAGGGCCCGTGGCATGATCTTAGATTTGAGCTCTATACTTATTGCTTAGATTGTATCTACAAGTTGTATCACATATGTCTTTCCGGAACCAAAGGCATGGGAAATCGGAGGAGGATGGTAGTGATGTGAGGATCACATGTTTTCACGGAGTGTAATGCTTTGCTCAGGTGCTCTATTAAAGGTACCTTAATATCATTAGTTTCCCTTGAGGCATTTTGCCCCATTGGTGGGACAAAGATGTTGTGCAAGTTTCTCATTGCGAGCACGTACGACTATATGGAAAACATGCCTACATTAATGAATTGATGTTCTTTCTTAATGCTATTTCAATCCTATCAATTGCCCATTGTAATTTGTTCACCCAACACTTGTTATTGGAGAGTTACCACTAGTGTGGATAGCTGGGACCCCGGTCCATCTTTCATCATCATATACTTGTTCTACATGTCAACTGTTTCGTGCCATTGCTCTCATATTACTATTGCTTTCACATTTCTTCTCATATCACTTACTTCTTTCACATCACCCACCATTACTAGTGCTTTTCAGTCATTTGAATTGACAACTCGGTTGTTAAGGCTTATAAGTATTCTTTACCTCACTTGTGTAATCAATAAATTTGGGTTTTACTTCCTGAAGATGCCCCTCTACTTGTGGGTCATCAAGACTATTACAAAGTTGCCCAGAAGCATAACTTTACTCATAAGTTCACCTGGGGAGTACCTCTACCTCTCTCTCTACTTTTTTATTTTATTTTGTTTTGCTAGTTTACTTTTGTCTAGTTTATTTGTGCTTAGTTTATTTTGTCTAGTATTAGTTTGCTTAGTTTACTTTTGCTTAGTTTATTTTTGTCTTGTTTTATTTGTCTCATATACCCAAAAATCCATAAAAATTTGAAAAACCAAAAAATTAAAAACTGCTGTTATGGGAGAACCAACAACTTACTTGGAGCTTATAGAATGTTATAATAATTATAGAGAATCAGAACTGGTAAAATAATGAGTGCTATGATAGAAAAATTGAATACAATTGCTAAATCTTGCTTGACCATAATATAAAAGTTGCTCTCAACGAGAATACTAAGCATCTTAAATTTCAATGTGGTTTTAGTGAGGAATTTTTTATTAAGAACTATAATCGGAATTGCTATATTCATTATGGGTTGAAGAGGTAGAACAATTTTTCTTATTTAATGGGAGCCTCCGAGATAGAATCCTTCATGGTTGAGAAGTATGAAACTTGTGTTGTTTGTAAGGGCTTTAAAGATTATGTCTCTACTATCCTTAATTCTTGCATAGAATGCTACAGTAGGAATCCTTATATCCTTGATTATAAAGAGAGACACATTAATGCACAAGAATGCACTCACAATTTGCGGGAACCAATGGAAGAAGAAATTGATGAACAAGCTCATTGGATGAAAAAGAGGAGGAAATTGATGAACCTGAATGCTCATTGGATGAAAAGAAGAGGAGAGTGATGAACCAAAGGAGGAAGAATGGATTAACTACCCATGTCAACCTAATGAGAGTAACTCTTTATCTCTTACACTATTTGATTGTCCTCCATGCTTACCAAGAGGTTGAATATGTTATGTTCCTGTGGATTCTCTTAAAATAGTACCTAGCAAATACTGAGAATGATTATGTCTTGTTATTTATGACACTACTAGGAAAAGGCTTATAGCCCTTCTGCATGCATGAGTACGATTTAAAGATGCGGTGGTAAGACCTTCAGGGGTGGCCTCATACAGCCAGCGAGTTGAGGCAAAGTCGCCGGGGGTACATTCATTATCGCTGGCGAGTTCGACACGTACGTGCCGGCGATATAATGGGCCACGGGGCCACCATCGGACCTGGCGTTACCGCCGGCGATTTGATCCGAAAACGCCAGGGGTAACTTTAATACCACCTGCGAGAATGATTTAACTTCGCCGGGGGTAAACTGGGCTGATGTGAGCTAGTTAGGCCGAATTGACCGCCGGCATTTTCAGCTGAAACTCGCCGGGGGTATTTCGCCCCCCCCCCCACCTACCATCTCCCACAACCTCCACGCGCACGGGCGCACCCACCTCTCCCTCTCCCAAATCCTCTCCTGGCTCAACCTCCACGCGCACGGGCGCACAGCCGCGCTCGCGCACCAGGCCCGGCACCGGCAGGCGAGCGAGCTTCCCTCTTCACGCTTCATGGGCTGCTGCGGCTCCTCGCTGCGGGAGCTGGTCCACGCGGAGAAGCCGGCCAGGCCGCGGCGGCCTCCTCCTCCTTCCCCTACGCCGCAGCCGCCGCACCGGCCCTCCTTCTCCCTGAGCGCGCAGTAGGCCGCGCCGCCGCCTCCGGGGGTGCGCGGCGGGGATCAGGAGGTCCCGGCGCTCGCGGAGTTCTCGCTGGCGGACCTCCGCGCGGCCACGGGCGGCTTCGCGGCGGGGAACATCGTGTCGGAGAGCGGCGAGAAGCCCCCCAACCTCGTCTACAGGGGCCGCCTCAAGAGGGGCGCCGCGCGCTGCTCCATCGCCGTCAAGAAGTTCTCCAAGATGGCCTGGCCCGACCCCAAGCAGTTCGAGGTACGCCGGAGAAGACCCCAAGCGCCCGTGGTCTGGGTGCATGGCAGGCGAAATTGGGAGTTTTCCGGAGACGCGGTTTCTTGACGAGTTGCTGGTTTGGATTGCAGGAGGAGAGCGAGGGGGTGGGCAAGCTGCGGCACAAGGAGCTGGCCAACCTTATCGGCTACTGCTGCGACGGCGACGAGCAGCTGCTTGTCGCCGAGTTCATGCCCAACGATACTCTCGCCAAGCACCTGTTCCACTGTGAGTCGCCCCAACTAGCTAGTCCTGGGCAGAGAGTCTCTAGCTACCCGTGCCATTTGACGATTCTTCATAACTTAGAAATCTTTTGCTGAATTGTCTGATGTGGTGAGCAAGTGCGGAATTTCTCCAAGTTGGTTCTGTATGCACTGCACTACACTCAGTGCAGTTGTTTGCAGCATTTTAATGTCCAAACTAAGCTACTAATAGTTGAGAAATGACCTTCCTCTAGGTGCCCAGCTCCCCTGTTCCTTTTTTATTTTAATTATTGCCTTTGGTACAAGGGAAGATGCTTGAGCTTAGCATATTACAGAGAAGATAATAAGTTCATATATTACACCGTCACTGCTTGTGATTGCTAGTTTAATAATTTTTTATTTAAATACTGACTATTATGGCAAACCAATTATCACTGTCCCGTGCTGATGGCCATAGGTATGCTGTTAAGAAGGGTTTGAGGCTGAGATTTTTAGTGTTTGTTAATGAAGCACGATGGGGTTGGGTTATAATTCGATTACTTACAGCCTATAGGAAAATTCGTTATCAGAACTTACATAGGCATTTGGAAGTTGTCATGCATTCAAGTTATTTTGTTTTGTTAACAACTTACTCACGTAGGTTTTGAGATGTTGATAGCCTCAGACGGTTGAACATGTCATTTTATAACAATTACAATCATGTATGCAAAGTCTCTAATAAACCTTTCTGGTTGCAGAATGGTGATGCTCGTCTCTCATTGTTTGGTCTGATGAAAAACAGCAGAGATGGGAAAAGTTATAGCACAAATCTAGCATACACACCTCCAGAATATCTGAGAAATGGTATTTGCAAAATTGTTGCATTCTAATTGCTCAGTTGTTTTTTGCTCATCCCCAGTCTGAATAATATGATTTCTCCAAGTGGCAAGAAAATTGCAGCGCCCTTGTCGAGACATTGATTAATGATCTGGATTATAGGGACTCTTTCTGCTTTATTTATGTCGTGACCGTAACAAAGCACACCGATGATAACTTATGTTTGTTATTGTTCTTTCATGCAGGGTAACAGCAGAAAGCGTCATATTCAGTTTCGGCACTGTACTCCTTGATCTTGTCAGTGGAAAGCGCATACCCCAAGCAGTTCGAGGTATGCGGGCGAAGCCGCGATGAGCTCTGGCTTGGCGAACGACGGAATTGGGAGTTTTGATGAAATTGTTGATTTGGTTTGCAGGAGGAGGCGAGGGGGGTGGGCAAGCTGCAGCACCGGAGGCTGGCAAACCTTATTGGCTACTGCTGCGACAGCGACGAGCGGCTGCTTGTCGCCGAGTTCATGCCCAACGATACCCTTGCCAAGCACCTGTTCCACTGTGAGTCCCCCAACTAGCTAGCCCTGAGCTGGGAGTAACTAGTTACCCCTGTTCCACTGATGATTCTACACAACTTATAAACCTAACCAACTAGCTAGCCCCGAGCAGAGTATCTAGTTAGCCTGTGCCATTTGATGATTCTACACAACTTAGTAATCTCTTGCTTTAGTGGATTTCGATGATTGATGTGGTGAGCAACAGAGCAAGTGCGCAATGTGCACAAGCTGGTTCCGTCTGCACTACTGAGCTGAGAAGTGCAGTTATTTGCAGCATTTTAATGCCCAAATTAAGCCACTGATAGCTGAGAAGTGACCTTCCTCTTTAGTACTGAGCTCCCCTGTTCCCCTTGTTATTTTTTTGATCATCGCCTTGGACAAAAGGGACGATGTTTGAGTTTAGTACTACACAGATGATAACAAATTCATATATTACACCCAACACTTCTTGTGAATGCTAGTTTTATAATTCTTGATTTAAATACTGACTAGCTGGCTGCATTTACCATTTCTGCTTGACGAGTATGAGAAAGTACAGTCAAGGAAACATCGATTAATTTAATTCTGCTCTTCACCATGCTACTGTTCTTTTGCAGGGGAAAACCAAACTATTGAATGGGCTATGCGCCTGAGAGTTGCGTGCTACATTGCTGAAGCATTGGGATATTGTAGCAATGATGAACGATCTTTGTATCACGACCTATAATTATGTAGAGAAACTTTGGATCGTATAGAATAAAGAGTGAATTTGTTTTTATTCTATATCTGAAGGTTTTGTGATTTCACGTCAGGTTTTTTTTTTTAAATCCTAAAATACATACCGCTGGCGCATAGGGCTGTTTGCCGGCGGTAACTTAAAATACCTCTGGCGAAGTGCCGGTGGTAAATAATACCGGCGAGTTGGGAAAATCGCCAGGGGTAATCCAATTACCCTGGCGTTTGCAATGTGCCGGCGGTAGCATTACCACCGGCGAGGTGATCGCCGGCGAATAGAAACGTGCCGGCGGTAGCAAATTCTATGCGCCGGCGGTAAGCAAATTCCTAGTAGTGTGATAATCCATGCTATTTTGATAAATCTTATGATAATGCTTTGTTTGTGCCTGATGTCGAAATGCATGGTACTAAAGAATTTTGCTTGGCAAATGTTTATGATAAAGCTCTAGATGATGGTCCTATGTTACTTGATATACTATTAATTGTACTACTAATGAAAATGGGATTGGAGAGTTCTTGACTTATTCTATGAGTCCCATATCTATTGAGATTGATCAACTACCTTGTTATATTATTAATAAAAGTAAGTTTGAAAGTTTTAATTCCACTATTCTTGAACTTGATAAAAATTATGTGTTTGGAAATCATGAAGAGTATGCTGCATGTGATAGTTATATTGTTGAGTTTGTTCATGAAGCTACTGAAAATTATTATGAGAGAGAAAATATGGTTGTAGAAATTTTCATGGTACTAATACACCTCTCTATATGCTGAAATTTTTGAAGTTATTCTTGTTTTATCTTCCTATGCTTGTTACTTTGTTCTTCATGAATTTATTTGTGTACAAGATTCCTTTGCATAGGAAGCATGTTAGACTTAAATGTGTTTTGGATTTGCCTCTTGATGCTCTCTTTTGCTTCAAATACTATTTCTTGCGAGTGCATCATTTAAAACTGCTGAGCCCATCTTAATGGCTATAAAGAAAGAACTTCTTGGGAGATAACCCATGTGTTATTTTGCTACAGTACTTTGTTTATATTTGTGTCTTGGAAGTTGTTTACTACTGTAGCAACCTCTCCTTATCTTAGTTTTGTGTTTTGTTGTGCCAAGTAAAGTCTTTGATAGTAAAGTAAGTACTAGATTTGGATTACTGCGCAGAAACAGATTTCTTTGCTGTCACGAATCTGGGTCTAATTCTCTGTAGGTAACTCAGAAAATTATGCCAATTTACGTGAGTGATCCTCAGATATGTACGCAACTTTCATTCAATTTGAGCATTTTCGTTTGAGCAAGTCTGGTGGCCTAATAAAATCCATCTTTACGGACTGTTCTGTTTGACAGATTCTGCCTTTTATTTCGCATTGCCTCTTTTCCTATGTTGGATGAATTTCTTTGATCCATTAATGTCCAGTAGCTTTATGCAATGTCCAGAAGTGTTAAGAATGATTGTGTCACCTCTGAACATGTTAATTTTTATTGTCCACTAACCCTCTAATGAGTTGTTTCGAGTTTGGTGTGAAGGAAGTTTTCAAGGGAGAGAGGATGATATATGATCGAAGAGTGAAAAGTCTAAGCTTGGGGATGCCCCGTGGTTCATCCCTGCATATTTCAAGAAGACTCAAGCTTCTAAGCTTGGGGATGCCCAAGGCATCCCCTTCTTCATCAACTTATCAGGTTCCTCCCCGAAACTATATTTTTATTCGGTCACATCTTATGTGTTTTACTTGGAGCGTCTGTGTGTTTTTATTTTTGTTTGTGTTTGAATAAGATCGGATCCTAGCTATCCTTGTTTGGGAGAGACACGCTCCGCTTTTTCATATGAACACATGTGTTCTTCGTTTTACTTTTAATGTTCAATGATAAAAGTTGGAAGCTACAATACTTATCTTTATTTGGTTGGAAAAGGAAAATGCCTCATATGTCTTGGATAATTTGATACTTGGCAATTGTTTTGAGCTCTCAAGTAGATCATAAGTTTTTGCATGTAGTTTAAACCTATTAGTGGAGAACTACCGTAAAGCTTGTTAAAATTGGTTTGCATGATTGATCTCTCTTAAGGTCTAGATATTTTCTGGTAAAAGTGTTTGAGCAACAAGGAAGACAGTGTAGAGTATTATAATGCTTGCAATATGTTCTTATGTAAGTTTTGCTGTACCGGTTCATACTTGTGTTTGCTTCTAATAACCTTGCTAGCCTAAGCCTTGTATCGAGAGGGAATACTTCTCATGCATCCAAAATCCTTGAACCAACCACTATGCCAATTGTGGCCACCATACCTACCTACTATGTGGTATTTCCTGCCATTCCAAAGTAAATTGCTTGAGTGCTACCTTTAAATAATTCAAAATGCTTCTCAATTTGTGTTAATGTTTTATAGCTCATGAGGAAGTATGTGGTGTTTAGCTTTCAACCTTGTCATTTACTTTTGACGGACTCTCATATGGACTAGTGGCACATCCGCTTATCCAATAACTTTGCAAAAAGAGCTGGCAATGGGATTCCCAGTCCCGAATTAATTAAACTAAATAGACACTCCTCCATGGTATGTGATTGTTGGAAGGCACCCGAAGGATTCGGTTAGCCATGGCTTGTGTAAGCAAAGGTTGGGGGGAGTGTCATCATCATAATAAAACTAAAATAAAAAGGCACTCCTTCATGGTATGAGATTGTTGGCAGGCACCCGAGGATTCGGTTAGCCATGGTTTGTGAAAGAAAGGTTGGAAGGAGTGCCACCCAAAAATAAAATAAAATGGGAGCCGCTCTTAAAAGTCCGGTTGGCGAGGTAGTTAGTGTACCCATTACCATTCGTTGACAACAACAAACACCTCTCAAAAATTTTACTTTTTATGCTCTCTTTATGTTTTCAAAACCAAAGCTCTAGCACAAATATAGCAATCGATGCTTTCCTCCTTGAAGGACCATTCTTTTACTTTTAATGTTGAGTCAGTTCACCTATTTCTCTCCACCTCAAGAAGCAAACACTTGTGTTAACTGTGCATTGATTCTTACATACTTGCATATTTGCATTCATCATATTACTCTATGTTGACAATATCCATGAGATATACATGTTGAAAGTTGAAAGCAACCGCTGAAACTTATATCCTCCTTTGTGTTGCTTCGATGCCTTTACTATGAACTTATTGCTTTATGAGTTAACTCTTGTGCAAGAATTTTGATACTTGTCTTGAAAGTACTATTCATGAAAAGTTTTGCTATATGTTATCTACTTGTTAGCAACTATAGATCATTGCCTTGAGTCACTTCATTCATTTCATATGCTTTGTAATAGTATGATCAAGGTTATGTAAGTAGCATGTCACTACAGAAATTATTCTTTTTATCGTTTACCTCCTGAGCAGAACTAAGGGGATGCTGATACGTCCCCGACGTATCCATAATTTCTGTCGTTCCATGCTTGTTTTATGACAATACTTACATGTTTTGCTTGCACTTTATGATGATTTCATTTTTGGAACTAACCTATTAACGAGATGCCACAGTGCCAGTCCTGTTTCTGTTTTGTTTTTGGTTCCAGAAAGGCTGTTCGAGCAATATTTCGGAATTGGACGAAATCAACGCCAAACCTCCTATTTTTCCCTAAGGCTCGAACAGAAGAGTCGGAGGGAGAGCCGGGGGGCCCACACCATAGGGCCGCGGGCCGGACCACGGCGCGCGGCCTAGGTGAAGGCCACCCTGTCGACCCTCTGCGCCGCCTCTTCGCCTATATAACCCCTTTCGACCTAAAAACGCGTACCAATTGACGAAACTCCGGAAAGACTCCGAGGCGCCGCCATTCGCAAAACTCCAATTCGGAATGAACTTCTGTCCGGCACCTCGGGACTGGGAAGTGCCCCGAAGCCATCTCCATCAACGCCATCGCCTCCATCATGCTCAGTGAGTAGTTCCCCATGGACTACGGGTTCTAGCTATAGTTGGTATTCTCTCCCATGTACTTCAATACAATGATCTCATTGAGATTCATCTGATGTAATCGGTGTTGTGTTTGTGGGATCCGATGGATTGTTACATTATGATTGTCTATCTACAAAGTTTATGAAGTTATTGTTGCAATCTTGTTATGCTTAATGCTTGTCACTAGGGCCCGAGTGGCATGATCTTAGATTTGAGCTCTATACTTATTGCTTAGATTGTATCTACAAGTTGTATGCACATGTCACTGTCCGGAACCAAAGGCCCGTGTGAAATCGGGACAACCGGAGGGGATGGTAGTGATGTGAGGATCACATGTTTTCACGGAGTGTTAATCTTTGCTCCGGTGCTCTATTAAAAGGAGTACCTTAATATCGGTAGTTTCCCTTGAGGGCGGCTGCCGGGCTGGTAGGACAAAAGATGTTGTGCAAGTTTCATTGCGAGCACGACGACTATATATGGAAAACATGCCTACATGATTAATGAATTGATGTTCTTTCTTAATGCTATTTCAATCCTATCAATTGCCCGTAATTTGTTCACCCAACACTTGTTATTGGAGAGTTACCACTAGTGTAGATAGCTGGGAACCCGGTCCATCTTTCATCATCATATACTTGTTCTACATGTCAACTTTTTTCGGTGCCATTGCTCTCATATTACTATTATTTCTTTCGTATTCTGTTCTTTGCTCTCATATCTTGCTACTTTCACATCACCATTACTAGTGCTTTTCAGGTGCACTGAATTGACAACTCGGTTGTTAAGACTTATAAGTATTCTTTACCTCCCCTTGTGTCGAATCAATAAATTTGGGTTTTACTTCCCTCGAAGACTGTTGCGATCCCCTATACTTGTGGGTCATCACGCACTACTAAACCGTGCGCCACAAAAACTTGGTGGGCCCCACACCCTGTCACCCCCAATCATTGGTTTTACAATTTCTATGGCGCACAAACCTCGGTGCGCCACAGAAATTCTGTGGCGCACGGCAATAGTGCGCCACAAAAATAAGGTATTCGGTGGCGCCATTTGTGTGCGCCACGGAAATAAGTTATTACGTGGCCACTGCGCTCGATGTAGAAATAAGCTATTCTGTGGCGCACTGTGGTTGGTGCGCCACAGAATTAGCGAACCAGATCTACAAAAGTGAGCCAACCTCCCACCTACCACACTACACAAGCCATTCTTCTTCCTCCATCTAGCTCGTCCCCCCTTCTCTCTCATACCATTTTGACTCCACTTTTCACTTGCTTGGGTATTTATTGCACTTACTTTGGTTGATACTTAATTGGAGTTGAGGAGAAGGCTCTCCATACTCTCTCCTCCTCTCGAAGTCATCGATCGCGGTCTCGTCTCGGTATCGAATCTAGAAGGTGAGTAGTTGGAGGAGACATACATATGCTTGGAGGAGACATGCATATGCTTGTAGATCTTGTGTGGCCGTCGTGTGTATGGATGCTTGTTGCAGGTGAAGCGCTTGTGTGTGTCGGTGTGGTGCATGGATGTTTGCCGAAATGTTGATTCATTTCCGTTTCGGCAAGTTTTGCACTACCCATATGTCCTACTTTGAGGAGAGGTCATGCCGAATTTTTCCACTCCATGTAATACCTTGAGGAGAGGTACGGCCCATGCATGTGTGTGCATTTGGTGCGGTTCTAATTTCCTGTTCTATGTATACCATTTGCAGGCAAGCATGGTCCTCTCGATGAGTTCCGCTCGAATCTCTAGATACAAGATAGACGCGAAGGAGGACATGATTCGGAACAATAGGCGCCAGATAAGATGTCCGTGTCGATCATGCAAACTCGAGCGCTGGATCAACCCTGATTCCGGACAACTGGAGGAGCACCTGCTGAGGCGCGGTTTCATGCAAGACAACCAGGCGCGGCCGGCCCCATCAAATGGTGCGCATGAAGACCATGTCGAGCGAGATGACTATCATCATGAAGAAGACTATCATCATGCCGACGGGGACTATCATCATGAAGAAGAAGTCGGCGGAGAAGATCATCATGAAGAAGAAGATGCCGGCGGAGAACATCATCATGATGAAGAAGAAGATTCCGGCGCGACCCCGCTAATTTCGGCCTTGCGGGACTCTCATGTTCAAGATCTTCTCCTCCAGGAGACGAGCAACGATAGAGTTGCAGCTAGAGAGAGAGCCAAGCTGTCGCAAATGGAGAAAGACGGGATGACTCCGATCTTTCCTGGGTGTCGTCCGCAGGATACACGCTTGCATGTAACGCTTGATTACCTGCAGATGAAGACGCAGAACAAGTGGACCGATTCCAGCTTCAGCAAGAGCTTAAAATTCTGGCACGATCGTCTCCCGGAGGGGAACACATTGCCAAGTAGTACCGAGGAGGCCAAGAAAGTCGTGTGTCCCCTTGACCTACCGCACGAAAAATACCACGCCTGCATTAATGATTGTGTGATTTATAGGTGCGAGTACAAGGACAGAACCACATGTCCGGTGTGTGGCCACGGACGGTACAAGGTTGGGAACAAGAAGGTACCTCGAAAGGTGGTATGGTACTTTCCTATCACTCCCCGTCTGCAGCGGTATTTCGTGGACCCTAAGGAAGCAAAGCTCATGCAATGGCACGAGGAAAGGCAGAAGCCCGAAGAAGATCCGGAGATGGGCTATATGCTGACACACCCTTCAGACGCTGGACAGTGGCAAACATTGGACATCGCCTTCCCTAGGTTCGGGGGCGACGCAAGGAACATCAGGCTGGGTATGAGCACCGATGGACTCAATCCGTTCGGCAACCAGAGTAGCACGCATAGCACCTGGCCTGTGTTTGTATGGCCTTACAACCTACCCCCGTGGCTGTGCACCAAGCAAAGGTACATACACCTGAGTATTCTCATTCAGGGGCCGAAACAACCAGGTGTCGACATGCATTTGTATCTCGGGCTGCTGAAAGAGGAGTTAGACACGTTGTGGAAGACGCCACCCCGTACATGGGACGCCTACACTAGAACTTATTTCGATATGAGAGCCGCGTTGATCACGACGGTCACGGACTATCCTGGTTACGCATATGTATCTGCCCAGGTGGGCCACGGATTCAACGGCTGTGTGAAGTGCATGGACGATACCCCGCATCTACAACTACCAAGGGATCCCGGGTCCTCGAAAACCGTCTACCCAGGTGCTCGAAGGTGGCTTCGCTTGGATCACCCGTGGAGAAAACGCGGTGATCTGTTCAATGGTAAAGATGAGCCCGATGGACCCCCACGCCCGAGGAGCGGCGCAGAAATCGATGATCTTCTGAAAAATTGGAAGGAGTGCCCAGCGCCGGGAAAGAAGCGACCGAAGCCAGAGCCGCTGCTCGGTGTATGGAAAGCGAGGTCTGTTTTCCACGACTTGGAGTACTGGAAGGTCCTCCACACGCCCCACAACCTCGATGTCATGCACATTACGAAGAACGTTACCGAGAGTCTGCTTGGCACTCTTTGCAACTCAGAAAAGTCCAAGGATGGACCGAAAGCAAGATACGATCTTAAACATTTTGGCATCAGGAAAGATCTTCAAGCCCCCGATACTGACGATGATGATGATGATGATGATCAGACGGAAGGGACTCAACGTCTCCGTAAAAGGGCTAAGAAGAACGCGGTGCAGCTTCCCGCTGCCTGCTTCACAACGAGTCCGGAGGAGCTCGAGCAGTTTTTCAGGTGCCTCCTAGGAGTGAAAGTTCCTCACGGTTACTCGGGGAATATAAGCAGATATCTGGACGTAGCGAAGAAGAGGTTCACCGGGATGAAGTCTCACGATTGCCACGTGCTAATGACGCAGATACTTCCCGTTGCGATCCGAGGCATAATGGACGAGCACGTCCGTGATACGCTGTTTGGCCTATGCAACTTTTTTGACGTTATCACCAGGAAGTCGATCGGCGTGAGGCAGCTCAAGATGCTACAGGATGAGATCGTGGTGATACTATGTGAGCTCGAGATTTACTTCCCGCCTGCATTCTGTGATATATGCGTCCATCTCCTTCTCCATGTCGTTGAAGACATCAAGCAGCTCGGCCCAACGTTCCTCCACAACATGATGCCTTTCGAAAGGCAGAACGGTGTCATGAAAGGATACGTTCGCAATAGGGCCCGTCCAGACGCAAGCATGGCCAAGGGGTTTCTAACCTACGAGTGCATCTCCTTCTGCCAGAATTATCTAAGCACCGAGGACGACGAGGATCATGTTGGTCTACCCCCCAGGACGCACCTCGGGAGGCTCGCTGGAGTCGGTCACCGCGAGGGCTACCGCTCAGTCCATGTCGGCATTGAAAATCGACGCGACGACTTTGACAGGGCTCACCGGGTCGCGCTACAACACTTAAAACTGACCGAACCTTTCGTGCAAGAGCACAAAAGCATGGTCGAGCAGAATTACATCGATATGGGCCGGCCGAGGAAGATGGGAGACGTAACCAAAAAGCACAACTCCAGCTTCACGCGTTGGTTCAAGCAAACTCAACTGGTTGAAGCACAGAGAAATACGCCTTCTACCGAAGATGAAAAACTCATATACACCTTATCACAGGGACCCGCGCATAACGTAAGGACCTATCAGGGGTACGACATCAACGGTTACAGATTCTACACCGAGGAAAAGGACAGAAATAGTGAAAATCAAAACTCAGGAGTAACTATGCTGTCATACGCCGATGACGAGACTAATGTCAAGGAAAGATTTTTTGGAAGGATCGAGGAGATATGGGAGCTCAATTACTGTGGAGAGACGGTGCCAATGTTTCGTGTGAGATGGGCCAAGAAGGTCGAAAAAGAAGGCCGATATTTCACAACCATGGTTATACCCGATGCAAAATCGAAGAACGCATCCGCGAAAAATGAGCCATGGGTACTCGGTAGCCAAGTTGACCAATGCTTCTTCATCACCGATCCGTCGAGGCCTAGCCGTGTTGTCGTGAGGAGGGGCAAGAGGAGCATCATAGGAATGCAAGGAGACGCCAACGAGGAAGACTTGGACAAGAACGGTGACCCGAAGATGGAGGAGGAATTCGACAGGCACTTCGACATGCCTACTACTAGTAAAGTAAGAAGGAAGACCTCCCTACCCTCTAAAGGTTGTCCGTTCACGCGAAGAAATCTCAAGGTGGCCGGCATAAAGTATTCAACCGCCAACAACCGAAAGGGCAAGAAGATTGCGAAGAGACGCTAGAGCTCGTTGCCAGGACGAAGAAGATCTTTTTTGGTCTATCACATGTGTGTGAGTGTGTGTGTTAGACAAGTACATGCATGTGTGTGTGAGAGAAACAAGAACATGTTTGTATGAGACAAGTAATTTATAATTCTCTACTAATTACTAAATAATGTTGTGTTATTTATTGAAATGTAACTAAAATATGAAAAAAGGAAGAAAAATTGTGTGGCAGCCAGGGTTCGAACCTGGCTACTAATGGCCTAACATTGGCCTTAACCACTAGACTAGTACTATGTATCTGTCAGGACACAGCAGTAACCCGTTTTGTTTTGCTAAGTGTCTAAATTCTGTGGCGCATGCCCCTTTAGGTGCGCCACAGAATTAAGGAATTCTGTGGCGCATGAAAGAGCTGATGCGCCACAGAATGCTTAATTCTGTGGCGCACTTAGAGGGGTGCGCCACAGAATTTAGACACTTGGTGAAATAACTTGAACCTTTCTTCCCCACTCCCCACACTAGCAGTTTCTTCCCCGACAACGAGCCAACCCTAGCGCAACCACCGCCGCCCGCAAGCGCCGCCACCGCCCGCTGCCGCCGAGGAGGAGGAGGAAGGGGACCGCCACGCCGCCGCCGAGCAGGACGCCCAACCCCGAGCCGCCGCCGCAGATCAAGGAGGAGGAGGACCGCCACGCCGCCGCCGAGGACGTACCCGAGAAGGAGCCGCCGCACATCGAGGAGGAGGAGGCCGCTGCACCTCGAGGAGGAAGAGGAGAGGCCACCGTCGTCGCTACCGTCACCATCGGTGAGCTTCCCTCTCTCCTTCCCTCCACCTTCCCCCTCCCCTCTTCCCTCCCCTCTCCCCTTCCCTCCACCTTCCCCCCTCCCGGCTAGGGTTCCTGCTAGTTAGGGTTCATTGGAGTTCATAGTCTCTGTTTGCAAATTGAAATGCTTTAGGGTTCCTGCTAGTTAGGGCGAATTCTCATGCTCATGCTCATGCTCACTAGAGATTTTGAAATGCTACTGGTTGCAAATAAAGATTTTGAAATAAAGATTATGCAATATTGTGGTCAAATGGAACGAAACAAGGGACAAAGCAACATGATTGATCCATCTATCAAATGCCTAATGCAAATGCAAATGAAAATGCCTAATGCTACTTGCAAATGAAGTAGGTACTGGTTGATATAGCAATAAGTAGTATTTTTTAAATGAACAACCATATTGCAATTATCAAGTGCATGATTATGCCAATACTATTTAGTGTGTTACAGTAATTAAACCAGTGCATGCTTGCCATAAACTGCTACTGCTTATTGGTGCTGCTGTGGGCATGCTGATGCTCATAACAATAATGAAATGAAAAAATGCTTGCTCATGCTCATGCTTGCCATAAATTGCTACTGGTTCAAATTGCTTGTGATAGCAGCTTTTGTTTTCTTTATTCATTGCTTGCTGTTTGATTTTTGGGTGAGCTGGATGCTGCTTTATGAGTGACTAGTAATAAGTAAATGACTTATGTTGCTCATGTTGCTCTCTGGTTAATAAAATGAAATTGCATCATGCTGCTCTCTGGTTTGAAACTAATTTTTTGGTTGAAAATGAATGCAGTAGGAAATGCAAAATGAAATGGTAAGCAATTTATATAGTTGGTTTAGTTGGTTTAGATGAAATGCAAAATGCAGTAGCTAGCTAGGTTCATTTAGTTGATTTATGTTGGTTTAGATGAAATGGAAAATGCAGTAGCTTGGTTCATATATAGTTGCTGCTATATTAACTTTACTTCGCTTCCTTTTGGTCAAATGCATGCTACTGATCCAGGGTACATAAAAAATTGGAATGCTATTTAATTATATCTGGAATAATAGCATTTTCATTTGAAGTCACATGTTGGCAGTAGCTACTGGTTGGCTTGCTCTATAAGCTTGTATGCTTGTTTATGCTTATAATGCTACTAGTACATGAAATGCTACTACTATTTGAATTCATTTAATGTACTCTGGTTTTTGTAGTGCTCCAGGTTGTGTAGTGCTCCAGGTTGTGTAGTGCTCCAGATTTGTAGTGCTCCAGGTGGTAGTGCTCCAGGTGGTAGTGCTCCAGATTTGTAGTGCTCCAGGTGGTAGTCATTGTTGTTGTACTGCTCCAGCAGGTTTATGTTGGCTTTTGTTTGATGTATTGTAGATGGGCAAGTTTGTATGGTCGATATATGGTGGATATTTTTGCAGGGATTTCATTGAGTTGCCCATTTCTCCCGAAGCGTTGATTAACTTCCGTTTCGGTTGAGAAATGGGCACTCCTACGTAGAAAAATTAGCAAAAGTCATGCCGAATTTTCTGGTTGACTTTTGTACTAACTTGTTGCCTCTTTTTAATGAAGTGCAAATAAACATGTCGGGCAACACTTCTAAGCCCAGGAGCCAGAACGAAGAAGCGAGAGAGGCCAACAAGGACTTCTGGGAGGGCTACGAGCAGCCCCGGAAGGCCGCCGCCGAGTCGCCCGACGATGAGGAAGAGGGCCGGGACACTGCCTCCGAGGGAGAGGGCCGGGGGGCCGCCGCCGACACCGGCGACGATGACGATACCTGGGACGACGCCGCCCAGACCGGTGAAGAGACGGCCGGTGAAGAGAACGCGGCCAACCGCACGGAAGGTGATAGCGGCGGCAACCCTCAGGAGGGTAAGAAGAAGAGGACGGCGAGGAGGCCAAGGAGGGATCGGAGGCCGCAAGTGCTCGCCAACGTCACCGATCATTTCACGGTAGTCTCCGAAAGTGGCCTACCCTTGGAGCCTTCGTGGGTTGCCAAAGGGTACGGCATGCAACTAGGGTGCATCGTCCGTGAAACCGTGCCGATCCTAACTCAGGACCTCAGAAGCAAGGAGAACGAGGCTATCGCCCAATCCCTCCTCCAGAAGCTTCACCAACGATACACGTTCCCGGAGCCGTTAAATAAGAAGGTGGACTCTTTAGCTCTCACGAAGATGAGCACCGCCTTGAGCAGCTGGAAGAACCGGCTGAAGGGAAAGATCGAGGCCGGTGAAAGCTGGGAGAGGATAAGTAGCAAAGACCCGTCGCTCTCCTTAGAAGACTTTAATGCATTCAAGTCTTACTTACAGAGTGACGCTGTTAAAAAATGGACCGCCTGGGGGAAGAAAATGCGGGATTTGAACTTAGGGACCCACCATTGCGGAAGCGGCGGTTACCGAGGAAAACAGCCCACTTGGGACAAGGAGGATGCCGAGATGGTACGTCTGGGGAAAGAAAACCCCTGGCACAAAATCCAGGATGAACAGGCTAGGAACTTTGTCCGGTCCCGCTACTACTTAGACTGGAAGACGGGGGAATTTATTACGGATCACGAAGACGTGAGGGATTTCGAGAAGTACCTGGTAAGGATAGTTCTATATTATTTCGCTCATCTTATTAGGCAATGAAGCCAAATGGGCTAACCTTAAGTTCCTTTGTCTAAAGGATGAAGAGTTGACGAAGGCTGGCCCGTCGTCCCAGGGGTCGACGGAACCGTGGGACACGCCTTTCAACAGGGCGATGAACAAATACAAGGAGAGGGAGCTAGACAAGCCACCGACGTCGGGTGGCCGTGTGTCCGGCTTTGGCACAAGTATGAAGCTATCCGAGTACTACGGATCGGATGCCAAGACGAGAAAGCTGGAGAGGAGGTCATCGGCTAAGGATAAATCCGAGGTTCAGGAGCTGAAGAAGAAGGTGGAGTCACTAGAGAAGCTGGTGGCCGAAAAGCCTGTGGAGAACACGGAGATGATGAACAAGTTATTGGACGAGAAGATCCGGCAGATCATCCCCCTGGGTTGATGGAGGGGTTAGCTGCTTGGAATGTGGGAGGTCAAGTGGGGCCGATACATGTGCCCAGCATTAGCGGCAGTGATACGTCCAAAACGTATCTACTTTCCCGAACACTTTTGCTATTGTTTTGCCTCTAATTTGTGCATTTTGGATGCAACTAACACGGACTAGCTGTTTTCAGCAGCCGTTACAGTGTCTCGTTTTTGTGCGAAATCCAACTTTCGGGAAAACCTCGGGATTTTGACGAAAGGGCCTATTTTCCCAGAATAATGGGCCAGAAGGACAATTGAAGTGGAGGCCGCCCCACCCACATGGCGGCGCGGCCGGGGGCCGCGCGGCCATGTGGTGTGGCTTCGGCTGGCCTCCGGCCTTTCGGACTATTTATTCGCCTCGACCTAAAACGCACGGAAGTCGAAGTCGCCAAAACCCTCCGAACGCCGCCACATCGCGAAACTCCATCGCGGGAGCCGAAGTCTTAGTTCTGGCACTCCGCCGGGACGGGGAATTGGAGGAGATCATCACCGCCATCACCGCCAACGCCTCTCCATCAACCAGCAATGTTTCCCCATCCATGTGTGAGTATTCCCCCGCTGTAGGCGAAGGGGATGGTAGGGATTGGATGAGATTGGTCATGTAATAGCATAAGATTGTTAGGGCATAGTGCCTAGTGTCCGTAGATGGTACTTTTATGATATTGTTGCAACTTGTTATGCTTAATGCTTGTCACTAGGGCCCGAGTGCCATGATCTCAGATCTGAACATGTTATTGATTCATGAAGATATTCGTTGTTTATGATCTTACCTGCAAGTTGTATACACATGTTCTTGTCCGGAACCAATGGCCCCGAAGTGACAGAAATCGGGACAACCGGAGGGCGGAGAATGTGATCACTTGTGTGATGCTTTGCTCGGGTTCATAAAAGTACCTTTATCCAGTAGTTTCCCCAGGCTTGGGGCACCGCTTCTTGAAGAAGGGGAGAGATGATATGGATATCCGGGCCTGGTACTCTAGGACAGCCATTGATATGATATTTGGGTCTAAGGTTGTACCAGTAGTTTATTATAATCTTGTTATTAGGAGATAATAATGTAGCCAGGTCATGTTGTGGGCCATCTAGGGTTTTAATAGAGTCCGTTTGACTTGGGCCTGTCCAAGTCGAACTAGGTTAGGCCCAATAAGGGGGCCGGCCGGCCACCTCTCCCTCTCATATAAGGAGATGGCACGGCTAGGGTTTAGGGTAGACTAGATTGAAATCAGATTATGTAGAACTTTGAGTTCATACTATCACCGTCCCTATGGGATCGGCGTGCGTGACGGCGTCTAGGACGTTCGTCCGGTTATCCAATAAAGATGTGAGCGTTCTTGAGTCTGTCAAGAGTATTCATATGTGCTTGAGTATCCTTGAATCTGTCGAGGAAGTTCAAGATCTATCGGTCCTATGGATCAACAAGGTGCATCGTGAAAGATCGGGAAACTAATCCTCATCATGTGGTATCAGATTGCTAGGTTGATCACGGTGCAGATTGGTTTGTTGCTCAGTTGTTTCTGCTCGATTGTTGTGGCTACCATTGGGTACGTCGCCGCCATGCTGTTGGTGAAGATCAAGGAGGAGGAAGTGGGCGGCAGAGTCAAGTTCCAGGATGCCTTTGTTTATGCGGAGGTGGTGGATCCGTTCTATGGCGGTGCGTGGAAAGACCAAGAGGAAAACACGATCGTTTCCCTAGCCGTTATTTTCCATCGATTTGGATCGGAAGCGCTGCAGCACGTGCACCTGCAGATCGTGAGCGGCAGTAGTAGTCCAGGAGCCGCACGTGCCTAGCCATCATGCGTGGAGGAATCAAATCGTGGCTTATTTTCCTGTCCGTCATCGTTTGCATCGAGGCCAAGTGCCGTCTTGATCGCGAGCAAGCAGCAGCGAAGGAACCCGCTTGCACGTGAAGTTGTTGCAGATTGTTTGCTGCTCGTGTGCTGTCCGGCTAGCTAAGGAAAATAAATACAAAGGAAAGTTTGGTACGTGCAGTTTAGAAGAGATTTTCAATCATAACATGCGAAGACTACAAGAAAAAAAAAATAACGAGCCAGCAAAGGAAAGTGTAGATTTGGTACAGATTGTTTGGCTGGACGTCAATAGCAAAGGAAAGGAAAGAGGTCGTTTGCATCAAGGATGGAAAAAGGAATTCAAAGAAAAGTTTGCAGGAGGAGACACACGTGGTGCACAAGATGATCGTCAGGAGGCGGGCGTCCACGATCGGCAGGCCGGCTGTATCGGTGTTCAGGCCGACCGTACCGGCGTCCAGGCCGGCAGTACTGGCGTCCAGACCTGCAACACCACTTATGTTGCTGTTGTTTGTTCGTCGCGGAGTGGAAGAAATTTTTTTCTTCAAGGAGGAAGATATTGGTGTTTCAGAAGGGTGCATACTCAGGTGTTTTCAACTTATTTGGATCTAAGGCGGACAGGAATTTGTTCTGTTTGTTTTGGGTGATATGTATGGTGCGCTTCAGTTGCATTTGGAAGGATACTTGTGTCTTCAATCAGGTTGATGGCGTCGAAGACCAAATGGCGCCAAGGACAAGTCAAGCTAGTCGAGAGGGAGGATGAGGTGTGGAAGACTGGCGAGGCTTGGGGATGAAGACCGGCGATGTTGCTTATCTGACGCCACCCTTTTTCTAGCAGACCCTCACGCGTTGGGGACAACGCTTCTTGAAGAAGGGGAGAGATGATATGGATATCCGGGCCTGGTACTCTAGGACAGCCATTGATATGATATTTGGGTCTAAGGTTGTACCAGTAGTTTATTATAATCTTGTTATTAGGAGATAATAATGTAGCCAGGTCATGCTGTGGGCCATCTAGGGTTTTAATAGAGTCCGTTTGACTTGGGCCTGTCCAAGTCGAACTAGGTTAGGCCCAATAAGGGGGGCCGGCCGGCCACCTCTCCCTCATATAAGGAGATGGCACGGTTAGGGTTTAGGGTAGACTAGATTGAAATCAGATTATGTAGAACTTTGAGTTCATACTATCACCGTCCCTATGGGATCGGCGTGCGTGACGGCGTCTAGGACGTTCGTCCGGTTATCCAATAAAGATGTGAGCGTTCTTGAGTCTGTCAAGAGTATTCATATGTGCTTGAGTATCCTTGAATCTGTCGAGGAAGTTCAAGATCTATCGGTCCTATGGATCAACAAGGTGCATCGTGAAAGATCGGGAAACTAATCCTCATCATGTTGTGCAAGTTTCTCATTGCGAGCACGTACGACTATAATTGGAACACATGCCTATTGATTGATTAGTACTTGGACACCGTTTTATTATTATCTGCAAATGCCCTGCTATGATTGTTACATGAGTTTCTCTCATCCATGCAACGCCGTCATCCGTCCCCGTGCCTACAGTATTTTAATCCTGCTGTTTACTAAAATCACTACTGCTGTCTTTGTTACTCTCTTTGTTATTTCCTCTTTACTACTATAAAGCTGTTCTATTGATAGACTCTTGCGAGCAAGTCTGTTTCCTAGAGCTGAATTGACAACTCCGATGTTAAGGCTTTCAAGTGTTCTTTGTCTTCCCTTGTGTCGAATCAATAAATTGGGTAATACTTCCCTCGAAGACTGTTGCGATCCTCTATACTTGTGGGTCATCAAGACTATTTTCTGGCGCCGTTGCCGGGGAGCATAGCTTTATTTGGAAGTTCACTTGGATTGATATTGTTCGGTGCAAATTCTCCATCATGGGTAAACTTCGCGATACTAAGGTCGCCATATTACCATCCACTACAAGAAAAGGTACAACTCTGAGTACCTCTGCTGCTCTTGATTCACCATCTGTGATTGATAAACTTGTTTCACCACCACATGCTTCAAATCTTGGTACTTCTGCTGAATCTGAAAACTCTCATAATCTGATAATATTTCTGCTGTGCTTGATGATAGTGGTTCATTGGGAACTTTTCTAGATGCTTCAATTGCTAGATCTAGACAAATTGAAAATACTGAAACTCCTGATGTTACTACACCTGTTAATTCACCTGAACTTGAATACTCTAGTGATGATCTTGATGAAGATTATGTGGAACTTGATGATGATTTTATTGAAAAATGCCATGCTACTACTGATGCAAGAAAAATTAAAAGTTGCTTGCAGAACATGCTGTTAGATATAAACTGTCTCCCGATCCTAAATTTGCCACATCTCCTATAAACATTAAGGATAAAGATTATGATTTTTCTCTTGATCTATCTCATATAGCTATTGTTGAGAAAACACCTTTTTGTGGTACTGAAAAGAAAGTGCTGTTGACACATGACTGAGTTATCTACTCTGAGTAGCTTGTTTTCTGATGATGTTAAGATGCGTACTTACTTTGTTGCTAAAATTTTTCCATTCTCATTAAAGGATGACGCTAAAACTTGGTATAATAGTTTGCCACCTAGCTCTATTAAAAGTCCAAAAGAATTTCTTGCTGTTTTCTTTCGGAAATACATTCCTGCTAGTGCTCAACATGCTGCTTTGCAGAGAGTTTATAATTTCGATCAGGGAGATGAAGAGAAATTGCCTGAGGCTTGGCGAGATTTTGCTCTCTTATTAGAGCTCTGCCTGACCATAGAAAAGCATGATTTACTTGATATATTTTATAGTGGACTAACCATTGAGTCTAGGGCATACCTGGATAGTTGTGCTGGTTGTGTTTTCAGGAAAAGAACTCCAGACGACTGAAGAATTATTGGCTAAAATAGGCGGAATTATGATGATTGGACTACGCCTGAACCAACTCCAACGCCAATAGTGAAGAAGAGGGGTTTAATTAAATTGAATGATGAAGATATGAGGGAAGCCAAGAAGTCTCTCAAGGAGAAAGGTATTAAATCTGAAGAATCTACCTCCTATAGAAGATATATGTGAGATAATTCCCCCTTCATCCATGATTGAGGTAAATTCCCTTCAACGCTTTACTAGGGAAGATATTCCGTATTCAAAACCTCCTGCGCAATGCTTAGATGAGTTTGATAATTATATTGTTAAGCAAGAAAATTTTAATATGAGAGTAGAGAATCATCTAATGGAAAATTCTCAAGCTATTAGTCAATTGCATGATATTGTGGAGAGAACCTCCAATGATGTTAAGATGCTTGTTAAACATTTTCATATGGTTCAAACTCAAATTGATCAACTTACTAAAGTGCAAAATGACTTACTAGGAAATAATTCTAAAGAAAAACATGCTTATGAAGTAACAACTAGAGGTGGTGTCTCTACCCAGGATCCTCTATATCCTGAAGGGCATCCCAAAAGAATTGAACAAGATTCTCAACAAACTAAAACTAGTGCTCCATCTAAGAAAAAGAAGAAGAAACATAAAAATGTTGTAGAATCCTCTGAACCTGTTAATGATCCCAATAGTATTTCTATTTCTGATGCTGAAACTGAAAGTGGTAATGAACATGATAAAGATAATGATAAGAATGATACTCCTGATAAAGAAGAAGTTGAAGAAGAACCTGAAAAGCATGCTAAAAATAAAAAGTATACTAAAGAAGATTTTATTGGTGAGAAACATGGTAATGAAAGAGAACCTTGGGTGCAAAAGCAAATGTCTTTTCCTGCTAAGAAACTAAAATCAAAGGAAGAAGAACACTATAATAAATTCTTTGATTGGATGAAACCTTTATTCTTGCAAATCCCTTTGACTGATGCTATTAAATTGCCTCCTTATTCAAAGTATATGAAAGATATTGTTACTAACAAAAGGAAAATCCCCAATGAGGAAATTTCTACTATGCTTGCTAATTACTCTTTCAATGGCAAAGTTCCAAAGAAGTTGGCCCGTATACCTAATATTCCTTGTTCTATTAAGAATAATTATGTTAGAACTGCTCTATGTGACTTGGGAGCCGGTGTTAGTGTTATGCCTTTTTCTCTTTATATGAGACTTTACTTAGATAAGTTGATACCTACTGATATATCTTTGCAAATGGTGATAAATCTACTGCTATTCCTGTTGGTATATGTGAGGATGTTCCTGTTCAAGTTACTAATAATTGCTTGATATTAACTGATTTTGTTGTGTTGGAAATGCCTGAAGACGATAATATGTCCATCATTCTTGGGAGACCTTTTCTTAACACCGCAGGGCTGTTATTGATTGCAATAAAGGAAAGGTTACTTTCAATGTTGATGATAAGGAACACACCGTCTATTTCCCCAAGAGGATTGAAAAAGCGTGCGGAGTTAATACTATCTCTCATGTGAGAACTATCAAAGTGGGAACTATTGATTGTCCTATATATGAGCCTAAAGAAGAATATCAAACTCTTGTGATTGGATCCATATCAATACAATTCAAGGTAACATGATTGATTTGAGGTTTATTTCTTCATATGCTATGTAAAATTTATTTGGTGGCAAGACTTGATCAACCTTGTCAACAAATACATCTTATATGCATAGAGGAGGTAAACAACATCTCTTTCTTCCTCCACTTGCTTTAGTTGCTGTAGCACTTTTAATTTGCAAAGTTTCTTAGTTGATTTGAGAGTTCAAAAATTTTCTGGTAATAATAAATTTAATAAAGTTTTTAGGCACACAGAGCACCGGATGACGTGGGGCACTGGTGCCACACCACAGGCCGGCGCGGCCAAGGAGGTGGCCGCGCCACCATGTGGTGTGGGCCCCTCCTTGCCCCACTTTGTCATCTCTTTCTCCCAGCACCTTCTCTCTCCCGAAAAAACTCGTACCAAATTCCTCTCACTCGCGTTTTTGCTCAAGAACTCCAGATTTCTCGATCTCTTTGTTCAGCTCAGATTTCCTGCTGAAATTTGGCACATTTGCTCCTTGGTATGTGACTCCTCCACCCATCCAAGTAGAATTTTGTTTGGTTGAGTATATCTTGAATATTTTGCTGCTGTAGGTAACATGTTTAGTGAGCTTGCATGCTTGTTCTAAGTGGTAGAAACTAGTTTTGATGCATGATTAGTACTCTAGCAAGTTCCTATAGTAGTTTCCCTCAATTATATGTCACCAAATCAAGTTTTATAGTGTTTGTTGAAAATTTCAGAAAATGGAAGGAGGTAGGCACCAACTCAACCAACATGAGTTGGAGGTGCCACAGGTCATGAGAGTTCACCGGGAAGAAGGAGTATATCCCACTTACTATCCGTGTGCGGATTTCATGAGAAGTGCAGGGATCTTGCAGGACGTCCAAATTTAATTTCTCGTGCAGGATTGGATGATTTTGTTGATGGGGAACCATGCCAATATGTGAAACTGACTATGTCGGTAGTGCAAGATTTTAAATTCAATTGGTCACGATCTAACCCCATGGTTCAGTACAAAATTTATAATAAAACTGTCAACTTGCCATTCAGTGATTTTTGTGCAGCAATCAAAGTGCCACAATGGGGATCATGCGAGAAGATAAAGGGATCGCCGCAAGAGCTCTTGGACCTCTTCAAGATGATTTGTCATGGAAGGAGTTTCTCAGAGGATGATGGTAAAATCAGTAGTATTCATTTCCCAGCTATTCGTTACTTCGCCTATTTCATTACCAAGTGCGTTCTAGCGAGAAAGAATGGAGGTAAAATAACTATCCCGGATCTAGCCTTTCTAGCTGCTGCATTACAAGGTAATAGGACTTATAACTTGGGAGCTTTGATAGCCAACAGACTTGCCACTAACCGTGAGAAGGGAGGAATTTGTGGGGGTCTCATCGCCTCTCGCTTATTAGCTATGCATAATGTAGGACCTCACCATCTTGATATTCCGCTCCCCATGGAGAAACTTGACATAGCTTCCATGATTAAGCATGAATTTCTTTCTAATTCGTCTAATTTAGGGAACCTGTCTTATAGAATAACATTTTACAAGAAATCTTGGACAAGGACTAAGAAAGTTGAAAAATTAGTAGGATTGCCTGCACCTTCTCTGTTTAACCTTGATTCCAGGGAGGATTGGTCAGTCACGGAAAGTGCGGTTAACGCATACATCGAGGGAGGAAGCCATCGTGCACGAGACAACACGGATGAGGTCGAGGAACACCTCGACTCGTCATCCGATGCAGCAAGCTCTTCGCATCCACAAGCTGGGTATGAGGAGCCCCCACGTTTTTCCTCTGCATCGGTACCTTATTACGACTACTCCATGTATGATCCACCGCGTGGAACCCAGACCCTCGATGGGGTTAAACTCCACTTAGGCCAAAAGCCTAAGCTTGGGGGTAGGTACCGGCATCACTCATTCTTTGCATATTATGATTGCTGGATACTTGTACATACTTGTTTAGTCTCTTTGAGTGGTTTTCTAATGAGAGGAGATGATATTTGGGGAAGTGCTGCCTGAAAACAGATTCTGGGCTGTTACCGTAGAAAAATTCGTGCGCACAGCCAGAACGTTATTTTGAGTTGAAAATTTTTGTGCAGGTTCCCCAGGTTGTTATCTAACTTTCATTAGTTGAACACTTTTGAACTGAGCAACGTAAGATTTTTGTAAAAATCGATTTCTGTACTGCTGTCAGGTTTTGGCAGATTTCTGCCATCTCGCTTTTCTGTGTTTCTTTTAGTTTGCTATTTCTTGTTCTTGCTTTGTTTCCTTCCCAAAACACAAAAAGACCAAAAATATTTCTGTTGTTTCTCTTCATTATTTGTTTATCTTGGTTTCTTGCATTTGTTTCACTTTATTTGCTATTGCTAGTTTGCTATAAGAAAACCCAAAAAGATTTTGCTTTGTTTGCTTATTTCCTTTTGTTCTCGTTCTCAAATTCGAAAACACCAAAAATATTTGCTGTTCTTCTTTTGTTTGTAAATTTCATCATGAGTTCAATGGTCTTCGGTGGCTGGAGCGTGGTTTCATTTCATATTATCCAAGCTACACAAGTGAAAAGGCAATAATGACGATCTACGACAATCTGATTGTGGTGAGAGGCTGGTATGAACTCTATTTGTTTTCATTTTTGTACATATACTCATCCATGTGAGCATGCTTAGTTGGTTCATGTGAGGTATATGTCATTTAAGAAAGTCTTGTAGTTCATGATCTCTCATGTTTAGCTTCAATTTATTAATATGAGTAGCATGTCATGGATGTTTGCTTGCATTGTTTTATTCATAAGTAAGTATGGCATTGTGGTATCCTCCTCTGAATAATTCATTTATATCGACTTGGCACATGCTCACGCATGCATATGACTGAATAAAAGTCAATTAAGCCTCCATGATTTACATTGCTTCAGCGTTCTTGTATCACTTTATGCCTCGATTAATTTATTTTGCCGCAAGCATGATTATGACAGCTGCTCTCTTGATTTGTCGCTCCCTAGTCTTTTGCTAGCCTTCACTTGTACTGAGCGGGAACGCTGCTCGTGCCTCCAAACACATGAAAACCAAGTTATTCCAGAGTGTCCACCATAAATACCTATGCATGGCATTTCAAACCATTCCAAGTAAATTCTCATGCGCTACCTTTAAAACCTTCAAAATGCTTCTTAATTTGTGTTAATATTTCATAGCTCATGAGGAATTATGTGGTGTTTAGCTTTCAACCTTGTCATTTACTTTTGACGAACTCTCGTATGGAATAGTGGCACATCCGCTTATCCAATAATTTTGCAAAAAGAGCTGGCAATGGGATTCCCAGTCCCAAATTAATTAACAAATAGACACTCCTCCATGGTTTGTGATTGTTGGACGGCACCGAAGGATTCGGTTAGCCATGGCTTGTGTAAGCAAAGGTTGGGGGGAGTGTCATCATCATAATAAAACTAAACTAAAAAGGCACTCCTTCACGGTATGTGATTGTTGGCAGGCACCCGAGGATTCGGTTAGCCATGGTTTGTGTAAGAAAGGTTGGAAGGAGTGCCACATAAACATGCAAATAATTCATGGGAGCCGCTCTTGAAAGTCCGGTTGGCGAGGTAGTTGGTGTACCCATTACCATTCATTGACAACAACAAACACCTCTCAAAATAATTTTACTCCTGCTTTACAAATGAAAAGCTCTAGCGCATGTTAATCCACTGCTTCCCTCTGCGAAGGTCAATCTTTTACTTTTATGTTGTGTCTCCATCCTTTCTTTGAGCACTTTCTTGAGAGCACAACTGTCATTCTTAGTATAATATGCTTGTCTCAAAATATGATTGATTGTGGTATAACTTTGATGCTTTTATCTTTGACAATCACTACTTCTAGTCTTTCTATGAACTCCAGAGGTGCCTGGGCATTTATGTTTTGCCAATCAAATACAGGCAAGCGAGATACCACTTTATCATACTCTCTTATGAACATTGCAATCCTGCTTATATACATGATTCATGATGCTTATTATTAATTGTTGGTACCTCTTCATGATTGACATAGCTGTTAGATGATCTTATTTGCATGTACCTTATTATGAACTGCTCAAGTATTAGCCATATCATGAGAATATATACATCATATGAGCAAATGTGTTCGTGAAAGTTCTTTTATCGCTCAGTTGTTAACTGAATTGCTTGAGGACAAGCAATAAGCTAAGCTTGGGGGAGTTGATACGTCCAAAACGTACTACTTTATCACCACTTTTGACCTCAGAGGTGGGCTGCGATCAAGGTGGGCTTGAAGAAATATATATATAAGGAATACGTGAATCGGCCTTGTATACCGAGTTGGGCTAAACTGCCCGTGTATCTGTAACATATTAGATCGCATCTTAGTTTAGAAGTTAGAGTTTTACCCGTGCACGATTTAGTGCACGCCCACATTAGAAAGTCCCTGGACTATAAATATGTATCTAGGGTTTATGGAATAAACAACAACACAACGTTCACCCCAAAACAAACCAATCTCAGCGCATCGCCAACTCCTTCGTCTCGAGGGTTTCAATCAGGTAAGCGACTGCTGCCAGATCGCATCTTGCGATCTAGGCAGCACAAGCTCCACGTTGTTCATGCGTTGCTCGTACTGAAGCGTCTTTGATGGCGGGCAACGTAGTTATCATAGATGTGTTAGGGTTAGCATAGTTCTTCGTATAACATGCTTACGTAGTGCAACCCTTGCATGTCTAGCCGCCCTCACGCCTATCTCAGGCGTGGGGGCGGCACCCTGCTTGTTCATCATTTAGTAGATCTGATCCGTTACGATTGCTCCTTGCTCTGCAAGGATTAGTTTAATATCTGCAATAGTTAGGCCTTACAAAGGGGGGGAGGATCCAGCGGCACGTAGGGTGGCGTTCGCAAGTCCTAAACAGGATGTTCCGAGGATCAACGTCATGTTGGTTTGTGGCCTTGTTTAGGATCGGCTTACGAGCACCGTGCGTGGCCGCGAGGCCCAACCTGGAGTAGGATGATCCGATTATGCGGTGAAAACCCTAAATCGTCGTAGATCTAATTAGCTTTATCTTGATCAAGCAGGATCACCAAGTATTCGTGCACCCCGCACGAATCATGGGTGGATCGGCTCTTTGAGCCGATTCATAGGATAACCTGAGAGCCGATCGAGGCTCGTATTTAATGTTTACGTGTATGCCATGCAGGAACTAAGCGAGGCATCCCCATCACCTTCCTGACCAGGTATAGGTCAGGTGGCACGCCCTGCACTTCGCATCGCGCGTGTGACCAGAAGAGCATTGCGGGCCGTCGCTCGGAGGGGTCTCAGCCAGCCGCAGCTCTAGGCTCTTCCCGGCTCTACCGTGTTGACGGTCGCTGCCCGCCGGTGGGTTTTGGCGGTCAACACATTCTGGCACGCCCGGTGGGACCATCGTCTACATCAACCACATCGCCATCTACATCCGAGATGGCGGACGGCACGCCGGTCACCTACGAGGAGCTCTGACGAGCTCAAGAAGAATACGACGAGATCAAGGCACCCTCGAAGCCGACCTCATCGGCTCTTTTCAGAGAACCCGTTCCCATGGCATCAGATGGAAGGGATTCTCACCGAAGGTGCACTCGATGGGATAGACCTCTCTGCCCCGTCGGAGGAACGCACCAGGGGCCTACGGCAGGAGATCAACTACTTGGTGGCTCACTCGCTACACCGCCACTCTGAAAACTTGGTCAACGTGTTGGAGCGTCTCGCTCTGCGCGTGATCCAGGAGATCATGAGCCACCAGTACTCGCCGTCAGGACCAGCTCTCGGGACGCATCAAGGAGAGTTGCCACTCCAGTCCCGTCCACCGCTGCCATATGCGTTGGCAGCACCTGAAGTGCCGGCTACACCGGCATTCGTCGTCTACAAGATCGGTGGTGACCCTAGTGACTACCAGTTCTTGGCTGAGGCGCCCAAGGAGATCCCTCAAGGATACGCGTGCACGTATGTGCCAGATTGTGGCAACTGGCCACTCTCGAACCAGGCCACAACATCAGGGACTCCGGCGCAAACAGGAGGAACGTCAGCAACAGAGCTTGAGAAGCAGACGTGGCTAACTAAGTACGCCACCCCGACGAAACTCCCGAGCCCAGCTCCTGCAGTTGGCTCAGAGCTGGAAAAGCAAACATGGCTGGCTAAGTACGCCACCCCGGCGAATCTTCAGAGTGCATCTCCTGCAGCCAGCACAGCGGATCAGATCAGTACCATACTGAGAGACCAGTTCGGCATGGTGCCGAAAAGAAGGGCAATCGGCTATTCCAAGCCGTACCCCGACGAGTACGAGATGATCCCGCTGCCACCTAAATATCGGCTCCCTGACTTCTCCAAATTCAGTGGATCGGATGGCTCCAGCTCCATCGAGCACATCGGCCGATATTTGGCGCAACTAGGACCGGCTTCAGTGTCGGATCAGCTACGCGTGAGGCTCTTTTCACAGTCCCTCAGGATCGGCTTTTGGATGGTATACCTCTTTGCCAGCAAACTCCATCCAGTCTTGGAAGCAATTGGAAGAACAGTTCCATATGCAATACCATTCAGAAGCTTCCGAGTCTAGCATTGCCGATCTAGCACAACTACGTCAGAAGCGCGGAGAAACGGTGACAGAGTACATCCAGCGCTTCAGGAATCTTAGGAACCGATGTTATTCGGTTCGTATAACTGAAAAGGAAGCAGTCGAGTTGGCAGTAGCTGGCCTTGCAACACAGCTCAAGGACATGGCCTCCCAAGCAGATTATCCCTCGCTGGCGCACATGGTTCAGAAACTATCAGCATATGAACAGCGCCACCCGGACCTGTACCAAGACAAGTTCAAGCGTGCAGTAGTCATGGTCGATACAGAGGAAGGTGAAGTGCCTGCGGGAGACCAAGAAGTAGCAGTGGCTGAGTGGACTCGGGGAGGAACCCCCGTGTCCTGCAAATGGGTAAAGCCACCAGGGCCGCCCAGGGGATTTGATTTTGACGTGACCAAGACTGAACAAATCTTCGACCTCCTGCTCAAGGAGAAACAGTTGACGATTCCTGAAGGTCTCAAGTTCCCCACGGCGCAAGAGCTAAACGGAAAGCCGTACTGCAAATTCCACAACTCGCTCTCCCATGCTACCAACGACTGCAGGGTGTGGCGTCAGCACATCCAAGCGGCGATAGAGAAGGGGCGTCTAATTTTCAACCAGTACGCCATGAAGGTCGACACCCAACCCTTCCCCGCCGTTAACATGGTGGAAGTCACCTACCCTGAGGGTTGCCAGCCAGGTCCCTCGTTCAGCATCAACATGGTAGGACCTGGGAACCACTCTGGCAAAGATGGAGATGAGGGCAGCTGCTCTCATAGCAAGGACACAGAGGAGGCCGCTCCACGCGATCGGCTCCATCATGATGGCAAGCGCTACGTCACAGAGGGAGAAGTGAAGAACATAAGATATCAACGACCTCTCTCTGATCACCTCCTCAACAAATATGTGAGTCAGTATGACCAACGCCGACGGTCCAACTATGATGATGAAGGAGATCGTCTGGCTAGAGAAGCCAGAAGACATCGTCGGCAGGATCGCGATGAGGAGGAGCACGAGCGCCGTGCCACAGACAAGTCAAGGGAGCAAGATGACAGCGTGACACTGGGACTGCCCTTTCTTCGACACTGCTGGGATTCAGGAATGAGCCGATTGCCCACAATCGGCAATTGCCCAGAATGCAACCAGAAGAAGAAGGAGGCAGCCAACGTATCTGTGTTCGAGCGCCTAGGGCCTCTCCCACCACAAAGCAAACGCGCTGAGTCACCTCGTTGGGCGAATCTTGAGGATTCAGAAGACGAGGGACAGAAGAAAGAAGAAGGCAGTTCCCGTCAAGGTGGTGCTGCGTTCAGCCGTTCACCAGCAGGGTTCAGCGATTGCGCGGCCTGGAGGAAGCCGAAAGGTTATACCTGCATACGCTAAGGAAGGCACGGCCTGATCTGGCTGCGAAGGTTCAGCGAACCCTGGATGAAGAGGGTCGTCCACGAAAAATGGAGTGGCGCCCCAAACAGAGGAAAGCCGATGATGAGACATCGGCTGGCACAAACATGGTACTCGTCTTGCCGACAGAGCTTAGTGCTCCACGACTCTACGGTGCACTCAAGGTGGACGACGGCGAGCACACCAACAGGATGAAATCAGAGATTGGGCTGGTTTTGTCTGCCGGCCTGAGCGAGTAGCAAGGGCTCGTCAATAAGCTAGCGTGGCGAGGCTGATCCTTGTGATCGGCCCCAAAATTTATGAAGGGACATTACAAAACCTTCATCGAACAAGCAACATGGGGGCCGATTCCAGCAATCGGCCAAAATTATCCTCACCCTCCATTTTGTCTGGGTTTAGCACGTTATCCAACAGAGCCGATATCATCAAAACTCTTGACAGAATCGGCTCGGGGGGGGCACCCAGGTGGATAAAACACGAGGATATGCAGTGAAATGTCTTATTCTTTGGTGATGAGTATTAGAGTATGGGGCCGATGCATAAGTCGTCGTAAAATTCTAAAAATTCGAATTTTCGAGCACACGATGCAGCAGACATCGACTTAAGGATATGAAAGCCGATGCATGGCCATCGACTCAAGAGGAATGACTGTTACGATCAGAGGGTCAATGGAGCACGAAGGGGGATTTTAATGGAAAAACTCCTCAATGGAGTGGTTTAAGAGCTCGGATCCTCTCTTCAAGGACAAGGCCAAGGTAGCCGGACGTGCGAGATCAGGTCGGGGATGGATTGCATAAGACCCACCAAGGAAGGAGCCGATCTAGCCGGCAAGATGCAAGAAGAACTGAAGAAGCTCGGGGGGCAGCTCACCTTGAAGGCTCTCTGCTTTGAGAAGCCGATTTATGTTCAAATCGGCTGGCTCTGCATAAGAAGCTCCCTCGACATGATCAAGCCCAGGTCCATACAACTAATTTGCGTATCCTCGTCTGTTTTGCCTTGGCGAGACTCGGGGGCAACAGGCCTGTGGGCACCCTGTTTTGAGAGCCGATTGGAGTTGCCTCGGCTGTCACTGCATCATAATCTTCTCAGGGAGGAAAAGGAAGCGTCGTCTACGAGGTTTGGACCGTGCTGGTGCTGCAAGAAAAGGAAGAGACTGGTTTCTCAAATTAGCCGATGAATAGTCATCGGCTGCGGGACTGCAAAACGCCACGGTCGAGAAAAACAATAATAGCCCGATTCGTTACTATCGGTCTTGGTGTGGCGAGCGGGAGGATGGAAATTGGATTAATGAAAGGAGAAATTGGAAGAACAATTCTCATTAATTCAAAGGAGCAGCTTTACAAGAAGAGCCGATGGCTCTCAAAAGAGGGATCTAGTGCCTAGCGCACTGCTACTACTAGTCCTATTCTGCTAGTCGTCGCTGTCCTCGTCGTCACCGCCGTCGATGTCGTGCGCTGCTCCCAGGGAACTCCTCGTCGCTGCTACCCCGGCCCGTGGCCGGAGCCTCTTCCTCCTCGTCATCATCATCGTCTTCACTGTCCGCCCAGGAGCGGAAGCGCTTGGTTGGCGGGTACCCGGCGGAAGAGGAAGATTCATCTTCCTCCTCCTCTTCTTCTTCTTCGTCGTCATCTTCATCCTCGCTGTCCGCCCACATGCGGGAGCGCTTCTTCGGCGGGAGCTTGGCGAAGGGGAAGGTCTTGGCCTTCGCTACTTCTCCTTCTTTTTCTTGTTATCGGAGGAGAGGTTCACCTCGGAATGAGGCTTGTCCTCGTCCTTCTTGGCGAGAATGGGGGGAAGAGGTTTGAGAAGGAGGAGGAAGGAAGACATAGTTGGGGGAGAAGAGGGTTTTTTGGCTGCCGATGGGCAGACAGGGGATGAAGAAAGCTAATCGATCGACACGGTTAAATAATGAGGAGCACAGTGGAAATTTATTATCATTACGGTTTCCAAGGAAAGGGCGCGAGCTATCGAATTTTGCGAGTGAGAAGACGGGGCATAATGATAACGAGATACGCAATGGCTCTGCGCATGACATGACCCGACGAAGGAAAGCATAATGATTTTGGAAATGTCATTTCCAAAACGGGGGCATGTGTTATCACATTTGACCAAGCCAGAGGTGGGCTGCGATCAAGGTGGGCTTGAAGAAATATATATATAAGGAATACGTGAATCGGCCTTGTATACCGAGTTGGGCTAAACGCCGTGTATATGTAACATATTAGATCGCATCTTAGTTTAGAAGTTAGAGTTTTACCGTGCACGATTTAGTGCACGCCCACATTAGAAAGTCCCCTGGACTATAAATATGTATCTAGGGTTTATGGAATAAACAACAACACAACGTTCACCCCAAAACAAACCAATCTCAGCGCATCGCCAACTCCTTCGTCTCGAGGGTTTCAATCGGTAAGCGACATGCTGCCTAGATCGCATCTTGCGATCTAGGCAGCACAAGCTCCACGTTGTTCATGCGTTGCCCGTACTGAAGCGTCTTTGATGGCGGGCAACGTAGTTATCATAGATGTGTTAGGGTTAGCATAGTTCTTCGTATAACATGCTTACGTAGTGCAACCCTTGCATGTCTAGCCGCCCTCACGCCTATCTCAGGCGTGGGGGCGGCACCCTGCTTGTTCATCATTTAGTAGATCTGATCCGTTACGATTGCTCCTTGCTCTGCAAGGATTAGTTTAATATCTGCAATAGTTAGGCCTTACGGGGGGAGGATCCAGCGGCACGTAGGGTGGCGTTCGCAAGTCCTAAACAGGATGTTCCGAGGATCAACGTCATGTTGGTTTTGTGGCCTTGTTTAGGATCGGCTTACGAGCACCGTGCGTGGCCGCGAGGCCCAACGTGAGTAGGATGATCCGATTATGCGGTGAAAACCCTAAATCGTCGTAGATCTAATTAGCTTTATCTTGATCAAGCAGGATCACCAAGTATTCGTGCACCCCGCACGAATCATGGGTGGATCGGCTCTTTGAGCCGATTCACAGGATAACCTGAGAGCCGATCGAGGCTCGTATTTAATGTTTACGTGTATGCCATGCGGGAACTAAGCGAGGCATCACACCTTCCTGACCAGGTATAGGTCAGGTGGCACGCCCTTGCACTTCGCATCGCCGCGTGTGACCAGAAGAGCATTGCGGGCCGTCGCTCGGAGGGTCTCAGCCCGCCGCAGACTCTAGGCTCTTCCCGCTCTCTAGTGTTGACGGTCGCTGCCGCCGGTGGGCGAACACTTTGCTATTGTTTTGCCTCTAATTTGTGCATTTTGGATGCAACTAACACGGACTAACGCTGTTTCAAATAGAACGTGGTGTCTCGTTTTTGTGCAGAAATCCAACTTTCAGAAAAACCTCGGGATTTTGACGAAAGGGCCTATTTTCCCAGAATAATGAGCGAGAAGGACAATTGAAGTGGAGGCCGAGGCCACACCACATGGCGGCGCGGCCGGGGGGCCGCGCGCCATGTGGTGTGGCCCCCTCGGCTGGCCTCCGACGCCTTCGGACTATTTATTCGCCTCGACCTAAAACGCACGGGAGAAGTGAAGTCGCGGAAACCCTCGCCGCCACATCGCGAAACTCCGTCGCGAGCCAGAAGTCTCCGTTCGGCACTCCGCCGGGCATTGGAGGAGATCATCACCGCCATCACCGCCAACGCCTCTCCATCAACCAGCAATGTTTCCCCCATCCATGTGTGAGTAATTCCCCGCTGTAGGCCGAAGGGGATGGTAGGGATTGGATGAGATTGGTCATGTAATAGCATAAGATTGTTAGGGCATAGTGCCTAGTGTCCGTAGTGTTGGAGATATGCCCAAGAGGCAATAATAAATGGTTATTATATATCTTTGTGTTTATGATAATGTTTACATACCATGCTATAATTGTATTAACCGAAACATTGATACATGTGTGATATGTAGACAAACAAGAAGTCCCTAGTATGCCTCTTAAACTAGCTTGTTGATTAATGGATGATTAGTTTCATAATCATGAACATTGGATGTTATTAATAACAAGGTTATGTCATTGTATGAATGATGTAATGGACACACCCAATTAAGCGTAGCATAAGATCTCGTCATTAAGTTATTTGCTATAAGCTTTCGATACATAGTTACCTAGTCCTTATGACCATGAGATCATGTAAATCACTTATACGGAAAGGTACTTTGATTACATCAAACGCCACTGCGTAAATGGGTGGCTATAAAGGTGGGATTAAGTATCCGGAAAGTATGAGTTGAGGCATATGGATCAACGGTGGGATTTGTCCATCCTGATGACGGATAGATATACTGGGCCCTCTCGGTGGAATGTCGTCTAATGTCTTGCAAGCATATGAATAAGTTCATAAGAGACCACATACCACGTACGAGTAAAGAGTACTTGTCAGGAGACGAGGTTGAACAAGGTATAGAGTGATACCGAAGATCAAACCTCGGACAAGTAAAATATCGCGTGACAAAGGGAATTGGTATCGTATGTGAATGGTTCATTCGATCACTAAAGTCATCGTTGAATATGTGGGAGCCATTATGGATCTCCAGATCCCGCTATTGGTTATTGGTCGGAGTGAGTACTCAATCATGTCCGCATAGTTCACGAACCGTAGGGTGACACACTTAAAGTTGGATGTTGAAATGGTAGTACTTGAATATGGAATGGAGTTCGAATATTTGTTCGGAGTCCCGGATGAGATCCCGGACATCACGAGGAGTTCCGGAATGGTCGGAGAATAAGATTCATATATAGGAAGTCATATTCCAAGTTTGGAAATGATCCGGTGCATTTATGGCAGGTTCTAGAAGGTTCTAGAAAAGTCCGGAAGAATGGCACTTTGGAAAGTGGAGTCCCAAAGAGACTCCACTTGCATGCAGAGGGGAAAGTCCAAGGTGGACTTCCCCCAAGGTGGCCGGCCACCCCCCCTCATGGAAAGGTGGGAGTCCCACTTGAGGTGGGAATCCCACCTTGGGTAGGTTTCCCTACATGGAAGGTTTTGAGTTGGGGTCTTATTCGAAGACTTGGACTAGAACTCTTGGGGCTTCCACCTATATAATGAGGGGCATAGAGAGGGGGCTGGCCACTTCAAGCCACCACCATGGCCGCACCCCTTAGAGGGCCGGCGCCCAACCCCCTCTCTCCCCAAACCCTAGCGGTCTCTCTCCTCCACCACATCCCGCACGCTTAGCGAAGCTCCGCCGGATTTCTCCACCACCACCGACACCACGCCGTCGTGCTGTCGGATTCAAGAGGAGCTACTACTTCCGCTGCCCGCTGGAAAGGGGAGGTGGACGTCGTCTTCATCAACAACCGAACGTGTGACCGAGTACGGAGGTGCTGCCCGTTCGTGGCGCCGGAACCGATCGTGATCAAGATCTTCTACGCGCTTTTGCAAGCGGCAAGTGAACGTCTACCGCAGCAACAAGAGCCTCCTCTTGTAGGCTTTGGAATCTCTTCAAGGGTGAGTCTCGACAATCCCCTCGTTGCTACCGTCTTCTAGATTGCATCTTGGCTTGGATTGCGTGTTCGCCGTAGGAAAATTTTTGTTTTCTATGCTACGTTATCCTACAGTGGTATCAGAGCCGTGTCTATGCATAGATGGTTGCACGAGTAGAACACAATGGTTTGTGGGCGTTGATGCTCTTGTTATCTTTAGTTGAGTACTTTGCATCTTTGTGGCATAGTGGGATGAAGCGGCTCGGGCTAACTTTACATGACCGCGTTCATGAGATTTGCTCCACGCTCGACATGCAACTTGTATTGCATAAGTGGCTTTGCGGGTGTCTGTCTCTCCTACTATAGTGAAGATTCAATTTACTCTTCTATTGACAACACTAGTATCACCGTTGTGGTTCATGTTCGTAGGTAGATTAGATCTCACTCGAAAACCCTAAACCACGTAAAATATGCAAACCAAATTAGAGAACGTCTAACTTGTTTTTGCAGGGTTTGGTGATGTGATATGGCCATAATGTGATGATGAATATGTATGAGATGATCATTATTGTATTGTGGCAACCGGCAGGAGCCTTATGGTTGTCTTTAATTTTCATGTTGAGTAGTATTTCAAAGTAGTTGTAATAGTTGCTACATGAGGTGAACAACCATGAAGCCGGCGCCATGAACCTTGACGCTACGCCGACGATGATGGAGATCATGCCCGAAGATGATGGAGATCATGTCCGTGCTTTGGAGATGAAGATCAAAGGCGCAAAGACAAAAGGGCCATATCATATCACATATGAATTGCATGTGATGTTAATCCTTTCGCATCTTATTTTGCTTAGATCGCGACGGTAGCATTATAAGATGATCCCTCACATTAATATCAAGATAATAAAGTGTTCTTCCCTCGTATGCACCGTTGCATTGTTCGACGTTTTGAAGCATCTCGTGATGATCGGGTGTGATAAACTCGACATACAACGGGTGTAAGCCATGTTGCACACGCGGAATACTTGGGTTTGCTTGACGAGCCTAGCATGTATAGACATGGCCTCGGGACAACGGAAACCGAAAGGTTGAACACGAGTCATATGGATGATATGATCAACATGTTGATGTTCACCATTGAAGCTACATCATCTCACGTGATGATCGGTTTTGATGTAGTGGATTTGGATCGTGTACCACTTAACAACTATGAGGGATGTTGTATTAAGTGGGAGTTCATTAGTAATTAGATTAAAACATGAACTAATTATCATAAACATAGTCTGAGTAGTATTTTGAATTAATTTTGTAGTATTGGCATCCGTTTACTACTATGCGCTAGTCTTGTTATTGAGATAGAAATACTGTTAAAATCTGATAAGAAACTTTACGGATTAGTACCGTATTGTTAAAGAATCAAGAATTGATTAAGTCCTATTGCAAACTTTTAGTGAAACTCACTTTGTTGATTCAGAGAGCTATGGTTTCAATTAGTACCTAAAGTTATCTTGTCTCCGTGAAACTTGAAGTTCAAATCTGTTTGAAAAGTAAGGAGCTGAAAATCTAGTTTTCAGAAATAATCAAGGTATGAGATATATGTGATATCTAAGACCTTATTGCAAGATGATAGAATATAATTTGGTGAGACTACATAAACTCATAAGTTTTATGGGAATGTATGAAGGTTGAAGACGCCAGGCGTCACAATCCTCCAACTATTGGAGCACTAACGATATTCGCATATCCATGAAGTTATCATCCTTAGTATGCACCGTTGCTAAGACTCGTCGTATCGAAGCATCACGTGATGATCGGGTGTTATAGATTCTACGTGTGCTTACAATGGGTGCAAGCCAGATTTGCACATACAAATACTAAGGTTAAACTTTATGAGCCTAGCATGTACAGACATGGTCTCAAAAAGTTGTCATGAATTGATGGATAAAATTATGAGTGAAATTGTTCATCATAGTTACTAATAAGTGAAATCTAGAACACTTGTCATATGATGAACAACTTCAAAGTAAAAACCTCAAGGTTATTGGTATTTGACCAACAAACCTAGAAGTTATTGATGTTGAAGTGTTTTTCTGAATAATGAGGAAAGCTAAAAGAGAAACTGCAAAAGATATTTTGGCAGAAAGAAAAGAAAAGACTAGAAAGTCTAGCTCAGGTGTATATAAATGATATACATGTTATGGTTGTATTCCTAGTTTGGTCACACAATGAAATTCTTGGGTATTTGTACCATATTGGTTGGTATGAAGTGTCATGCAAAACAACGCAATACAAGAATACAATGGCCTAAGTGACTGACAAGGAATATGATAGGAATACACGTCTGGAACAAAAATAAAGTGTTATTATGTTCGTCGTTGGTATTCTATCTAACCCTTAGAATTTATAATAAAGAACTTAATAATTGTTATTTTGCTCTGGTCAAATGAAAACAATGAGTTGTTCAAATTATGACATTACTCCATGTACGATGGATACGTTATTATAAATCTTAATGGTGAAACACACATACATAATACTGACGCTAAAATGCCATAAGGCAAATGATTTGAATTCCACTTATTTGTGGAACCGCAATTTAGGTCATATTAGAAAGGAACGCATGAAGGAACTCCATGCAAATGGATTTTTGGAGTCATTTGATTTTTTGAATCATTTGACGCTTGCAAATCTTTTCTAAAGAGAATGATTAAAATACCGTTCATAGGCCAAAAGTTGAACGGGCAACTAACTTAGTGGAAAAATACATGATGATGTATGTGGTTCACTGGGCATAGTTGTGTGCGGGAGATTCTTCTACTTCATGAAAACTTTCAACAATGAATTGAGTATATATGTGGATATATTCAATAAGGAAGAAGTTTGAAACATTTGAATGGATTCAAATAAATTTCAGCATGAAGTGGAAATCATCGTAATAGAAAAGTCAAATATCTATGATTGGATCATGGTAGAAATATTTGAATTACGAGTTTTAGCGAACATCTAAGAGAGTTATGAAATTGTTCTACAACTCACATTTCTTGGAGTATCATAATGATGATATAGTATCCAAGATATGTATCCAAACCTTGTTGGATTAATGATGAGATAAAATATTATGACGCCATTATATTTTTGTGGATTATGCTTTAGTGACTACCGCTTTTACACTGAATAGAGCATCATCATGATCCGTTGAAATGACACCATACGAGTTATGGTATGGGTATAAACCCTAATAGTCTTTCTTTAAATTTTGGTCTAAGAGTTTACAACCAAAATCGGATGAATGTCTTTGTTGGTTATCCCAGAGAATTAATTGGGAATTCTTCCCACGAGACAAAGACAAAAGTGTTTGTCAATGTTTCTTATTTCCGAGAAATTGTTTCTAGTGAAGTATTTGAGTGGGAGGACAATATAATTTGATAAGGTTTATGAACCTGAGCATAATGATCAGAGTAGCGCAACATCGGAATTTGTTTCGGAAGCGGCCACGACGATCATGGCTCCCATGACTACAAAGTGTTTTAGCCATGGAGATCGAAGTACATATTGAACCTTGTAGGTATGGTTTACTTTGTGATCAAATAAATGATTTGTGAACAAAGGATTGATTTTGAATAATGATAAACCAACTACAAACAAAGAAGTTATGATGGGCCCTGACTCCGTTAAAATGGCTATACGCCATGAAATCCAAGATAGATGAATACTTTTTGAAAGTAAATGGATCTATAAAATTGATGGACTTGGATGGAATATCCTTAAAGAAGCTCGACTTGTCGAAAAATTGTTTACGACAAAGTTCAAAGAGTTGACTACGATAAGATTAGATCTTCCGTAGCAATGCTTATAGTCTATGTGGATTATTCTAGTAATCACTACATATTTCTTTTATGAGATATGCTAGTAGGATGGCAAAATACACTACTTAACAGAAGTGTATATTAAAGGTGTATACAAGATACAACCAAGAGTTTTGCTGGTCCGTGGAATACTAGATAGGTATACAAACTTCAATTGGATGAAGTAAGTATCACGGAGTTAGAATTTCCCGGATGAAATAGTCAAAGAGTTTTTGATTTCATCAGAGACGATGAAGAGGCTTGCATTTGCAAGAAATTAAGTGGGAGCGCTAAGACACATTTATAATACTTTATGTAGGTGACATATAGTTGGTTATAAATGATGTAATTATATACTTGATTAAAAGGTTTCATTGAGAATTAACTTCAATGAAAGGATATGGACTGAAACAAATTTAGTGTCAAGATCTATGAAGATAGATTGAAACACATAAATAAGTTTAAGTCAAAGTACATATGATGGATATTGAAGTAGTTCAATATAGAAATATTAAGAAAATGTTCTTGTCATGTGAAGGTTTAACAAGACTTGAGTGTATCTGACACTCAATGAGTAAAAACACATGAGTGATTATAGATCACGAATAACATGTACACAATCAGATATCATGTGCTATAAAGTGTTATGAGCATATACCAGAATGATTCATATGATGATCATTGAACGACAGTAAGAATATCCTTAAGTACTTTAGAAGAACTAAGGATATATATATATATTTTTGTATGAAGAAATGACAAACAAATCGCTGTAAGGTGTTACACCGATATTGGTTTTGTCACATATAAAATATAATTTCAAATCTCAAATTAGACTAAGTGTTGTTTAAAAGGTAGCACAATGAGCTAGAAGTTGTCTATGCTAGATTTAGAAGAGTTCTAAATATTGTGATGGATTCTACAAAAGAAGGCAGAATATGTCATTGTTTTGACAATGACAAAGGATGTTAAGTCAGGAGGTTCTTTGAGAATTTGGTGTAGTTCCGACAAAGTCAGAACTTTGAAGCTATATTGTGTGTGACAATATTAGTGACATATTTCAGACCGCGAAATTAAGGTTCCACCAGAGGACTAAGCATATATGCCGACTCATTTGGAAAATGAGTGATGCGCTGAGACGCATATGAATTGCAAAATACATACGTTTCTGAGCATGTCAGAACCGTTGACTAAAACCTCTCCCGTGAGCAAAACATGATAAAGCACCAGAAGGCCAAGGTGTTATATCTTTACATATGTAAACTAGATTATTGACTCTAGTGCAAGTGGGAGACTGTTGGAGATATGCCCAAGAGGCAATAATAAATGGTTATTATATATCTTTGTGTTTATGATAATGTTTACATACCATGCTATAATTGTATTAACCGAAACATTGATACATGTGTGATATGTAGACAAACAAGAAGTCCCTAGTATGCCTCTTAAACTAGCTTGTTGATTAATGGATGATTAGTTTCATAATCATGAACATTGGATGTTATTAATAACAAGGTTATGTCATTGTATGAATGATGTAATGGACACACCCAATTAAGCGTAGCATAAGATCTCGTCATTAAGTTATTTGCTATAAGCTTTCGATACATAGTTACCTAGTCCTTATGACCATGAGATCATGTAAATCACTTATACGGAAAGGTACTTTGATTACACCAAACACCACTGCGTAAATGGGTGGCTATAAAGGTGGGATTAAGTATCCGGAAAGTATGAGTTGAGGCATATGGATCATCAAGTGGGATTTGTCCATCCCGATGACGGATAGATATACTCTGGGCCCTCTCGGTGGAATGTCGTCTAATGTCTTGCAAGCATATGAATAAGTTCATAAGAGACCACATACGGTACGAGTAAAGAGTACTTGTCAGGAGACGAGGTTGAACAAGGTATAGAGTGATACCGAAGATCAAACCTCGGACAAGTAAAATATCGCGTGACAAAGGGAATTGGTATCGTATGTGAATGGTTCATTCGATCACTAAAGTCATCGTTGAATATGTGGGAGCCATTATGGATCTCCAGATCCCGCTATTGGTTATTGGTCGGAGTGAGTACTCAATCATGTCCGCATAGTTCACGAACCGTAGGGTGACACACTTAAAGTTGGATGTTGAAATGGTAGTACTTGAATATGGAATGGAGTTCGAATATTTGTTCGGAGTCCCGGATGAGATCCCGGACATCACGAGGAGTTCCGGAATGGTCCGGAGAATAAGATTCATATATAGGAAGTCATATTCCAAGTTTGGAAATGATCCGGTGCATTTATGGCAGGTTCTAGAAGGTTCTAGAAAAGTCCGGAAGAATGGCACTTTGGAAAGTGGAGTCCCAAAGAGACTCCACTTGCATGACCAGCCAACCCTAGAGGGGAAAGTCCAAGGTGGACTTCCCCCAAGGTGGCCGGCCACCCCCCTTCATGGAAAGGTGGGAGTCCCACTTGAGGTGGGAATCCCACCTTGGGTAGGTTTCCCTACACATGGAAGGTTTTGAGTTGGGGTCTTATTCGAAGACTTGGACTAGAACTCTTGGGGCTTCCACCTATATAATGAGGGGCATAGAGAGGGGGCTGGCCACTTCAAGCCACCACCATGGCCGCACCCCTTAGAGGGCCGGCGCCCAACCCCCCTCTCTCCCCAAACCCTAGCGGTCTCTCTCCTCCACCACATCCCGCACGCTTAAGCGAAGCTCCGCCGGATTTCTCCACCACCACCGACACCACGCCGTCGTGCTGTCGGATTCAAGAGGAGCTACTACTTCCGCTGCCCGCTGGAACGGGGAGGTGGACGTCGTCTTCATCAACAACCGAACGTGTGACCGAGTACGGAGGTGCTGCCCGTTCGTGGCGCCGGAACCGATCGTGATCAAGATCTTCTACGCGCTTTTGCAAGCGGCAAGTGAACGTCTACCGCAGCAACAAGAGCCTCCTCTTGTAGGCTTTGGAATCTCTTCAAGGGTGAGTCTCGACAATCCCCTCGTTGCTACCGTCTTCTAGATTGCATCTTGGCTTGGATTGCGTGTTCGCCGTAGGAAAATTTTTGTTTTCTATGCTACGTTATCCTACAGATGGTACTTTTATGATATTTTTGCAACTTGTTATGCTTAATGCTTGTCACTAGGCCCGAGTGCCATGATCTCAGATCTGAACATGTTATTGATTCATGAAGATATTCGTTGTTTATGATCTTACCTGCAAGTTGTATACACATGTTGTTGTCCGGAACCAATGGCCCCGAAGTGACAGAAATCGGGACAACCGGAGGGAATGGCAGTAACGTGGGGATCACATGTGTTCACGGAGTGTTAATGCTTTGCTCCGGTACTCTATTAAAAGGAGTACCTTAATATCCAGTAGTTTCCCTTGAGGCCCGGCTGCCACCGGCTGGTAGGACAAAAGATGTTGTGCAAGTTTCTCATTGCGAGCACGTACGACTATAATTGGAACACATGCCTATTGATTGATTAGTACTTGGACACCGTTTTATTATTATCTGCAAATGCCCTGCTATGATTGTTACATGAGTTTCTCTCATCCATGCAACGCCCGTCATCCGTCCCCGTGCCTACGTATTTTAATCCTGCTGTTTACTAAAATCACTACCGCTGTCTTTGTTACTCGTCTGTTATTTTACTAGCTACTACTATAAAATCACACATCGATAGACTCTTGCGAGCAAGTCTGTTTCCAGTGCAGCTGAATTGACAACTCCCCCCTAAGGCTTTCAAGTGTTCTTTGTCTGCTTGTGAATGCGGGAGGTCAAGTGGGGCGATACCTATACTTGTGGGTCATCAGGCAGCAACTCAAGCTTCCACGTGTCGCCGACGGTGCCGCTCCACCCGACGCCGGCGTCGGGGCTCCACCAGACGCCGCCGCAGCTCCAACCGCCGCCGCAGCTCCAACTGGTCGCATCGACGCCCCCAACCGCCGCCCTTGTATCGACAGTAGCCGAGATCGACGCCATCAAGGAGGTAAACTCATTAGTTACTCCTTCGCGTCATCTTCTTTAACTATATATGCCTTTCGTGACTGCCATCTCACGATGCCCAACATGGCGCCCCTGACTCAGGATGAACAATGCATACTTCTGCAAACGGTGGAGCCCGGCGGCAAGTTGGTGGAAGTTGCTAGCGGCTATGTCATGGCTTCCCGCGTTATGCACGGCGCTACATTGGCGGAAGACGTGGCGAAGGTCAAGTTGGTAATGGTAGTGCCGGAGTACCGCTACGCCATCCCCCCCTTTCAACCTCCGGGCACAGACGAAGGCGACGTTTTGCCCCTTGGGGATTGCACCTCATGGCTTATGAAATGGCCGAAGAACCAGATTCGTCTGGGGGGTCTTCCGAGTGTAAGAGAAGCACCGGCGCCACCTCCCCTATCATCCGGCCCAAGATCGCCAGCGCCGACGACACCCTTAAGGAAACGGCGGTCGCCGCCCCCACTACCCTGAAGGAACCGGCGGTCGCCGCCGCCACCCGGAAGGAACCGACGATCGCCGTCACCACCAGACGCCACAAACAGTTGTTGGGAGCGCTACCGCAACGACCGTCTACTAGACGCACGGTACGCCAAGCGGCGGCATCGCAACCGCCACCACCTAAGGTCCAGGACATGGCGCCACTTGATGGCAACGATGTAGATGATGATGATGACATCGATGCCTACATCAACACTGGCGCCTGCAGCCAAGATATGTACATGCCTCCTATGGATGAACAAGCCTTCCGCACACACGGCGATCAACTTAGTCGTCCCCCTACAGTCACGAAGCAGCGCCTGGTCTTCACGGGTCTTTCTCAAGACACTCCTCCGGAGGCTGGCAATCCAGCTCAAGTCAAGCCTGCTACCGTTTTCAGCCCTAACACGCTGCGTAAGACGATCATCGGGGAGCCACCCAAATCAACCCCAGCAACCTCAGAAGCACCACCAGCACCCGAAGCACCACCATCAGCACCACAAGCACCCCCAGTAGGTCAGGTGAAGAAGGGAAGGAAGAGAGGAGCCAAGAAGGGCGCATCTTCGAGCCAGCCTGCTCCTAAGAGGATCCGGGCCGACGACATGGTACCACCTACACCGGATGGCTTGCCCCGGTGTCATGAAGCTGGTAAACCTATACTGCCTCCGGACATGGAACACCTCGCAAGTGGACAAATGCTCCCTTTGCAGCACTCTATTCATTATCAAGAGAGCGTCCTTCTTAAAGAAAAGGATCCAAATTACCCGGTGTTCTCGGTCAAGGTGCCGTCCGACCAGAACTTCGTCAATGAAGACCCCGCGGATATCTTCTTCATAGCGTTCGAGGACGTCTTCAATCTATTTCACTCGAAACGGCTCGACTATAACTTGGTCCGCCTATACGCGATCAATCTTCAGATGAAGATCAACAGAGAGAGACCCCGCCACATCGCGGTAGCGGATCCCTACTACATGCGCGATAGCCAGCTCCAGGACGGCTCAAGGACACGGACCAAGGCGGTGCGGTACCTCCAGAACTTCATGCTCATGCACAAAGAGAGCAACACCATTCTTCTGCCTGTCTTTCCCGAGTAAGTACACATCCGCTCACGGCCGTCGTAACTTATGCTTTCTTATATATTTCTTCCATTGCCGATCATTTCCAACATTCCATTTCAATTGCATGTGTTGAGCAGGGACAAATACTGCACACTCATCATCCTAGATCCAAAGTGGTCACTAGCCCAGTATTTCGACTCGTCGAGTACGACGACGAAGAAAGACTACACGAGAATAAGGGGTGTTCTCGATGAGGCTATCCTTGGCTACTCCAAAAGTGGAGGCACCTTCGACAAGAATGGGCAATATATCAGGCCGGACACTAAAAAGATCGGGTTCAAGCACGTGATCAACTTCCCTTGTATCAAGCAGCCAGCTGGCAGCATTAAGGAGGCCTTCTATGTCCTCCATCACCTTAAAGGGTTTGTCGAGGATGCAGAGATGATGTCTCTGCCACCTAGTAAGCGAGACCCCATTAAAATGTCGGGGGAAATCAGTGATGATGATCTTAGAGAAGACTTCCATCGCATCCAAGTAAAGCTCTCGGAAATTATCTTACAAGATGTATCCAACGGATCGGGGCTCTTACACGCAGCCAGAGCGTTGCCTAAGAGGGATATCGAAGAACGCCTACATAGGCAGGGTGATGGAAGGACGTGGACGACGAAGGACTTGTACAAGCCGTTCCCGGAGCCGCTCAAGAAGACGTCTCGTTGACCGAGGCCGGTGTGCCTAGCATTACTTTGAATCGATAGACAATTTGTACCGTGTTGTAAACTAAACTTGCTTAATTTGCTCGAAACGGTGGTCGTCGTTGTTGGACTTCAATTACTATTGTAGTCGTTATCGTTGAACCATATTACTTATGTGATACCGATGCTATATTTCTTTTAGGTTTATTATTATTTCCTTGCTTTAATTCTTGTGAATATGTATGCATGTGAACCCTCTAACTCTTTCCATTGCGTTATATACTAATATGCCTTGTGTCCATAGAGATGACGTACTACGTCGTGTTCGAGGGGCGGGTTCCAGGAGTGTACGAGGAGTGGGAGGAGTGCAAGAAACAGGTGCACAAGTTCAGCGGCAACTGCTACAAAGGGTACCCGACTAGACACGAGGCGGTTGCCAAGTGGAGGGCGCACCAAGCGAACAAGAGCAAGATGAAGACCTTCCTTGTGCTCTCGCTCTTGCTCACCATCGTCGCGGCGGTACTCTATTTCATCCTAGTGTAGGCGGCGGCCGGTGTCACTTCGTTTGTATCTAGAGATGATGAGAACTTTCTTAATTTGCATGGATTATGAGTTGTATGGAGCTATATGTATAACTCGATCGGGCTCTAAGTAATGTGATGATGATGTGATGATTATATATGTCCATATTATATCTGTCTATATTATATCAGTATATAACCTGTATACGGTGTATAAAACCAGTATAAAACCTGTATAATACACCAGGGAGCACAAAATCGAGTATACCTGTAGATAGTTCTGTGGCGCACCAAATAATTCTGTGGCGCACCTATTTCTGTGGCGCAGCTACATCACATGCGCCACAGAACTACTTATTTCGGGCGCACTACCTGGTGCGCCACAGAAACCTTATTTCTGTGGCGCACGATCCTGGTGCGCCACGAAAGCTTATTTTTGTGGCGACGTTTCTGTGGCGCACCACCCGTGCGCCACAGAATCAAATTTTCGTGCACCACTGATGAGGCTTTTCCTACTAGTGCCACCGCCACCGACACCACGCCGTCGTGCTGTCGGATTCAAGAGGAGCTACTACTTCCGCTGCCCGCTGGAACGGGAGGTGGACGTCGTCTTCATCAACAACCGAACGTGTGACCGAGTACGGAGGTGCTGCCCGTTCGTGGCGCCGGAACCGATCGTGATCAAGATCTTCTACGCGCTTTTGCAAGCGGCAAGTGAACATCTACCGCAGCAACAAGAGCCTCATCTTGTAGGCTTTGGAATCTCTTCAAGGGTGAGACTCGATACCCCTCGTTGCTACCGTCTTCTAGATTGCATCTTGGCTTGGATTGCGTGTTCGCGATAGGAAATTTTTTGTTTTCTATGCAACGTTGTCCTACAGTGGTATCAGAGCCGTGTCTATGCATAGATGGTTGCACGAGTAGAACACAATGGTTTTGTGGGCGTTGATGCTCTTGTTATCTTTAGTTGAGTACTTTGCATCTTTATGGCATAGTGGGATGAAGCGGCTCGGACTAACTTTACATGACCGCGTTCATGAGACTTGTTCGTTCGACATGCAACTTGTATTGCATAAGAGGCTTTGCGGGTGTCTGTCTCTCCTACTATAGTAAAGATTCAATTTACTCTTCTATTGACAACATTAGTATCAACGTTGTGGTTCATGTTCGTAGGTAGATTAGATCTATATCGAAAACCCTAAACCACGTAAAATATGCAAACCAAATTAGAGAGCGTCTAACTTGTTTTTGCAGGGTTTGGTGATGTGATATGGCCATAATGTGATGATGAATATGTATGCGATGATCATTATTGTATTGTGGCAACCGGCAGGAGCCTTATGGTTGTCTTTAAATTTCATGTTGAGTAGTATTTCAAAGTAGTTGTAATAGTTGCTACATGGAGGACAATCATGAAGACGGCGCCATTGACCTTGACGTACGCCGATGATGATGGAGATCATGCCCGAAGATGATGGAGATCATGTCCGTGCTTTGGAGATGAAGATCAAAGGCGCAAGACAAAAGGGCCATATCATATCACATATGAACTGCATGTGATGTTAATCCTTTTATGCATCTTATTTTGCTTAGATTGCGACGGTAGCATTATAAGATGATCCCTCACTAAAATCTCAAGATAATAAAGTGTTCATCCTTAGTAGCACTATTGCCAAGACTTGTCGTTTCGAAGCATCTCGTGATGATCGGGTGTGATAGAATCAACAAGTGCATACAACGAGTGCAAGACAGTTTTGCACATGCGGATACTAAGGTGGCCTTGACGAGCCTAGCATGTACAGACATGGTCTCGGAACACGTGATACCGAAAGGTAGAGCATGAATCATATGGTTGATATGATGAACACTTTGAGTGTTCGCCATTGAAATCACACCTTGTCTCGTGATGATCGGACTATGGTGTGGTGGATTTGGTTCGTGTGATCACTAAGACAATGCGAGGGATATTGTTTTGAGTGGGAGTTCACCTAGATTTTTAATTATGTTAAATTAAAATTTGAACTCAATTTGTCATAAACTTAGTCTAAACTATTGCAAATATATGTTGTAGAGATGGCGTCCCCAATCAATTTTAACCAGTTCCTAGAGAAAGAAAAGCTTAAGAGCAACGGTAGCAACTTCACTGGTTCCGTCATGTGAGGATCTTCCTCTCTGGCGGAAATCTGCAATATGTGCTTGATGCACCGCTAGGTGACCCTCCTGCAGAAACTGAAACCGATGAAGTAAAAGTGTTTACGCGACTCGGAAAACTCGGTACTCTCAAGTTCAGTGTGCCATCTTATGCAGTCTGGAATCCGATCTTCAAAAACGTTTTGAGCACCACGATCCTCATGAGTTGATGAAAGAGTTGAAGACTATTTTTGAGACTCATGCGGCCGTGGAATGCTATGAAGCATCGAAACAATTTTTCAGCTGCATGATGGAAGAAGGTAGCTCCGTTAGTGAGCACATGCTCGCCATGACCGGGCATGCGAAGAAACTCAGTGACTTGGGAATAGTGATTCCTAACAGACTGGGGATTAATCGTGTCCTTCAATCACTGCCACCAAGTTACAAGAACTTTGTGATGAACTACAATATGCAGAACATGAACAAGGAGTTACCTGAACTCTTTGGCATGCTAAAAGCTGCTGAGATTGAGATCAAGAAAGAGCACCAAGTGTTGATGGTCAACAAGACCACCAGTTTCAAGAAACAGGGCAAGTCTAAGGGAAAATTCAAGAAGGGTGGCAAGAAAGCTGCCACGCCTCCTATGAAACCTAAGAACGGCCCTAAGCCTGATGCTGAGTGCTATTACTGCAAGGAGAAGGGACACTGGAAGCGTAATTGCTCCAAGTATCTGGCTGATCTGAAGAACGGCCTTGTCAAGAAGAAGAAAGAAGGTATATCTGATATACATGTTATAGATGTTTATCTCACTGGTTCTCGTTCTAGTACCTGGGTATTTGATACTGGTTCGGTTGCTCATATTTGTAACTCGAAACAGGAACTAAAGAATAAACGAAGACTACTGAAAGATGAAGTGACGATGCGCGTTGGAAATGGATCCAAAGTCGATGTGATCGCTGTCGGCACACTTCCTCTACATCTACCTTCGGGATTAGTTTTAAGCCTAAATAATTGTTATTTTGTACCCGTTGAGCATGAACATTATATCTGGATCTTGTTTAATGCAAGACGGTTATTCATTCAAGTCTGAGAATAATGGTTGTTCTATTTTTATGAATAATATCTTTTATGGTCGAGCACCACAAAAGAATGGCTTATTTCTGTTAGATCTCGATAGTAGTGATACGCATATACATAACATTGATGCTAAGCGAATTAAATTGAATGATAATTCTACTTATATGTGGCACTGTCGTCTTGGTCATATTGGAGTGAAACGCATGAAGAAACTCCATACTGATGGATTACTTGAATCACTTGACTTTGAGTCACTTGATAGATGCGAAGCATGTCTGATGGGAAAAATGACTAAGACTCCATTTTCTGGTATGATGGAGCGAGCTACTGACTTATTGGAAATCATACATACCGATGTGTGCGGACCAATGAGCGTAGCATCGCGCGGTGGTTATCGTTATGTTCTAACCTTCACGGATGATCTGAGTAGATATGGGTATATCTATTTCATGAAACATAAATCCGAAACTTTCGAGAAGTTTAAGGAATTCCAAAGTGAAGTAGAAAATCAACGTAACAAGAAGATCAAATTTCTACGATCTGATCGTGGAGGTGAATATCTGAGTTATGAGTTTGGCATGCATTTAAAGAAATGCGGAATACTTTCACAATTGACACCGCCGGGAACACCTCAACGTAATGGTGTGTCCGAACGTCGTAATCGAACTCTCTTAGATATGGTTCGTTCTATGATGTCTCTTACTGATTTGCCGTTATCATTTTGGAGTTATGCATTAGAGACAGCCGCATTCACTTTAAATAGAGCACCATCAAAATCCGTAGAAACGACACCGTATGAATTATGGTTTAATAAGAAACCTAAGCTGTCGTTCCTGAAAGTTTGGGGTTGCGAAGCCTATGTAAAGAAGTTACAACCTGACAAGCTAGAACCCAAAGCGGAGAAATGCATCTTCATAGGATACCCTAAGGAAACTATAGGGTATACTTTCTATCACAAATCCGAAGGCAAAATATTTGTTGCTAAGAACAGAACCTTTCTTGAGAAAGAATTTCTCACTAAAGAAGTGACTGGAAGAAAAGTAGAACTCGATGAGATTGATGAATCTATACTCGTTGATCAGAGTAGCGCAGTACCGGAAGTTGTACCTGTACCGCCTACACCGGCAACAGAGGAAGCTAATGATAATGATCATGAAACTTCGAACGAGGAAACTACTGAACCTCGCAGATCGACAAGGGAACGTACCACTCCTGATTGGTTTGATCCTTGTCTAAATATCATGATTGTGGATAACAATGATGAGGACCCTGCGACGTATGAAGAAGCGATGATGAGCCCAGATTCCAACAAATGGCAAGAAGCCATGAAATCGAAATGGGATCCATGTATGATAGCAAAGTATGGACTTTGGTAGACTTACCTGATAGCCGAAAGGCTGTTGAAAATAAATGGATCTTCAAGAGAAAAATAGATGCTGATGGTAATATTACTGTCTATAAAGCTCGACTTGTCGCAAAGTGTTTCCGACAAATTCAAGGAGTTGACTACGATGAGACTTTCTCACCTGTAGCGAAGCTAAAATCTGTGAGGATTTTGTTAGCAATAGCTGCATTTTTCGATTATGAGATTTGGCAGATGGATGTCAAAACGGCGTTCCTTAATGGAGACATTGAGGAAGAGTTGTATATGGTACAACCCAAAGGTTTTGTCGATCCTAAAAATGTTGACAAAGTATGCAAACTTCAGCGTTCAATCTATGGACTGAAGCAAGCATCGAGAAGTTGGAACCGACGCTTTGATAAGGTGATCAAAGACTTCGGGTTTATACAGTGTCATGGAGAGGCCTGTATTTACAAGAAAGTGAGTGGGAGCTCTGTAGCATTCCTGATATTATATATAGATGACATATTGTTGATTGGGAATGATATAGAACTATTAAGCAGTGTTAAAGGTTACTTGAATAATAGTTTTTCAATGAAAGACCTTGGTGAAGCATCGTATATATTAAGCATCAAGATTTATAGAGATAGATCAAGACGCCTAATAGGGCTATCACAGAGTACATATCTGGACAAGATTCTAAAGAAGTTTATAATGGACGAAAGTAAGAAAGGGTTCTTACCTATGTTACCAGGCAAGGTCTTGAGTAAGACTCAAGGACCGGCTACGAGAAGAAAGAGAAAGGATGAGTAATATCCCCTATGCCTCGGCAGTAGGATCTATCATGTATGCCATGCTATGTACTAGACCGGATATAGCACATGTTAGTTTGACTAGCAGATATCAAAGTGATCCAGGAATGGAACACTGGACAGCGGTCAAGAATATCCTAAAGTACTTGAAAAGAACTAAGGATATGTTTCTTTGTTATGGAGGTGACCAAGAGCTCGTAAATGGTTACATCGATGCAAGTTGGAACACCGATCCTGATGACTCTAAGTCACACGGTACGTGTTTATATTGAATGGTGCTGCGTAAGTGGGCAAGCTCGAAGCGGCACGGTGGCGAAGTCTTCAACAGAATCAGAGTACATAGCTCAGAGGCTTCATCAAGCGGTATGGATGAAGAGGTTCATTGTAGATCTCGGTGTGGTTCCAAGTGCATTGGACCCATTAATCATTTATTGTGATAACATGGGTGCCATCGCCAATGCACAAGAGCCAAGGTCACACAAGAGGCTGAAGCATATCAAGCTGCGTTACCACTCGATTCGCGAGTACATCGAAGATGGAGAAGTAAAGATTTGCAAAGTACACACTGATCTGAATGTAGCAGATCCGTTGACTAAAGCTCTCCCTAGGGTAAAGCATGACCAACACCAGAATGCCATGGGTGTTAGGTATATTACAATGTAATCTAGATTATTGACTCTAGTGCAAGTGGGAGACTGAAGGAGATATGCCCTAGAGGCAATAATAAAGTAGTTATTATTTATATCTCTATGTTTATGATAAATGTTTATATGTCATGCTATAATTGTATTAACCGAAACATTAGTACATGTGTGATATGTAGACAACAAGAAGTCCCTAGTATGCCTCTTAAACTAGCTTGTTGATTAATGGATGATTAGTTTCATAATCATGAACATTGGATGTTATTAATAACAAGGTTATATCATTATATGAATGATATAATGGACACACCCAATTAAGCGTAGCATAAGATCTCGTCATTAAGTTATTTGCTATAAGCTTTCAATACATAGTTACCTAGTCCTTATGACCATGAGATCATGTAAATCACTTATACCGGAAAGGTACTTTGATTACACCAAACACCACTGCGTAAATGGGTGGCTATAAAGGTGGGATTAAGTATCCGGAAAGTATGAGTTGAGGCATATGGATCAGCAGTGGGATTTGTCCATCCCGATGACGGATAGATATACTCTGGGCCCTCTCGGTGGAATGTCGTCTAATGTCTTGCAAGCATATGAATGAGTTCATAAGAGACCACATACCACGGTACGAGTAAAGAGTACTTGTCGAGACGAGGTTGAACAAGGTATGGAGTGATACCGAAGATCAAACCTCGGACAAGTAAAATATCGCGTGACAAAAGGAATTGGTATCGTATGTGAATGGTTCATTCGATCACTAAGTCATCGTTGAATATGTGGGAGCCATTATGGATTTCCAGATCCCGCTATTGGTTATTGGTCGGAGTGAGTACTCAACCATGTCCGCATAGTTCACGAACCGTAGGGTGACACACTTAAAGTTGGATGTTGAAATGGTAGTACTTGAATATGGAATGGAGTTGGAATATTTGTTCGGAGTCCCGGATGAGATCCCGGACATCACGAGAGTTCCGGAATGGTCGGAGAATAAGATTCATATATAGGATGTCATTTATGTGAATAAAATGTCGCGGAAGGTTCTATGGAAGGTTCTAGAAGGTTCTAGAAAAGTCCGGAAGAAACCACCAAGGAAGGTGGAGTCCAAATGGGACTCCACCTCGATGGCCGGCCAACCCTAGTGGGGAGGAGTCCCAAGTGGACTCCCCCTTAGGGGGCCGCCACCCCCCATATGGGAGGTGGAACTCCCACCTTGGTGGGAGTCCTAGCTAGGCTAGGTTTCCCCCCTATGGAAGGTTTTGGTTCGGGTCTTATTCGAAGACTTGGAGACCAACTCTTGGGAATCCACCTATATAATGAGGGGCATAGGGGGGGGGCCGGCCACACCAAAGCCACAACCTGGCCGCCCCCTTGAGTGGCCGGCGCCACCCTCCCAAACCCTAGCCGCCCCCTCCTCCATCTCCGCTGCTTTAGCGGCTCCGCCGGATTCTCCACGCCACCGACACCACGCCGTCGTGTGTGTCGGATTCAAGAGGAGCTACTAATTCCGCTGCCCGCCGGAACGGGAGGTGGACGTCGTCTTCATCAACAATCGAACGTGTGACCGAGTACGGAGGTGCTGCCCGTTCGTGGCGCCGGAACCGATCGTGATCAAGATCTTCTACGCGCTTTTGCAAGCGGCAAGTGAACATCTATCGCAGCAACAAGAGCCTCATCTTGTAGGCTTTGGAATCTCTTCAAGGGTGAGACTCGATACCCTCGTTGCTACCGTCTTCTAGATTGCATCTTGGCTTGGATTGCGTGTTCGCGGTAGGAAATTTTTTGTTTTCTATGCAACGTTGTCCTACAGTCCTCCACCTCGGTCTCCTCTGCCTCGGCCTCCTCCTCCTCCATTGGCGCATCCTCCTCCACATCTGTTGGTGCCTCCATCATCTCCGCCGCCAACACGTCGGCCTCCGCCGCCAACGGTCCGCCGCCTCCCCAGACGCGCCAGCGCCGCCCCGCGCGACGTCTTCCGCCGCCGCCGGCCTAGCTCGATCGACTCCCGCCGTTCTCGGTACAACGCATCCCGCTCAACGCGCTGGCGCCGGCGCTCGTCAACCCACCGCTGCTCCATCTCCTCCCACGGGCCGTCGCGCCTCTTGTCCCGTCGAGGCGTCGAACACCTCAACGGTGTCGCACTGCTGCTCATGCCACGCTGCTGCCGCCGCGGCCTCGCCAGCAGCGGGGCCATGGGCGCAGAACGCCACTAGATCCACCGCATGCGCCGCCTCACGGTGCTAGCGGGCCTGCTGCTCCATTGCCTCCCGCCGCTGCTGACAGTGTGCACGCCACCGCTCTTCCCGGGCCGCGGGGTCGGTGTTGACCTACGATTCCGAGACTGCAAGTGGAGAGACGGCGAGTGAAGTGGCCGGCGCCGGGGCGGCTCGCCATTGCCAACGGTGGTGGAGGAGACGGCGGTGAGCGACGAGGGTGTGTTTGTTGCCGGCGGAGTGTGGTGGCTACCATTGAGCCGGGAGACCTTTTATAGACGCCGGCGTCGGGAAGAAAGCGCGGGAACAAGCGAAGAGGCGGGAAGATCGGCGGGAACGGGCGTGGCGTGCGAATGCCGGCGACGCGTGGAGGCGCGCGGGACGAGACGTCTCGCCTGCCCCTCCATCGCCATTAAGGCAAAGATGCCGCCGTGTCACTTGCGTGCGAATAACCGTCGCGAGGTAGGCGACGGTTAGGTTAAAATTAATCGTGCCGATGATGGGTCGGCCCCGCTGCTCCCGCCTCGCTGTTGTGTCCGGTGTGTCCGGAGCGTCCCCTGGGACCCGGGACGGACTCGGGCGCCGGACACCGTATCGGGGCGCGCCGGACAAAAATGGTCTTTGGGGGACGCGTCTGGAACATTTTTTTGGTCCTGCGCGCCCCAAATTGCTTTGGAGGACGCTTTGGGGGACGCGACTGGAGATACTCTAAGTTTGACCAATCGTGTATATACAATAATTAACATCTACAATATCAAACAAAAAAAAACATCTACAATATCAAATCAATAAAAGTAGGTCCACTATACAACAAATTTGGAAAAACATGAATGGAGCAGGTCTGCGGGTGCTCTCCACGCACCTTCTCATTTTTTTATTTTTTATTTTTTTATCTCTCAAATTATATAATATTTCAATTAGATTTTTTTGCAAGTTACTCAGAAATAATAAATAGAATGGAGGAAAAATAGTTCGGAATTGTTTTGTGGAAATTTAAATATTAAATTATTAAAAATTCAAAATAAATTCTTGAAATACATATATAGATAATGACATAAAAATTCAACATATTTTTCCCACGTTCCAATCGTTATGTTTAAGTGATATGCAAATTTTTGATTTCAAACAATGTGTGGTGTAAGAGATAGCAAAATGAGAAATTGTTTGAGAGTGGAACAAAAAGAACTTGCACGAATCGTGATACAGTATAGACGGTCTGGATACGGATGCTCACCAAGCAACTGCTCTGAAAGTCCACTCTCAACAAATTTTCATAGTACAATTGTTTAAAATTATAAATGATTATATATTTATCTATAAGATTGGTCAAACTTCAATAGTGTTGACTTTTGATTAAAATTGTAGTAGCTCCTCATTTAGAGAGATAGATGGAAGGGAGAGGAAAACAACAAGGGAAGAAGGCAGGGGTGTGCACAGCAGGGTGACCAGGTGGGCCGTGGCCCACCATGAGTTGTTCAATTTAGTTATTTGGGCAAATTTATCACACATGGCCTGTGTAAAAAAAATTAGGCATGTGTGCCCACCCTACAGTTTTTTTTTTTGTGCAGGGAGGAAGACATGAGGGCAATTGAGAGAGGGAGTAAGCTTGTCCTTCCATGTAAAAAACGAAGAACAAATCGAACTAGCTTTGGAAAGTTACAATATGAACCTCTCTTATGGTGCCCGCATGGTGGAGGACATGGTTACATTGGACCGCGCCATAGCCCAAATCATGAAGGGCTATTTTCCTACGAGGCATTGGTCGCTAGGCAAACCCATGACACACATTTATGGTGCCACGCAAAAAAGTATGTATTGAGCATGTAATACAACTATGGTGCCATGGTCCAATTCACGATGGTCCTCACATGGTTAATTGTCCAGGGACGCGGGGGCAGCCCCATATATAGAAAACTCTCACAGCATGTTGATTAACCTGAAGTGTGTGATCTGGCAGGTTCGATAATACATGTACAAGACTCTGAAACTCTTCTGAATCAATAACCCAAGATTGGGACCAGTGAGATCCATGATGGCTCCCATGTACACACGAAATATCTTCGAGCGAACCTTGTTGTGTTTGTGCATATATTAATCCCTATCACCTCATGACACATATGATAACCTGATGCGATTGTGATGCGAACACTTGATCACTATATATAACCATCATCCTCCTTAATTCATGTATTATTCTCCTTTCTCATATATCTACTCTGGTATCCATGTGGTCAACATTGTGAATTGTTTGCGTAGACGATAAATTGATACCATGAGGAGTAATATCTAAATATTGAACTACCCAAGTCTCGAGACATACTTTAGATATACACGGTAATCAACTTTATTATTGCCTAGTTACAGACAATGTTTTCTAAGGATCAAGGTATACCCTCTAGCATGAGGATATTTGATATTATCATAGTCTAAGCATGCATACAAGATGATTATACTGACAACACATATCGATGCTATGTTCTAATATAACATAGACTTTAGATCGGTCTAGTACCCTTATTCTGTTAAGTGATAACAATATACTATCATTGTTGTGGGTATTCTTTGTAACGTGAACAATACCAATGATTAAGAAAATACGATCATCATACAATATATGAGCTAGTTCTAGAGATGGGGCTAGGAACAACTTGTTGCTTAAATCTATACACGTGCTTGTGAGTTTCCTTCGAATCTCATATTCAAGAATCACACTAGTTGTAGCATAAATAAATAAACATTAACTAAGAACTTTGAAATATATAATAACAGTAATTATTATTTCTAGATCATATTTCCTACAATGTTTCACTTGCACTAGAGTCAATAATTTAATTAACATGATTGGATAGACATCAATGAGACTACAATGCCTGCCTTGCTTGTGGTATAGAGATTGTTGTCGGATCTAACTATCTTAGGGTCGTAAACTTTTATACTTTCATATGTCCTTGCTTACTAGAAACTTAGAAAAATTAAAATATTTTTTAAGTATTCGGATTATTGTCGATTTACTAGAAACTTTTATACTTTCATATGTCCTTGCTTACCAGAAACTTTTATACTTTCATATGGTGGGATTATTTATCGTATTTACTCATCTAATTGTTGATTTATTCTTTTTTTACTAATTTGCACTGTGGCTCTCGCGAATCCGAGAGAACCGGTTTTACCATGTAGCAACTATTAAGCATTTATGTTTATCACTCTTTTTTTTTGGTTAAATAGTCACATACTTTGAATTTAAAAGATACACTATCTTATAATTAGGATATTTGGTGTTCAGATATTTCATCTATTTCTAGTTTTCTGAACTTGTGGTTGGCATATATATTTTGAATCAAAAGGAATATGTAGGCTAGCGAAACTTGATTTTTTAACAAATTTTTTTAGCTATATGAAATATATTACTTGGTCATGAACATACTCAAATAAATTACTAAGTACCACACGATGTGGTCATTTGCGGGCTATATTTTCTATGCAATGTCCACATATTTCACATGAAGTTTTTTCTATGGCAGTTGCTTCATTTTATTTATGGAGAATATTTAGCCTTATGGAATTTGTTTGAAATTTAATCAGTATGACCTTTTACCATGTAGTGGGCGTATATATTTAATCTGTAGGCAGGATATTCACACATGTAATTGACTAATTGTATACAAATCAGTTGCATCATCACGTCCTAGGTAAAGAAAATAAGAAGTTACATGTTTTGTTCTATGCATGTAACGTGTTGATTTTGAAGAGGTGCACTTACATGTTGCCCTTCACGTGTCGTACTAAGGGTTACCTTATTTTCTTGTATGTGCATGGTGTGCTAATTAACCATAATATAAACATTTTTCGGTAGGCGGCCCACAAAAAGAGTCGTATTCTTGTGAGAGAGGGCATCTCCTTTTTTTTCTGTAGTACACGGCTGAAATGAAATCCAGGACGGTTGTACTTTAGGTCTTTATTTTGACGTGTCAAATGAACAATTTTTCGTAAAACCTTATGATAAATCGTAACCATAACTTTAGATTTAACGATCAAAAATAATGCAGGTGATGTGGTTTAATGTGGTGTTTTCTTTTGTAAACCATTTGCTTTTGTAGTATATCATACTCCCTCCAATTCATAATAGTACGGAAGCTTTAGTCTAAATTTGAACTAAATTTAACTGAAGTGCTGATACATATTATGGACTGGAGGGAGTAGATGGACCATGTAGCTTCTCCAACATCTTTCTTTTCGAATTGAGGGAAGTAATTTTCAAAAGTAACAAATAAATATATGTAATTTGAAAATTTAAACTTGTGTCAATTAAATTAAATTGCGACTTCTTAGGAGCACTACGGGCACTTGAAAAACATGATCCTTCGAAAAAAGGAACATAGACGTTGGGTTAAGATACCATGAACACCAAATTCTACATGAACAAGATATAAGAACACGACTCACCTGCGTAATTTATACAAGAATCTAAGTACTGAAGATACATAAGTCAAAATCAACAGGTAGCAATATTTTGCGGTACACTATTTAGATATAAAAATGTGTGAATTCACCAATTAGATCTAACAACCGAGCTGGAGGTAGGGGAGTTAATGAAGAATAAGATGGATGATGCTGAAGTGGATGGGTGGCAGCAAAGTCGCAGAGTGTGATGTGATGGATCAAGCGACAAAAGAACTTGCTAGGGACGCTAGCTAGCCAGCATATCAGAGCGTACGTAAAAAACACTTCCACAACTGCCTCAATCTGAAATATAGTGGATGCTCTCCCTCCTCAGTGCTTCTGTCTTCTGGGGTGCTGCATGTATGTAGATGTACAGAGGCCGGCAAGCACGACAGCCTTTGATGGATTTCCCTGCAAAACAGACAAGGCCCCAGAACACCAACTGTCGCAATAGTTCCGATCGATCAAGCTTTTTGATTCAAAAGATATTCCCAAGAGCTTGAATAAAATAATCACAGCTCTTTTTAACGCAACGTGGATTATTTGATAGTAGGACCGCACCTATTCATAAGCAAGTTTCGTCGTCATTCCCCTCTGGTTTTGCTCACAGAATTTCGTTGTTATCCCCGATATGTCGCTTTTCGATCTGATCATGCCAATCAAGAAGTCCACGCATGGGTCCTATGGATGACGGGCTGCGCGGTGGTGGTGTGCGCCTGTTACTCGGCGGCAAGGGCCATGAGCGGCTTGGGCCGCAGTCGGCCGCGTCTGCGGTGCTTGGCGGAGGCGGCGGCGCGATGGTTGTGGATGCTCCTGACGGTGGACTGCCGGCGTCGTTCGTTGGCTCTTGGTCGAGAAGGGGGGTGGATCTAGCAGCGGGTGCTTCTTGAAGGTTGGCGGAGTGGCTCTTGCAGAGTGGATCTAGGCCAGGTGGGCCCGGATCAGCCGGCGGCGGCTGTCTGCTACTCCCTCCGGTCGGATTTAATCGACGCGGAGGAGGCTGCTCATGCATGTGATTAGGCAAGTGCATGCATCAATTAATTGAGACCAGAGGTAGTACGTTCTAGTGGTGTCGGCAATAGCGCGGAGGTGATTGATGCGCGAGCTCATGGGTGGCAAAGTCGGCAGTGTGCGGAAGGTCATGCGTGAAGGTTGCTGGTGCGAGGTGGCCGGGCTCCGACGAGGTGGAGGTGGCGGCCACGGTGGTCTTGCCACTAGTAAAAGCGCCGTCCCAAGAATGTCCCCTTTTGAACCAAAGACCATTGGGTGACATGGTTCATCAAAACTTTTCCTGGTTAGTTTGGTCCTTCTAACGGGGACTAAATGCCTTTTGCCTCCACCCACCCCCACCCACCCCCCGGATCGCCTTTTTTAACACAAAATATAAAAGAAAATGATAGAAAATTCAAAAAATAAAATCTTTTCGATTCTTGAATGTTATGCAACCTACTATTAGGAAAATTAACAAATTTGAGTTTTCATTTTTTTTGCAAAAAAGGTTTGAAAAATGGTAAAACCGCATTAACTTTTGCATACGACGTCGAAAAAAACGTGTAATATATCAAAATCATCGTGGGAAAAAGTTACATCCGAATTCACCCGGGTTTATCCGGTTAGCCAATTTTTAGATTCTCAAAATTCCAAATGAAAATATGAAAGCAGGAAGATTTTAGTTTTTGCCAGAAATTCGGAATTTTAAATTTTAAATTTTTTTAAAATAATAATTACATCATGCATAAAGATTACTATTACTTAACCATAAAGTTAGCCAATTTTTAGATTTTCAAATTTTCAAGTTTGGCAAAAAAATATTAAAAAATAATAAATTAAAAACTATTATAATACAAATTGAAAAAATTAAAAATATAATACCATTACCACAACATGTTATTACGTCATTAGTTTTGTTTATTAAAATAATTATTTGTAATTCGAATAATAAATAAGTGTGACATCGACCAACATGTTAATAGGATTGATATGATACTAGTATCACAACATGCGCGCAGCACTTGGAAGCGGGATGGAAAGGAACCTAAGTTAAGCGTGCTAGTGCTGAGTAATGGGAGGATGGGTGACCGAAGTTGGACCACAGGTAAGTAATTTGACTATTGATTAAGCGTAGTTAGAGATTAAGCGTAGTTAGAAACTAAACTAGTTAAATAACTGAAATACTAGAAATTCTGAAAAAATAGAAAAAAAAGAGGAGCGAAAAATAATTGGACATAACCAAATGGATTTTAAAAAATAACGAAATAACCTTTAGTCCCGGGTCGTGTTACAAACCGGGACTAAAGGTTATTTTCCTCGACGCACGCCAGCAGCCCACGTGGCGGGAGCATTAGTCCCGGTTTGTTTTACACCGGGAATAAAAGGGAGGACCTTTAGTCCCGCCTAATTGGTCCCGGTTTGGAAACCGGAACTAAAGGCCCAAACGAACCGGGATTACAGGCCCGTTTTCCACTGGTGTGCGGGCTAGATCCGGCATATGTATGTTGCCCTGTTGGGACCATACCATCACCGTCTGCACGTCTCACATCGGGGTGCTCTTGTGCCGCGATTGTTTGGGGTTGTGGTTTGATGTGGTTCGAAAGAAATTCTTGCCAGCGTGTCCGACACCGACGCGGTGACACTTGCGGGTGTCACCATTCCTACTTGTAGGGTGTCGAGGCGACCCATCACCACTCCCCTATGAGTACCGGGGGAAACCCTGGGACCAGTTCGCTGGTTCGGGCAGCAGCGGCGTGTTGGTGTCGCATCCCTTCTTGAAGTTGTTGCCTTGAGACTCAACGACCCGTGGTGCTTATAGCATGGTGGGACAATGTCAGAGGGCGTACATCTGGTTGCGGTTCTACATGTCGCATTTCCGTTGTGGTCTTCCCTTGTGTCATTTTACTTTTCTGTTGGGCATGTACGTGTTGTTGCCTCAGCATTTTATTTTTTCTGAACGGTTGTATGGTGTGTGGTTGCTTTATTTATAAAGCAGGACAAAAGCCTACACTAGTAGAAAAATGGCCTTTCATCATAACCCATTAGTCCCCAAATACTTTGATCCGAGACTCGTGCAATTAAGAAAAATGCTTTGAATAATTAGATTTGATTCGTGACTCGTACAAGTCATATGTTGCAACTGAGTTTTGATATACCATGTGACTGAAAACACGGCTGAGAATGCATAAAATAAACAAAATAAAAATGTATAAACTAAGGGAGCATATAGAGCTGAGTCGAAATCTCAGTCGCTAACGTCACTATATTATTAAGCCATTGTGTATTAGCTAATTTCTTCCATTGGAGTTTCGTGGGATGCCTTAACCTGTGCGCGTTCCTTTTTTTTATTTTTTCCCGTATTCTTAAACGTACAACGCAGGTGCACTGGAACGCCACGGAAGCATTCACAATTTTCTTTTAAATGTGTGTCACGTTATCATACACAAATAGTATAAGAAAAGATTGCAAACTCCGTACTCGTATTTTCGCTAAAAAGAACTTCGACAACCATGTATGTTCGTTGTTGTCTCGGTTGCAACCCACATGTAACTGATAAAATTTTAGTTGCAGTATAGCTGAAAAAAATCTCAGTTGCAATCCACTTGTAACTTGGAAAAAAATCTCAGTTACAACCCACCTGTAACTTTAAAAAAACTCAGTTGCAACTCACTGTAACTGGAACATTCTCAGATGCAATCTACGTGCAATTGGAAAAATCTCAGTTGCAACCATGTGGAACTTAAAAAATCTTAGAAAATCCTCATTTACAGCTCACCTGCAACTAGAAAAAATATTCGTTACATCCACGTGCAATGAGAAAACATCAGTTGCAAGCCACATGTAACTGGAAAAATCTCAGTCACAACCGTGCAGCTAGAAAAATAAACCCAATTTCTATTCCGTGCCTGGTCACTCTCCGGTCTTACGGGGTGCTCCCACTTTTCGTGCGTCTGATCCCGATCTGATGGCGGAAACAACCCGCACGTGGCTCTCCTCTCCTCCACGCAGTCCTCATCCCAGCGACACTGCCACACCCCCAGCCTCCATGAACTGCTAGATACCAAGAGCGCCCTCACCGGCCTTCTCCCGTTCCTCGGCGACCTCCTCTCCGCCTAGCCCAGCGCCGCCCCGTTGGACGTGCGGGCTCACCCCGGTCTCGCTCCCTGCCTTCTTCCCCAAATTCAACTGCCCTTCCCCAGCCTCTCGCGAGTTCCCTTCCCGAATCGCGCAGGGGCGCCATGGCCGCCCAAATCTCGTTGACCTCTGCCCCACCTCCATCTGTTGCGGAAGAGTAGAAGAACTCCGGTGGGGAGGAGGAAGAGTTCAAGCTCGATCCCGGCCGGGATCTGTGCCGAAATCTGACATCCGGCCGCCACGCTCAACCCCGCGAACCCCCTCCGCCGGAGCGCCATCCTACTCTTCTGCAACTCGATCGGGGGCGAGCTGAAGCACCTTGATTCCGGGGAAGCTGCGGCGCTGGTCGGAGGATCCTCCTTGGATCTTCCCACGCGCAAGAGCGACCACGCCGCGACGGTCCGTTGTATTTCTCCTCACGGGCATACGCAACAAGAGCCACCACGCAGCAGCTCCTGATTGAAAAAAAAGCTCCTGATTGAAAGCAGTACTGCTGCAACTGCATCCGTGCCATGTACAATCCGGAGTAGGCAAAGCAGGCTACTTTTTCCTCTCGTGTTGCTGCTCTGTTAATGTTTCATGTGCCTGCTATTTACGTACTACTAATTGATATACTCTATTGCATATTGATGATCTAGTTTTTTTACTTCCAGATCAATGGATCTAAATTATGTTCCCTAGATGTAAATTTTGCAGTCTACTTTTCACATCTTCAATTTTTTTTACTTCCATAACAGTGGAAGGATGTATATTATGCCCAATATTATGTCCCTAGATGTAATTATAGCAGATTAATTTCTACCTCTTAAAATTTTCACTTTCAGAATCAATAGAAGGATGTACTATATTAGTTTCTTTCTCGAATTTGGATGTATTTTCATATTTTTTCTACATCCAGAACGTTTAATGGATCAAGGTGTAAAATACTATTATTTTTGTGATCCCACTTTTTGTGATTTTGGATGTATTTTTTCTATATTTTGTACATCTATCACTAATTTTTTACATCCTCAATTAGATCAAAAAATAAGTGCTATGAAGTATTATTTACAAGTGATGTACGTATTTTTTTTGCAATACTATATAAAGTTTAGCATCTAAATTGCATGGTTTCGAACGTTTTTTCTGTTCAATTGCATGTGCGTGCGCATGGCTGTATTTGGACACTGACTCCGCACGCATAGCAAAGCGGGATGGCGGAGTATACCAGACACTGTTATTTGTTTTCTACGTTCAGGATGTTGGAATGATCAAGGAGTAAAATAAAGTTGTTTCTTTTATACTAGGATGTATTTTTTGGTACGCTTTTGTTTTCTTAAATAATTTTGCAATAACAACGGATTAGCGATTAGAAGACCGTGCTGGTATAGGCAGCTATTGCGTCAGGTGTATTTCCCCAATTCTCGTATGCATGCTTTGTGCGTTACTGTTGCTGCACCTCACGAGCAATTGCTGTCAGGCTGGCCTGGATCGGAAGCTAGCGGGTGGTCCCTAGTGGGGACCAAAACTTTCTATTTTTGGAAACGTATGGGATGCTAGCCTAATTTATTTCTATATTTGGGTGGATCATCCCCTAAGACTAATCAGTGCTATAGCACTGCGTAGCATAGTCCAAAAATAAATCCATTACATCGACGTGAAATGAGAAAACCTCAGTTGCAACCCACATGTAACCTCCTCAATTGCGACTCACATGCAATTAGGAGTATCTCAGTTGCGACCCACATGAAATTGAAAAGATTAAACAAATCAGTTACAACCCACATGCAATTGGGAAAATCTCAGTTGCGATCCACATGCAATAGAAAAAATCTTAATTGCAACAAATGTGTAACCTCTCGTGGTAGCACGAATCTAGACGTACGGCCAAGGATTTTTCTCATTTGCAGTGTCCTAGAATTTTCAACAGCAGGGCAGAGGGCACACACACACGAAAAAACTAATTTTTTTTTGCTAAAAGCTACTGTACATACTGCAAAGGCATGGCAGAAGCTAAGCAAAATAAGCCCACGATAAAGCAGCGGCCACAGCAGCACATAAATAAAAAAATACCCAGCGGCAGCCCAGACCAATAATTTTTCAGCAAGCAGCGTGCACGCAAATGGTAGCCCACGTAACAAAACAAGAGCTAAATTGTAAAACAGAAATCTCAGGCGCCTTAGAACTAGCAATTCCGATAAACTAACTCGGAAAAGTGCAAGGATATCCACATAGCCTATGGGAACATATTACATAGGTGAAGCACAACCAAATAATAGTCCGCTGTAATAAGTAAAGTAAATTAACTAGTAAGACTTCTTAATTAATCTACTGTAACGAAGAGCCAGCTAAAAGAAATTTCAAGCATGCATCATCCATGGCCGCTAGCTAGTTGTTGAGATAGAGAGTATGGTCGGCATGCAGCGCGTCATCGACGCGGCCGGTAGTATCAAGAACGGATGCACCGTTCTGGTCTGCTGCATGCATCGAGTCGGCGTGGCGTAGAACGGCGTCCCTGAGTCGGCAGAGAGCCGCCTCAAACTCGGGCAGCTCCGCCGCACCGACCGCGTTGACGTCAGCCTCCCACCAATGCTGCGTCCTGGCCGCCTCCATCGCCCGCTTCACGCCGGCCTCGACGGCCTTGGTCCGAGCCTTCTCCGCCTCGACGCGCGCCTTGGTGTCCTCCAGCTCCGTCCGCAACGCCATCAGAGTGGCGGCGTCTTCTTCTTCCTCTCCGACGGCGGGAAGAGCGACGCCGTCAAGTCGGCGGAGGACGGCGTCGACGGAGGGGCTTCCGAAGGCGTAGCAGTTGCCGCGAGCGGAGGAGGAGAAGACGACGACGGCGGTCTGCACGCCGCAGAGCGCCGAGAGGTCGCCGGCCATGTTGAAGAGCGTATTGCGGCGCTTGGAGAAGGCGACCTGGCGAGCGGCCGGGTTCTGGATGAGCCTCGCCGTGTCGATCCGCTTCCTCCCCGTCCCTCCACGCTGCATCCTGGGAACCATCTTGCTTGCGATCGTCGGCTCGACAGGAAGATGAAGATCGACGCGCGATGGTTTTTCGATCGGTTTATGAGAAAAAAGGGAAAGATACGGACATGGCCTTATATATATATATATCGAAGGCTTCCATATATTCGTGATTGCGAAAGGAAGCTTCCTTCGATCACGTGTTATGATTTGCATTTTAGATAGAGTAACATTCCATTTTCACCTTCCTATGAATATGGCGCATAGTATTCTTATTACCCTTTTGTTTTCCAACTTCAGATTCACATACCATAACACGCCTACCTATCAAAATATATATGAGGACCACTTTGATCCCAAGGGACATGCATGATACATATCTCGGTGGCGGACGGGCCACCGATCGATCCTGAGGATAAGCTATAAACGGTGGATGCACAAGATCAGCCAGAAGCCTCCCTCTTTCCTCTTGTACAAAAAGGGCACTTCCCCCGAAGTCCGCAGTCGCACATATATACGTTCCATCAGTTAAGTTCAGTTCAGTTGAGTAGCAATGCAAACAATCATGCAAATACAAATTGAACACTTTTTTCATATAGGAAAGCAGTGCAGGTGCAGATGCGGAAAAAGATTACCTGTCTTCTCGTTCTAAAGGCGTAGAAGTCGTGGTGGTCGATGTTCTCGAGCTACCCAGCGCCTCGTCGACGACCCTCAGCGGCACCATCTTGATCCGTGGTGTTACTAAACTTTCTCAAGCTAGCGTCCTATTTTTTTCTTCTTCTCATTCGTTCCCATGGCTCGACGAGCAGGAGCAAATAAGTATGACTGCTCATTCGTTCTAGTAAAGTTTGTTCTCTCTTTTACGCTGATCATCTTGTAACAGCTCTAAAAGCTGACATTCTAAAGGTTTTCGCCAAAATCTGTCGTGGTATGTTGTGGGCTTGCAAGGAAATTGTTAGTGGAGGGAAATGCAAGGTCAATTGGCAGAAAGCATGTGGCCCCAAGGAGCTTGGCGGCCTTGGGATTCTGGACTTGGAAAAGTTCTCTCGTGCTCAGACTTTGTTGGTTATGGTATGAATGGACGGCTCCAGAAAAACCTTGGGTTGATTCTGAAACCCCCAATGATGCCTCCGATATAAGCCTCTTCAATGCCGCTACCCGGCTCACCATTGGTGACGGTGCTAAGGCTTCCTTCTGGTCTTCCTCCTGGCTTGACCGCACTCCAGCGAAGGACCTTGCTCCTTTAATTTTCAAGGCCTCTAAAAGAAAGAATCGGATGGTTCGGGATGCTCTCGAGGGCTAGAACTGGGTAGCTGACATTGACGTGGATGCTTTCATGGTCGAGCATATGGAGCAATATGTCCATCTTTGGTTCGATACTCTTATTTGGAAACTAGGTACAACTGATATGTGTACTTGCAGCCATCATTGGCCATGACCTTCTCTTTGCCTCCGGCGGCAAGGCATGGTGGAATACACCTGCAGAACTCCACAAGATTCGGTTTCCCGTCAAACTTTATAAGCACACATGCCGAAACTTGTTTAGCCAGTTCATCTTATGCAGCTATAGCACAAAGGCTAGCTAAGCATCATGCGTAGTGAAGCAAGGCACCTTGCACAGGCTCCTCGGGATTCACTAGGTCCTCTCGGCGATGGTGTTCACAGTGATGCTCTATTCGCTAGCGGGTGTCCACGCCTTGCCCATCGTTGAGCCCCCTACATAGGTGTGGTCGTTCTTGTTAACCGATGGATGGCCTGACTGACCATGGCGGGGCTCGTCCTGGCACCTGGTGTTCCCATCTCCGTGCGGTTGTTTCCGCGGGGCAGATGCTAATGCATGATGGGTGTTGCCATGGCCTGGTGCCTCTGGGGTACGAGCTGATGGCGCTCGTTGGCAGGATAGGGGATACTCCCATCATGGGGCAGGCCCACATGTTGTTGAGGTGAATGCTTGACGCTTGCTTGTGCACCTTGAAGATGTAGATTATTGCGTTTCTCTGATCTTCTTGTCCTTCTCCCTACGAGGAAACTAGCTGCATCCCACGCTTGCCGGGCCCGTGGGGACCCTGTTATGCACAAGGCCAATACATCTACTGGCTTATGATTTAGGATAGGGTGAACACTAAAGAGCTCATGAAAAGGAAGAACTTCTTTGTGGAGAGTGATAAATTTATGTTCTTGTATCGAATATTGTGGAAGATGTGAAGCATCTTTGTTAACGTGACTTCAGTAGAAATTTCTGATGGAAATGGAATCATGAATGGGATTGGGCATGCCTATGATTGCTAATGGCAAGCAAAGGAGCACACTGAATCATTTCAACAATTCTTCTATAGATGAATCTTAGAGCATATGGAATCACAGGAATACAATAACTTTTGAGTAACAAAATGGAGCTCTTATGGTGTACTTAGGATGTTTAAGGATTACTTTGCATATATTATCTAGAGGGCAAAGCCCAGTATAAGGGAAGGCATCCCAGACTGTGGTTTCATGTTGAGGGGTACCTCACGGAAGGGAGAGAGAGGGGAGCCATGTGGCGAGGAGTCACCGGGATAGGGACACACGAGTTACCCGGCTTCAGAAACCTCACAACGGTGGTGAGGCCCTACTGCTGTTTGTCTGAAATTATTTGATAACTACTGCGAGATTATAATGAGTTGATTTCTTGCCCCAAGGGCTCCGGAGATCCATCTCATAAAGGCTCCAGATCTAGGGTTAAAATGGTAGAGAGTAGAGATCCAACTGGATACGACTAAGTATAGGCTACCTTAGCTAAATTATCTTGTTGTGTAGGTCAAGGATCCTACCGTTCTCTTGTATGGGCTGGATCCAACTACTTCTCTCCGGGCTGAATTCCTCCATCTTGGTTTTCTAGCAGCTTAGGGCATCTCCAACGGCGCGACGCATTTAATTATCCGCAAGCATCCGTTTGCGTCGCCCCGTGATACGTCTCCGACATATCGATAATTTCTTATGTTCCATGCCACATTATTGATGATATCTACATGTTTTATGCACACTTTATGTCATATTCGTGCATTTTCTGGAACTAACCTATTAACAAGATGCCGAAGAGCCATTGCTTTTTCTGTTTTTGGTTTCAGAAATCCTAGTAACGAAATATTCTCGGAATTGGACGAAATCAACGCCAGGGTCCTATTTGCCACGAAGCTTCCGGAAGACCGAAGAGGAGTCGTGGGGCCACGAGGCGCCGCCACACTAGGGCGGCGCGGCCCAGGCCCTGGCCGCGCCGACCTAGGGTGTGGGGCCCTCGTGGGCCCCCGCGTTGCCCTTCCGCCTACTTAAAGCCTCCGTCGCGAAACCCCAGTACCGAGAGCCACGATACGAAAAACCTTCCGAGACGCCGCCGCCGCCAATCCCATCTCGGGGGATTCGGGAGATCGCCTCCGGCACCCTGCCGGAGAGGGGATTCATCTCCCGGATGACTCTTCACCGCCATGGTCGCCTCCAGAGTGATGAGTGAGTAGTTCACCCTGGACTATGGGTCCATAGCGTAGCTAGATGGTTGTCTTCTCCTCATTGTGCTTCATTGTTGGATCTTGTGAGCTGCCTAACATGATCAAGATCATCTATCTGTAATACTATATGTTGTGTTTGTCGGGATCCGATGGATAGAGAATACTATGTTATGTTAATTATCAAGTTATTACCTATGTGTTGTTTATGATCTTGCATGCTCTCCGTTATTAGTAGAGGCTCTGGCCAAGTTTTTGCTCTTAACTCCAAGAGGGAGTATTTATGCTCGATAGTGGGTTCATGCCTACATTGATATCTGGGACAGTAACAGAAAGTTCTAAGGTTGTGGATGTGTTGTTGCCACTAGGGATAAAATATTGATGCTATGTCTAAGGATGTAGTTGTTGATTACATTACGCACCATACTTAATGCAATTGTCTGCTTTGCAACTTAATACTGGAGGGGTTCGGATGATAACCTGAAGGTGGACTTTTTAGGCATAGATGCATTGGATGGCGGTCTATGTACTTTGTCGTAATGCCCAATTAAATCTCACTATATTTATCATGACATGTATGTGCATTGTTATGCCCTCTCTATTTGTCAATTGCCCGACCGTAATTTGTTCACCCAACATGCTTTTATCTTATGGGAGAGACACCTCTAGTGAACTGTGGACCCCGGTCCATTCTTTTATACTGAAATACAAATCTGCAATACTTGTTTTACTGTTTTCTTGCAAACAATCATCTTCCACACAATACGGTTAATCCTTTGTTACAAGCCGGTGAGATTGACAACCTCACTGTTTCGTTGGGGCAAAGTACTTTGGTTGTGTTGTGCAGGTTCCACGTTGGCGCCGGAATCTTGCGCCGCACTACATCCCGCCGCCATCAACCTTCAACGTGCTTCTTGGCTCCTCTTGGTTCGATAAACCTTGGTTTCTTTCGAGGGAAAACTTGCTGTGCGCATCATACCTTCCTCTTGGGGTTCCCAACGAACGTGTGAGTTACACGCCATCAACCAAAATTTCTGGCGCCGTTGGGAGATCAAGACACGCTGCAAGGGAGTCTCCACTTCCCAATCTCTTTACTTTGTTTTTGTCTTGCTTTGTTTTATTTACTACTTTGTTTGCTGCATTATATCAAAACACAAAAAAATTAGTTCCTAGCTTTACTTTATTTACTGTCTTGCACTCTTTATTAAAAACACAAAAAAATTAGTTACTTGCATTTACTTTATCTAGTTTTCTTTATTTACTACTGCTAAAATGGCCACCCCTGAAAATACTAAGTTGTGTGACTTCACAACCACAAATAATAATGATTTCTTATGCACACCTATTGCTCCACCTGCTACTACAGCAGAATTCTTTGAAATTAAACCTGCTTTACTGAATCTTGTTATGCGAGAGCAATTTTCTGGTGTTAGTTCTGATGATGCTGCTGCCCATCTCAATAATTTTGTTGAACTATGTGAAATGCAAAAGTATAAAGATGTAGATGGTGACATTATAAAATTAAAATTGTTTCCTTTCTCATTAAGAGGAAGAGCTAAAGATTGGTTGCTATCTCTGCCTAAGAATAGTATTGATTCCTGGACTAAATGCAAGGATGCTTTTATTGGTAGATATTATCCCCCTGCTAAAATTATATCTTTGAGAAGTAGCATAATGAATTTTAAACAATTGGATAATGAACATGTTGCTCAAGCTTGGGAAAGAATGAAATCTTTGGTTAAAAATTGCCAACCCATGGACTGACTACTTGGATGATCATCCAAACCTTCTATGCAGGACTAAATTTTTCTTCGCGGAATTTATTGGATTCAGCTGCTGGAGGTACCTTTATGTCCATCACTATTGGTGAAGCAACAAAGCTCCTTGATAATATGATGATTAATTACTCTGAATGGCACACGGAAAGAGCTCCACAAGGTAAGAAAGTAAATTCTGTTGAAGAATCCTCTTCCTTGAATGATAAGATTGATGCTATTATGTCTATGCTTGTGAATGGTAGGACTAATGTTGACCCTAATAATGTTCCGTTAGCTTCATTGGTTGCCCAAGAAGAATATGTTGATGTAAACTTTATTAAAAATAATAATTTCAACAACAATGCTTATCGGAACAATTCTAGTAATAACTATAGGCCATATCCTTATAATAATGGTAACGGTTATGCTAATTCTTATGGGAATTCTTACAATAATAATAGGAACACACCCCCTGGACTTGAAGCTATGCTTAAAGAATTTATTAGTACACAAACTGCCTTTAACAAATCTGTTGAGGAAAAGCTCAATAAAATTGATATTCTTGCTTCTAGAGTTGATAGTCTTGCCTTGATGTTGATCTTTTTTGAAATCGAAAGTTATGCCTAATAAGGATATTGAAAATAAAATTGTTACTACAGCAAATGTCATCCAAGTTAGAATTAATGAGAATATAAGATTAATGGCTGAACTGCGTGCTAGGTGGGATAGAGAAGAAAATGAAAAACTAGCTAAAGAGAAAAATGTAGCTAAAGTTTGGACTATTACCACCACTAGCAATGCTAATGATTCACATGTTGCTGCACCTCCTACTATCAATGGTAAAATAATTGGTGTTGGCAATGTTTCTACTCCTAGTGCAAAGCAAAACCTGAAACTGCTAAAACTGCTGAAACTGCCTGTGATAAAACTGCTGAAATTTTTTCCAACCTTGGGGATGATAATCCCATTGCTTTAGATTGTAATGATTTAGATTTTGATGATTGCCACATCTCTGAAGTTATAAAGTTCTTACAAAAACTTGCTAAGAGTCCCAATGCTAGCGCTGTAAACTTGGCTTTCACAAAACATATTACAAATGCTCTCATAAAAGCTAGAGAAGAGAAACTAAAACTTGAAACTTCTATTCCTAGAAAGCTAGAGGATGGTTGGGAGCCCATCATTAAAATGAGGGTCAAAGATTTTGATTGTAATGCTTTATGTGATCTTGGTGCAAGTATTTCTGTTATGCCTAAGAAAGTCTATGATATGCTTGACTTGCCACCATTGAAAAACTGTTATCTGGATGTTAATCTCGCTGATAATGCTAAAAAGAAACCTTTGGGGAGAGTTGATAATGTTCATATTATGGTTAACAATAACCTTGTCCCCGTTGATTTTGTTGTCTTGGATATTGAATGCAATGCATCTTGCCCCATTATATTGGGAAGACCTTTTCTTCGAACCGTTGGTGCTACTATTGATATGAAGGAAGGTAATATTAAATATCAATTTCCTCTCAAGAAAGGTATGGAACACTTCCCGAAGTTACCTTTTGATTCTATTATTAGAACAAATTATGATGTTGATGCTTCATCTCTTGATAATACTTGATTTACACTTTGTGCGCCTAGCTGAAAGGCGTTAAAGAAAAGCGCTTATGGGAGACAACCCATGTTTTTACTACAGCACTTTGTTTTATATTTGAGTCTTGAAAGTTGTTTACTACTGTAGAAACCTCTCCTTATCTTAGTTTTGAGTTTTGTTGTGCCAACTAAAGTCTTTGATAGTGAAGTAAATACTAGATTTGGATTACTGCGCAGAAACAGATTTCTTTGCTGTCACGAATCTGGGGCTAATTCTCTGTAGGTAACTCAGAAAATTATGCCAATTTACGTGAGTGATCCCCAGATATGTACGCAACTTTCATTCAATTTGGGAATTTTCATTTGAGCAAGTCTGGTGCCTTAATAAAATCCATCTTTACGGACTGTTCTGTTTTGACAGATTCTGCCTTTTATTTCGCATTGCCTCTTTTGCTATGTTGGATGAATTTCTTTGATCCATTAATGTCCAGTAGCTTTATGCAATGTCCAGAAGTGTTAAGAATGATTGTGTCACCTCTGAACATGTTAATTTTTATTGTGCACTAACCCTCTAATGAGTTGTTTCGAGTTTGATGTGGAGGAAGTTTTCAAGGATCAAGAGAGGAGTATGATACAATATGATCAAGGAGAGTGAAAGCTCTAAGCTTGGGGATGCCCCGGGTTCACCCCTGCATATTTTAAGAAGACTCAAGCGTCTAAGCTTGGGGATGCCCAAGGCATCCCCTTCTTCATCGACAACATTATCAGGTTCCTCCCCTGAAACTATATTTTTATTCGGCCACATCTTATGTACTTTGCTTGGAGCGTCGGTTTGTTTTTGTTTTTGTTTGAATAAAATGGATCCTAGCATTCACTGTATGGGAGAGAGACACGCTCCGCTGTAGCATATGGACAAGTATGTCCTTAGGCTTTACTCATAGTATTCATGGCGAAGTTTCTTCTTCGTTAAATTGTTATATGGTTGGAATTGGAAAATGCTACATGTAGTAATTCTAAAATGTCTTGGATAATTTGATACTTGGCAATTGTTGTGCTCATGTTTAAGCTCTTGCATCATATACTTTGCACCCATTAATGAAGAAACACTTAGAGCTTGCTAATTTGGTTTCTCTAGAGTCTAGATAATATCTAATATTGAGTTTTGAACAACAAGGAAGACGGTGTAGAGTCTTATAATGTTTACAATATATCTTTTATGTGAGTTTTGCTGCACCGTTCATCCTTGTGTTTGTTTCAAATAACCTTGCTAGCCTAAACCTTGTATCGAGAGGGAATACTTCTCATGCATCCAAAATCCTTGAGCCAACCACTATACCATTTGTGTCCACCATACCTACCTACTACATGGTATTTCTCCGCCATTCCAAAGTAAATTGCTTGAGTGCTACCTTTAAAATTCCATCATTCACCTTTGCAATATATAGCTCATGGGACAAATAGCTTAAAAACTATTGTGGTATTGAATATGTACTTATGCACTTTATCTCTTATTAAGTTGCTTGTTGTGCGATAACCATGCTTCTGGGGACGCCATCAACTACTCTTTGTTGAATATCATGTGAGTTGCTATGCATGTCCGTCTTGTCTGAAGTAAGAGAGATCTACCACCTTAATGGTTGGAGCATGCATGTTGTTAGAGAAGAACATTGGGCCGCTAACTAAAGCCATGATCATGGTGGAAGTTTCAGTTTTGGACATATATCCTCAATCTCATATGAGAATATTAATTGTTGCCACATGCTTATGCATTAAAGAGGAGTCAATTATCTGTTGTCCATGTTGTCCCGGTATGGATGTCTAAGTTGAGAATAATCAAAAGCGAGAAATCCAAAATGCGAGCTTTCTCCTTAGACCTTTGTACAGGCGGCATGGAGGTACCTGATACGTCCAAAACGTATCTACTTTCCCGAACACTTTTGCTATTGTTTGGCCTCTAATTTGTGTATTTTGGATGCAACTAACACGGACTAACGCTGTTTTCAGCAGAATCTGTCTCGTTTTTGTGCAGAAATCCAACTTTCGGGAAAAACCTCGGAATTTATGCGAAGGCCCTATTTTCCCAGGAAACTAACGGAGCCAGAAGGGCAATTGAAGTGGAGGCCCAGGGCCCCACACCACAGTGCGGCGCGGCCGGGGGCCCGCGCGGCCGGTGGTGTGGCCCCTCGGCCGGCCTCCGACGCCCTCCTTCGGACTACTTATTCGCCTCGACCTAAAAACGCACGGGGAGAAGTCGAAGTCACCGAAACCCTCCAGAACGCCGCCACATCGCGAAACTCCGTCGCGGGAGCCAAGTCTCGTTCGGCACTCCGCCGGGACGGGAATTGGAGGAGATCATCACCGCCATCACCGCCAACGCCTCTACATCAACCAGCCATGTTTCCCCCATCCATGAGTGAGTAATTCCCCCGCTGTAGGTGAAGGGGATGGTAGGGATTGGATGAGATTGGTCATGTAATAGCATAAGATTGTTAGGGCATAGTGCCTAGTGTCCGTAGATGGTACTTTTATGATATTGTTGCAACTTGTTATGCTTAATGCTTGTCACTAGGGCCCGAGTGCCATGATCTCAGATCTGAACATGTTATTGTTTCATCATGATATTCATTGTTTATGGTCTTACCTATAAGTTGTATACACATGTCGCTGTCCGGAACCAATGGCCCCGAAGTGACAGAAATCGGGACAACCGGAGGGAATGGTAGTGATGTGAGGATCACATGTGTTCACGGAGTGTTAATGCTTTGCTCCGGTACTCTATTAAAAGGAGTACCTTAATATCCAGTAGTTTCCCTTGAGGCCCGGCTGCCACCGGCTGGTAGGGACAAGATGTTGTGCAAGTTTCTCATTGCGAGCACGTACGACTATAATTGGAACACATGCCTATTGATTGATTAGTACTTGGACACCGTTTTATTATTATCTGCAAATGCCTGCTATGATTGTTACATGAGTTTCTCTCATCCATGCAACGCCGTCATCCGTCCCCGCCGGTATTTTAATCTGCTGTTTACTAAAATCACTATCTGTCTTTGTTACTCGTCTGTTATTTCACTCGCTACGCTATAAAAGCATTACTGATAAACTCTTGCGAGCAAGTCTGTTTCCAGTGCAGCTGAATTGACAACTCCGTTGTTAAGGCTTCCAAGTATTCTTTGTCTCCCCTTGTGTCGAATCAATAAATTGGGTAATACTTCCCTCGAAGACTGTTGCGATCCCCTATACTTGTGGGTCATCAAGACTATTTTCTGGCGCCGTTGCCGGGGAGCATAGCTTTATTTGGAAGTTCACTTGGATTGATATTGTTCGCTGCAAATTCTCCATCATGGGTAAACCTCGCGATACTAAGATCGCCATATTACCATCCACTACAAGAAAAGGTACAATTCTGAGTACCTCCGCTACACTTGATTCACCATCTGTGATTGATAAACTTGTTTCACCGCCACATGTTTCGCATGCGGGTACATCTGCTGAATCTGAACACTCTCATAATACTGATAATATTTTGTGCTTGATGATAGTGGTTCATTGGGAACTTTTCTAGATGCTTCCATTGCTAGGTCTAGACAAATTGAAAATGCTGAAATTCCTGATGTTACTACACCTGTTAATTCACCTGAACTTGAATATTCTAGTGATGATCTTGATGAAGATTATGTGGAGCTTGATGATGATTTTATTGAAAAATGCCATGCTACTACCGATGCAAGAAAAATTAAAAAGTTGCTTGCAGAACATGCTGTTAGATATAAACTGTCTCCTGATCCTAAATTTGCCACATCTCCTATAAACATTAGGGATAAAGATTATGACTTTTCTCTTGATCTATCTCATATAGCTATTGTTGAGAAAACACCTTTTTGTGGTACTGAAAAAGAAAGTGTTGTTGAACACATGACTGAGTTATCTACTTTGAGTAGCTTGTTTTCTGATGATGTTAAGAAGCGTACTTACTTTGTTGCTAAAATATTTCCATTCTCATTAAAGGATGACGCTAAAACTTGGTATAATAATTTGCCACCTGGTTCTATTAAAAGTCCAAAAGAATTGCTTGCTGTTTTCTTTCGGAAATACTTTCCTGCTAGTGCTCAACATGCTGCTTTGCAAAGAGTTTATAGTTTTGATCAGGGAGATGAAGAGAAATTGCCTGAGGCTTGGGCAAGATTTTGCTCTCTTATTAGAGCTTTGCCTGACCATGATTTAGAAAAGCATGAATTACTTGATATATTTTATAGTGGACTAACCATTGATTCTAGGGCATACCTGGATAGTTGTGCTGGTTGTGTTTTCAGGAAAAGAACTCCGACGACGCTGAAGAATTATTGGCTAAAATAGGCCGGAATTATGATGATTGGAATACGCCTGAACCAACTCCAACGCCAATAGTGAAGAAGAGGGGTTTAATTAAATTGAATGATGAAGATATGAGGGAAGCCAAGAAGTCTCTCAAGGAGAAAGGTATTAAATCTGAAGATGTGAAGAATCTACCTCCTATAGAAGATATATGTGAGATAATTCCCCCTTCATCCATGATTGAGGTAAACTCCCTTCAACGCTTTACTAGGGAAGATATTCCATATTCGAAACCTCCTGCGCAATGCTTAGATGAGTTTGATAATTATATTGTTAAGCAAGAAAATTTTAATACTCCCTCCGTTCCTTTATATAGTGCCTATAGATTTTTGGAATTTGTTTCAAAATATAAGGTTCTAGCTTAACGTTTTTTCAATTACCCCCTCCCCGTTCAGCTCCCAAATCGTCCAGGTCCCAAATTTGTTATGGTAAGTTAGTAAGATATGGATTTGCCAAATTTTACGTTGATCTCAAATCGTTCAGCTAGGAGTCCCGTGTATAAAATACTCTTGCGCTAATTTCCGTGCCAAAAAACTATAGGCACTATAGAATGAAACAGAGGGAGTATGAGAGTAGAGAATCATCTAATGGAAAATTCCCAAGCTATTAGTCAATTGCATGATATTATGGAGAGAACCTCCAATGATGTTAAGATGCTTGTTAAACATTTTCAAATGATTCAAACTCAAATTGATCAACTCACTAAAGTGCAAAATGACTTGTTAGGGAATAATTCTAAAGAAAAACATGCTTATGAAGTAACAACTAGAGGTGGTGTCTCTACCCAGGATCCTCTATATCCTGAAGGGCATCCCAAAAGAATTGAACAAGATTCTCAACGCATTGAACCTAGAGCTCATTCTAAGAAGAAAAAGAAGAAGAAACATAAAAATGTTGTAGAATCCTCTGAACCCGTTAATGATCCTAATAGTATTTCTATTTCTGATGCTGAAACTGAAAGTGGTAATGAACATGATAATGATAAAGATAATGATAGGATTGATACTCCTGATAAAGAAGAGGTGGAAGAAGAACCTGAAAAGCATGCTAAGAATAAAAAGTATACTAAAGAAGATTTTATTATGAGAAACATGGTAATGAAAGAGAACCTTGGGTGCAAAAGCCAATGCCTTTTCCGCTAAGAAACTAAAATCAAAGGAAGAAGAACACTATAATAAATTTTGCGATTGGATGAAACCTTTATTCTTGCAAATCCCTTTGACTGATGCTATTAAATTGCCACCTTATTCAAAGTATATGAAAGATATTGTTACTAACAAAAGGAAAATCCCCAATGAGGAAATTTCCACTATGCTTGCTAATTACTCTTTCAATGGCAAAATTCCAAAGAAGTTGGGCGACCCAGGTATACCTACTATTCCTTGTTCTATCAAGAATAATTATGTTAAAACTGCTCTATGTGACTTGGGAGCCGGTGTTAGTGTTATGCCTTTTCTCTTTATAAGAGGCTTTACTTAGATAAGTTGATACCTACTGATATATCTTTGCAAATGGCTGATAAATCTACTGCTATTCCTGTTGGTATATGTGAGAATGTTCCTGTTCAAGTTACTACTAATTGCTTGATATTAACTGATTTTGTTGTGTTGGAAATGCCTGAAGATGATAATATGTCTATTATTCTTGGGAGACCTTTTCTTAACACCGCAGGGGCTGTTATTGATTGCAACAAAGGAAAGGTTACTTTCAATATTGATGATAAGGAACACACCGTTTATTTCCCCAAGAGGATTGAAAAAGCGTGCGGAGTTAATACTATCTCTCATGTGAGAACTATCAAAGTGGGAACCATCGATTGTCCTATATATGAGCCTAAAGAAGAATATCAAACTCTTGTGATTGGATCCATATCAATACAATTCAAGGTAACATGATTGATTTGAGGTTTATTTCTTCATATGCTATGTAAAATTTATTTGGTGGCAAGACTTGATCAACCTTGTTGACAAATACCTTTTATATGCATAGAGGAGGTAAACAACATCTCTTTCTTTCTCCACTTGCTTTAGTTGCTGTAGCACTTTTTACTTTGCAAAGTTTCTTGATTGATTTGAGATTTCTAAAATTTTCCTGGCCAGTAATAATAAACTTAATACCCAGAAAATGTGCATTTTTCAAAGTTTTCAAAAATTGCGAAAATTATACCGTTGGTCCTATTTTTCGACGAGGCACTGGGAGCACCAGGATGACCTGTGGGGCACCAGGCGCCAAACCACAGGCCGGCGCGGCCGCAAGGTGGCCGCGCCACCATGTGGTGTGGGCTCCCCTCTGCCCCACTTCGTCATCTCTTTCGCCCAGAACACTCTCTCTCCCGAAAAAACTCGTACCAAGTTCATCTCTCTCGCGTTTTTGCTCCAGAGCTCCAGATTTCTCGATCTCTTTGCTCAGCCCAGATTTCTGTCTGAAATTTGGCACATTTGCTCTTCGGTATGTGACTCCTCCACCCATCCAAGTAGAATTTCATTTGGTTGAATATATCTTGAATATTTTGCTGCTGTAGGTAACATGTTTAGTGAGCTTGCATGCTTGTTCTAATTGGTAGAAATTAGTTTTGATGCATGATTAGTACTCTAGCAAGTTCCTATGGTAGTTTCCCTCAATTTTATGTCACCAAATCAAACTTTTATATTGGTTGTTAAAATTTCAGAAAATGGAATGGAATAGATATCATTTGAACCAGCAAGAATTGGAAGTCCAACAAGTTATGGTAGTCAATCGTGAAGAGGGAGTATACCCCTCTTACTACCCGTGCGCGGATTTCATGAGAAGCGCGGGGATATTTGAAGATGTTCAAACTCTAATTTCTCGTGCAGGGCTGAGTAACTTTGTTGAAGGAGAGCCAAGACAATATGTAAAATTAACTATGTCTTTTGTGCAGGATTTCAAGTTTAATTGGTCACGATCTAACCCCACGGTCCAGTATAAAATTTACAATAAAACTGTCAACTTGCCATTTAGTGCTTTTTGTGCAGCAATTAGAATACCGCAATGGGGGTCGTGCGAGAAGATAAGGGGATCGCCGCAAGAACTCTCGGATCTTTACAAGATGATTTGCGATGGAAGGAGTTTCTCAGGTGAAAGTGGTAAAATCACTAGTATTCAGCTCCCGGCTATCCGCTACTTTGCTTATTTTATTACCAAATGCGTTCTCGCCAAAAGGATTGGTAGTAAACTTTCTATCCCGGATTTGGCTTTTCTAGCTGCAGCACTGCAAAATAGTAGGTCTTATAATTTGGGAGCATTAATAGCTTATAGACTTGCTACTAACCGTGAGAAAGGTGGAATGTGTGGCGGCCTCATCGCTTCCCGTTTACTAGCTTTTCATAATGTAGAACCTCATCATTTTGACATTCCGTTCCCCATAGAAAGACTTGACATAGCCTCTATGATTAAACATGAATTTGTTTCAGATTCCTCCAACTTGGGTAACCTGTATTATAAGATGATATTTTATAAGAAAGTTTGGAGAATAACTAAGAAAACTGAGAAACTAGTAAGATTGCCTGCGCCTGTTTTGTCTAACCTTGATTCCAGGGGAGATTGGTCGGTCACAGAAGGTGCACTAGATGCACATATAGAGAGAGGAGGCCAACATGCAAGAGACGACATCGAGGTCGAGGAGCACCTCGACTCATCATCCGATGCAGCAAGTTCCTCGCACCAACATGGTGGACATGCGGAGCCCCCACGCTTTTCTTCTGCGCAGGAGCTTTATTATGACTATTCCACATACGATCCACCGGCGTGGAACCCAGACCCTCGATGGGATTGAACTCCACTTAGGCCAAAAGCCTAAGCTTGGGGGAGGTATACCGGCATCACTCATTCTTTGCATATTATGGTTGCTGGATACTTGTACATACTTGCTTTGTTCGTTTGAGTGGTTTTCTAATAAGAGGAAGATGATATTTGGGGAAGTGCTGCCTGAAAACAGATTCTGGGCTGTTACCGTAAAAATTCGTGTGCCCAGCCAGAACAGTATTTTGAATTGAAAATTTTTGTGCATGTTCCCCAGGTTGTTATCTAACTTTCATTAGTTGAACACTTTTCGAACTGAGCAACGTAAGATTTTTGTAAAAATCGATTTCTGTACTGCTGTCAGGATTTGGCAGATTTCTGCCATCTCGTTTTTCTGTGTTTCTTTTAGTTTGTTATTTCTTGTTTTCATTTTGTTTCTTTCCCAAAACACAAAAAGACCAAAAATATTTCTGTTGTTTCTCTTCATCATTTGCTTATCTTGGTTTTTGCATTTGTTTCGCTTTATTTGCTATTGCTAGTTTGCTATAAGAAAACCCAAAAAGATTTTGCTTTGTTTGCTTGTCTCCTTTTGTTCTTGTTCTCAAATTCGAAAACACCAAAAATATTTGCTGTTCTTCTTTGGTTTGTAAAGTTCATCTTGAGTTCAATGATCTTCGGTGGCTGGAGCGTGGTTTTCATTTCATTTTATCCAAGCTACACAAGTGAGAAGGCAATAATGACGATCTACGACAATCTGATTGTGGTGAGAGGCTGGTATGAACTCTATTTGTTTTCATTTTTGTACATATACTCATCCATGTGAGCATGCTTAGTTGGTTCATGTGAGGTATATGTTATTTGAGAAAGTCTAGTAGTTCATGATCTCTCATGTTTAGCTCCAATCTATTAATATGAGTAGCATGTCATGGATGTTTGCTTGCATTGTTTTATTCATAAGTAAGTATGGCATTGTGGTATCCTCTCGAATAATTCATTTATATCGACTTGGCACATGCTCACGCATGCATATGACTGAACAAAAAGTCAATTAAGCCTCGATGATCTATATTGCTTCAGAGTTCTTGTATCACTTTTATGCCTCTGTTAATTTATTTTGCCGCAAGCATGATTATGACAATTACTGCTCTCTTGATTTGTCGCTCCCTAGTCTTTTGCTAGCCTTCACTTGTACTGAGCGGGAACGCTGCTCGTGCCTCCAAACGCATGAAAACCAAGTCATTCCAGAGTGTCCACCATAAATACCTATGCATGGCATTTCAAACCATTCCAAAGTAAATTCTCATGCGCTACCTTTAAAACCTTCAAAATGCATCTTAATTTGTGTTAATGTTTCATAGCTCATGAGGAAGTATGTGGTGTTTAGCTTTCAACCTTGTCATTTACTTTTGACGGACTCTCATATGGAATAGTGGCACATCCGCTTATCCAATAATTTTGCAAAAAGAGTGGCAATGGGATTCCCAGTCCCGAATTAATTAAACTTAAATAGACACTCCTCCATGGTTTGTGATTGTTGGACGGCACCCGAAGATTCGGTTAGCCATGGCTTGTGTAAGCAAAGGTTGGGGGAGTGTCATCATCATAATAAAACTAAAATAAAAAGGCACTCCTTCATGGTATGAGATTGTTGGCAGGCACCCGAGGATTCGGTTAGCCATGGTTTGTGCAAGAAAGGTTGGAAGGAGTGCCACATAAATATGCAATAATTCATGGGAGCCGCTCTTGAAAGTCCGGTTGGCAAGGTAGTTAGCGTACCCATTACCATTCGTTGACAACAACAAACACCTCTCAAAATAATTTTACTCCTGATTTATAAAAACGAAAAGCTCTAGCGCATGTTAATCCCTGCTTCCCTCTGCGAAGGGTCAATCTTTTACTTTTATGTTGTGTCTCCATTATTTCTTTGAGTACTATCTTGAGAGCACAACTGTCATTCTTAGTATAATATGCTTGTCTCGAAATATGATTGATTGTGGTATAACTTTGATGCTTTTATCTTTGACGATCACTACTTCTAGTCTTTCTATGAACTTTAAAGGTGCCCGGGCATTTATGTTTTGCCAATCAAATACGTGCAAGCGAGATACCACTTTATCATGCTCTCTTATGAACATTGCAATCCTTATGTACATGATTCATGATGCTTATTATTAATTGTTGGTACCTCTCCATGATTGACATAGCTGTTAGATGATCTTATTTGCATGTGTCTCATCATGAACTGCTTAAGTATTAGCCATTGCATGAGAATATATACATCATATGAGCAAAAGTGTTCGTGAAAGTTCTTTTATCGCTCAGTTGTTAACTGAATTGCTTGAGGACAAGCAATAAGCTAAGCTTGGGGGAGTTGATACGTCCAAAACGTATCTACTTTCCCGAACACTTTTGCTATTGTTTGGCCTCTAATTTGTGTATTTTGGATGCAACTAACACGGACTAACGCTGTTTTCACAGAAGCTCTGGTGTCTCGTTTTTGTGCAGAAATCCAACTTTCGGGAAAAACCTCGGAATTTATGCGAAGGCCCTATTTTCCAGAAACTAACGGAGAGAAGGGCAATTGAAGTGGAGGCCCGAGGGCCCCACACCACCAGGCGGCGCGGGGGGGGCCCGCGCGGCCGGTGTGTGTGGCCCTCGGCCGGCCTCCGACGCCCTCCTTCGGACTACTTATTCGCCTCGACCTAAAAACGCACGGGGAGAAGTCGAAGTCACGAAACCCTCGAACGCCGCCACATCGCGAAACTCCGTCGCGGGAGCCAGAAGTCTCCGTTCGGCACTGCGGGACGGGGAATTGGAGGAGATCATCACCGCCATCACCGCCAACGCCTCATCAACCAGCCATGTTTCCCCCATCCATGAGTGAGTAATTCCCCCGCTGTAGGTGAAGGGGATGGTAGGGATTGGATGAGATTGGTCATGTAATAGCATAAGATTGTTAGGGCATAGTGCCTAGTGTCCGTAGATGGTACTTTTATGATATTGTTGCAACTTGTTATGCTTAATGCTTGTCACTAGGGCCCGAGTGCCATGATCTCAGATCTGAACATGTTATTGTTTCATCATGATATTCATTGTTTATGGTCTTACCTATAAGTTGTATACACATGTCGCTGTCCGGAACCAATGGCCCCGAAGTGACAGAAATCGGGACAACCGGAGGGAATGGTAGTGATGTGAGGATCACATGTGTTCACGGAGTGTTAATGCTCTCGTACTCTATTAAAGGAGTACCTTAATATCCAGTAGTTTCCTTGAGGCCCGGCTGCCACCGGCTGGTAGGACAGAAGAAGTTTCTCATTGCGAGCACGTACGACTATAATTGGAACACATGCCTATTGATTGATTAGTACTTGGACACCGTTTTATTATTATCTGCAAATGCCCTGCTATGATTGTTACATGAGTTTCTCTCATCCATGCAACGCCCGTCATCCGTCCCCGTGCCTATATTTTAATCCTGCTGTTTACTAAAATCACTACCTGTCTTTGTTACTCGTCTGTTATTTCACTATCTTATCGCTATAAATCACATTATCGATAAACTCTTGCGAGCAAGTCTGTTTCCAGTGCAACTGAATTGACAACTCCGTTGTTAAGGCTTCCAAGTATTCTTTGTCTCCCCTTGTGTCGAATCAATAAATTGGGTAATACTTCCTCGAAGACTGTTGCGATCCCCTATACTTGTGGGTCATCGCACCCATTGTGACACTTGGTTAAAACATGTGTATTGCAATGATCCGGTAGTCCAAGCTAATTAGGACAAGGTGCGAGCACTATTAGTATACTATGCATGAGGCTTGCAACTTGTAGGATATAATTTACATAACTCATATGCTTTATTACTACCGTTGACAAAATTGTTTCATGTTTTCAAAATAAAAGCTCTAGCACAAATATAGCAATCGATGCTTTCCTCTTTGAAGGACCATTCTTTTTACTTTTATGTTGAGTGACGCCCGGAACCGGTACCATGAGGATCCCAGCGAACCCGCCGAAATCCGCATGATATCGATTAGACGCCTCCGACACGACGTGCGCGAAGAATCACACACGTGATGCCAGAGGAATTAACACGAGCGGTAACATTACAACAGGATTACAATAGAGCCCACAAGAAACATATATTACAACAACGACTCCAACGAGTCAAGATACAAATATACAATACAAAGATCCGAATCATAGAGAAGATCAACTACGTCCGGTACGGACAAGATACGATTGGACTAAGAGTCCGAAGATAACCGGCGTCCATAACCCTGCCCAGGCCAAGCTGGAAGGGTAACCTTGCTAACGTCGTCATCTCGTACCTGTCAAAGTCGGGCCATCGGTTGCCGACAAAGGGGGAGGAGACAAAAAGAAAGGAAGGCGAGGGTAAGTACCATTGGCACGTACTTGCGAGACAAGACCAGCTATGCTCGCTGGTGGGCGGTATAAACTTCACCCGGCTATATGTGGAGTTTAGCGGCAGCAAAGCTACTATCCAATAGAGACACGCTACAACATCCGTCTACTCAGAGAAGATAAGAGAGCGCACAAGGTAACAGTTCTATACTCTTCAAACATAACACAGCCAATGTGATCCCCCTTCGCCAAGAGGTATTGCAAAGGCACACACACTTTTGAAAGAGTTTTATTAGCAAATTATTAACAACAGGAAATAAGGTGTAAGTTGTTCTATGATCGAGCTATACAATTCCAAGTCGTTCATAACCGCGGACACGGCTTATCGATAAGATGTACACCCTGCAGGGGTTGCCCAAATGTAACCATACGCATGCTCGAACCCACTTACTACAGGTCACATCAAGACCGTTCCCAATGCAAGAGAAAGTTTAATGGGAGCCACCCAACTAAGCTACCCGTGACGAAGTTCGGCCGTACTCCGATACGGACCCAGAGGTTTGTGTCAACGGCTAAGCTAAGTGTGAACAACTGCTGTCGCTAATCGTTCCACGAAATGAGTACAGTACAGAAATAAACACCCGAAGGCAACAGAAGTAAATCGTGCATCGTGCATATGAGCAAATAAAACCAAGGTTGTGGCTCCCAGTAAACAGACTCGAGGAAAGGTAGTGGGTGATGGGGGTCCCACCCCCACGTACGAGCGCTCAATCTCGGAACAGATAACAAGAACTCGGGTCCTAGGGGACATTAGCAAGTCAAAGTTCCGATGCTTTCGCAAAGGGCTCACAGATGCCTCTGCAGTTTTAGTTGTTAACAATAAAGTAAAGTGTGATTATCTCCAACAAGTGATATAGCATGTAAAAACCTCCCAACAAGATATCCCGAACATCTCGACATATCAACAAGATCCTAAACTCGCCTATGACTCGCAAAGCTGGCAAACAACAAACAATAGGCAGGGCGAGGAGGTGTATCTCGGACATATAGGTAACAGGTGGATAGGACACGTGACACAACAGAATCGCAACATAAGGATAGCAATAGATCAAAAGAGCATGTAAAAGTAAAATAGGTGAAGGGGTGGGCTCCTGTGAAAAGCTGCAGAAGAACTTGTCGTATCTCACAACACCACTTCGCGATCCTATTCGGGAAGAAGCAAATGCTGGAACACACAACGTATGCAAGTCTTACTACTACAGAATAAGAAACCGGCATGATCAAGATGATATGCATGACATGGCAGATATGGTGCAATGCAACTTATCCAATTTAATCGGAGTCAGAACCCCGGACAAGCAAATTAGGTTGGAGTTGCATTTTCTACCGTCAAAGTTAAGTGTTTATTAGCATGGCATAACATGGCAGGGGTGCGCTACTTCAATATTAAACGGAGCGGGGAAACCTAGTCGGTGTCTGAAATACTCCGCATATATGTTAGATGAACATGCACGACTATCAACGCGCAACATGATGCAAGATGCAAACAGATGAATGGATGGCATATTCATGTTCCTTATGTTTTTCTGATCAAAATGGATATAAAGTTTGTAGCAATTGGATTTGTAAAAGTGCATATTTGAATCAATTGAAAAACCATCTGAGTTTGAATTGAGCGGGAACAGATGCAAAAAGGTTTAGTTTAAACCACCTCAAGGGGATTCGAACTCAGGCCACTCGGATCATGGAACAGGGGTGGTGCCAGAAGACTGCTGTATCAGATTTGATCATATACGGGGTGCAGACAAGGTAAAGTGTAGAGGCATGGTTAACTGAAGAATGAACACTAATAACTGAAAACGTGACAGCGGGTGTTCCTGTAGACAGAATTTTGCACGGATTTTAAAGTGCTTGCCGCGACGATTCTGTGCACCGTTTTGAATGAAACAAAGAACGTTGAGCATCTACATAGTGGTGCGATTTGAAGGATACCAACAGCTCGGGCTGAAGTGGTCGGGAACGCCGGTGAGCTTTGCCGGTAGCTGGACGCGACACGGCGAGAATCAGATGAACTGTAACTGATCTGTTTCTGGACCGATATTTGAACGAAGATGGCGACGCCGTTACTGCTCCGATTTGGGTGATTCAAAATCCAGTAGACAGCTGGTGATGTGGTGCATCTAGAGAAACAAGAAGCTCGTGCTGAGATGGACTGTGCCGGCGAGGATCTGCGTCGAAAGTAGCCACCGTGAAACAGCAAAACTGGAACATTTTCGTTTTTCGTTTTCGCTCAGATCCTTCTCACGTCGACGATGCAGAGATGTTGGGGCATGCAGGGGAGAGGAGAGGAGGTGCTGCTCACCCTGGGGAGGTCGGTGACGAGGAGGAAGCGGCGAAGGAGGTCACCGGCGACGAGGAAGGAGAGGTGGCCGGGTCGTAGACGAAGCAGATGGTGTCGAACTCGAGCAGATCTTGGCGTCTCCTGCTCCGCGAAGGCGTCCAGGACGAAGAGGGAGAGGTGGTGGTTTGATTCCCGCACTCAGGTCGGGTGGACGGCGACCATGGCGTCGGCGGCCGGAGGTAGACGGTGGTGGTGCTCTCGGCAGGGTTTTTGCGGGAGGAGAAAGTGGCGGCGGGGCGGAAGTGGGAGGCGAGCTAGGGTTCCAGGGGTGCTGCTGCTGGATATAAGAGGGAGAGGGAGGCCGAAGGATGGAGGGTTTCCAGGGACGTGGCGTGCAGCCCGTCGCCATTGCCCGATATGGAGCACGTCGTCTACGTGTAAAGGTAGACGAGGAAAAGGGAGCTTACCTCTTCGGTGAGAAAAGGTCTTGGGCCACTTGGTGGGCTGCTGTGTGAGAAGGAGAGAAAGGAGATGGGCCTGCCGGCCAAAATATTTGATACTCAAAATAGTGTTGTTTTGTTAGAGTTTTGCTAGAGGGAAGAAAAGAGGAGGGTTTCTTATATACATCATATGAGAGGAAAACAAATTATTTTAGGGTTTATAAAATATTTTTATTTTATTTTATTTGGTGAAACCATGGATGATATGATGCATGATGCATGATGAACGATGATGCACAAAGAAAAACAACAAACAAATCTACTAGGGGTGCTACCCTGGGCCGTTACAATCGACACCACTAACAAGGAACCTCGCCCCGAGGTTCCACGCCATGGTACGGGGGAGAGAGATGAACTAGCGGATCTTCAGGTGACATGTCGATCTCCTCGACACCACTAACAAGAGTTCTTGCTCCATGCTGATCGGTCGACACCACTAACAAGAAGTCGTTGTTCCATTGTTGATGACGTGCTTCCGTCGGGACCCTCCGAAGATCGGACCTAACAGGATAAAGGCAAAGATCGTCCAACCCGCGTCGGAACCTAAGACTCGGAGAACTTGGATAAGAGAGAAGACCCAAAACTCGCATAGGTAAGAGGAGAAAGAATCGAGGTAAGGAGAAAAATCAGAGCTAATCATATCTATCCAACGAATTTTAGAAAATAGGTTTTGACACTCTAAACTCAACGACCGTTGGCAAGGTTATCCTACAGGCTGGACCAGTCAACCCGAGGCTCGATACCAACTTGACGCCCCGGAAGTACCATGAGGATCCCAACGAACCCGCCGAAATCCGCATGATATCGATTCAGAGACGCTCCCGACACGACGTGCGCGAAGAATCACACACGTGATGCCAGAGGAATTAACACGAGCGGTAACATTACAACGGGATTACAATAGAGCCCACAAGAAACATATATTACAACAACGACTCCAACGAGTCAAGATACAAATATACAATACAAAGATCCGAATCATAGAGAAGATCAACTACGTCCGAGTACGGACAAGATACAGATTGGACTAAGAGTCCTGAAGATAACCAGTGGCGTCCATAACCCTGCCCAGGCCGGAAGGGTAACCTTGCTAACGTCGTCATCTCGTACCTGTCAAAGTCGGGCCATCGGTTGCCGACAAAAGGGGGAGGAGACAAAAAGAAAGGAAGGCGAGGGTAAGTACCATAGGCACGTACTTGCGAGACAAGACCAGCTATGCTCGCTGGTGGGCGGTATAAACTTCACCCGGCTATATGTGGAGTTTAGCGGCAGCAAAGCTACTATCCAATAGAGACACGCTACAACATCCGTCTACTCAGAGAAGATAAGAGAGCGCACAAGGTAACAGTTCTATACTCTTCAAACATAACAGCCAATGTGATCCCCCTTCGCCAAGAGGTATTGCAAAGGCACACACACTTTTGAAAGAGTTTTATTAGCAAATTATTAACAACAGGAAATAAGGTGTAAGTTGTTCTATGATCGAGCTATACAATTCCAAGTCCATAACCGCGGACACGGCTTATCGATAAGATGTACACCCTGCAGGGGTTGCCCAAATGTAACCATACGCATGCTCGACCTCACTTACTACAGGTGGAGTCTCACATCAAGACCGTTCCCAATGCAAGAGAAAGTTTAATGGGAGCCACCCAACTAAGCTACCCGTGACGAAGTTCGGCCGTACTCCGATACGGACCCAGAGGTTTGTGTCAACGGCTAAGCTAAGTGTGAACAACCTGCTGTCGCTAATCGTTCCACGAAATGAGAGTACAGAAATAAACACCCGAAGGCAACAGAAGTAAATCGTGCATCGTGCATATGAGCAAATAAAACCAAGGTTGTGGCTCCCAATAAACAGACTCGAGGAAAGGTAGTGGGTGATGGGGGTCCCACTCCCCCACGTACGGGTAGAGCGCTCAATCTCGGAACAGATAACAAGAACTCGGGTCCTAGGGGACATTAGCAAGTCAAAGTTCCGATGCTTTCGCAAAGGGGCTCACAGATGCCTCTGCTTACAGTTTTAGTTGTTAACAATAAAGTAAAGTGTGATTATCTCCAACAAGTGATATAGCATGTAAAAACCTCCCAACAAGATATCCCGAACATCTCGACATATCAACAAGATCCTAAACTCGCCTATGACTCGCAAAGCTGGCAAACAACAAACAATAGGCAGGGCGAGGAGGTGTATCTCGGACATATAGGTAACAGGTGGATAGGACACGTGACACAACAGAATCGCAACATAAGGATAGCAATAGATCAAAAGAGCATGTAAAAGTAAAATAGGTGAAGGGGTGGGCCTGTGAAAAGCTGCAGAAGAACTTGTCGTATCTCACAACACCACTTCGCGATCCTATTCGGGAAGAAGCAAATGCTGGAACACACAACGTATGCAAGTCTTACTACTACGAATAAGAAACCGGCATGATCAAGATGATATGCATGACATGGCAGATATGGTGCAATGCAACTTATCCAATTTAATCGGAGTCAGAACCCCGGACAAGCAAATTAGGTTGGAGTTGCATTTTCTACCGTCAAAGTTAAGTGTTTATTAGCATGGCATAACATGGCAGGGGTGCGCTACTTCAATATTAAACGGAGCGGGGAAACCTAGTCGGTGTCTGAAATACTCCGCATATATGTTAGATGAACATGCACGACTATCAACGCGCAACATGATGCAAGATGCAAACAGATGAATGGATGGCATATTCATGTTCCTTATGTTTTTCTGATCAAAATGGATATAAAGTTTGTAGCAATTGGATTTGTAAAAGTGCATATTTGAATCAATTGAAAAACCATCTGAGTTTGAATTGAGCGGGAACAGATGCAAAAAGGTTTAGTTTAAACCACCTCAAGGGGATTCGAACTCAGGCCACTCGGATCATGGAACAGGGGTGGTGCCAGAAGACTGCTGTATCAGATTTGATCATATACGGGGTGCAGACAAGGTAAAGTGTAGAGGCATGGTTAACTGAAGAATGAACACTAATAACTGAAAACGTGACAGCGGGTGTTCCTGTAGACAGAATTTTGCACGGATTTTAAAGTGCTTGCCGCGACGATTCTGTGCACCGTTTTGAATGAAACAAAGAACGTTGAGCATCTACATAGTGGTGCGATTTGAAGGATACCAACAGCTCGGGCTGAAGTGGTCGGGAACGCCGGTGAGCTTTGCCGGTAGCTGGACGCGACACGGCGAGAATCAGATGAACTGTAACTGATCTGTTTCTGGACCGATATTTGAACGAAGATGGCGACGCCGTTACTGCTCCGATTTGGGTGATTCAAAATCCAGTAGACAGCTGGTGATGTGGTGCATCTAGAGAAACAAGAAGCTCGTGCTGAGATGGACTGTGCCGGCGAGGATCTGCGTCGAAAGTAGCCACCGTGAAACAGCAAAACTGGAACATTTTCGTTTTTCGTTTTCGCTCAGATCCTTCTCACGTCGACGATGCAGAGATGTTGGGGCATGCAGGGGAGAGGAGAGGAGGTGCTGCTCACCCTGGGGAGGTCGGTGACGAGGAGGAAGCGGCGAAGGAGGTCACCGGCGACGAGGAAGGAGAGGTGGCCGGGTCGTAGACGAAGCAGATGGTGTCGAACTCGAGCAGATCTTGGCGTCTCCTGCTCCGCGAAGGCGTCCAGGACGAAGAGGGAGAGGTGGTGGTTTGATTCCCGCACTCAGGTCGGGTGGACGGCGACCATGGCGTCGGCGGCCGGAGGTAGACGGTGGTGGTGCTCTCGGCAGGGTTTTTGCGGGAGGAGAAAGTGGCGGCGGGGCGGAAGTGGGAGGCGAGCTAGGGTTCCAGGGGTGCTGCTGCTGGATATAAGAGGGAGAGGGAGGCCGAAGGATGGAGGGTTTCCAGGGACGTGGCGTGCAGCCCGTCGCCATTGCCCGATATGGAGCACGTCGTCTACGTGTAAAGGTAGACGAGGAAAAGGGAGCTTACCTCTTCGGTGAGAAAAGGTCTTGGGCCACTTGGTGGGCTGCTGTGTGAGAAGGAGAGAAAGGAGATGGGCCTGCCGGCCAAAATATTTGATACTCAAAATAGTGTTGTTTTGTTAGAGTTTTGCTAGAGGGAAGAAAAGAGGAGGGTTTCTTATATACATCATATGAGAGGAAAACAAATTATTTTAGGGTTTATAAAATATTTTTATTTTATTTTATTTGGTGAAACCATGGATGATATGATGCATGATGCATGATGCATGATGAACGATGATGCACAAAGAAAAACAACAAACAAATCTACTAGGGGTGCTACCCTGGGCCGTTACCATTCAAGAAGCAAACACTTGTGTCACCTGATTCCTACATACTTGCATATTGCACTTGTTATATTACTCTATGTTGACAATTATCTATGAGATATACATGTTACAAGTTGAAAGCAACCGCTGAAACTTAATCTTCCTTTGTGTTTCTTCAATACCTTTACTTTGATTTATTGCTTTATGAGTTAACTCTTATGCAAGACTTATTGATGCTTGTCTTGAAGTACTATTCATGAAAAGTCTTTGCCTTATGATTCATTTGTTTACTCATGTCATTACCATTGTTTTGATCGCTGCATTCATTACATATGTTTACAAATAGTATGATCAAGGTTATGATGGCATGTCACGGAAATTATCTTTGTTATCGTTTTACCTGCTCGGGACGAGCAGAACTAAGCTTGGGGATGCTGATACGTCTCCGACGTATCGATAATTTCTTATGTTCCATGCCACATTATTGATGATATCTACATGTTTTATGCACACTTTATGTCATATTCGTGCATTTTCGGAACTAACCTATTAACAAGATGCCGAAGAGCCAGTTTTCTGTTTTTGGTTTCAGAAATCCTAGTAACGAAATATTCTCGGAATTGGACGAAATCAACGCCCGTGGTCCTATTTTGCCACGAAGCTTGAAGACCGAAGAGGAGTCGAAGTGGGGCCATGAGGCGCCGCCACACTAGGGCGGCGCGGCCCGGCCCCGGCCGCGCCGACCTAGGGTGTGGGGCCTCGTGTGGCCCCCGCGTTGCCCTTCCGCCTACTTAAATCCTCCGTCGCGAAAACCCCCAGAGCCACGATACGAAAACCTTTCGAGACGCCGCCGCCGCCAATCCCATCTCGGGATTCTCGGAGATCTCCTCCGCACTCGGAGAGGGGATTCATCTCCGGAGGACTCTTCACCGCCATGGTCGTCCGGAGTGATGAGTGAGTAGTTCACCCCTGGACTATGGGTCCATAGCGTAGCTAGATGGTTGTCTTCTCCTCATTGTGCTTCATTGTTGGATCTTGTGAGATGCCTAACATGATCAAGATCATCTATCTGTAATACTATATGTTGTGTTTGTCGGGATCCGATGGATAGAGAATACTATGTTATGTTAATTATCAAGTTATTACCTATGTGTTGTTGATGACGCGTAAAGCACACGCCCGTTGGGAACCCCAAGTGGAAGGTGTGATGCGTACAGCAGCAAGTTTCCCTCAGTAAGAAACCAAGGTTTAATCGAACCAAGAGGAGTCAAGAGGCACGTTGATGGTTGGCGGGATGTAGTGCGGCGCAACACCAGGGATTCCGGCCAACGTGGAACCTGCACAACACAACCAAAGTACTTTGCCCCAACGAAACAGTGAGGTTGTCAATCTCACCGGCTTGCTGTAATAAAGGATTAACCGTATTGTGTGGAAGATGATTGTTTGCAGAGAAAACAATAAAGAACAAGTATTGCAGCAGATTTGTATTTCAGTATTAAAGAATGGACCGGGGTCCACAGTTCACTAGAGGTGTCTCTCCCATAAGATAAAAGCATGTTGGGTGAACAAATTACAGTCGGGCAATTGACAAATATAGAGGGCATAACAATGCACATACATGTCATGATAAGTACGGTGAGATTTAATTGGGCATTACGACAAAGTACATAGACCGCCATCCAACCGCATCTATGCCTAAAAAGTCCACCTTCAGGTTATCATCCGAACCCTTCCGGTATTAAGTTGCAAAGCAACAGACAATTGCATTAAGTATGGTGCGTAATGTAATCAACAACTACATCCTCGGCATAGCGCCAATGTTTTATTTCTAGTGGCAACAGGACAACACAACCTTAGAACTTTCTGTCATCCAGTGTCAATGCAGGCATGAACCCACTATCGAGCATAAATACTCCCTCTTGAAGTTAAAACTTGGCCAGAGCCTCTACTAGTAACGGAGAGCATGCAAGATCATAAACAACACATATGTAATAACTTGATAATTAACATAACATGGTATTCTCTATCCATCGGATCCCGACAAACACAACATAGAGTATTACGATAGATGATCTTGATCATGTTAGGCAGCTCACAAGATCCAACAATGAAGCACAATAAGGAGAAGACAACCATCTAGCTACCGCTATGGACCCATAGTCCAGGGTGAACTACTCACTCATCACTCCGGAGGCGACCATGGCGGTGTAGAGTCCTCCGGGAGATGAATCCTCTCCGGCAGGGTGCCGGAGGAGATCTCCGAATCCCCCGAGATGGGATCGGCGGCGTCTCTGGAAGGTTTTCCGTATCGTGGTTTTCGCATCGGTTTTCGCGACGGAGGCTTTAAGTAGGCGGAAGGGCGGTCGGGGCGACGAGGGCCCACACCACGGGCGGCGCGGCCCCTTGGCCGTGCGGCCTCGTGGTCGGCCACCTCGTGGCCCCACTTCGTATGCTCTTCGGTCTTGGAAGGTTCGTGGCAAAATAGGACCCGGGACTTGATTTCGTCCAATTCCGAGAATATTTTGTTACTAGGATTTCTGAAACCAAAAGCAGAAAAAGAATCGGCACTTCGGCATCTTGTGAATAGGTTAGTTCCGAAAATGCACGAATATGACATAAAGTGTGCATAAAACATGTAGGTATCACCAATAATATGGCATAGAACATAAGAAATTATCGATACGTCGGAGACGTATCGCATCCCAAGCTTAGTTCGCTCGTCCCGAGCAGGTAAAACGATAACAAAGATAATTTCTGAAGTGACATGCCATCATAACCTTGATCATAATATTTGTAAACATATGTAGTGGATGCAGCAATCAAAGCAATGGTAATGACATGAGTAAACAAGTGAATCATAAAGCAAAGACTTTTCATGAATAGTACTTCAAGACAAGCATTAATAAGTCTTGCATCAGAGTTAACTCATAAAGCAATAAATCAAAGTAAAGGTATTGAAGCAACACAAAGGAAGATTAAGTTTCAGCGGTTGCTTTCAACTTATAACATGTATATCTCATGGATAATTGTCAACATAGAGTAATATAACAAGTACAATATGCAAGTATGTAGGAATCAATGCACAGTTCACACAAGTGTTTGCTTCTTGAGGTGGAGAGAGATAGGTGAACTGACTCAACATAAAAGTAAAAGAATGGTCCTTCAAAAGGAAAGCATCGATTGCTATATTTGTGCTAGAGCTTTTATTTTGAAAACATGAAACAATTTTGTCAACGGTAGTAATAAAGCATATGAGTTATGAAAGTTATATCTTACAAGTTGCAAGCCTCATGCATAGTATACTAATAGTGCCTGCACCTTGTCCTAATTAGCTTGGACTACCGGATCTTTGCAATGCACATGTTTTAACCAAGTGTCACAATGGGGTACCTCCATGCCGCCTGTACAAAGGTCTAAGGAGAAAGCTCGCATTTTGGATTTCTCGCTTTTGATTATTCTCAACTTAGACATCCATACCGGGACAACATGGACAACAGATAATGGACTCCTCTTTAATGCATAAGCATGTGGCAACAATTATTATTCTCATTTGAGATTGAGGATATATGTCCAAAACTGAAACTTCTACCATGATTCATGGCTTTAGTTAGCGGCCCAATGTTCTTCTCTAACAATATGCATGCTCCAACCATTAAGGTGGTAGATCTCTCTTACTTCAGACAAGACGGACATGCATAGCAACTCACATGATATTCAACAAAGAATAGTTGATGGCGTCCCCAGAAACATGGTTATCGCACAACAAGCAACTTAATAAGAGATAAAGTGCATAAGTACATATTCAATACCACAATAGTTTTTAAGCTATTTGTCCCATGAGCTATATATTGCAAAGGTGAATGATGGAATTTTAAAGGTAGCACTCAAGCAATTTACTTCGGAATGGCGGATAAATACCATGTAGTAGGTAGGTATGGTGGACACAAATGGCATAGTGGTTGGCTCAAGGATTTTGGATGCATGAGAAGTATTCCCTCTCGATACAAGGTTTTAGGCTAGCAAGGTTATTTGAAACAAACACAAGGATGAACGGTGCAGCAAAACTCACATAAAAGACATATTGTAAACATCATAAGACTCCACACCGTCTTCCTTGTTGTTCAAAACTCAATACTAGATGTTATCTAGACTCTAGAGAAACCAAATATGCAAACCAAATTAGCAAGCTCTAAGTATTTCTTCATTAATGGGTGCAAAGTATATGATGCAAGAGCTTAAACATGAGCACAACAATTGCCAAGTATCAAATTATCCAAGACATTTTAGAGTTACTACATGTAGCATTTTCCAATTCCAACCATATAACAATTTAACGAAGAAGAAACTTCGCCATGAATACTATGAGTAGAGCCTAAGGACATACTTGTCCATATGCTACAGCGGAGCGTGTCTCTCTCCCATAAAGTGAATGCTAGGATCCATTTTATTCAAACAAAACAAAAACAAAAACAAACCGACGCTCCAAGCAAAGTGCATAAGATGTGACGGAATAAAAATATAGTTTCAGGGGAGGAACCTGATAATGTTGTTGATGAAGAAGGGGATGCCTTGGGCATCCCCAAGCTTAGACGCTTGAGTCTTCTTAGAATATGCAGGGGTGAACCACGGGGCATCCCCAAGCTTAGAGCTTTCACTCTCCTTGATCATATTGCATCATACTCCTCTCTTGATCCTTGAAAACTTCCTCCACACCAAACTCGAAACAACTCATTAGAGGGTTAGTGCATAATAAAAATTCACATGTTCAGAGGTGACACAATCATTTTTAACACTTCTGGACATTGCATAAAGCTACTGGACATTAATGGATCAAAGAAATTCATCCAACATAGCAAAAGAGGCAATGCGAAATAAAAGACAGAATCTGTCAAAACAGAATAGTCCGTAAAGATGGATTTTATTAGGCCACCAGACTTGCTCAAATGAAAATTCCTAAATTGAATGAAAGTTGCATACATATCTGAGGATCATGCACGTAAATTGGCTTAATTTTCTGAGCTACCTACAGGGAGATAGACCCAGATTCGTGACAGCAAAGAAATCTGGAACTGCGCAGTAATCCAAATCTAGTACTTACTTTACTATCAAATACTTTACTTGGCACAACAAAACATAAAACTAAGATAAGGAGAGGTTGCTACAGTAGTAAACAACTTCCAAGACACAAATATAAAACAAAAATACTGTAGTAAAAACATGGGTTGTCTCCCATAAGCGCTTTTCTTTAACGCCTTTCAGCTAGGCGCAGAAAGTGTATCTCAAGTATTATCGGAGAGTGGTGCATCAACATCATAATTTGTTCTAATAATAGAATCATAAGGTAATTTCATTCTCTTTCTAGGAAAGTGTTCCATACCTTTCTTGAGATGAAATTGATATTTAATATTACCTTCCTTCATATCAATAGTAGCACTAACGGTTCGAAGAAAAGGTCTTCCCAATATAATGGGGCAAGATGCATTGCATTCAATATCCAAGACAACAAAATCAACGGGGACAAGGTTATTGTTAACCATTATATGAACATTATCAACTCTCCCCAAAGGTTTCTTTTTAGCATTATCAGCGAGATTAACATCCAAATAACAGTTTTTCAATGGTGGCAAGTCAAGCATATCATAGACTTTCTTAGGCATAACAAATACTTGCACCAAGATCACATAAAGCATTACAATCAAAATCTTTGACCCTCATTTTAATGATGGGCTCCCAACCATCCTCTAGCTTTCTAGGAATAGAAGTTTCAAGTTTTAGTTTCTCTTCTCTAGCTTTTATGAGAGCATTGGTAATATGTTTTGTGAAAGCCAAATTTATAGCACTAGCATTAGGACTTTTAGCAAGTTTTTGTAAGAACTTTATAACTTCAGAGATGTGGCAATCATCAAAATCTAAATCATTACAATTTAAAGCAATGGGATTATCATCCCCAAGGTTGGAAAAATTTCAGCTTTATCACAGGCAGTTTAGCTTCAGGTAGTTTTGCGCGGTTTGCACTAGGAGTAGAAGCATTGCCAACACCAATTATTTTATCATTGATAGTAGGAGGCGTAGCAACATGTGAATCATTAGCATTGCTAGTGGTGGTAATAGTCCAAACTTTAGCTACATTTTTATCTTTAGCTAGTTTTTCATTTTCTTCTCTATCCCACCTAGCACGCAGTTCAGCCATTAATCTTATATTCTCATTAATTCTAACTTGGATGGCATTTTCTGTAGTAACAATTTTATTTTCAATATCCCTATTAGGCATAACTTTCGATTTCAAAAGATCAACATCAGAGGCAAGACTATCAACTCTAGAAACAAGAATATCAATTTTATTGAGCTTTTCCTCAACAGATTTGTTAAAAGCAGTTTGTGTACTAATAAATTCTTTAAGCATGGCTTCAAGTCCAGGGGGTGTATTCCTATTAATGTTGTAAGAATTCCCATAAGAATTAGCATAACCGTTACCATTATTATAAGGATATGGCCTATAGTTATTACTAGAATTGTTCCGATAAGCATTGTTGTTGAAATTATTATTTTTAATGAAGTTTACATCAACATGTTCTTCTTGAGCAACCAATGAAGCTAATGGAACATTATTAGGATCAACATTAGTCCTATCATTCGCAAGCATAGACATAATAGCATCAACCTTATCATTCAAGGAAGAGGATTCTTCAACAGAATTTACCTTCTTACCTTGTGGAGCTCTTTCCGTGTGCCATTCAGAGTAATTAACCATCATATTATCAAGAAGCTTTGTTGCTTCACCAAGAGTGATGGACATAAAGGTACCTCCAGCAGCTGAATCCAATAAATTCCGCGAAGAAAAATTTAGTCCTGCATAGAAGGTTTGGATGATCATCCAAGTAGTCAGTCCATGGGTTGGGCAATTTTTAACCAAAGATTTCATTCTTTCCCAAGATTGAGCAAGATGTTCGTTATCCAATTGTTTAAAATTCATTATGCTAGCTTGGTACACTAGCATTAGTTGACTCAACTGCCCTTCTATGATATCAGTCTTTCGCGCCATGTTTTCGACCACAAGCTTTAGGTCTCTGGTCTCTTTCCTACTCTCTTCAAGAGCTGCTAGTGCTTGAGCTAGATTTTCTGATCCTTTTCCACCAACTACCATGCCTAGACCATACCTTGTTGACTTCTTTGCTTTGGGAAACAATGTTGAATAGAGGTCATTGGGATTTGGTTCCTCCCCATGCAGCTCAGGATTGGCATTTAGTTTGTTATTGATTTCATTCTACAAGGAAATCAGTGTCATGGCAGGTATTGTTGCAAGAACAAGTATGTGTGCTGGCAGTAGTTACTTGAAGGTGAAACTTACAATTTTTCCAGCAGCAAAATTGTCAACTGGCAGTCCTTTGCTATTAGTGTGAGTGATCCTGTACAGCTCAGCCCTCCCAATTTTTTACCTTCTAGGATCTCCTGCAAATCACATGGATTATGCCCTCATGAACTTGTAAAAATATTTCAAATGGTAAGGTTGTACACAAAGTAATATGCAGAAAATTTAATTCTGAATTGATTAGTTTGGATTATTACTGTTTGATCTTGTACAACTGCGAAGCTCCTTGACCCAGTAGTGTGTGTACTATTTGGCTGGTTTTTCCTTGCAGTTTTGTTCTTCCTTGACAATCTCTGCAATTTAAGTTTACATTTTCAGTTCATGGTAAGATTAGTAAGCATACATTTTCAAATTGAAAGTTTGAAAATGTAATGATTCACCTTGCACTTTTTTTGCTTCCAACGCCTCACCAACCAATCCCATTGAGCTTCAGGAAGTCTTTGGCCACACCCGTTCGCAACGTTCTCTTCTATTGATAACTTTGACTTGTAATGTTTCTTCTTTAAGTAGCACTTGAAATCTTTCCATTTTTTACCTGCAGACTTTAGTACCCAGTACCTATGCCTTTCTTCAACATTAAAGAATGCCTGCAATACATAAGTAGCAACAGTTAGACAAAAAAAACCTTTCCACTGTTATTGCAGTGAGAAATAAATGTAATGCAGTTTATATACCTTAACAGTTTCCCACAAGTGCATTTTGTCAGATCTGGGTACTTTGCTCCAGCTTGTTGCTGCCATTGAAATTTCTTTTCCTTTAACTAAACTTCCAACAAAATTGGAGAACTGGCTGGTGTTTGGACCACAAGGCTGTCCATTGTCATTGAATTCCACATCTATTTTACAGTTTGGATTAACATGTTTCCAGAACCCCTTCAGTAATGTTGGACCTCTATGGGATTTCTCTTCTTCTGTGCCTAAAACCATAATTGTTAAAACAGATTAGATATACTATATTTCTTTCCATTAGATACTGTTAACAGAACATTGATAGATCAAGAATCTAGCCTGGAGTGTTGTTAATTTTAATTGATCCATCTTCATATTCATCACCAGGATCAGTAGTTGCATCACTGTCATAGCCTTCACCATCATTTTCTCTCTGCCCATCCTCAGCACCATCTTCTTCATCATCATCCTCTTCATCACTGTCATCTTCATCATCATCATCATCTTCATCTTCCTCTAGTTGTTCATATATAGTTTTATTCTCAACAATCTGAACAAAGGATATTTAAAAGTAATAGTTAGACAAATATCTTGGAATCCTGCAAAACTGGTTGTGTACAAAGGTGTTGAGATGTAGAATTCATTACTTACTTGCTGGTTCCCTGGCAAGTATCCAGTAGCTTTTGCTATGTGTATGAACCTTTCCAACATATTATCACCATTGCTTCCAGCTGCTACAGCTTCACCTACTTTGATCATCTTTTCCTTCCATTCTTGAGTATCTGACTTATTTGTTCCTGCACATATATTAAATGAATTATTTGTTCCTGCACATAATAGTAACTTCAAAGAAAAGTAAGAACATGTCAAACAGGACTGTCATACCCAAACTAACTGTCTATTCTAGGCTCCATGTCAAAGTAATCTCTAATTGAAGGACAGACAACAGAGTACCAATCATCATCTACAGCATCTTTCACATAGTATATCTGCTTAGCTTGGCTTGCAAATATAAATGGTTCTGATCCAAATTCTAACTGCTTCAGGTTTACTTGTGTTATCCCAAAGTTGGCGATGTTTTTAACTCCAGCAGGTTTTGACCATTCACATTTGAACAGTACAACACTTCCTTGGTTGGAATAATTTAACTCAACAATCTCAACTATTCTACCATAATATTCTACTTCTCCTTTTAATGGGTTCTTATCTTTCGAACTAGAATAACTGGAAGTCATAGATGAGTTTGAAACTCCATCACATTGAGTGCTTTTGCCTGCTGCAAACTCCTTTGTGTGGAATACACAACCATTAATGCTGTAGCTGTTGTACTTCTTGACCATCATGTAAGGCTTGTTTGCTAGCAAAACAATATCTTCTGGCAATTTTGTGCCTTTAAGAAGCAAAGACTGCACATGGTCAATGAACCAAATATGGAATGTTCTGTGATGTTCTACTTCTACCTGTCTTTTACTTTTTCTCTTTTTCCCAGCAGCTAAAGCTTTCATATGCTTCTCTGTGTAAGAACTGATGTGCTCATAATTGAAGAGTACATACTTCTGTGCTTGTGTCCATGACAGGTAATCTAGTTCAGAAATACTGCAAGCTGATAATGGTCTTCCAAAAATCGTCAGGTACTTGCTGCAATTTTTGTTTGCACTACTAGTCAAATTATCATCATGTCTTGGTGGTCTGTTGAACTTGGTGTTACAATCATCCACATATCTACTGCAGAATGTCAAACACTCATCGAACAAATATGACTCTGCAATGGATCCTTCAGGGTGGCTTCTATTGTGTACCCAGTTTTTCATGTTGCCAATGAACATTTCTGTGGACCACATGTTCCTGAATTGAACAGGCCCAGCAAGTCTCACTTCAGTTGGAAGATGTATAACCAGGTGCTCCATTATATCGAAGAATGTTGGAGGAAAAATCTTCTCAAGTTCACATAATATCTCTGGCAACTGGTCTTCAACAATTGCTATCTCTTTGTTGCTGACGATCTTCGAAGTAATGACCTTGAAACACTTGGCAAGCTTCACCAAGGGCAATGCAACTTCTTCAGGCAATGTCTTCATTACAGCCAGAGGTAAGATTTCTTCAAACAAAATGTGGCAATCATGAGTTTTCAGCCCAACAAACTTGTTTTCCTCTAACCTTACCTTGTTGTACATTGAGGAAGCATGGTTGTCTGGAAATCTCACATTTTTCACCAGACCACAGAACATCTTCTTCTTTGATGACTCCATGTAGTACACTGCATCTGGCAAGTCAGGTTTTTCTTGTGTTTCATCAATATGCAAATGTTCTCTGATCTTCATTCTCTTCATATCCATCCTAGCATTTGCATTATCTTTTGACCTTTTGTCCACATCAAGCAAAGTGTTGACTATGTTGTCAAACACATTCTTTTCAATGTGCATTGAATCCAAGTTGTGTCTCACTAGCAAAAATTTCCAATATTCTAGTTGGAAAAAGATGCTCCTCTTCTTAAAAGTTGATTCAACAGTATGTACTTCCTCCTTATTCTCCAAATCCTCATCCCCTTCTCCTCTTTTCCTTTTCTTCCTTCCACTCCTCTTTTGCTTCTGTAGTTTTCCATATGCAGTTTGGATATCCATTGTCATAGCAGAAATTTCTTCCCCTGTTGGCTGTACTGGAGGATCCCTGAAATCAGTAGTACCATCAAAAGATTCCTCATCTCTTCTGAATGCATGATCCCTTGACAAGAACCTTCTGTGACCTAAGAAACATGCTTTGTGCCCATGCTTCAACCTTCTAGAGCAAGTTCCTAAGAGGCAATGAGAACAGACAACAATACTTTCACCACTCAATATTCCACGGCCCAGCCAGTCACTAATGGTCCAGAGAAGTGCAGCATAGACTCTAAACTTTTTACCAAAATGAGCATCATGTACAAGAACACCATGGTGCCACAACTCCTGTAGCTCATCAATTACAAGTTGCAGGTACACATCAATGTCTTTCCCTGGTGATCTCCTTCCTGGTATAATGACAGACAATAAGAAGTTGGTTTCCTTCATACAAATCCAGGGAGGGAAGTTGTATGGGATCAGAATTATGGGCCAGATGCTATATGACAAGTTCATATTCCTGAACGGGTTGAATCCATCTGTAGCTAGTCCAAATCTGATGTTCCTTGGTTCTTTGCTGAACGACCTGTACCTGCTGTCAAAGTTCTTCCAAGCAGGTGAATCAGCTGGATGCCTCATTACTTCATCTTTGGTTCTCCCATCATTGTGCCAACTCATCAGAGCTGCTGTTTTGTTAGATATGAACAACCTCCTGACTCTTTTCTTCAGTGGGAAATGTCTGATAACTTTCCTTGCAACTCTACTGATTCTCTTCCCACCTACTACACTTCTCTCAGTCTTCCATCTGCTTGTTTTGCAAACTGGGCAGACATTGGCATTGGCATGGATGCCTCTGAAAATTATGCAGTCATTGAAACATACATCATAAGTATCATATGCAAGACCAACTCCTCTGATGTACTGCTTTGCTTCATGAAATTTCTTCGGCAGAGAATGTCCTTCAGGTAGTGCTTCCCTGAACAGTGTCAGCATATCTTCAAATGCAGCATTTGTCATTCCCCTGACATTTTTAATGTTGAGCAGTCTTACTAGAAACTGCAGCTTTGAAAACTTCTTGCATCCTGGGTACAACTGCTGGCCACCATCATTGACTAACCTCTTGTATGTTTCGACATCTTCATCTTCACTATCATCTTCACTGCCTTCTTCTTCTTCTGAATGCAATGAACTTCTAGGGTACATGTCAAACCCATCTAACAATAGCTGGTCAATCTCATCTCTAGCATTACTACTATCTTCTGGAGAGCTAGAGTGTGTGTCAGGATCATTGTTAACAACTGGTTCACCATGAAACAGCCAGGTTTTATATCCAGGCATGAATCCAGTACAGACTAGATGATCATTCACAATGTCTACATCATGCCAGAACCTGTTACCACAATTTTTGCATGGACACAGTATCTTCCTATCTTGCACTTCATTTCTTACAGCAAATTTTAAGAATAAGGAGACTCCAGCTGCATACTCATCTGAAGACCTTGAAGCTTCCATCCAACTCTTATCCATTATTACTGTTTTTTAGTAAAACTTAGAGTTTAAATAGAATCCAGTAATGAACTAAGCCATCTTATACAATCACAAGGGAACAACTAATAGAGCAATGCAGTAACCAAGCAATAGAGCAATGCAGTAACTATGAATTGCAGTAATCCACTAACCAGTACTGCAGCAATGCATTAACCAAGCAAACAATCACAAGGGAGCAAGTAATAGAGCAATGCAGTAACCAAGCAAACAATACAGGAAGGTTAGCATGCTATCCAGTACTAGAGCAATCCAGTAACCAAGCAAACCAGCAAATCATAGCAAACCAGTAATACAGGAATTTGTAGGTGGAGGTTCGATTCACCACGTACCAGACGAACTCGCCTCCGTGTTGTTTGAGTTCGTGAATCGACGGAGAAAGGACCGCCGCGGATCAACCTTAGCTTGGACTCCAGTAGGATCCACCTTGGCTTGAACTCCAGTAGGATCCACCATGGCTTGAACTCCAGTAGGATCCACCATGGCCGTCAGCACGCGGATCCTAGGGGTCGCCGTCGCCTGCGAAACCTCAGGCCGCCGCCGCCACGCAGAATCCGCAACCCTAATCGGTGGAGGGGATCTAGATCGGTGGAGGAGGAGGTCGGTGGCGAAGGAGGAGGGCCGAGGTGGAGGAGATCTAGATCGGTGGAGGAGGAGGTCGGCGGCGGTGGAGGAGGGCCGAGGTGGAGGAGATCTAGCGGAGGTGGAGGAGGAGGTCGGCGGCGGTGGAGGAGGGCCGAGGTGGAGGAGATCTAGCGGAGGTGGAGGAGGAGGTCGGCGGCGGTGGAGGAGGGCCGGAGGGCGGCGGATGGAGGAGGAGGTCGGCGGCGGTGGAGGAGGGCGGCGGCGGCGGATCGGCAGAGGAGGATGAAGGAAAATGCGAAGGGTTGAAGGAAACGTTGGGTGGAAGGACCATATTATAAAAATGAGTTCGGTGGAAGGACCATTTGGTAAAACGTTTTGAGTTGCATTAAAACAAAATCACTTTCGGTAACCATGTTAGCATTTAAAACATTAAAACATTTTAGCATTTAAGAAACCATGTTAACATAAGCCAAAGGGTTGAGAACCATCCTTTGGTAACCATCATGGATTGAGAACCATGTTATCTCCATGTAAGGATTGAGAATCAAAGGGTACATGCTCCTTTGGTAAAAAAATTTAAACATTGCAAGATGTTTAAAAGCAATGCAGAGGTTGGCTTCTATCCATGTTTGTAAACATGTCAAGGGAATCACTACTGCATAAGCAGTTCATCCATTTATGTTGTTCAAAAAGAACAACATAATTTTCAATAGAATTTTCAAAAATATGCAGCAGCTATTGTTGCAAGAAAAATTCAATGCAAATGTGATGACAGCACAAGTGCTTTATGAATTCTTGCAATGACATATATAGTAATACAAAATCAGTTAACTTCCTAACACATAGTAATAGCACACATATTTGATAATGCCATCATCAGGTCATACAAAGACTGGACAACATAATGACAGTAGTCTTACATAAGCAGCACATCAACAAAAGTAAACACCAACAAGATGTGTTCCATAGCAGCACATCAACATAAGCCAACAACAAGATGTGTGCCATTGCAGCACATCAACAAAAGTAACCACCAGCCATATGTCTTCCACAAACTAACAGTAATTACATACTGCACAAACTACAGTCAAAAGCACCAACATAAACTAAAGCATCTTCAGTCAGCAACCAGCTTGAATCAGCATTTCTTTAGATGTCTTCTATCTTGTGGACAGAGACACCAATGTAGTCTTGCATCATATCAACCCTGATCAGAAGAAGAGAGCCTTTAACTATGGAGTTGGCCTCACAGAATTTTTCCAAGTCTTCTTCATTCAGCCAGACGACCAGCCTGCCCAGGACCCCAGTTTGAATGAAGTACTGCCCAGCAATGTCTTCACTCACAGTCCTGCTAGAAACTCTTGCAATTCCCCTCTTTGGGTAATTGTAACCATGGACAAGGTTCTCTGGCAGTGCCTGCAATAGAAATCACAGGAATAGAGCATTAAGCAATACTGAATGTGAAATGTATGAACTGTATGAACTGCAGGAACTGTATGAACAATGTTTTTGAGATTACCAAACTTTTTGATCTACAATCAACTGCATCAACTCTGTGAACAAAGTACTGAAGCTCATCAATTGAGTCCACATCTTTTGAGGCATCCTTGTACATTTCCCAGACTATCTCAGTCATGTCTGCTTCACCAACAGCATGCATGTTTGTGAAAACTGTCTTGTAAAGTGTGCCTCTGATCTCTTCAGGCACATAAATTGGTCCTGGACAAATTTATAAAACAGTGATCACAAATTATTAAACAAACTAACTGTCTGACAAGTTTCCAGAAGAGTAATGTACATACCATTCATAAGAAAGAAGGGCTTTTGGTTTCCATCAGGATCTGCAACAGATACTTGGAAGATGCCATCACCAGCCTCTTCTTCATACTCCATACCTTCTGCATCTTCATCATCAAGCTCATCTTCACTGTCATCTTCAGTAGGTAACTTGAAGGTGACAACATCGTTGACATCAACAAGGTGTGACATGAGGAAATAAGACCACCAGGGGCCACATATGGCTGTGGAGTTTGTACTCTTCTCTAAGTAAAAGTCCAGCCTGTGGCCAGCAGCAAGAGCATGCAACCACTTGTCCCCATACTTGTTCAGTTTTTCCTTGAAGTAACAAGGAACAGTCTGTTCAAAGCATGAAACACAATGTGAGATTAGTCTTGCAGATAAATAGAAATTTAAGCATGAAATTCAAGTAATCAATGTACAAGGAATTGCATACCGCAGAGTGATCATAGTCCTCTTGCATGATGATCTTGAATGATGTAGCACGCCTGTTTGAATATTTGCAGTTGGCCATAGGCTGATGGCAGAACCGACAGTTGCCTTGATCCATTTGAACCTATCCCAAAGTAAATGTCAGTATAATAATTGATATGAACCCTAAAAAAATTGTTTACAGTGATGGAAACAGATCTAATCTAGCAAATGAACCCTAAAAAGGTTGAATGGGTTGAAACCATGATATATAATCTAGCAAATGAACACATGCAAGGATGAAAAGGTTAAACAGATTGAACCAGTGCAGTCAAATCAAGCAAATGAACGCATGCAAGGATGAAAAAGGTTAAATGGATTGGAACCATGCAGTCAAATCAAGCAAATGAACGCATGCAAGGAGGAAAAAGGCCAAACAGATTGAACCAATGCGAACAGATCTGAGAAGATTAGAAAGAGGGAATGAAGAATGTTCAATAGATTGAACCCATGCGAACACATCATCAATCAAGAAGAAGTGGCACAAAAAAATCACCTTGCAGAAAAGATGGCAAGAACTGGAAGCAAGGAGAGGGGTTTTTTTGTTTCGAACTAAACTTGCAGGAGAGGGGTTTTTTTTGTTTCGAACTCACCTTGCAGAAGAAGCGACTGCAAGATCTAGATGAACTTGAAGAAGAACCGTCGACGAACTGCTACAGGAGATAACCGCTTCCAGTCGTCACCGTCGAGGAACTGCTACAGGAGAAGTGGAGCGAGAGAGATGAAGTGGAAAAAGTGACGGAGAGAGAGATGAACTGGTTAATATAGTAGGGGGACGGTATGACTTCCAACAACCCAGCCCAGGATGAATTATATATGGGCTGGCGACCGGCCCAAAATGAAATTGAAGGCCCAGATCTGGTTAATGTTAGCCCACGATGCAGAGAAACTTCTGTTTTGAAATGTCCTTTATAAATGGCAGAAAGAACAACAAAATTTAGCCAAAACAATTTTGAAGATGTGCAGCTATTGCAAGAAAAAATTCAATGCAAATGTGATAAAAACACAAGTGCCTCAGGAATTCTTGCATGGTAAAACTTAAAAATCCTGATTTTTTTGTGAAATCTCCTTTAGAAATGGCAAAAATAACAACAGCTGTTGCAAGAAAAATTCCATGCAAATGTGATAAAAACACAAGTGCCTCAGGAATTCTTGCTTTCACATATATAGTAGTAATCACAGTAGATTACAGTAGTCTTAAAATTGAATCTTAGCACATTCAAAACACATTTAATATCATCAAGCAAATCACAGTACATTCCACAGTAGTCTAAAACATTACAAATCACAATAGATTCCACAGTAGTCTAAACATTTCAAATCACAATAGATTGGTAGAAAATAGATTAAACAGCAAGTCACACATGACCACTTAACAACTAGACCCTATACTTCATGGGTTGATGATCTCCACAAAGTCCAGAACAATTGCTTCAGCCCTTGGTGTTGCAATCATCAGAAGGAGAGTTCCTTCAACAATATGTGATTGCTCCCTGAAGTTATCCCACCCAATGGTAATTGCAATGTGATCATCTCCTTCAATGTGGTACCAGGCTACAACAGGCTCTTCAAGGTCCCTCTTCCACAAGTGTGCAAATCCATTGACAGGGGAGCCGACATGGGTAAATGGTTTTGGATTCAGGTACTGAAAGAGGGAAAAAAGTCTTGTCAGTACAGACTTGTATTCACAGTTCACAGCACATGTCTTATTACATGTACAACATACCAGGGCATCAAATTGCACATTTTCCTCATTATAAATATGAGCAAAGAACTGCAACTCCTTTGTACTCTCATAGAACTCATTTTCATCAAGCTCCTGGTTTGGAGCAGCCAACACAACTTTGGTCAGGCCAAAGGTAATGGCAGCCATATGCTCCTCAGTGATGGCTCTGATGTTTGTGAATATTGTCTTGTGGAGTTGCATCCTGATTCTTGGGATTACATCATAAACAACTGGTGCAGAACAAAGAAACAAGTCAGTATAAAAATGAATACCTTGTCAGTGTTCACAATTTGGTATATGAACAATTTGATGCCCTGGTATGTTTGTAAATAATGTATCATACCTTGTTCTCTAACATAAGGTTTCTCTACCTTGTCAGTGTTCACAATTTGGTACACATTGAGATGGAATCTGTTCTCTTCTTCCATGTAGGTGAAAGAAACTACATCACCAAGTTGGATATCATACAACCTCACAAGGGACCTCCAGTATGGACCACAAATTGTTGTAGTGGTACCATCTTTCTCAAGATACATGTCAAAAACCCTCATTGGGCATTTTGCCACCATCCAGTTCTCTGAACTTGCAAGCTTACTAACTTGCTCCTTGAATTTGCAAGGCACAGCCTGAAATAATTTAGAAGAGCAGATAGGAATGAAAAAATAATACTGAGCATTGCAATGCACAGACTGAAATAATTTAGAAGAGCAGAGAGGGGAATGAAAAAGTAATAGCATGTCATACTGAGCATTACAAGGCACATAAAGACATAATTTGGTATAGCAAGGAGGGAAGAAATAATAATAGCATGTCATACTGAGCATTGCAAGGCACATAAAGACATAATTTGGTATAGCAAGGAGGGAAGAAATAATAATAGCATGTCATACTGAGCATTGCAAGGCACATCAAGAAATTATTCAGTATAGCAAGGAGGGAAGAAAAAATACAAGTTAGTGGTATTAATGCAATGGTACTAACCACTCCATTTTCAAATCCCTGCATCATCTGAACTTCGAAGGAAACTGCACGCCTGTTAGAACGGCGACCACAGTTTTCCAGGGGTTGACGACAGAAAAAACAACCAACCGCATCCATCCCTGATAAGAACATGAGTTGCAATCTCATCCATTGGTTGATGACAGAACAAATGAACATGAAGATTCATGCAAGAATGTGAAACATGTAAAGAAATTTACCAACCAAAAGTGCAACGCAAATGAAGGAGAACAAACTGCCCAAACTGCCCAAACAGTAGAACTCGCCAGGAACTGCTTCTTTGGATTTCCCTGGCCGGTTTTTCTCCTTATGTAGGTGCCAGGCAATGATTCCACGTAGTGGTACCACTTACCCACGTTCCCACGATAGAACAGAAAAGGCCCACAGGCCCACAGGCCCATTGTGCAAATAAGTAATTAATGTGCAGGCCCAATAGAACAGAAAAACATTGAATGGACATTTTTAAAATTGCTTTTTGAAGAAAACAAATCAAAAAAATGTAAACGCCAAATGTTGGCTACCTGCCTTGTTCTGAATATAGATTATTTCAGAACATTGATGGCAGGATAGTCATTTTGTACAAAAGGAATAAAATCATTAACAATATGACACAGGATATTGATTTAATCTTTGATAATATTTCATACATTGTAGAACAATACAGGCAGGATAATCAGACTTAATTCATAAGATCCATGCATAACTTATAATAGTCTTGACCAGTATTACAGCAAGAACCAATAACACTTAACTTACAACTACTGAACCAACCAAAACTGGACTTCTACATTAGGTCATTCTTGCAAATCTTCAAGTTTTGTGATAACCATCCTTAGCCAGGCAAACTGATCCCTCCTAAGGTACGGAATATCCCTCTCATCCTTGAAGGTTATCTTGCAAACATCTCCTTCCTTGAGTTTGAATGATTCAACAGTTTTTGTCCAGCCAACACTGATCTTGGCCTTTCGAGAACCATCATACCTCATCCTGCAGTACCTGTTTAGAGAGCTTGTACTACAGTTGACAACTACAGCAACATCCTGAGCTCCACCAGAAATACCATACTTAATGTGCTGTTGTGACATGAGAAATTTCACAAGGTATGCACTTGTGTACTCTTGTGAAAACTCCTGAAATTGATGGAACAAATTCGAAATCAGTAAAATTCCTATAAGAATTTACAATGTTATGGAACCATGCATCATCCTCCAAACCAACCAAAGTCAATCCAACCAGAGACATGGGAACTTAAGCAAGATCATCCAGGAGCAACATTTAAAAGATAGTGAATTAATCAGTTGCTATTTAAAAGAAAGCAGTATCACTTACCATTTTACCTTCTCCTGGTATTACATTGCTGTTCATCAATGTGCAGACATAGTGCTTCATTTCTGGCATTGGCAGCTCCTCCACAATGCTACGTAGTTGATTCCTTTGATTACAAGTAAGCTGCACTTCATTTCCAAAAATGCAGCACTTGTCAAATGATTCATCTCCACATAAACCTGGCCCTATTTGACAAAATATTGTGGTGTTAGAATAATAGTAAGGTAATGCAGCACTTGTCATATTTGAAAGAAAACTTTGATTAAGGAACAAACCTCTAAGAATGGTCCACGTGTTCCAATCATCCGAGGAAGCACTGTAGTAATCATCGTCTTCACTGTAATGATCATCGTCTTCACTGTAATGATCATCGTCTTCACTGTAATGATCATCGTCTTCAGTCTCATAATCATCTTCTTCAGTCTCATAATCTGGCTCTTCCTTGTTCTTCTCACTGTGATGGCAAACAAGATGAATTAAGCTATGTAGCAAAGAGAGAATGACAGGCATAAGTGGACAATTTTACTGGAATTTGTTGCACTATATAGGCTGAAGAACATCACTAGTCAGCAACAATAAGCTAATGCTCAAGGCCAGGCAACTACTTCCTTCAGAGAAGATGATGAAAACTAGGGTCAATAATTCAAGATAAGCAGCAGCACAGACATTTCAAACATGCAACAAGGACAAACAATCATAAGCAAATTGCAGTAATCATTCCTCGAACAACTTAGCATATAGCCTTGAGATCAAGACAAGTGCCAGATTTGAAGAAGTCACAGTGCCTTGATTATCACCAAGGTTGTCTTAAAACAAACTGTACAAGCAAACATATTCATTCAAGCAATGGTAACACCAAGTAACCTATCCTTGTTGACACAAATTTTTGAACTAAGAAAGGGGTATGCATTCGTAAGTTAACTGAACCCAATATACACTTCCTCATTCTGCCTAGCCTAGGAACAGAAATGCACCAACTCCTCGGTGTCCATGATGGCAAACCATGTTGGCAATCAAAATTTTCATGAAACAAACCTGTGGGATGCACCAACTCCTCGGTGTCCTTCGCCTCCGGTGGTTGCAGGTCGTAAAACGGAGATGTTGTGAATCTGTCCCGGTGGCAGGGACTCCAGGGAGGGAAATGTTGAGGCAGTTGGTGAGAGCGGAATGGTGACGGTCCTGCGGAGGGGAGCCTGTGGTGCCTGCGCCGGAGATGATGAAATGTAGGGGCAGTTGATGTCAGTACCTTGTCTATCCTCTAAGGACATAAACAGAGCTTCTAAATCTACCTAATCGAGAGAGAAAATTGAGGGGAAGATGATGTCAGTACCTTGTCTATCCTCTCCTGCGAAGGAGATGGTGACGGAGATGGGGCAGCGAAGGGCCTGCGATAGGGACCTGCTCCGGTAGATCTTGGGACGGGTAGCTTGCGGTGAGGAGCTTGCGGTGGTTGCGCCAGAGATGGAGACGGCGACCCAAGATTGGGGATCCTGTGGCCTGAATCTTGTGGTGGCTGCACCGGTGGCAGCGACGGAGACGGCGGCGTGATATTGCGGCGTGAAGCTGCTGGTGGCTGCACCGGTGGCAGCGACGGAGACGGCGGCGTGATCTTGCGGCGTGAAGGTGCTGGTGGCTGCACCGGTGGCGATGGCTCTGCATGCTTGCGACGGAGAGAAAGACCAGAGGAGAACGGCCATTGCGGATAAGAAGGATCCATGGCGGTCGGCGAGGGAGAACGGCGGTGGCGAAGGAGGAAGAACGGCGACGGCGGCGGCAGGAGGAAGAAAGCTAGGGTTTTTTTTTGGTCGAAAGAGGAAGCACGAAGGGAGGAGAGCGGTATTTAAGTGGAACGCCGCGGTGGGAGGACGAAACTGTTTAAGTGGAAAGCACGAATGGTTGTTTTGCAAAATTAACGTCGACGTGGGAGGACGAAAGTGTTTAAGGGAGAAAGAACGCAGGGATTTTTCCGCAAAATAAGAAGTGCATAAATTGCCTCTTCCTCTCCGCCTGGACACGATCTGGTTTCATTTCCCCCACTAGCTAGGGTTTTCTTGGACACTCCGGAAGGAGGAGACGGAGCTGAGGAGCCGGAAGGAGGAGACCACGCCGGCGAACACGTCGGAGGCAAAGCCGGCGAACACGTCCAAGGCAACGCCGGCGAGGAAAGGTACAACCAAATCTTGGACTCTCCATTCCAAATCTTGATCCTTGATCCCCATTCCAAGATCTTGATCCAATAATCCTTGATCCCCATCCCCAAAATCTTGTCAACCATTCCTCGTCTAGATCCGCCTATTTAACCAGTAATCATGTGTGTAAATCTTCTAAAAAGATGAACAATCGTTTAGGATTGCTAGCTGTTGTCTTAACTGATGCATGCTACTGATGCTTATGCATCTGAATATGTGTTCCTGTTGCTTTACAGTGATACATTGGCATAATTCATGCATGGATTTGTTATGTAATCCATCCTGGATGATTGGATTACTGATGAACTTCTTATGAAGTGCTGCTTAAGTGTTTTGCTTTGCATGTTTTGATGTTTCCATGGATACTTTGGAAATAAATAAAGTCTGAATCCATTACTGAATAGTGAGGTTCAGATGATTAAGTTTTGATTCCTACTGATAGTGATGGTTATCTGTTGTTGGTAAATCCATTACCTTAGTAGCCTTGCTACTAACTGGTTGCTCACACACTTGGCTTAATCTTGTTGGCTGCCTATCTCTGCTTGCATAATAGGGAATAATAGTTCATATGAAAGCCATTATGCTTATGAAGAATTTCTAGGATTTCTGATGGTTTAATTATCTAGGGTTTCATTGGGTGGTCTTTGATTGCATGTACTGGCATGTGCATCACTATCAGAAACTGTCTCTGTTTACCAATTGTCTGGTGATAATGACTTGTTAAACATGGCATTTGCTTTTGTTGGATGAGTTACAAAGCAATAGAAACCGTCTCTGTTTACCAATTGTCTGGTGATAATGTCTGGTGATAATTGTATTGAGATATGCAGATACATAAGCAGTAGCATAGGACAAATAAGTATAAAAACATATGCAACTGTTTGAAGTGGTTTAATTATGTCTGGATCAGTTCCTCCTATTATCTTGTTGGTTTAGCTCCTAGCCTTAGAAAATAGTACATGCAAATGAAGCCCAACCATCTAGTTGCTCTACTGTCTTCAGTTAATATGCATTACTGTCTGTCTGTCTTCATATTGTTTTGATATTAATTTGAGTTGTCTATTAATATTATAACTTCAACCTTCTAGATGGGATCCACAAAAGACAATCCAATTAAAATTGACAGTGATCCAAGCTTGTACTCCGGTTCTTCAAGCTCAGACGCTACCATGTCTGACTGTGACTGTCAATCCCTTGGGGTCTTCAGAGGTATGAAATTGCAATTGATTCATTCTTCTTCCTGTTGGTTAACATCATCTCTAGTCTAATGTGGGTTAACATCAATGTTGGTTAACATCAATGTGGTTATTTATTTATTTATTTTCGGTATCTCGCTGGTAACCGATTATTCCGGTGCCCATCGGCATAAGAAATACTGAACCATATTTTACCAGTATTTGTATAATTTGATCGAATTATTTTTTGATAAATTTTGGACGAATTTTTAAATTTGTTTGAAAAAACTTGAGCGGTATTTTGACTGAAGGTATTACTTGTGGGCGCTCGGCTCCTCTACAACTGTGTTACGACTGCACACCTATTGTAGTAGTTAAAAGCCCTCCATTCCAATCGGATGAGCCTTTTTCGACAGCGTTTCCTAGCAAAAGAAGGGGAAAGAAGAAACGACTCGTACCGGGGCCTAGTTTGTAGACTTGTCGACATCACGGGAACCAGGGTCCCCTGCCACCGGGCACTGGCGGCTAGGGTGGACCATGTGCGAGGAATCCATCAGCAAGCAGAAGCCCAGAAGTCCGACCTACAAGATCTACATCTTCAAGGTTCTCCCAATACAAGAAGCACTTGAACTGCTGCGGCAATTTCACATCAACCTAGTCGTATGGCATGTCCCGAAGGAGGAGGGAGATGCATGATCTCTGTGGGCCCGCATGTCCCCGGCAGGTTCTGGCTGCTGGGGAGAGGCGCTCCCGGGTAATGGGGGTCAACTCACCCCGGGAGTGCATGTAGGCCACTTGGCACTATATCTCTAGAAGATCTTTGGCGATCCAATGGATCGTCGGGGCGGCAGACCATAGTCTGCAGCAGCGAGGCAAGATAGGTTGATGGCGTCGCATCGCGGGGGCCCTGCCCTCAGTGCAGCCCCTTCCAGCCACGCGTATGCCATCCACTCAACCTTTGTATCGCTCCCCTTGTGGTATAAAGGGAGGAGCCCGGCCTATATAAACCCTAGACTTGGAGGAAGGATGGGAAAAAGCTGTATAAAAGGTGAAGGAAGGGGAAGTCTCAACTCCCTGTGTAAGTTGTTCACCCATCAAGAAGGTTACACAAGCAAGACATAGGGGTTTCACATCTTTGAACCAAGGTGAAAATCATGTGTGTTTGTGTTGTGCTTGATCTTGATCTTGTTTGCAGCGCCTAGTGCCCCCTCGGTGTCCTCCGTCTCGTAGGCACGACAAGACTCGCTTAGTCTCTTCTAATGTCGAAACTTCGTTGCAGCATCCAGAAAGCCCAAATTAAAGCACAAACATCTGTATGGACATGAGCTTTAGTTTCCTTTTCAACTCCATTGAGCGAGTTACCCAACATATTGGTAACATTACTAGGTGAGAAATATTAAAAGTAAAATGAACTACTCTCCATATCAGACCAGCAAAGGGATACATGAAAAAAGATGGTTAATAGACTCCACAAAGTCACATAAAGCGCATTCAATTCCATATGAATAATGCATTTGGGACGAATATGTGGATAGGCTATCCCTAGAAAATTATTCTAGTCCGGGTTGCTTATCAGTTGAGTCGAATGATTTAACTCCCACGCCTAGGCATAAGTAAGTGACAGACTTAACCAAATTTTGTTTGTTTTCATGTTAAAATAAAAATAAAAAAATGACGGGGATGCCCCCAAATTGATGAGGGGAGGTGGGGGTGCAGGTGGAAGGGTGTTTTTCGTAGTAACAAATAATCTTTGTTTAGAGATGCCACAAACCTGGCTCCGTAAAAAACAAGATTTAAGAGGATGGTTGTATCCCCAGCCCACCAGAGTTCAAACCCCAGGTTTGACATCTGTGTGTCTCATAAAGGCGAAATATTCATTCAGTGGGAGGCGATGTTCCCGTCGACAGCGAGCGTGGTGACTTCGTCAATTTCAAGATCCAATCCGCCGGCTCAGTCTTCCGGAGATGCTCATAGGGGTAGGGTGTGCGTGTGTGCGTTCATAGGGGTGAGTGTATGCGCGTGTATGTGAGCATCTGCGTTTGTACTGTGTTCCTCAAAAAAAAAAATTGAACTTAATGTGTTTAAAGTGCATTCTTTTTTTTGGTAATAATCTATAGAATGGAAATTTGAGGTTTACATATCAATTATCATCAGTGTATCTCAACCAAATCCGGTAATGTAATATTTGATAGCAAAATATCTAGTTAAGTGGCACACGACAATGATTCTTCTAATGGCACGATCCTCATAAAACCTTATATATATTATCATATTGATGTTTTTATTATGCCCAAACATACACGATAGAAACCGCTATCATATTTTTTGTGAGACCATACACTTTAAATGTCTCTACATAGATTCGGAACAATATTAAAATGGATGCAAACAAACACATATTCATATACAATTGGTGCAAATGTAACTAATGACTCCACTACAACGTACATTTTTGTATATTTTCATTTGGTTTAAAATGTTTAAAATAAAATAACTCCAAAAGGAAAAAAAACTAACATAAATATATTACAAATTAAAGATAAATATAAGACAACTCGTGTTTATTTTCATTGAGTGATATAGGAATCGTTTGACAAATAACATAAAATAATACTTATCGGTTAATTATGTCAACTACATATTACAAATACTAGTTAACATGACATGTCGTTAGCAATAAATTATGAAAAAGTAGAAATGTTTTGAATAAATAGTATGTCCTCATCCTTGGACGGGAACGTGCCCTCAATGCTACAATAGTGCTCCAAATGAACTAAGAGATATAGTAGCATCAGTGAATGAAGAGTCCAGTACAGTAGGAGGAGGGTAACCCTACATACATGAACATTGTTTCTGGGATGAACACTAACTTTTCTAAAACATGAAGATTTTTCGTATCGAGGAAAACAAATAAGTTGGTGTAGGCGAACAATTTTTATATGCATGAATTTTGAAGAAAATGTTCCTGTGTCTCAAGAAAAACATGTTTCCATTTTACTTAAGAAGGTTCAAATGTTAGAAAAAATAATAATGTGGCTAAAAAACACGGTCTAGTATATTTTATGTGGTACTACATTTGTTGGTGGTTACTAAATTATTGTTGTATTTGTCTAAAGTTTCTTTCAGTATTTAAGTCATGACATGTTTCAGACGCATTTTTCTCCATTAGTATATTTTTTAAATTTTTATGGTTGTCAGACACTAATGTTTTGTTTGTTCCACTAGTGTTCATTTCTTATTCCACCAGAACTAATCTTTTGTTCCCACTAGTAACCAACAAGGCAACAACCATTCTTATAAGACTGCAGTATGTAGATGTAGTATTCTGGTTTGAGTTTCTGGTCCTTCTTACTTACTTACTTCTTTGTCCCAAAAATATAAGACGTATTCTTAGGCTAGGCTAAAAAAGTCAATCAAGATATATTTTAGGATAGACGTGGTAACTATGTAGCTCATTCTGCATTAAACTGCCATTTTTTTCCTAAAACATGGTAAGGGGCTCGTTGTTTTGTGAAAAATTAGATTCCAACTCCACTATGAAAATTGGTGAATTTGTTTAATGAAATTTTGCAAGTATTATCTCGAAATAGGAAAATTCAAAAGTGTCGGGGGCTAGACGAAAACATGTTTCATACATGTTTAAACAAACATATAAATTACTTGTGATCATATGATGGACGATGGTGCAATATTTTTGAAATATCCAATTTCCAAGATAATAGTTGTGAAATTTCAAGAGTAGGGAGAGAAGAATGATGTAATGTAATGAATAATAATAAAATTTCAAGCTTGGGAATGCCCATGTCATAAAAAAGAAATATCCAAGAGGTTGGGGATGTCCAAGACATCCCCTCTTCATCAACAAAGCATCAGGTCATCTTTCATTACACTATATTTTTATTGCTTTATATGTTACGTGTTGTTCTTGGAACATCTTTATTTTTGTTTTTAGTTTTATTTTGTTTTGTTTGTTGTAGCATATGGTTGGATCCTAGCATTCTTGCGTGGGAGAGAGACACGCTCCGTTTTCATTGCATAGAACACTCTAGTTTTCACTTCTATTGATCTGCGAGTGTTCTAATTTGCTAGTACTGCGTTTAGCTTTTGGTTTTATATTTTTATTTTGTTCAGAGCTTGTTATTTTATTTATGTATGTATGATTAGATCTCTGGTCTTTATTGATTATTATCTATGAGAGTTGTTTTAAATAAGTTGATTGGTGTTGGAGATGAGTAAAATATTTCATGCTTATAGTGATGCAAAAGGAAGCTTGCTTAGACTGTGTCATAGACTTTGGCATATCATGTTGGATGTTATTCTTATCATATGTTTAATAGTTATTGTTGTAGCATGACTTGTCTCAAATAGCTGAGAGTGCATAATGTGCCATTGAAAGAATCATATTTGTTTCCATCATTCAAAGCATAATATTGTGGTATTCTCCTTTGATGTTTTAGGGTTGACTTGGCACGTGCTTATACCATGTTATGAATACAAACCAGTCAACTAAAGCCTATATGGTCATTTACTTTTTGACTTGTAATAACACTTTATGTTTTGATTAATAATGTTTTGTCGCTATGCATGATTATGACCATTATTGCTCTCTTAGTTGGTCGCCCTCAGTCTTTTGCTAGCATTCGCATGTACTGAGTATGGGCTCTACTCGTGCATCCAACCATCAAAAACTAAAGTACCAATTGGGTCCACCATACATACATATATGTGATATTTCACAACCACTCCAAAGTGAATTACTTGTGTGCTACCTTTAAACCTTCAACATTACTACCTGTTTTGTGTTTTGTTTTAGCTCATGAGGAAGTATTGAATGATTTATTGTATTTTCATGACTTCATTTCATGACTAGCATGAATAATGTGCTGGTCCTTAATATTACAAAACGAGAAAGGCAAGCGGGTGCCCATCCCAAATAAAATATAAAATAAACAAATAATGCTTCGCACATTATGTACTGGAGAGATCTGATGCGTGCAGTCAACACGTCCGTTGGGAACCCCAAGAGGAAGGTGTGATGCGTACAGTAGCAAGTTTTCCCTCAGAAAGAAACCAAGGTTTATCGAACCAGTAGGAGCCAAGAAGCACGTTGAAGGTTGATGGCGGAGGAGTGTAGTGCGGCGCAACACCAGGGATTTCGGCGCCAACGTGGAACCTGCACAACACAATCACGAACTTTGCCCCAACGTAACAGTGAGGTTGTCAATCTCACCGGCTTGCTGTAAACAAAGGATTAGATGTATAATGTGGATGATGATGTTTGTTTGCGAAGAACAGTAAAGAACAATTGCAGTAGATTGTATTTCAGATGTAAAGAATAGGACCGGGGTCCATAGATCACTAGTGGTGTCTCTCCCATAAGTTAAGCAGATGTTGGGTGAACAAATTACGTTGGGCAATTGACAAATAAAGAAGGCATAACAATGCACATACATATATCATGATGAGTACTATGAGATTTAATCGGGCATTACGACAAAGTACATAGACCGCTATCCGCATGCATCTATGCCTAAAAAGTCCACTTTGGGTTATCATCCGAACCCCCTCCGTATTAAGTTGTAAACAAGAGACAATTGCATTAAGTATGGTGCGTAATGTAATCAACACAAATATCCTTAGACAAAGCATCGATGTTTTATCCCTAGTGGCAACAGCACATCCACAACCTTAGAACTTTCTCACTGTCCCAGATTTAATGGAGGCATGAACCCACTATCGAGCATAAATACTCCCTCTTGGAGTCACAAGTATCAACTTGGAGAGCCTCTACTAGCAACGGAGAGCATGCAAGAACATAAATAACATATATGATAGATTGATAATCAACTTGACATAGTATTCAATATTCATCGGATCCCAACAAACACAACATGTAGGATTACAAATAGATGATCTTGATCATGATAGACAGCTCACAAGATCTAACATGATAGCACAATGAGGAGAAGACGACCATCTAGCTACCGCTATGGACCCATAGTCCAGGGTGGACTACTCACACATCGATCGGAGGCGATCATGGCGATGAAGAGACCTCCGGAGATGATTCCCCTCTCCGGTGGGAGGCGATCTCCTGATCCCCCGAGATGGGATTGGCGGCGGCGGCGTCTCTGGAAGGTTTTCCGTATCGTGGCTCTCGCATCGGGGTTTCGCAAGGCTTTAAGGGCGAAGGGCAGAGTCGGGAGGGTCACGAGGGCCCACACAACAGGGCCGCGCGGCCGGGCCCGGCCGCCGCCGGTGTGTCACCACCTCGTGGCCCCACTTCGTTTCCTCTTCGGACTTCGGAAGCTTCGTGGAAAAATAGGCTCTGGGCGTTGATTTCGTCCAATTCCGAGAATATTTCCTTACTAGGATTTCTGAAACCAAAACAGCAGAAAACAGCAAATTCGGCATCTCGTCAATAGGTTAGTGCCGGAAAATGCATAAATATGACACATAATGTGTATAAAACATGTGAGTATCATCATAAAAGTAGCATGGAACATAAGAAATTATAGATACGTTTGGGACGTATCAAGCATCCCCAAGCTTATATCCTACTCGCCCTCGAGTAGGTAAATGATAACAAAGATAATTTCTGAAGTGACATGCTATCATAATCTTTATCACACTATTGTAAAGCATATGAGATGAATGCAGCGATTCGAAGCAATGATGAAGATAATGAGTAAAAAAATGAATCATATAGCAAAGACTTTTCATGAATAATACTTTCAAGACAAGCATCAATAAGACTTGCATAAGAGTTACTCATAAAATAATAAATTCAAAGTAAAGGCATTGAAGCAACACAAAGGAAGATATACGTTTCAGCGGTTGCTTTCAACTTCAACATGTATATCTCATGGATAATTGTCAACACAAAGCAATATAACAAGTGCAATAAGTAAACATGTAAGAATCAATGCACACAGTTGATACAAGTGTTTGCTTCTGGATAGAAAGAATAGGCAAACTGACTCAACAATAAAGTAGAAGATAGGCCCTTCGCAGAGGGAAGCATTGATTACTATATTTGTGCTAGAGCTTTTCATTTTGAAAACAAGAAACAATTTTGTCAACGGTAGTAATAAAGCATATGTGTTATGTATAAGACATCTTATAAGTTGCAAGTCTCATGCATAGTATACTAATAGTGCTCGCACCTTGTCCTAATTAGCTTGGATTACACGGATTATCATTGCATAGCATATGTTTCAACCAAGTGTCACAAAGGGGTACCTCTATGCCGCCTGTACAAAGGTCTAAGGAGAAAGCTCGCATTGGATTTCTCGCTTTTGATTATTCTCAACTTAGACATCCATACCGGGACAACATAGACAACAGATAATGGACTCCTCTTTAATGCATAAGCATTCAACAACAGTTAATATTCTCATAAGAGATTGAGGATTGATTGTCCAAACTGAAACTTCCACTATGAATCATGGCTTTAGTTAGCGGCCCAATGTTCTTCTCTAACTATGCATACTCAAACCATTTGATCATGAAAATCGCTCTTACTTCAAGACGAACATGCATAGCAACTCACATGATATTCAACAAAGGTAAAGTTGATGGCGTCCCCAGAAAACATGGTTACCGCTCAACAAGCAACTTATTAAGAAATAAGACACATAAGTACATATTCTTCACCACAATAGTTTTTAAGGCTATTTGTCCCATGAGCTATATATTGCAAAGGCAAAGAATAGAAAATTTAAAGGTAGCACTCAAGTAATGTACTTTGGAATGGCGGAGAAATACCATGTGGTAGGTAGGTATGGTGGACACAAATGGCATGGTTATTGGCTCAAGGATTTGGATGCACGAGAAGAATTCCTCTCAATACAAGGCTAGCCTAGCAAGGTTGTTTGAAGCAAACTCAAGTATAAAAGGTGCAGCAAAGCTCACATATGAACATATTGTAACTATTATAAGACTTTATATTGTCTCCTTGTTGTTCAAACACCTCAACCAGAAAATATCTAGACTCTAGAGATCAATCATGCAAACCAAATTTTAACAAGCTCTATGTAGTTATTCATTAATGAGTACAAGGTACATGATGCAAGAGCTTAAACAAGATCTATATGAGCACAACAATTGCCAAGTATCACATTATTCAAGACATTAAACCATTTACCACATGCGGCATTTTCCGTTTCCAACCATATAACAATGAATGAAGTAGTTCAAATTTCGCAATGAACATTAAAGATAAAGCTAAGAACATATGTGTTCATACGAAACAGCGGAGCGTGTCTCTCTCCCAAACAAAGAATGCTAGGATCCGATTTATTCAAACGAAACAAAAATAAAAACAAAGACGCTCCAAGTAAAGCACATAAGATGTGACGGAATAAAAATATAATTTCATTAGAGGAACCTGATAAGTTGTCGATGAAGAAGGGATGCCTTGGGCATCCCCAAGCTTAGACGCTTGAGTCTTCTTAAAATATGCAGGGATGAACCACGGGGCATCCCCAAGCTTTGACTTTTCACTCTTCTTGATCATATTGTATCATCCTCCTCTCTTGACCCTTGAAAACTTCCTCCACACCGGAAACAAACTCATTAGAGGGTCAGTGCATAATTCATATATTCAGAGGTGACGTAATCATTCTTAACACTTCTGGACATTGCACGAACTACTGAAAGTTAATGGAACAAAGAAATCCATCAAACATAGCAAAATAGGCAATGCGAAATAAAAGGCGAATCACAAAAAACAGTCAGAAGACGAATTTTAAAGTGGCACCAGACTTGCTCAGATGAAAATTCCCAAATTGAATGAAAGTTGCGTACATATCTGAGGATCACGCACGTAAATTGGCAGATTTTTTTATTTTTTCTACAGCGACTAATTCGTGAAAGAAATATGTTCCTGCGCAGTAATCCAAACCTAGTATTGGCTTTACTATCAAAGACTTTAGTTGGCACAACAATGCAATAAAATAAAGATAAGGAGAGGTTGCTACAGTAGTAAACAACTTCCAAGACTCAAATATAAAATAAAGTGCAGAAGTAAAATAATGGGTTGTCTCCCATAAGCGCTTTTCTTTAACGCCTTTCGCTAGGCAGAAAGTGTGTATCAAGTATTGTCAAGAGACGAAGCATCAACATCATAATTTGTTCTAATAATAGAATCATAAGGTAACTTCATTCTCTTTCTAGGGAAGTGTTCCATACCTTTCTTGAGAGGAAATTGATATTTAATATTACCTTTCTTCATATCAATGGTGGCACCAACAGTTCGAAGAAAAGGTCTTCCCAATATAATGGGACAAGATGCATTGCATTCAATATCCAAGACAACAAAATCAACTGGGACAAGGTTATTGTTAACCATAATACGAACATTATCAATCCTCCCCAAAGGTTTCTTTATAGCATTATCAACAAGATTAACATCCAAATAACAATTTTTTAATGGTGGCAAGTCAAGCATATCATAAATTTTCTTAGGCATAACAGAAATACTTGCACCAAGATCACATAAAGCATTACAATCAAAATCATTGACCCTCATCTTAATGATGGGCTCCCAACCATCTTCTAACTTCCTAGGAATAGAAGTCTCAAGTTTTAGTTTCTCCTCTCTAGCTTTTATGAGAGCATTTGTAATATGTTTTGTAAAGGCCAAATTTATAGCACTAGCATTGGGACTTTTAGCAAGTTTTTGTAAGAACTTTATAACTTAAGAGATGTGACAATCATCAAAGTCTAAACCATTATGATCTACAGCAATGGGATCATTATCCCCAATATTTTGAAAAATTTCGGCAGTTTTATCAATTTCAGCAGTTTTAGCAGTTTCAGGTAATTTTGCACGTTTTGCACTAGAAGTAGTAATATTGCCAACACCAATTATTTTACCATTGATAGTAGGAGGTGTAGCAACAAGTGAATCATTAACATTACTAGTGGTGGTAATAGTCCAAACTTTAGCTACATTATTCTCTTTAGCTAGTTTTTCGTTTTCTTCTCTTTCCCACCTAGCATGCAATTCAGCCATCAATCTAATATTCTCATTAATTCGAACTTGGATGGCATTTGCTGTAGTAATAATTTTATTATCAATATCCTTATTAGGCATAACTTTCAATTTTAAAAGATCAACATCAGAGGCAAGCCTATCAACCTTAGAAGCAAGAATATCAATTTTATCGAGCTTTTCCTCAATAGATTTGTTAAAAGCAGCTTGTGTACTAATAAATTCTTTAAGCATGGCTTTAAGACCAGGGGGTACATTCCTATTATTGTTGTAAGAATTCCCATAAGAATTACCATAACTATTACCATTAGTAGAAGGATATGGCCTATAGTTGTTACCAGAATTATTCCTATAAGCATTGTTGTTGAAATTATTATTTTTAATGAAGTTCACATCAACATGTTCTTCTTGGGCAACCAATGAAGCTAAAGGAACATTATTAGGATCAACATTAGATCTACCATTCACAAGCATAGACATAATAGCATCAATCTTATCACTCAAGGAGGAGGTTTCTTCAACAGAATTTACCTTCTTACCTTGTGGAGCTCTTTCCGTGTGCCATTCAGAGTAATTTGTCATCATATCATCAAGAAGCTTTGTTGCCGCCCCCAAAGTAATGGACATAAAGGTACCTCCAGCAGCTGAATCCAATAGGTTCCGCGAAGAAAAATTCAATCCTGCATAAAAGGTTTGGATGATCATCCAAGTAGTCAGTCCATGGGTTGGCCAATTCTTTACCAAAGATCATTCTCTCCCATGCTTGAGCAACATGTTCATTATCTAATTGCTTAAAATTCATTATGCTACTTCTCAAAGATATAATTTTAGCGGGAGGATAATATCTACCAATAAAAGCATTCTTACATTTAGTCCATGAATCAATACTATTTCTAGGCAGAGATAGCAACCAATCTTTAGCTCTTCCTCTTAAAGAGAAAGGAAACAATTTTAGTTTTATAATGTCACCATCTACATCCTTATACTTTTGCATTTCACATAGTTCAACAAAATTATTAAGATGGACATCAGCATCATCAGAACTAACACCAGAAAATTGCTCTCTCATAACAAGATTCAGTAAAGCAGGTTTAATTTCAAAGAATTCTGCTGTAGTAGCAGGTGGAGCAATAAGTGTGCATAAGAAATCAATATTATTTGTGCTAGTGAAGTCACACAACTTAGTATTCTCAACAGTACCCATTTTAACAGTAGCAAATAAAGTAAACTAAATAAAGTAA